>CM053028.1:523542328-524142328 GCA_028564925.1 Lithobates sylvaticus
AGGGGGTGAGGCGGTTTCATTTTTGACACACTTCACTGGGCTACGCTCAACTCAAGGAAGGTGACGATAGCGCTAGCAACCAAGTGGTCCTCGTTAGTATAGTGGAGAGTATCCCCGCCTGTCACGCGGGAGACCGGGGTTCGATTCCCCGACGGGGAGATGCGTTTTCCTTTTCTACCCGTGTACCGGCTCCCTTCACCGGCTCGGCCCAGCGCAAGAAAGGCGAAAAAAGCAACGGTGGCCCTGGTAACCAAGTGGTCCTCGTTAGTATAGTGGAGAGTATCCCCGCCTGTCACGCGGGAGACCGGGGTTTGATTCCCCGATGGGGAGATGCGTGTCCCTTTTCTACCCATGTACCGGCTCCCTTCACCGGCTCGGCCCAGCGCAAGAAAGGCGAAAAAAGCGACGGTGGCCCTGGTAACCAAGTGGTCCTCGTTAGTATAGTGGAGAGTATCCCCACCTGTCACGCGGGAGAACGGGGTTCGATTCCCCGACGGGGAGATGCGTTTTCCTTTTCAACCCATGTACCGGCTCCCTTCGCCGGCTCGGCCCAACGCAAGAAAGGCGAAAAAAACGGCGGTGGCCCTGGTAACCAGGTGGTCCTCGTTAGTATAGTGGAGAGTATCCCCACCTGTCACACGGGAGACTGGGGCTCGATTCCCCAACGGGGAGATGCATGTTCCTTTTCTACCCACACACTTCACCGGCTACGCTCGACTCAAGTCCTCAACTCAATGGTCTTTCAAGAGGAGCCTTTTTTGGTCAGATTTGCACAACATGGGGATTCTAGAAACAAATCTTATGGTGACCCTGATCAAGGCAAAGTCTAAAGGGTTTCTGTCCAGGGTCAAATTGTCCACTTCAGAGAGGGAGGGAGAGAGGGGACAGAGATGCTTTAAAGCAAGTATGGCATTTTACGCTGGGCTATGTATTTCGTCCGTTTCCATTAATCATCTTCACATTTTTCAACAAGCTCCCTCTCTACTCTATTTTTCCACAAGCTCCCTCTCGCATGGTCATTGGCACCATCCCAGGTTTGACCCCAGAGACCTCGGTAAGGCAGCGTCTAGGCATGCTGACATACAGATGCCCCAGAACGGAAAGTTGTGGATATCTCAGCACAGAGAACGCAACTGTGCCAGAGGTTCCATGGTGTAATGGTTAGCACTCTGGACTCTGAATCCAGCGATCTGAGTTCAAATCTCGGTGGGACCTTTCTGAGAGACTGTCCATGCATTTTCTCCGCTTTCCTGTCACGGGCAAGACCGGGGCTCGATCTCCCGAGGGGGTAAGGCGGTTTGATTTTTGACACACTTCACCGGGCTACGCTCAACTCAAGGAAGGCGACGATAGCGCTAGCAGGCAAGTGGTCCTCGTTAGTATAGTGGAGAGTATCCCCGCCTGTCACGCTGGAGATCGGGGTTCAATTCCCCGACGGGGAGATGCGTTTTCCTTTTCAACCCATGTACCGGCTCCCTTCGCCGGCTCGGCCCAACGCAAGAAAGGCGAAAAAAGCGACGGTGGCCCTGGTAACCAAGTGGTCCTCGTTAGTATAGTGGAGAGTATCCCTGCCTGTCACGCGGGAGACCGGGGTTCGATTCCCCGACGGGGAGATGCGTGTTCCTTTTCTACCCACACACTTCACCGGCTACGCTCGACTCAAGTCCTCAACTCAATGGTCTTTCAAGAGGAGCCTTTTTTGGTCAGATTTGCACAACATGGGGATTCTAGAAATGAATCTTATGGTGACCCTGATCAAGGCAAAGTCTAAAGGGTTTCTGTCCAGGGTCAAATTGTCCACTTCAGAGAGGGAGGGAGAGAGGGGACAGAGATGCTTTAAAGCAAGTATGGCATTTTACGCTGGGCTATGTATTTCGTCCGTTTCCATTAATCATCTTCAAATTTTTAAACAAGCTCCCTCTCTACTCTATTTTTCCACAAGCTGACCCCAGAGACCTCGGTAAGGCAGCGTCTAGGCATGCTGACATACAGATGCCCCAGAACGGAAAGTTGTGGATATCTCAGCACAGAGACAGCAACTGTGCCAGAGGTTCCATGGTGTAATGGTTAGCACTCTGGACTCTGAATCCAGCGATCCGAGTTCAAACCTTGGTGGGACTTTTCTGAGAGACTGTCCATGCATTTCCTCTGCTTTCCTGTCACAGGCGAGACTGAGGATCGATCTCCCAAGGGGGTGAGCCGGTTTCATTTTTGACACACTCCATCAGGCTACGCTCAACTCAAGGGAGGCGACTCTAACCAAGTGGTCCTCGTTAGTATAGTGGAGAGTATCCCCCCCTGTCACGCGGGAGACCAGGGTTCGATTCCCCAACGGGGAGAAGTGTTTTCCTTTTCCACTGGTAACCAAGTGGTCCTCGTTAGTATAGTGGAAAGTATCCCCGCCTGTCACGCGGGAGATCGGGGTTCAATTCCCCGACGGGGAGATGCGTTTTCCTTTTCTACCCATGTACCGGCTCCCTTTTCCGGCTAGTCCCAGCTCAAGAAAGGTGAAAAAAGCAACGGTGGCACTGGTAACCAAGTGGTCCTCGTTAGTATAGTGGAGAGTATCCCCACCTGTCACGCGTGAGACCGTGGTTCGATTCCCCGACGGCAAGATGCGTTTTCCTTTTTTTTTTTTTCCCACAGCGAACATTTAAGAGATTAATATTCAACTTAACGTTCATTTATATCTCTCATTATATTTCACATCACTGTGGAGTTTCATCTTTAATTTTTGTAATTATATTTGAACAATAAATTTTAACTTATCATATGTGTGTTGTTTTATTTATTTCCACTTTATTATTAAAAGCATTCTGATGTAATACGAAACCTTATCTCCCCCCCTTATCCAACCCAGAATACCTCTCATCTTCTTACTTCCAAATAGGCTTGACTAAGCCTCTCTGTTATTTTAAGTAATAATTTCAGCGTATCTCCACGTCTACTTAAATCTCTGCCAGCATTCCCATTTGTCTACGTCACCTGCTCCCCCTTCATCTCCCGTAAATCTCAATTTTTCACACTGGTAGATTTCTTCTACCCTCAAAACCCATTCAATTTTGGTAAGTGCTTCTTCATGGTGCCACTTCTTCGGGATAAGTCCCTTTGGAGCATTCAACATCTGGGGGGTCAGTGTTTTAACATATTGCTTTATTGGGTCTACTGTTCTGTGGAAAAAGCATACCCACGGATCTTCTTGTACATTAACACCGTTAATTTCTTTTATGATATCCAAAATTTCTCTCCAGAATTTCTTTATTTTTGGGCAGTCCCACCAAAGATGTGCCATTGTACCACGTATATTACAACCTCTCCAGCAGTCTCGTGATCTATCTGGCTGAAGTTTGTTAAGTTTATCAGGTGTCATATACCATCTGGAGAAGCATTTATGGTTCATCTCTGCGGTCGGAGTGTCAATTTCTGAATTGTGAGTTAATTTCATAATTTTTTTAATCTTGTGCTTATAATCTTGTGAACCTAAATTCATTCCCCCATTTTTAAAGGAAAGGCGGCACCTCCAGGCGTTCTTCTGCAAGAAAAGCTTTATATAGTCTGGATATAACTTTTTTATTCCTATTTCCACGCATATTTTTTCTAATGTCGTGTATTTATCTTTTGTTCTAATTGGTTGAGGCAATTTTCTGACAAAATGTACCAGCTGTAGGTACCGCCATTCGTTAATTTTTATTTGTGTCATTTCCGTCAATGTTTTAATATTACCTCTATTCGTGATATCCTTCAGTTGTGTGTTTTTCCCTACCCACCACCCCCCCACGTGTCTTTTCCCTGGTGGGAAATAATCACTATCTCTTAACATCATTAAAGGTGAATTATATTTCCAACCATAGCGTTTGTGCAATAGATCCCAAATTTTAAATACGTGTTTTGTTATTTTTTGTGTATTTATACCTAAACCCCTTAAGTGCGGGGGATTCCAAATCGCCGTTCTTAAATTTACACCACTTGTGCTACTCTCTATGTTTACCCATTGCTTGTCAGTTATTTCATGTGACCACTCGATAGCTCTTGAGTAGAGTTGAGTGGACACCTGGATGTTCGGGTTCGGCAGGTTCGGCCGAACTTCAGAAAAAAGTTTTGGTTCGGGACCGAACTTGACCCGAACTTGACCCCAAACACCGAACCCCATTGAAGTCAATGGGGACCCGAACGGCTATAATAAAGTGTCGGCTCCCGTTCCCCTTAATACAGAGAACAGTCATTAAAGTAATTTTTTTTTTAAAAGTTAGTCATAAAAAGTGTTTGGGGACCCGGGTCCTGCCCCAGGGGACATGTATCAATGCAAAAAAAACGTTTAAAAACGTCTGTTTTTTCGGGAGCAGTGATTTTAATAATGCTTAAATTGAAACAATAAAAGTGTAATATTCCTTTAAATTTCCTACCTGGGGGGTGTCTATAGTATGCATGTAAAGGGGCGCATGTTTCCAGTGCTTAGAACTGTCTCTGCAAAAAGTGTCATTTTTGCAGGAAAGAAAGCTATTTAAAATCACTCGCGGCTATATGAATTGTCGGGTCCCGTAACACAGAGAACAGTCATTCTTTGAAAGCCATTCATAAAAAAAAAGTCATTGATAAAAAATAAAAAAAACAACAAAAAGAAAGCGTGGGGGTCCCCCCAAATTCAATAACCAGGCCCTTCAGGGGGACCCCACGCCATTTTTTTTGGCTGGGTTTCCCCTTAAAATCCATCCCAGACCTCAAGGGTCTAGTATGGATTTTGAGGGGGACCCTACGCCATTTTTTTTTTGGCTGGGGTCCCCCTTAATATCCATCACCACATATCCACATCTCGGGGAAAGCCATAGGGAAGTCCCCATGACATCCCCATGCGTCAGAGGGGGGCAGGGTTACCAGGTGGCCCCACCCTCCGTTATAAAAGACCTGTCAGACGAAGCGAAGCCTCACACACCGGGAGCCTCCCATTGCGAGGAGTGGCCCAAGAAGAGACCGACGCCCTGGAAGAAGATACCGGAGAGAAGCCTCAGAGGCCGACGCCGTGGAAGAAGATACCGGAGAGAGGCCTCACACAGCGGGAGCCTCCCATTGCGCGGAGAGGCCCAGAAGAGACACCGATGCTGGACGAGAAGGCCAAGAAGAAGCTGATCGGAGGAAGAAGAAGATGGAAGAAGAAGATGCCGGAAGGAGAAGATGAAGAAACCGAAGGATGAAGAAAGGAAGACAAGAAGAAAGAAGATTTTAATAAAGGAATTGTCAAAGACCGTCTCCTGCCATTTTTACCATTTTTGACACTTTTTTGGTGAAATGGTAGGGGTACTTTTGTACCCCCTTACCATTTCACACAGGGGGGGGGGGCGGGATCTGGAGGTCCCCTTGTTAAAGGGGGCTTCCAGATTCCGATAAGCCCCCCGCCCGCAGACCCCCACAACCACCGGGCACGGTTGTGGGGACGAGGCCCTTGTCCTCATCAACATGGGGACAAGGTGCTTTGGGGGTCTCAGACCCCCAAAGCATCCTCCCAATGTTGAGGGCATGTGGCCTGGTACGGTTCAGGTGGGAGGGGGGCCGCTCTCGTCCCCCCCTCTTTTCCTGCGGCCTGCCAGGTTGCGTGCTTGGATAAGGGTCTGGTATGGATTTTGAGGGGGACCCCCACGCTTTTTTTTTGTTGTTTTTTTTATTTTTTATCAATGCCTTTTTTTTTATGAATGGCTTTCAATGAATGACTGTTCTTTGTGTTACGGGACCCGACAATTCATATAGCCGCGAGTGATTTTAAATAGCTTTCTTTCCTGCAAAAATGACACTTTTTGCAGAGACAGTTCTAAGCACTGTGTCAGGAACGGCGCTATTACCTGGATCGCCTGCTGGTGTCACTGTTTCCTTTGGCATCAAAGGGTGCAGTTCTGGTGGCCACCAGCAGGGGTCTCCCAGCCGATGGACATTGTCAGGAATGGTGTTATTACCTGGATCGCCTGGTGGTGTCACTACTTCCTTCAACATCAAAGGGTGCAGTTCTGGTGGCCACCAGCGGGGGTCTCCCAGCAGATGGACATGCCAGGAATCAGGCTACACCTGTTGTGGATTTGCTGGGTATATAAGCCTGTCCTTTACTGAGGTTCAGTGCTTCAGTATTCCTCTCTGTAGCCCTGTCTTGCCTGTCTGAAACCTGATCCTGATCCTGATCCTGATCCTGATCCTGATCCTGATCCTGATCCTGATCCTGATCCTGGACCTGGACCTGGACCTGGACCTGGACCTGGACCTGGACCTGAAACCTGTACCTGTACCTGTAACCTGACCCGTTATCTGCTTCCTGCCCTGTCCTGGATGTTGTCCCCCTTACCTGGTTCCTGAGACCCGTCCCCTGTCTCCTGCCTTGATGTTTCCTTGCTTCCTGTTTCCCCCTTGGTCTCTCCTCCCTGCCTTGTATATATATATGTTCCATTTCCTTGAAGTGTATAGTTAGTTAGTTAGTTAGATTAGGGCTTGGGGGTTTGCAGTGTTATTTGTGTTCTTGCTTGTTTGTGGTTGCTGTGTTTATGTGTGTCTTTATTATTAATAAATATACCTTTATCACTACCTTTTGGAGCCTGATTCCTTTAGTGCAGCCCATCGATCTGTTCACTTGTGTTGGATGCCTGTGTTTAGGCCCCATCCCTAACAGAATACTGAAGCCATACTAACAGATCGGCTGCACTTGGGAATTGGGTCTGGACACAAGGAAGATGCAGCTGGAAGATATTTTGTATCTTTCACTCCTGGCATTGGAAGAAAGAGATCTTTGTTATCAGACTTTGGGTGGCTATACTAGGGAGCAACTACTGGAGTGCAACCGTATAGCCCATGCTTTTGTTGATCAGGGCCATTTTCTTTTTGAGGACGTGCAGCCCCTGATCCAGATTTGTGCCGAGCTGGCCCTGCCCTGTATTCCTGAGGGCCGTGATGATTTCACTCCCCCTTTTGATATGAATCAGGTTGTATCCCTAGTATGGCTTTTTGAAGATGATCCCGACGACTTTTTTGAGCACTACTCTGGCTGTTCCCCACAGGTGATTTCTGAATGCATTGTGTCTGCGCAGTCTTTTGTTAGACAGGGAAACTTGAATTCACAATTTGTACAACCCATACTTTCAGCATGGTCTGGCATGATGCAATTAGCCCCAGCCAAACAAACCACTTCTGCCATCAGACACCAGCCTACCCAAATGTATGTTTCCCCATCACCCATACCAAACCCAGTTGCCACCCAGTATACACTGCTCCCAACCAAATATTCATATCCGGTCTCTTCTCCCTGTACCTATCCTGCATTTAACCCCCCTGCCTCTTCTCAGCTGCCTACAAATCCACAAATGTATGTTTCCCCATCACCCATGCCAAACTCAGTTGCCACCCAGTATACATTGCTCCCAACCAAATATTCATATCCGGTCTCCTCTCCCTGTACCTATCCTGCATACAACTCCCCTACCTCTTCTCTGCCAAATCCCAACACTCCTTTCCTGTCTGCTGCACCCCCAACCTACAAAGCTTCAGCGACTAAGTCAAAGAAAAAACGAAAGTTCTTCCCGACCAAAACGATCCTGCCAGTAACCCAATCTGCCTCCACACCCACTAATCTGTCCCAGCCTGAAGCGCCAGAGTTCCAGCCTGATGTTCCAGCCCTCAAGCCTGATGTCCCAGCCTTCCAGTCTGATGTCCTGGTGCCGGCCTTCCAGCCTGATGTCTCAGCTTCCCGGTCTGATGACCCGCTGCCAGTTTTCCAGTCTGATGATCCGCTGCCAGTTTTCCAGTCTGATCCGCTGCCAGTTTTCCAGTCTGATGACCCGCTGCCAGTTTTTCAGTCTGATGACCCGCTGCCAGTTTTTCAGTCTGATGACCCGCTGCCAGTTTTCCAGTGTGATGACCCGCTGCCAGTTTTCCAGTGTGATGACCCGCTGCCAGTTTTCCAGTCTGATGACCCGCTGCCAGTTTTCCAGTCTGCTGACCTGCTGCCAGCCCTCCATTTTGATGTGCCCGTGCCTGCTGCCCAGCTTGATGTGCCCGTGCCTGCTGCCCAGCTTGATGTGCCCGTGCCCGCTGCCCAGCTTGATGTGCCCGTGCCCACTGCCCAGCTTGATGTGCCCGTGCCCGCTGCCCAGCTTGATGTGCCCGCTGCCCAGCTTGATGTGCCCGTGCCCGCTGCCCAGCTTGATGTGCCCGTGCCCGCTGCCCAGCTTGATGTGCCCGTGCCTGCTGCCAAGCCTGATGTGCCCGTGCCTGCTGCCCAGCCTGATGTGCCCACGCCTGCTGCCCAGCCTGATGAGCCACTGTCTGCTGCCCAGCCTGAGGTGTTCCTGTCTGCTGCCCAGCCTGAGGTGTTCCTGTCTGCTGCCCAGCCCAAAGTGTTCCTGTCTGCTGCCCAGCCTGATGTGCCTGTTCCTGCTGCCCAGCCTGATGTGCCTGTTCCTGCTGCCCAGCTTGATGTGCCTGTTCCTGCTGCCCAGCTTGATGTGCCTGTTCCTGCTGCTCAGCCTGATGTGCCTGTTCCCGCTGCCCAGCCAAAAGTGCCCGTACATGCTGCCCAGCTTAATGTGCCCGTTCCTGCTGCCCAGCTTGATGTGCCCGTTCCTGCTGCCCAGCTTGATGTGCCTGTTCCTGCTGCCCAGCTTGATGTGCCTGTTCCTGCTGCCCAGCCTGATGTGCCTGTTCCCGCTGCCCAGCCAAAAGTGCCCATACCTGCTGCCCAGCTTGATGTGCCCGTTCCTGCTGCCCAGCTTGATGTGCCCATTCCTGCTGCCCAGCTTGATGTGCCTGTTCCTGCTGCCCAGCTTGATGTGCCTGTTCCTGCTGCCCAGCTTGATGTGCCTGTTCCTGCTGCCCAGCCTGATGTGCCTGTTCCTGCTGCCCAGCCTGATGTGCCTGTTCCTGCTGCCCAGCTTGATGTGCCTGTTCCTGCTGCCCAGCTTGATGTGCCTGTTCCTGCTGCCCAGCTTGATGTGCCTGTTCCTGCTGCTCAGCCTGATGTGCCTGTTCCCGCTGCCCAGCCAAAAGTGCCCGTACATGCTGCCCAGCTTAATGTGCCCGTTCCTGCTGCCCAGCTTGATGTGCCCGTTCCTGCTGCCCAGCTTGATGTGCCTGTTCCTGCTTCCCAGCTTGATGTGCCTGTTCCTGCTGCCCAGCCTGATGTGCCTGTTCCCGCTGCCCAGCCAAAAGTGCCCATACCTGCTGCCCAGCTTGATGTGCCCGTTCCTGCTGCCCAGCTTGATGTGCCCATTCCTGCTGCCCAGCTTGATGTGCCTGTTCCTGCTGCCCAGCTTGATGTGCCTGTTCCTGCTGCCCAGCTTGATGTGCCTGTTCCTGCTGCCCAGCCTGATGTGCCTGTTCCCGCTGCCCAGCCTAAAGTGCCCGTACCTGCTGCCCAGCTTGATGTGCCCGTTCCTGTTGCCCAGCCTAAAGTGCCCGTGCCTACTGCCCAGCTTGATGTGCCTGTTCCTGCTTCCCAGCCTGATGTGTTCCTGTCTGCTGCCCAGCCTGAGGTGTTCCTGTCTGCTGCCCAGCCTGAGGTGTTCCTGTCTGCTGCCCAGCCTGAGGTGTTCCTGTCTGCTGCCCAGCCTGAGGTGTTCCTGTCTGCTGCCCAGCCTGATGAGTTCCTGTCTGCTGCCCAGCCTGATGAGTTCCTGTCTGCTGCCCAGCCTGATGAGTTCCTGTCTGCTGCCCAGCCTGATGAGTTC
Organism: Lithobates sylvaticus; assembly: GCA_028564925.1. Classification (NCBI taxonomy): domain Eukaryota; kingdom Metazoa; phylum Chordata; class Amphibia; order Anura; family Ranidae; genus Lithobates; species Lithobates sylvaticus. Next base: position 523,552,021 of record CM053028.1, read on the forward strand.
CTGTCTGCTGCCCAGCCTGATGAGTTCCTGTCTGCTGCCCAGCCTGATGAGTTCCTGTCTGCTGCCCAGCCTGATGAGTTCCTGTCTGCTGCCCAGCCTGATGAGTTCCTGTCTGCTGCCCAGCCTGATGAGTTCCTGTCTGCTGCCCAGCCTGATGAGTTCCTGTCTGCTGCCCAGCCTGATGAGTTCCTGTCTGCTGCCCATCCAGATGAGTTCCTGTCTGCTGCCCAGCCTGATGAGTTCCTGTCTGCTGCCCAGCCTGATGAGTTCCTGTCTGCTGCCCAGCCTGATGAGTTCCTGTCTGCTGCCCAGCCTGATGAGTTCCTGTCTGCTGCCCAGCCTGATGAGTTCCTGTCTGCTGCCCAGCCTGATGAGTTCCTGTCTGCTGCCCAGCCTGATGAGTTCCTGTCCGCTGCCCAGCCTGATGAGTTCCTGTCCGCTGCCCAGCCTGATGAGTTCCTGTCCGCTGCCCAGCCTGATGAGTTCCTGTCCGCTGCCCAGCCTGATGAGTTCCTGTCCGCTGCCCAGCCTGATGAGTTCCTGTCCGCTGCCCAGCCTGATGAGTTCCTGTCTGCTGCCCAGCCTGATGAGTTCCTGTCTGCTGCCCAGCCTGATGAGTTCCTGTCTGCTGCCCAGCCTGATGAGTTCCTGTCTGCTGCCCAGCCTGATGAGTTCCTGTCTGCTGCCCAGCCTGATGAGTTCCTGTCTGCTGCCCAGCCTGATGAGTTCCTGTCCGCTGCCCAGCCTGATGAGTTCCTGTCCGCTGCCCAGCCTGATGAGTTCCTGTCCGCTGCCCAGCCTGATGAGTTCCTGTCCGCTGCCCAGCCTGATGAGTTCCTGTCCGCTGCCCAGCCTGATGAGTTCCTGTCCGCTGCCCAGCCTGATGAGTTCCTGTCCGCTGCCCAGCCTGATGACCTGGTGCCCGCTGCCCAGCCTGATGACCCGGAGCCTGCTGCCCTGTCTGTTTTTATTTCCAGATCTAAACTTCCAGACCCTGGTGGTGGGGTACATGTCCCATTGTCGGACTCGGGTGGCACGCCTCCTAGTAGGTTAAGAGACTCTGGCCAGAGAGCGCAAGGAGGTCTGCCGTCACAGAGAAGACTTTTTGGGACTCTTCCACTTTTACATGCACTGCCAGATCTAGGGCAGAATGGAGTGTCCAGAGGCCACTCCTTAGGGGGGGGAACTGTCAGGAACGGCGCTATTACCTGGATCGCCTGCTGGTGTCACTGTTTCCTTTGGCATCAAAGGGTGCAGTTCTGGTGGCCACCAGCAGGGGTCTCCCAGCCGATGGACATTGTCAGGAATGGTGTTATTACCTGGATCGCCTGGTGGTGTCACTACTTCCTTCAACATCAAAGGGTGCAGTTCTGGTGGCCACCAGCGGGGGTCTCCCAGCAGATGGACATGCCAGGAATCAGGCTACACCTGTTGTGGATTTGCTGGGTATATAAGCCTGTCCTTCACTGAGGTTCAGTGCTTCAGTATTCCTCTCTGTAGCCCTGTCTTGCCTGTCTGAAACCTGATCCTGATCCTGTAACCTGTACCTGTACCTGTAACCTGACCCGTTATCTGCTTCCTGCCCTGTCCTGGATGTTGTCCCCCTTACCTGGTTCCTGAGACCCGTCCCCTGTCTCCTGCCTTGATGTTTCCTTGCTTCCTGTTTCCCCCTTGGTCTCTCCTCCCTGCCTTGTATATATATATATGTTCCATTTCCTTGAAGTGTATAGTTAGTTAGTTAGTTAGTTAGATTAGGGCTTGGGGGTTTGCAGTGTTATTTGTGTTCTTGCTTGTTTGTGGTTGCTGTGTTTATGTGTGTCTTTATTATTAATAAATATACCTTTATCACTACCTTTTGGAGCCTGATTCCTTTAGTGCAGCCCATCGATCTGTTCACTTGTGTTGGATGCCTGTGTTTAGGCTCCATCCCTAACACACTGGAAATATGCGCCCCTTTACATGCATACTATAGACACCCCCCAGGTACGAAATTTAAAGGAATATTACACTTTTATTGTTTCAATTTAAGCATTATTAAAATCACTGCTCCCGAAAAAACGTCCTTTTTTAAAAGTTTTTTTTTGCATTGATACATGTCCCCTGGGGCAGGACCTGGGTCCCCAAACACTTTTTATGACTAACTTTTTAAAAATAAATGACTTCAATGACTGTTCTCTGTATTAAGGGGGACGGGAGCCGACAATTCATATAGCCGCGAGTGCTTTTAAAAGACATTTTAAAAAGCACCATTACATCGCCAAACACCGGACCCGAACCCGAACATACAGTCAATTGTTCGGGTTCGGGTCCAGGACCCAAACACCCAAAAGTCCGGTACGGACCCGAACTTTACAGTTCGGGTTCGCTCAACCCTACTCTTGAGACTACGACCGCATGATACGACCGCAAATATTTTTTAAGGTCTGGGACCCCTAGGCCGCCTTGCTCCTTGCTGTATTTCAAAATATTGCAAGAAATCCTGGATTTTTTATTTTGCCATATATATCTACTTATAAGTGTTTTTAGAGTTTGAAAATAATAGTCTGGAAGGGGGATTGGCAGCATTTGAAACTTAAAAGTAATTTTTGGTAATATGATCATTTTAACTGTATTGATGCGTCCAAACCATGACAAAGGCCTTGATGATATTTTCTTGATCTCATTTTTAATTTCATCCAGTAATGGGATATAGTTCTCCCTATACAGTTTTCTACTGAATTAGCTAGTTTAATGCCTAAGCATTTTAAACCTTTTTTCCTCCAGGGAAATGGAAAGTCTCTTTGTAGCTCTAGTGCTTCTTTTTGTGCCACGTTTATGTTTAATATTTCTGATTTATTCAAATTTATTTTAAAATTTGATATTTCCCAGTACTGTTTAAGTGTTTTAATAATATTAAAAGTAATACACTTACAGAAACGCAAAGTGTCAAAGCATAAAATCAAAGCCGGCCGGCGGCATACAAGCGAACTCCCGTCCTTGGGAGTTTCTGTAAGTGTATTACTTTTAATATTATTAAAACAGTCTAGAAGATACTCCCCTATGGTCTGTTACTTTTTCTCTTTATGGATATATGTACATGCCGTGTCATGGAAATTGTTATTAATGTATGTTGTCGGATGCCCCCCAGTGTCGGTTTTGCTGTAATGTGCTCATCGGAGCGTATTCGCACATAAAGACTTTGGCGGAAGACCATTGGCTGCATAAATCTTCCTGTGGACACTACAGATGTGTTTGCTGGTTTAAGGAAGTTCATTTGTGCCTCACCGGGAGACTGGCCATTTCCCGGTGACTGCATTGATAACTTCAAGCGAACCTCTCTGTGTACATGTTGGAACTTTAGCATAACGATATAAATATTATGGCCCACGGAGCCATAGTTTTATATCGTTCGTTGTTATTGAAAGCAGTTTAGACAGTTTGGACATCACTGCTTAGTCTATTTAAATGTATTCTGTGATTGGTTCTTTTGAAGGAAAACAATTGTCCCTGTATTGTAACACCATTGTATTGTATTGTATGTCCTGTGTGAATGAGATGAGGCCACATCCTTTGTGGGAGGGGTTTAGCTGTTGGAGGCAAACCCCTGAGGGTGTGGCTTTTGAATGTTTTTGAAATAAAGGAGTTCACTGGGCTTGGACAGGGTCAATGATGCTGCCCGATGCTGAGATGAACATGTAAGATATATACTGGTAATTGTATTGCTTTGCGTTTATCTAACAAGTTCTTGTGGTAAAACCAAGGAAGCTTAGACTTGTGAAGTGTATCAATGCTTTACTAAACATGGAAAAATCTGCACATACAAACTGTAGGATGAACAATACAACACAACTTCTAGCTTTACAAAATATATATATATATATATATATATATATATATAAATCTACATGTATAATATGTACACATTAAGTAAACTAAACAGTTACTCAACTTAGGGGTTAAGATGTCCTTCATAGTTCCTTGTTCAAAGTCCAACGCACAAGCTCATCTTCAAAACCTGGCTATCTGGTTTATTTACATATCAATGGAGGGGGAAGAGGCCTTTGTAGACATATGCTGTTACTAAATCTAAACTCTATATTATTGCAATAAAGTCACTATTCAAATGCCCATAGCAACACAGTAATGGATCCTTTAATGGAATGCTTGGCTGGTGAGGTTTGAATGAGGGGGCTGAGGTAAGGATGAATGCCTGGATGAAGGGGTTTGGAAGGTAATGGAAGATCTTGAGGTAAGGCATTATATCATTAAGACGGAAATGGGTATTTATATTAGAAACAGGAAAAATTGGCTGTTTGCTATACAGACAGTTAGATTTTTACCATGTCAGCCGTTAGCGAGGATGTGACCGGTCCCCTATATTCATTCCAATTGACAAGTGTATCGCTCAGGATTACTGGTGCTGATTTTGGCTTGCTTCTGCGGTATATCCTGCATCTGGAGCTGTTAGTTCTGTTCTCATTGATCAACAATAAGGACTTTGTTCGTTTGCTTGCTGGTTCTATTTATGATGTCCCCATGTAAAGGCCTAAGCTGGGTTTAAGCCAATTGCACGTTTGGCTTACTTTCTGGTAAGCATTTTATTCAGAAGGTGCCGGAGTGTTTTATTTGTCAACAATTGTTTTCTATTCTTCAATAATTTCATTCACTAAATTTGGACTGTATTGAAGGACTTTTGTTCACTTATAATACAATTTTTATATATATAATTTTTTGATATATATAACCTTTTGGAATATATTTTTCACTTGGTATTATTTTTCACGTGATTATAGAATGTATTCAGTTATATATATTTTTAATTAAGATAATGTATTGATCACATGACTTTGACAGTTTTGAGGTTCACTTGATGCTGATTTAGTTATATTTGGGTATATATAGCGCAGCTTCTCCTATGTATGTACTGTTTTGTGTATATCTCACAATAAGCTGCTGCTTCCTTTTTTTTATTCCCCCCCCCTTTTTTTAATAATTTTTTTGATCTAAGCGCAGTTTTACTTCTTCTATTTGCAACATATGTCTCAAGCGTATCTCGCGTGGCCAAAATATCAGCCGCTTGGGCACCACAAGCATGACCAGACATATTTTGACCTGCCATGCAGCTCGTTGGCAAGCGTACCTTAAAGACCCACACCAAAGAACAAAGCGGACTTCTCTTTGCTCCTCATCAGCTGGGATCTCCAACCCCACTATACCATCAGTCCTATCTGAAAGCTGCACTGAGAGGAATGAAGGTGTAGAATTAGGTGTGTCACAGCCAAGCACTTGCGGGCACTCTGCTAGCAGTACACCGACGTCCGATTGTACCAGGCAAATTTCCCTGCCCCAGCTGCTGGACCGTCGAAAGAAGTTCACGCCTAGCCATCCACATGCCCAGCGGTTGAATGCTAGCTTGGCTAAATTGCTAGCACTTCAACTGCAGCCTTTTCAGTTGGTAGACTCAGCCCCCTTCCGTGAGTTTGTGCAATGTGCGGTTCCTCAGTGGCAGGTTCCCAAACACCACTTTTTCTCATGGAAGGCGATTCCGGCTCTCTACCGGCATGTGGAAGGTAGGGGTGCAACGGATCGTCGCCGATCCGTGATCCGAACAGGCCACCCGGTTCGGATCGGCACACCCCGCGATCCGCGGAGCGCGCCTCGGCCTTAGGAAAGGCCGCGGCTTCGGCCTAGCTCCGGAGCGGCGGACGGCCATCTTTGTACACCCGGAGGCCTTAGGAAAGGCCGCGGCTTCGGCCTAGCTCTGGAGCGGCGGCTATCTTGGTACACCCGGCCACTGTTTACAATGTGATCGCTCCGTCAAATTTGACGGAGCGATCACTTGTAAACATACCCTGCATTACCCAGCCAATATCCTGCAATAACCCTGCATATACTCTGCATTAACCCTGCATATACTCTGCATTAACCCTGCATATACTCTGCATTAACCCTGCATTAACCCTGCATATACTCTGCATTAACCCTGCATATACTCTGCGATACTCTGCATTAACCCTGCATATACTCTGCATTACCCAGCCAATACTCTGCGATACTCTGCATTACCCAGCCAATACTCTGCGATACTCTGCATTACCCAGCCAATACTCTGCGATACTCTGCATTACCCAGCCAATACTCTGCGATACTCTGCATTACCCAGCCAATACTCTGCGATACTCTGCATTACCCAGCCAATACTCTGCGATACTCTGCATTACCCAGCCAATACTCTGCGATACTCTGCATTACCCAGCCAATACTCTGCGATACTCTGCATTAACCCTGCATATACTCTGCATTACCCAGGCGATACTCTGCATTAACCCTGCATATACTCTGCATTACCCAGCCAATACTCTGCGATACTCTGCATTCACCCTGCATATACTCTGCGATACCCAGCCAATACTCTGCGATACCCAGCCAATACTACAGTGGGGAGAGGATGTGGATATTACAGTGGGGGAGATGACGTGGATATTACAGTGGGGGAGATGACGTGGATATTACAGTGGGGACTATATGGTGGCGGAATTTTCACAGGTTTTTGCAAATTCAATTATTATTTGCTGATCCGAAAAATGATCCGATCCGTGACTCCTGATCCGAGGATCGATCCGATCCGTGAGTTTTTTGATCCGTTGCACCCCTAGTGGAAGGCAATGACCATGCCTCGCTGGACAGGGCAGTCAGCGGTAAGGTGCATATTACCGCTGACTCGTGGTCCAGCAGGCATGAACAGGGACGTTACCTATCTTTCATGGCCCATTGGGTCACTCTTTTGGCAGCTGGGAAGAATGCAGGACAAGGTGCAGTAGTGTTGGAGGTTGTTCCGCCACCACGCCTCCAAAATGCTACTACTGGTTGTGACACACCTCTCTCCTCCACCCCCTCCTCTTTTTCTTCCTCCATGGCCTCTTCCTGTCCTTTGTCCTCGGAAACCAGCGGTGCTCCATAGGCGTTCAAGGGGCTACGCAAGTACACAGGCAAAAAGATGCCTTGCCGTGCTTGCGCTGGTGTGTTTGGGGGACAGCCACACTGGGGCAAAGGTTCTGTCAGCTCTGCAGGGGCAGGGCGAGAGGTGGTTGACGCCACGCCGGCTTAAGCCAGGAATGGTGGTTTGCGACAATGGCACCAACCTCCTCCCTGCCCTGCGACAGGGACAACTGACCCATGTGCCCTGTATGGCTCATGTCCTTAACCTGGTGGTGCAGCGGTTCTTGGGCAGGTACCCAGACTTACAGGATGTCCTGAGGCAGGCCAGGAAAGTCTGTGTGCATTTCCGCCGATCATATAATGCCAGTGCTCGGCTGGCTGAGCTGCCAAAGGAGTTGAACCTGCCCAAAAACCGCCTTATATGTGACATGCCCACCAGGTGGAACTCAACATTGGCCATGCTGCAGCAACTGCACACGCAGCAGAGGACCATCAATGAGTACCTTTGCGACTACTGCACCAGGACAGGGTCAGGGGAGCTCCGATTTTTTTCACCACGCCAGTGGAGCATGATTAGGGATGCATGCACTGTCCTGTCACCATTTGAGGAGGTCACGAGGATGGTGAGCAGTGACAGTGCATTATTCAGTGACACTGTACCTCTTGTCCACCTGTTGGAGAATACGCTGCGTGGAACAATGGACAGGTCACTTGAGGCAGAATAGAGGGAGGAAGAGGAGGACTTCCTTGCCTCTCAAGGCCCCCTTTATCCAGACAGTGTTCCTTCTCTCCCACCCATCACACAGGAAGAGGAGGAGGAGGATTGTGTCAGCATGGAGGTGGAGCCTGGCACTCAGCATCGGCAGCAGCAGTCTTTTAAGGATGATTTACAGTCCCAAGAAACCCGTGGACTTGTACGTGGCTGGGAGGAGGTGGCTGCGGATCATGTCGTCCTTAGTGACCCAGAAGACTCCAGACCGAATGTCTCAGCTAACCTACGTTGCATGGCCTCCCTGATCCTGCAAAGCCTGCGGAAGGATCCTCGTAATCTTCGGATCAAGAAGAGGGACCATTACTGGCTGGCCACTCTCCTTGATCCACGGTACAAGGGTAAGGTTGCGGACCTTATCTTGCCATCGCAGAGGGAGCAGAGGATGAGACATCTCCGGGAGGCCTTGCAGAAAGGTCTGTGCAACGTGTTTCCAGAGACTGGGAGGTTACAAACTCCTGGTCCTGGACAACGAGTTGCTGAGGCTTTGGTCAGTAGCAGCAGGAGCGGTGGAGAAGGTGGCCGTCTGACAGATGCGTTCAGACAATTTTTTAGTCCGCAGCCCCAAGGTATGATCGGTTCCAGCAACCATCGCCAGCGTCTGATATACATGGTGCAGGAATACCTAGGGGCAAGGTCAGACTTGGACACTTTTCACTGGCCAGAGCTTGCACAGTATGCAATTGAGCTACTGGCCTGTCCTGCATCCAGCGTTCTTTCGGAAAGCACATTCAGTACTGCTGGAGGCTTTGTCACCGATCACAGGGTGCGCCTGTCCACCGACTCGGTTGATCGACTGACCTTCATAAAGATGAATCAGTCTTGGATCACCACCAGCTACTAGGCACCTGAAGCTGATGTAACAAAATCATTTATTTTGAAAAGTCACATCCCTTCAAGACTGCCTATGCTGATACTGAGTGACTGTCCTGTTATGTTGACTGACTATCCTCTTCCTCCTCAATGATCCTGATGATAGCTTGGAAGAACATTTTTGTTTCTGGGTGCCACCACCAGCAGGTCCGGATTTACTCCCTTTGCCGCCCCAAGGCCGGGTCCTTCAATGCCGCCCCCCCTCCCCCCCCCACACACACACACACACACACCCACCACCACCATTCTCGTCCTTTATGCAATCATAGTACAGGAGATGGCCAGAGACTGCAGACATGATACAAGAGATGGTCAGAGACTGTAGCTATGATACAAGAGACTGTCAGAGACTCCAGACATAGTACAGGAGATGGTCAGAGACTGCAGTTCCTATGGACGTTAGTAGATAATTGCTGATCGGCCCTCTCACCTGACCCAGCGATACAGCAACGGTTCCTCTGATCAGGAGTCAGCTCACGCTGAATTTCCCGTGGTGACTACGCTGGGTAGCACCCAGATCTGTATTCCTGCAATGACTCCGCTCCATTCTCCGCCAGGGATGGCGCTAGGCTGTGTGGCTTTTTCCTCTGGTGGGGCAGGGCAGCGGGGTTCTCTCTCTCCCTCCATTAGTACAGACCCCCAGGACAGACCCCCCCCCCATTAGTACAGACCCCCCCCCAGAAAACCCCCTTTCCATTAGTACAGACCCCCCCAGGAACCCCCCCCCCCCTCCATTAGTACAGACCCCCCCCCCCCAGGACAAACCACCCCCCTCCAATAGTACAGACCCCCAGGACAAACCATCCCCCTCCAATAGTACAGACCCCCCCAGGACAAACCACCCCCCTCCATTAGTACAGACCCCCCAGGACAAACCACCCCCCTCCATTAGTACAGACCCCCCAGGACAAACCACCCCCTCCATTAGTACAGACCCCCCCAGGACAAACCACCCTCCTCCATTAGTACAGACCCCCCAGGACAAACCACCAACCTCCATTAGTACAGACCTCCCAGGACAAACCACCCCCCTCCATTAGTACAGACCCCCTAGGACAAACCCCCCCTCCAATAGTACAGACCCCCAGGACAAACCACCCCCCTCCAATAGCACAGACCCCCCCAGGACAAACCTCCCCCTCCATTAGTACAGACCCCCAGGACAAACCATCCCCCTCCAATAGTACAGACCTCCCCAGGACAAACCTCCCCCTCCATTAGTACAGACCCCCCAGGACAAACCATCCCCCTCCAATAGTACAGACCTCCCCAGGACAAACCACCCCCTCCATTAGTTTAGACCCCCCTCCATTAATACAGACCCCCCCTCCATTAGTACAGACCCCCAAGACAGACCCTCCCCCTCCATTAGTACAGACCCCCTCAGGACAGACCCCCCCCCTCCATTAGTACAGACCCCCCAGGAGAGACCCCCCTCCATTAGTACAGACCCCCCTCCAATATGGTACATAAAAACACCCGGGCGGCAGCTGTAGAGAGATTGGAGAGCAGTTGTTTAAGGCATGCAGGAGAGAGACACAGAGAGGAGGAATAGTGACAGGCACGGACCACCCCGCAACGTCACTCCACGGCTGCCGCTGGTCACGCTCCACACTCCAGCCGCTCCGCCTCCGATCTCATCCCTGGCTGCTCTCCTTCTCTGACAGGAGGAGGGAGTGGGGAGGAGCTTGACCAGGAAACATAGCGGCGGAGAGAGCCGTCTCTGCAAACAAACAAGAGGAGGAGGGAAGGGAGCACTCTGGCGCTTCAGCGCCCCCACCTCTCTGGCTCTCGGGAGCACTGCAATCCCGAGCAGCCTAGGATCAGCCCTGCATGTGGCGCCGCCCCTACACCACTGCCGTCCCGAGGCCTGGCCTCGGTGGCCTTGTGGGAAATCCAGCCCTGACCACCAGTGGCTAAGGCCCAATTTTTCAGCCCCTGTTTAATAGGGGCGTGTAATTACAATTTTTTATGCAATGCTTTGCAACAGGTCTCATTGCTGTGCTCCAAGTACAGTATCTGTGAGGGGTTACAGTGTTGTGGCACCGGCACCAGTGCCTAAGGCCCAATTTTTCAGTCCGTGTTTAACAGGGGCGTGTAATTACAATTTTTTATGCAATGCTTTGCAACAGGTCTCATTTCTGTGCTCCAAGTACAGTATCTGTGAGGGGTTGCAGTGTTGTGGCACCAGCACCAGTGCCTAAGGCCCAATTTTTCAGCCCCTGTTTAACAGGGGCATGTAATTACAATTTTTTTATGCAATACTTTGCAACAGGTCTCATTGCTGTGCTCCAAGTACAGTATCTGTGAGGGGTTGCAGTGTTGTGGCACCAGCACCAGTACCTAAGGCCCAATTTTTCAGCCCCTGTTTAACAGGGGCGTGTAATTACAAATCTTGATCTAATAATTCACAGCAGGGCCCATTCCTGCGCCCACCAAGAAGAACTGTGAGCGCTGACAGTGTTGTAGCAACACCATTCACCACCACCACCACCAAAGGCTCAATTTTTCTGCCCACCCTCCACCAAATGATTTGGACCAGTGCACAAAGCAAGGTCCATAAAGACATGGATGAGCGAGTTTAGGGTGGAGGAACTTGACTGGCCTGCACAGAGATAGAACACCTCAATGGGACTGAATTACTAAAACTGTAGAGTGCAAAATCTGGTGCAGCTCTGCATAGAAACCAACCAGCTTCCAGTTTTTTATTTTGTCAAAGCTCAATTGAACAAGCTGAAGTTAGAAGCTGAATGGCTACCATGCACAGCAGCTTTTGCACTGTCTGGTTTTAGTAAATCAATCCCAATGTCTGAGTTAGGAGGATTCCTCTATACACGTTTCTTGTGTGGATGGAGGAATCTGTTTTTCCTGGTGCCTCCATGGCAGCATACCAATGGTTGGTTGCTCCGCCCCCAACCAACCCACAGGACCACTTCAAACTCTAGAAATAGGAGTTGAACCCTCCTGTCAGTATTCTTTTCTCTGTCCTCATACCTGCAGGATCACGGCCAGCCCTTCCTCACTGCTCTATGGTGTAACCATTGCAGGTTAATGCTCTCCTGCAGCATGGAGTCCCATGGCTTGGGTTGCTAAAGGCACCAGATAAGTATGGGAAACCCGTTTTTCTGTGGATCTTTTTGGGGTTGGGGATCAACAGGAGCCGCTTATCATTCTCCTCTATATACCCCCCACAGTGTGGCGCACAAAGGCATGCATACATTCATGGAGCGTGTTATGGCAGCATTTGGGAAAAGCATCCTCCCTCCCTTAGTGTCTCCCTGTGTGTGCGGCGCTTCGCGCGCCGTTCCGCTCTGTTTTCTCGGGGGAAGGCGGAGCCGCGCCGTGACGTCACGGCGCATGCGCAGTAGCCGCTCTGAAGCCTCCGGCGGCCATCTTGTGACTCCCAAAGCGCTCTCAGTATAAAAGGAGAGCACAGCTTCAGTATGGTGTCAGCTACATAGGAGTACACACCTCAAGTGTTCTCTCTCTCTCTCCTGCTGTCCAGCCTGTTGTTTTCTCCCTGGATATGGATCCAAGCCAAGGCACTGGAAGGGGCAATTTTCCCCTTGTTTTTTTCTTATGATCTGTATCTTGGAAGTTTGTTTTTCTTTTTGACATATTGATGTTTTGTACTTCACATTAGTCCAACAAAGTACCTCTCCTACCTTTTAGCTGCCCATAGCAATCTTACACCGCATCAAAAAGATCCTCAACATACCACTAGGTAAGGGCTGCAACAGTCAGGTAAGGTTTTTTTTTAAAAAAAGAGCACTTTTTAAAATAAACGGGTTTTAAAAAAAACTTCCTTTTTTTTTTTTCTCCTCCTCTCCCTCTTCCCCCCCCCCTCATTTACGCAGCCCGCATCACGGATCATCCCGCCGGTCATCCCACAGGGGCTCCCAAGATAGGAGGTCGGGGGGGCATAGAAGTTCGGGTCACTCCCACTCCTCATCAGCCCATGCATCTCGCAGTGGCCAAAGGTCACCCCGGCACTCCACAGACAGACGTGTCTCGTCAAAATACCCAGGTCAGAAAGCTTGCTGGGTATGCGGAAAGCAAGCCCTCCCAGACAAACTGGTATGTGCCCAATGCCTCAGAGAAGCCGCGGGAGACAAGGAAAAAGACAAGCAGGAATCCATGGATTCCATTAAACAGTTAATAAAGGATTCTATCCGCGAGCTCGCGGTAAGTCAAGACCAGGCGGCTCCTTCTTCAGGTGAATCAGTGATTACCCCCACCCCACACCAGGATCCTGAAGCACTATCTGAGGAAGAAACAGAATTAGTGGAGGAGAACCCATCATCTTTCGATTTCGCTCTAGTAGAACCCTTTATTAATGCTGTAAAAGATGCAATCCAGTGGGAGGAGGACCCAGAGCCGCCGGCCAAATCCAAAAAATATTTTCCACACCTGAAAAGAAAATTGTCAACCTTCCCCCTGATGGAGGAGATCAAGGAGGTAATAACAGACGAATGGCAGAAGGTAGATAAAAGGCCGGTGGCCTATAACCGTTTTACAAAATTATACCCCTTTTCAGAAGCAGACGCACAGTTGTTTGATGCTGTCCCGATGGTAGATGCCTCAATTATGAGATTAGCCAGGAATACAACACTCCCCTTGGAAGACGCTGTCTCCTTTAAGGATGTCCTGGACCAAAGAATAGATTCAGATCTGAAAAAATCCTATCAGGCAACGGGGGGGGCATGCAAACCAGCAGTCGCCCTAACCTCTATTTCCAGGGCCACAAGAGTATGGTCAGACAACATTGAAATAGCCCTCAGACAAGGTGTGGATGTGGAAGAAATCATTAAGGCACTAGATGAGCTGAAATTGGCCTCGGACTTTATGGCGGAGGCGGCCATTGACATTATAAAGTGTTCATCCAGGGCCATGTTATATTCTATTACGGCCAGACGGGCATTGTGGCTTAAACCATGGGCAGCCGACCCTACCTCGAAACAATCGTGGTGCCGTATCCCGTACAATGGGAAAGCATTATTTGGCGACAAGATGGATGCAGCAATTACCCGGGTCACGGGAGGGAAGAGTGGCTTAATTCCCCAGGATAGAAGCAGGAGAAAGAGATTTGTGTCGCGCCCGGCGAATCAGAGAACAAAAGACTCCAGATCCTACCGCCCAGGTAGGGAATATAGGAGAGGCTGGAAAGGGTCACAGGCAACTTTCCTGAAGTCGGGAAAACCCAAAGCCTCAACTTCCACGACCGAGGGCCAGAAGTCCTTTTGAGGCTCGACCCACCCAGATAGGGTCTGTAGGTGCTCGGCTCGGAGCATTCGCCCAAGTCTGGGTGGAAAACTGCACAGATCAATGGGCCGTATCCACGGTCCAGCGGGGTCATCATTGGAGGTTCAAAGGACGCCCTCCATGGCTATCTTTTCAACCCACCAAAATTCCGGCCTTCGCAGGGAAAAGGGAAGCTCTCCGGCAGTATGTGCAAGCTTTGGTGCTTCAGCAGGCCGTGGTACCAGTCCCAGCTTCAGAGGAACACTTGGGGTTCTACTCCCCAATCTTCTTGGTCCCCAAGAAATCAGGCGGTTGGAGACCGGTACTGGATCTCAAAAAATTAAACAAATACATCCAGATAGAACATTTCAAAATGGAATCACTAAACACCGTGATTCTGTCAGTCCAGCCGGGGGATTGGATGGCCTCGATAGATCTTCAAGATGCCTATCTCCACATTCCGGTCCAGAAGGAATTTCAACCTTTCCTGCGTTTCCAAATAGGGGACTTACGCCTCCAGTTCCGATGCCTCCCCTTTGGGATCTCGACAGCTCCGAGGACTTTTACCAAGGTTCTGGTGGCGATTCTAGCTCCCCTACGGGAAGAGGGGATCCGAGTGTTGCATTACCTGGACGATATACTAATATTGTCCCAACACAGAGAGAACCTGGAAGAACATGTGCAAAGGGTCCTGAACACATTAGGCAAGTTTGGATGGCTGGTGAACTACTCCAAAAGTCAGCTGATTCCCACCCAGAGGATGGTATATTTAGGGGCCTTCTTCAACACCCCCGAAAGTGCGGTATCGCTACCATCAGAGAAGATGCCGGCTCTAATAGCCAAGGTGAAAAGGATGCTAGCAGGCCATCATATGCCTGCATCAGATTGCCTGAGCCTGCTGGGGTCCCTATCCTCCTGTATCCCCATGGTCAAGTGGGCCAGATGGCATCTGCGGGGATTCCAAATAGGGTTCCTATCACAGTGGCGAAAGGACCGCCTAGATCAGACTATATGGATTACCCCCTCCATGAAGTCCAGTCTTTGGTGGTGGACGAGAACAGCCAACCTTCAAGTACACTGCGCTCTGGGGCCCATCCCATGGACCATCCTGATGTCGGATGCAAGTCAGGTGGGCTGGGGAGCACACGTGCAGAGTCACCTAGCTCAGGGAAGGTGGCAATTCAACCCAGTCAATGTTGTGTCCAACATTTTAGAAGTGAGGGCGGCATGGATGGCGTTACAGAACCTGGCCCCCTATCTCAGAGGAAAGTCCATACTGCTACGGATGGACAACAAGGCGGCGGTAGCCTACGTTCAAAACCAGGGGGGAACACACAGCAAGTCCCTTCTCAGCGAAGTGACACCCATCCTGAACTGGGCCGAGAAGAACTTACTCGATCTACGGGCTTCTTACATCCCAGGGCCCGAAAACCAGCTAGCAGATCGCTTGTCAAGAACCTTTGTCAACAACAACGAGTGGTCTCTCAGTCAGGAAGCTTTCTGGTGGATATGCCAACAGTGGGGCACTCCCCAAATAGATCTCTTCGCCTCTCCCCTCAATGCGAAGACACCCCGTTTTTTCTCAAGGTTCCCATCACTAGGAACAGCGGGGGTGGATGCCCTGATTCAACCTTGGGACTTCCGGAAGGGGTATGCGTTCCCGCCAACCCCCCTGATACTGAGGTTTCTCCAGAGGCTGACGTCAGAGAAGGTCACAGTGCTGGCAGTAATCCCATACTGGCCCAAAAGACCATGGTTCCCGCTGCTAGTCAAATTGGCCATATGCAAGCCGCTCCGTCTTCCTTACAGGAACAACCTGCTGTCACAGGGCGGTCTCTCTCACCAACACCCAGAGATCCTGGATCTGAGGGTCTGGAAATTGAGCGGGAAAGGCTGGACAAGCTAGGGTGTGCACCTAAGGTCGTCCAAACACTGTTGCAGGCTAGAAAAGCTACCACCAACTCCACATACTATAGAATATGGAGGAAATTCACAGAAATGGCTGAAGCTAATCAGTTTGACCCCCTGGAGCCGGGGGTACAGAATATTCTCCTGTTTCTGCAGGCCGGTTTAGATTTAGGCCTAGGCCTAAACACCTTGAAGGTGCAAGTTTCGGCTCTCTCAGCTCTGACGGATACACGCTGGGCGTTGAATCCTTTGGTGGAACGCTTCTTAAAAGCGGTGCTAAGGCTCCGGCCTCCCAGGAAGACGTTGTACCCAAAATGGGATCTAACAATAGTACTTAATGTTTTATCAAGTCCTCCTTTTGCTCCCACGGAGGAATGCTCCCTGGAGGATATCACCATGAAGACGGTATTCCTAATCGCCATCACCTCGGGGCGCAGAATATCGGAAATCCAAGCCCTAGGGGCTCAAGAACCTTACACCACCTTTTTCCCGGATAGGGTGGTCTTGCAACCCATCCATCAGTTCGTCCCGAAGGTGCCTTCAATCTATCACCTCAGTCACGAATGGGTTCTACCAACTTTCGAGGAGGAATCATCCTCCTCAAGACTTCATGAGTTAGACGTAGCCAGATCCCTGAAACACTACTTGCTGCTAACACAGCAGCTTCGAAAAGACCAAAGGCTGTTTATCATCAGCAAGGGCGCAAAGAAGGGGAAAGCGGCATCAAAGACAACCCTAGCAAGCTGGATTGTGAAGCTAATACAGAGGGCATATCGGGCTAGTGTTCTCCCTGCTCCAAACGCGGTCAATGCACACTCGACAAGAGGGATGGCGGCCTCTTGGGCAGCTTTGGCACGGGTCTCCCCAGAGACGATCTGTCGGGCAGCCAGCTGGTCATCATTCAACACTTTCATGTCCCACTATAGTGTGGATCCAGCAGCTCTCACTTCCCGAGATTTTGGGAAAAAAACCTTGCAACTTTCTGTACTGTAGTTGTTATTAAAATTATTATTGCAGTACCCTCCCTGTAAGCGAGTTATTAACCATTGGTATGCTGCCATGGAGGCACCAGGAAAACGGAAAATTGAATACTTACCTTCCGTAATTTTCCTTTCCTGGTGCCTACCCATGGCAGCATACACCCTCCCTTCAATAATCCTTAAGAGGTTTGGAGGCTAGTTACAAGAATACTGACAGGGGGGTTCAACTCCTATTTCTAGAGTTTGAAGTGGTCCTGTGGGTTGGTTGGGGGCGGAGCAACCAACCATTGGTATGCTGCCATGGGTAGGCACCAGGAAAGGAAAATTACGGAAGGTAAGTATTCAATTTTCCGTTATTTTTATCATGCAGCCTACTGGCTGAAAAAAAAAAAAATCAATCTGCTACTCACTGTTCATCCATGTTATTATTTTTGATCTTCCCTCCCCTTTTTATCATAGATGGTACACAATGTAAATTTTTGTTAATAACAAATTATAATAATCTCTAAACATGTTTTACATTTTCTTCCCTTTTCCCAGCTGTCATTTTGGGACATTTGTATCTCCATTGTCGAATTATCCATATCCTTTTCAGATAACCTTTAAGGTTATTGAATTGTTCATTTTATTGTATTGAATCATGTTTTATTGTTTTTATAATTTCTTTGATGTTTTTGGTGGATTATGTTTGGAGTCCATTGAGGTTGTCGTGCAGCCTGGCAGAACTTCCGCTATTCCTCTAGTGCTGGTGTGGCCCGCCCCTATCATGGGCTCCACGAGTCCTTCTCCTATAAGTACGAGCATCACCATTCATGGCCTATCAGGTTTGACAAAAGAGATGATTGGCACTCCGAAACATGTTACCTAGGCAATGGATCATCCCTGGGCTTGACGTCACTTTCGGTTCTACGGTGGTTTCGATGTCTTCCTACACATCCATGCTATTAGCTGCTACTGACAAACCTCCTCTGTGTGTGGAAGATCATTCTTCTATAGATACTACTGTATTGACAAGCACTCTTTTTGTGGATTTATGTGAGTGCACATTTCGCTGCCTTATTAAATTAGTTTTTTTAATAGTGCACTTAGTGGCACCCCCTGTGTTTTTCTACTGTTTTTTAAGAGATTCATTCCTGTCTCTCCGTGGAGCTGCTCGCTTTGTGCTATGATTCGTTTTCTTATGGACTGTATTCATCACTATGGACTATTATAGACTAATTTAGCCCTTTTATAATACATGGGCTAATTAGGGAGTCACCTGCTATTTTACACCTAGGATGCGCCATATACTTTGTGGTTTACAAATATACTGTTGTGCTTTTTTAAGGACAGTTTCCCGCACATTTTTATTAAGTAATTTTTAACGAAGATATTTTTAAGATACAAAATCAATCTATATGACACAGTCTATACATGTGAAACTTGTTCACGGAGACGAGTGATCATACTTAATAGTCACATTTATTGGTTGACAGAAAACAAATATTTACATGAAATTAAAATACAGATTGCATTATTTGAACATTTTGACAATTAATGGAAATACCCTATTTATGGGCGTAGTAGTACCTTGGACACAATATCGCCATGATAACTTCTTCAATAGAATCAATAACCTTATACTTGACAATTTAACAGAATGTCTGTATTTTACACACACCCAGCCGTTACTATGCAGCAGGTAAGTAACGTTGAACAATGTAAAAATAATTTAGACATTTGCTTGTCAATAAAATTTGGTAACTATGCAAAAGTACTATATAATGAAAAAAATTGAATATTAGAGAAAAATCTAAAAGGCGGTTATTGATTCTGGAGAATGATTATCAATACTAGAACATTCAATACATCAATAATTAAGAGAACATACCAGATAAAATCAACATGTTATATTTACCCATCCCAAAATGGCTATTAGTCTGGATTTAAGATGGCTACCGGGTTCAGGAATCTCCTTGGAGGTTAAAGCATATTTTCAGGCATGGTTGTGAGTCTATCTGGGAAGATGTTTCTCCCATTGTCCCTTCCCCCAGGGTGAGGGTGAGCCTCCTCTCAGGTTCAACCCCCTGAGCTGTCTTCCCTCACCTATCTCTCTTGCTTCTTAAATACCCTCTCACACAATAAGATTATAAAACTTGTAATATGTTCAGCCCAAAAGGTATGTGTCCCTTTCCTATTGGCAGGCAGACTTAATCACCCCTCCCAGTAGCCTAAATGTTTTTAAGGTAATTTCACCTTCAACCACCAGGGGTCTCACATGTGTTTTGGGGCTGCTCTGTAAATTAATATATTTTATTTTATACTGTATATTGTACCTTAGTGAAAATATCTATATCTTGAGTATTTGGGAATTCTACTAACCACGTACTATCAAATACGCTTAGCAAAATTATTGATTAATCACTTGCATAATATGGTGATATATATGCATATCATTGTATATCTGTAAAAATTTAGTCCATTTGAAAAGGACACAGGTTTATATATATATATATATATATATATATCAATCAACATCACATACAATTTTTATCTATCTGGATACCTGTATAATTTGGGTATCTATTCAATATTTGTTTATCTAAACATGATTCAATTCTTATACATTCATATCATGATCATATGTTTTCTTAATACTAATTTGTTCCTAAAACAATTCTATTAATAACCTTATACTTTCATATGTATTTTATTTTATAACCGATTTCATTAACTCATCGGATACTAAAATTATATTTTCTTTTGTGACCTTCACATATCACATAGACTTTGAATGATTTATATTAACCGTATAAGTATTTTTAAAATATCTCTGACTGCACATATTTCAAATCTTTTTCCTTACAACGTCTCAAATGAACTTTAAACATTCGGGTGAACAATCTCATGTTTATTCTCATTATTTGTCCTGTTGAAAGAAGCCTTCACTTTGTATCCTAGTCATTGTCTTATCGGCATCTTGAGTCCATATTGAGAAAATCGGTTTATTTGCTCAAACTTCCCTTGAATCAAAGGGCTTGTAGTTGTATTTACTCCCACACATATAGGAACCCATCGCCTTTGTTTTCGAAATGGGACCTCATTGTAATGCAGTTTCTGTCTAAATACAGGCTTGTAAACTTTATATATTTGAGACTTGTAAAATAGGCAACCAGTTCATCTGCTGTTCAAAAGTTCACTTCAATTTTTTTTTAGGCCTACTCAATCTCTCATCTCTGCCAGTGAATATTAGATTTTTTTCTTCATAAATTCACAACAGAGCCCCCCTTGTAAAGTCGTCAGCTGCCGGAAGTCGTCTGACAGGCTTTACCAATGCAACTTGTTGAAGAAATATGGCTTCGTTTGGGCCTTGTAAGTCGAGTTGTGAAAATGGATCCGGATTGTGGATATATTTAAAAGGTATAGACACCTGCAGATGGGTGTAATTCTTTGGAAAACAAAATGGGTTTGTGATCGATGTGTGCATCTCAGGGCCGTCATCTGTTCTTTGGCGGGAAATGGATCACTCCGGGCACCTTTTGGTTCTTGGCTGTCCTGGTGGGTTTTGTCCCTGTAGACTGGCCATCAATGATGTCCCTGGATTCCCCATATGGTTCCTTCTCTGGATGTTTCACACATGTTGGACTCTCGGTTCTGTTGACCGGCTCATGGACATATTGGTTCTGTAAAGGAAAATAGATTCCATGAGAAAAACATATATGTCCTTTTTCTTTTTATATGATTTATGTTTGAGATATCCATGTCAAGCTGGTATCCTGGGTTGCTATGGGAGACCAAGCTCCAGGGCTCATTATCATGAGGACATTTATTAATAGCTGTGGATACCAGACATTTATGACTGACTTGTGTTCTTCAGAACCATTTTTTTTTTTAGCTTAATTGTAGCGGTTCTGGAATAACAATAAAAGCATTTCAGTTTGACATGTAAGTGAAAACTCACTGTCAGTAATAAGATATTTGACATCATAGTCAACCTTCTACTTGTGAGGAATAAAACAAATAAATTCTCCCCCCTTTGGGGTGTCAATATAACTCATTTGAGGCAATCAAACTACCTTATGCGGGTGACTCCTCATCTTTTACCAAAATATCAAACCATTTAGGCCTCCTGATATTAATGTCTTTAGTATTCGGTCTTCCTCTGGAATTACCGTCTTCTTCGACTTCTTGAAATTAGGCTGTTTGGAGCGACCTGTTTATGTCAGAGGAATGAAGTGACCACTGAAAAATAGGAGAATAATTAATATCTAACAACCACAATCCCCCGGTAGGGATTTCAGGATCCTCATTACTGTGACCTGGGGAGAAACATGGTATTAGAACCTCTGCTTCCTATATCTTTATTCAGTGCATTCCTCTGATTTATTTTAACATAGGCGCTTAAAAGGCTCTGTGGCCCTTGACTGGCCACAGGATTTGCCCCTTGAAGAAGTGTTATTCATATTAGCAATGAAACCGTGTAACATATCCGTAATTTTGTCTATTTTGGTTTCCATATTGCTTACAGGCTGATCAGAATTGGGTTGTGGGACCCGGTTTCTGTACTTTCTGGGGACTACTGGCTCAGTTTGATCAGACATATCACCATCAGAAACATTGTCTTGATTCTGGGATAGTTGTCTGGGCCTTAGTTGTTCCCTATTGTTCTGGGGATTTTGAGGTGTTCTACCCTGTAGTTTCTCCCTATTTACCCGTGTAGGCCCCCGAAGCCAATTACACCGGTAAAGGTGAGGGTGTCTACCCTTAGGTTTAAATCTGACCCGTTGGAGATATACCCTATAGTTTCTCCTAAACCTCGGGTCTGGATCCTTTGGATGAGACTCCTGAGGTGGTCTTTGAACTCCCCCTCTAAAGGGTGGTCTCTGCTCCCCCCTTCTGATGGGTGGGGACATTGGTCTCCCACTGGGGAAACTCGGTAGCATCTCTTCTCTGACTATATCAGCGTATCTCTTTTTTTTGGTTTTGGACTGTAATGATTGAGGAGATACAGAAAATTCATCCACAAATTTCATTATAGGGCTTTCAGGCCTTCCCTTGTTTTCACCAGTCTGTTGGATAGAGTACAAATTGTTACTCTCTTTTACCAAAGACTCCAGTGAACACCCCCCTTTGTAATCTTTCCCTAAATTCACTTTTATGTGGGCAGTCGGGGCCTCGAAGAACATGGGTTTGAACCCAGTTTATCATAACCTGGCTCCTTTTCTGCTAAGTGGACAACACTTTTGAGCACATCCATAAATTCGGTGGGGCTTTGATTATTGGTACATGTGATATTGTGTATATCCGCTCTAGCCGCGTTAACATTTTTGTGCGGGACAAATCCTAGATGACAGCCGTTTTTAATTTCTTGCCAGGCAGTACCCAACAGACTTTTTAAATCTTCGCAGAATGGACGGTGTTTGGTTTCAAATACCCACGGTAAGAAATGAATCCTAGATTGGTCATCATTTAGGCCTAAAGCTGATAAAGCATTTTCATAGGCCTCAATGTGGTCAATAATGCATACGGATCCCTCTTCCTTAAACACTGGGACAGCATCTTTTAAAAATGTTATTATTTCTAAAGGGGGCCTGTTTAGGGGTGCCTGTAGTATTCTCTGATCCCAAAGAAAACTGATTAGACCTACTTTCATGTGGTGGTTCAATTTTTACCCCCCTTTGCTCTACAGATGGCTTGGGGTAGAATATGGTTTCTTTTTCTAATTCTTTTTCACCATGTACCTCCCAAAATTTAGGTTGAAAATCAGATTTTGGAGTATTGTCAGACTCTATCCTTTCAGGGTTAAGCATCTGAGCATTATTCTGGGGCATAAACTTCCCTTGTTCTTTTAATTCTTCTGGTTGCTTAATTAGGGATTCCTGTCCTGACCTAAGCTGATTTGTTTCTTCTTTTAAATTTCCACTGCATATTACTCGGCAGCTTTTTAAATTTCCACTGCCTATTACTCTGCAACTTTCGTCAGGAGACTCGTTTTCCTGCAAAAAACTCTCCTTCTCTCTTAATTGTTTACACTCTTTACCTAATTGGTGACATTCTTCCAGCATTGTTATTGCATTATTTTGCATCTGTTTTATTTCATATTTCATCATTGTCACTATAGACTCATCATAATAATCTGTCTTGTCATTAATCTCTTTTAGCTTTTTAGTGAGCTTACATTCCCCTTCTATTAAATGGGACTGGGATTCTACGATATCACTCTCCGGTTGGGTATATTGACGTTTAATCTCACTATAAAGATACATCAGGGTAGCGCATAATTCAAAATGCATGGGATCAGGCCTATCTATTTCCTTTGTCTCAGATGAGCTGTCTGTGAGTTCATCGCTTTGACCTTCCACGTTCCACACGTCTTTTATTAACTGACGGGCGTGGTTTATAAGGCCTTCAATGCGTGCTTCTGGATCAGTCTCGTTAGACAAACTTTTTTCGTCATGACCTGCCATGTTAATTTTTGACATTATATCAAACATTTCCTGTACTTGTATCAATTTTGAGTACTCATATTACCACTAAGGGCTGACTCTTGATAATCCCTATCAATATAAAAATTCACTTTGACTAGACATTTTTCTTGGCAAAAATATATTTTTTTTTAAAAAGTTAATAATCAATAATTTCATGCAAAATATTATTTCTGTCACCACCGTAACTATGACTGATCCTGTACAAAATATCAACGTTATCTCACGCAGTGCCTCCATTTAATATGTTGTGCTTTTTTAAGGACAGTTTCCCGCTCATTTTTATTAAGTAATTTTTAACGAAGATATTTTTAAGATACAAAATCAATCTATATGACACAGTCTATACATGTGAAACTTGTTCACGGAGACGAGTGATCATACTTAATAGTCACATTTATTGGTTGACAGAAAACAAATATTTACATGAAATTAAAATACAGATTGCATTATTTGAACATTTTGACAATTATATTTATGGGCGTAGTAGTACCTTGGACACAATATCGCCATGATAACTTCTTCAGTAGAATCAATAACCTTATACTTGACAATTTAACAGAATGTCTGTATTTTACACACACCCAGCCGTTACTATGCTGTAGGTAAGTAACGTTGAACAATGTAAAAATAATTTAGACATTTGCTTGTCAATAAAATTTGGTAACTATGCAAAAGTAATATATAATGAAAAAAATTGAATATTAGAGAAAAATCTAAAAGGCGGTTATTGATTCTGGAGAATGATTATCAATACTAGAACATTCAATACATCAATAATTAAGAGAACATACCAGATAAAATCAACATGTTATATTTACCCATTCCAAAATGGCTATTAGTCTGGATTTAAGATGGCTACCGGGTTCAGGAATCTCATTGGAGGTTAAAGCATATTTTCAGGCATGGTTGTCCAGGGGTGGGCTGGCAGCCTTTGGCCTGGGGGGCAAGTCCAGTCAAGTGGCTCATAGAACCGGTGGTGGCAAAGTGATGGATCGGGAAAATAGTCTAAGGTTTTCCATGATCACAAAGGTGGGGGGGGGGGGGCAGGGAGGACAATGTGGCCCTCCAGGACCCGTGGAGGACCTGTACCACCATGGCCTCCAGGAACTAAAGTGCAAACAAGTCCCTGTATGAATCCCTCAGAGCTAAGGACCTGACCCACCCCCCCCAACTAGTGAGTGACTACAAGTCCAAGCAATACCGCCTGAGATTTAAGGATTTGACTCCCCCAACTAGTAAAGGACTATAAGTCCCAGCATGAACCCTGGCTGAGATTTAAGGATGTGATCTCCTCCTCTGCTGCCAGCTCATTCTCCCATGACACACATGCTCCACATTACACATATTTTCTAATTGATTCACTGCTCCCGACCTCACCTCAGGCAGTTTGACTCTGTAGAGGTGCTTCTGGCACAGTCAGTCAGTGACAGTTCCCTTCCCTCAGGCAGGCTCCAAGCCGCATGCTGCCGCACAGGAGAAGATGGAGGGAGGAGGTGTGTGGATAAAACACTAATAGGCGTGGAGGAGGCAGAAGATCCTCCTCCGCTCTGAATGCTGGGGCCTAAGCCTCACTTTCCTCCTGGGGACTGTGACATCACTGGTTGCTAGATGCCAGGCAATCCTAGCAACCACTGCAGACGATGAGGCCAGCAGTGGAATAAACGCATCTTGGCTGGCCGTGTCACTCTGTGAGTAAAGCTATGCCACACAGAGACACTGCTCCACATTTCCCTGCACAGCGAGAGAGAGAGACCCCGCTCCACATTTCCCTGCACAGAGGGAGACCCCGCTCCACATTTCCCTATATGCTAAAGGAATATATTCATGCACAACATGAATCTATCCCTGGCCGCCACGGCCACCCCCTATTTAGCCATCCGGCCCCTTTTAAGACGCTGGATGCCTGGATTACAGCGGCGGGGTGTGTTTTTTTTTTTTGTTAAGCACCTGATGAGAGCCATAGGCTGTAATAGGCTTCAAAATAGGGTGGACTCGGAGCGCAGAGCATTGCACTTGAAGCCCACCCAGGTGTATTAGAAAAGCAAATGAATATTTGCTTTTTTAACACTGAACCGGCTCTCCACCAACCAGGATAGCGCAGGTCTAATACCCATCACCTGATTGGCTGGAAGGTCAGGTGCTCCTATTGGACATCTAGCAGGAAGAAGGGCATGGAGGACATGGGAGCCGCAGCCAGACCCGCTGCCCGTCCCACAGCTCACCGCCACCAAGATGCGGTCAGTACCAGTCAGACAGCGAGCGGGCAGGGGGGGTGCTGGTTAACTGCTGCTGGGGGTCACTATGGCTTCATTTTATGGGCACAGTGTGGCTGCATTTGATGGGCATGGTGAGGTTGCATTTGATGGACACAGTCTGGCTGCATTTGGGCACAGTGAGGTTGCATTTGGGCACAGTGAGGTTGCATTTGGGCACAGTGAGGTTGCATTTGATGGGCACAGTGAGGTTGAATTTGATGGGCACAGTGTGGCTGCATTTGGGCACAGTGAGGTTGAATTTGATGGGCACAGTGAGGTTGCATTTGGGCACAGTGAGGTTGAATTTGATTGGCACAGTGAGGTTACATTTGGGCACAGTGAGGTTGAATTTGATGGGCACAGTGAGGTTACATTTGGGCACAGTGAGGTTGAATTTGATGGGCACAGTGAGGTTGAATTTGATGGGCACAGTGAGGTTGCATTTGGGAACAGTGAGGTTACATTTGAGCACAGTGAGGTTGAATTTGATGGGCACAGTGAGGTTACATTTGGGCACAGTGAGGTTGAATTTGATGGGCACAGTGAGGTTGCATTTGGGCACAGTGAGGTTGCATTTGGGCAGTGAGGTTGAATTTGACGGGCACAGTGTGGCTGCATTTGGTGGGCACAGTGTGGCTGCATTTGGTAACAGTGGGGTTGAATTTGATGGGCACAGTGTGGCTGCATTTGACTGGGGGGGGGGGGGGGGGGGGACATGCAGGAAGACAGTGAGATCACCAACACTGCAGCAGACCAGTGTGAGGTGTACACACATCATAGTACATAGGTCCAGGTACTGCACATGCTGCTGAAAGAAACCTCCTTATCTGCAGAGAGAGAGGGGGAGAGGAATTTGGGAGAGAGGGGGGGAGAGGCTGATCACAGCTCACTTACTTGGAAGGAAGGACCCAGCACAAGGCTCAGTCATGATCATCACAGCGTCCCATACAAAACACTGTCTGCTCTGTTTAAATGTTCCCGCCCACACCTCCTATTCAGACACAGCACAGGGGCTGCTCAGAGTGTGGGCGGGCACAGTGAGAGAGGGGCTGGAGGAGGCAGAGTGGATCCACCCTCTTCCATTCGGCTATGCTCGCAATGGACACAGACTGTCAGCTTAGACGCTGGGGAGTGGGACAGCACTGACAGGACAGATGTCCGCTCACAGCACAAACATTCCCGCACGCTTCTGGGCTGTTATCCAGCCCTGTCAGCCTCCCTCCGGAGTCACCCGAGCAGTAACACTCGGCCAACTGCGGAACTGCACATGTGCAGTTCCCAGCTGGCAGCACATCAGCCTTTCTACAGGAATCAGAGCGGCCCGGGGGGCAATTGCATCCCTGCCCCCCTGGCCCAGCCCGCCCCTGTGGTTGTCAGTCTATCTGGGAAGATGTTTCTCCCATTGTCCCTTCCCCCAGGGTGAGGGTGAGCCTCCTCTCAGGTTCAACCCCCTGAGCTGTCTTCCCTCACCTATCTCTCTTGCTTCTTAAATACCCTCTCACACAATAAGATTATAAAACTTGTAATATGTTCAGCCCAAAAGGTATGTGTCCCTTTCCTATTGGCAGGCAGACTTAATCACCCCTCCCAGTAGCCTAAATGTTTTTAAGGTAATTTCACCTTCAACCACCAGGGGTCTCACATGTGTTTTGGGGCTGCTCTGTAAATTAATATATTTTATTTTATACTGTATATTGTACCTTAGTGAAAATATCTATATCTTGAGTATTTGGGAATTCTACTAACCACATACTATCAAATACGCTTAGCAAAATTATTGATTAATCACTTGCATAATATGGTGATATATATGCATATCATTGTATATCTGTAAAAATTTAGTCCATTTGAAAAGGACACAGGTATATATATATATATATATATATATATATATATATATATATATATATATATATATATATATATATATATATATATATATATATATATATATCTCAATCAACATCACATACAATTTTTATCTATCTGGATACCTGTATAATTTGGGTATCTATTCAATATTTGTTTATCTAAACATGATTCAATTCTTATACATTCATATCATGATCATATGTTTTCTTAATACTAATTTGTTCCTAAAACAATTCTATTAATAACCTTATACTTTCATATGTATTTTATTTTATAACCGATTTCATTAACTCATCGGATACTAAAATTATATTTTCTTTTGTGACCTTCACATATCACATAGACTTTGATTGATTTATATTAACCGTATAAGTATTTTTAAAATATCTCTGACTGCACATATTTCAAATCTTTTTCCTTACAACGTCTCAAATGAACTTTAAACATTCGGGTGAACAATCTCATGTTTATTCTCATTATTTGTCCTGTTGAAAGAAGCCTTCACTTTGTATCCTAGTCATTGTCTTATCGGCATCTTGAGTCCATATTGAGACAATCGATTTATTTGCTCAAACTTCCCTTGAATCAAAGGGCTTGTAGTTGTATTTACTCCCACACATATAGGAACTCATCTCCTTTGTTTTCGAAATGGGACCTCATTGTCCTGCAGTTTCTGTCTAAATACAGGCTTGTAAACTTTATATATTTGAGAAAATAGGCAACCAGTTCATCTGCTGTTCAAGAGCAAAAGTTCACTTCAATTTTTTTTTAGGCCTACTCAATCTCTCATCTCTGCCAGTGAATATTAGATTTATTTCTTCATAAATTCACAACAATACAAGCAAATACTTAAATGTGTTTAATTTTACTGTTTGCTGAAATGCTTACATTACAAAAAAAGCTTAAACAATCAAAACAAAAAAAAGATTTAAAAAAGTATTAAAAAGTCTTTGTTATTATTTTCAATGCTTAAAACTCTTGTTTCATGATTGTTTCATGAAGTCACGTGTCATCTTTATCTGCTGGCAAAATACTCCTTAAGGGGGGCAAAGAGATGACGTATGACAGGGACACTCCAGGCCCTTCCAAGAAGTTTCATCCGGGATGTACGCTTCATCATGCCAATGTCGGTATAATGTGGTGGAAAGCCAAACACCCTACAAATGAGAGGGATGATACAGCTAATTCTACTTAACATTTAGGCAGTGCACTTCACAGAATTCTACTACAAACATTTCCTCAGCATGTGGCTATACTAGCTGTTAGGTAAAGTACATTTCACACTCCTGTCTCCCCAAGGCCCCCTCCTGAGATGCCCTGTCTATTAGAATACTTACCACTGATCAGTTGATTCTTGGGTACTGACATTGTAGCTCATCATAATGCCAGGCACTGCTTACCTGTTTCTGGAGCTGCTTCCCTTTGCATAACTAATATTATAATGCAGACAGCCAATCTTTACCTACGAGAGGCTGGAATCACCATAGAAATCAATGGTACTAACTCAGGTTGCTATAGGTTCCTGCATTTAAGAATAAGAACTGTTATTTGAATATGGACAAATGGAAAGGGAAATCTCACAAGTGACAGTTGTCACTAAAACAGAAGGTTGTCAGAATCTCATGGTGGGGAAAGCCATCCTATCAGTGGCACAGGAACCAGTGGCCCCAAACTCACAGCTGTAAAAGGACCTAATACAGGAAAGATACAGGCCAGATCCTCTATCGTCTGCATTTACTGTGGGCCCAACAAGCAGAAGGTGCCCAGTGAATTCCAGAGCAGGACAGGTAAGCTACAAACTGGACAAGAGGCTCCTTCTCCAAACTTGGTCAAGTGAAAACAGATCATAACATCAATAACCTATTGTATATGGGGAGTGTCGGGCCTGTAGCTTCCCTGAGCAGATCTGTCATGTAGCATAGCCCCAGAGTGCACTCTGCTTGGTGAGTTCACAGTGAGGGCGTTTGAAGGAGTTAAGGCATAGCAAGGTGAAAAGAATTGTCTAACTGGGGCCAGAAGTGAATTGCTACATCTTCTATCCTTGCAACACCAAAGGTCTTCCTTTGAATATCCTTGAAACTCTATATGTGGGAGAGGTTCCAGGTCAGTGGAGTAAGAGTCGGGCCAGAGAGTCTGGGAGACTATAGCTGATACAATTGGAAGAGAGTTCTTGGGACCAGAGGAAACCGTAAGTCTTGAAGAAGTGAGAAAGCCTGAAGTGTCAGGAGCACCCGTTCCTAGAGGCCAGGAATGGACTTGTGCAACATGGGTAATGTGACTGAGGCTAAATGAGCCTTAAAGCGGAAGTAAACCCATCGATTTAACAGTCTAAAAAAAAAAGGCATGCCGTGAATGCTAACTGCACATTGGCTGTGCTCTCAACCAAACAGTCAAACCATCCAATGGCTGGTGTCATAACGGATCACATGTGCAGCACTGTGGCAGTTGAAGATTAAACAGAGGCAAAGATGGCAGCTTCCTTGGCTGAAACCGATAGGGGGGTTTACTTCCACTTTAAGAGCCAGGTGGCTGGACATCTTCCATGGTGTACATTTTGCTAGAGAATACCCCCTGCATGGGAAACTTTAGTCCGACATAGTTTCCCAAGCAGGGGGTCTTCTCTAGCAAAAAAATGTTTCTGCTGTTTTAACAAAAGTGAGCTACCAGGCCCTTAAGCACAGTTCCATCTGACACTAAACAACGCATCTACCACTGAGCTAATGATTCCCCAGGTCACAATTTAGGCAAAGATTGTGCTGCAATCCTAACACTAATATTGAATGAAAGCAGAAAGCTGCATTACTGCTGCCATCTACAGGACTGTTGAAGGTCCCCTCCTACGGTCATCAATACAGCTGTTCTCCTGGTGCCATTAGTGTGTTATCAATGTATATAAATATTGCAAGATTTTATCCGAACGGTTTAAACAAAAAGGTTATACCCATTCTGTGATCGATTCAGAGATCGAAAGGGCAAGGAATACGGATAGGAGTCTTATTGTGGCTGATAAGGTTAAAATTCCCGATACAAATGACAACGCACAAGGTTTTAAAATGATCATGGATTATAGCATCCAGCATAAAAAATTTGAAAATATTGTAGCCAAATATTGGCCTATCCTCAAACACGACCGAATACTGGGACCATCCCTTCCGGATAGACCCCAGTTTATTTATCGCAAAGCCCCCTCGTTGCGAGATAGCCTGGCACCTGGTGTTATTGATCCCCCTAAGATAAGTGAAAGTAAGCTTTTTAATTTTTTATCTGATGTTTATGCTTGTGGTAGATGCGCAACATGTAAACATGCAAAAAATAATATTAAAAAGCGTAAAGTTTTTATTTCTAATACCACAGAGAAACAATACACTATTAAGGATCTTATCACATGTACTACTACAGGAGTCGTGTATATGTTGGAGTGTGATTGTGGCCTGCAATATGTAGGCCGCACCTCACGAGCTTTGCATGTACACATTGGTGAGCATATAAGCAACATCAAGCGAGGAATTAAAACACATAATGTCTCCAGACATTTTAGAAATTGTCACCAGAGGGACCCCAAATTTCAGAAATTTTGGGGAATTGAAAAAGTCCCAAAACACTGGAGAGGGGGGCACTACATACGTCAATTAAGTTGCAGAGAGTCTTTCTGGATATATGAAACCAAGGTATGGCCCCCGCAGGGTTAAACGTTGACTTTGATTTAAACTGTTTTATTTCCAATAGATAGTATGT
Source organism: Lithobates sylvaticus (assembly GCA_028564925.1). NCBI lineage: Eukaryota > Metazoa > Chordata > Amphibia > Anura > Ranidae > Lithobates > Lithobates sylvaticus. Next base: position 523,583,039 of record CM053028.1, read on the forward strand.
ATTTTTATATTTTATATTTTATCTATACTATATTTTTTATATATATATATATATAGTTTTTATATATATATGATTTATATATATATATTATTTGGTTATACATCCTCTGTCTTGTTTTTATTTCTTGTTTTTATTTATTTTATTGACCATATCTTGTCTTTTATTTGTATGGTCTTTAATTGTTTTTATTATTTTATGCTGTACAATTTTAAGATGGTCGTGCATTGACGTCACTCTTAGTGTATATTATTTATATACATATTTTATTAATAACGTGTACAATTACTCTTTTTAAAAAGATGTCTATTATGTCTGTGGTTTTATAAGTTAGAGTGCCCCTTTAGACTCTGCTGGTAATACTAACATTTTAGTGCCAATGGTTAACACTGAGCGCGGTCACTACTGATTGATTGCTGATTAATTGCTCAGAGCATTGTTAGTAATCATTACTCATTGCCATTAGGTCCATAATCAGCATCATCTTTAGGTGTGTGCACCGTTTATCTTCCCATTTGAATTTGTATTCAGCCGACAGACATTCCCATTGCAGAGGCAATGACACTATAAAGAAACATGCGGGCCGCCTCGTCACTACCCTGCCCCACGCTGATGAAGTCCCGCCCAGGACGTAACGCGTACAAGGGTCAGGGAGTGCGAGTGACGTCACCCGCGGCCATCTAGGAGTTTTCTATTGTACACATTCAGCACTGGCACTCGCGGTAGAGTGCCGATTAATTTGAGTGTATTTCCTATGTGTGTTATTTGTGCATATTAAATATATTCAAAACGGAGAGCACTAGATTGTCCCCTCTTACTTTACATATGTATGCTGCTACTGCTGGAATTTTGGTGAGGTTGCTTCTGGAGTATTGTGAAACTTCCCCCTGCTGGAGATGAATTCCTGTTGGTGAGAGAGAGCAGAGTTTTAACCCACTACTTACTGCTTTGTGACCTATTGTAGGTCGAAGCAGGGAGGTGAGAGGCCACCCTTACTTCATTCGGTGAAGGGATCACCAGCACTAATATTTTACTGGACAATTTTGTCATCACTTCACTTAAAGCTGCATTTAGTCTTCATGCACTTGCACTTTATATTTTGGACTACATATATGATTATCTCTGGAACAGTCCGTGATCATTTCTTGCAACTATATTTAATATCTCTGCAATTTTAATGATTCTTTCTGGGACATTCCATGATCATTTTATGCGATTATATGCGATTTTATATTTATTTATTTCTTAGATTATCTTTTTGCGCTGCACTATTACATTTTTTGTATTTACATCACATCACATTTACATCACATTGATGGACAAAATTTGAGCTGACTGTTCTCTCAACAGAAGGTCGTCAAGGTGTCTCACGACGGTAGTGTAGCAATGCTAGCAGTAGGGTAGATACCATTAAGGGAAGGATGAACACATGTAAATATGCATACTGAGGCTAGAAAGTCTTCCTGATGAGGGTAGGCTATAACTTGGTGGATTTCTTGTAGACAGTTTGAACTTAAATAAAGACAGATAAGGTCTTCAAGACCAATGAAAATGCTGTAGTAACACCACAACCAATTTTAAAATTGTAACAATTTCTTGGTTCAAAAGGTCTGCAAGTGCAAAATAAAGATCTGCTAACCATTGCAAAGACACGGTTAGGTTGGAAAATATAAAGCAGAGTGAAGCAGAGAAAGGAACTGTAGCTTGTAGTCTTGACACCACATCTCTTACCGAGACATCTGACACGCTTCCTGACCAGGTGTCTATAAAGGCCAACAGACATCCCCCACTTTAAGACGCCTGAGAGAAAATTAAGGAACTCTTTTATTGGATTCAAATGCAGAAAAAGGATTTGCCAGACTAAGGCGTAGGCTTCTTATGCTGGGGTAAATGGGTACTCTTGCCACTAGTGATGTCCTTCATGAAATTATCCAGCGAAGCACCAAAAAGATGCTCAACATCCAATGGCAAGCACAACAAGTGTTTTTTACATTGCTGTTCCACAGACCAACATTTTAGCTAAAGAGAACATTTTAGTTAAAGAGATCTCCATATGTCGATAGACAGGCGATTCATTTGGGAGATAATATGTATAACCTCAGCTAGATCGTCAACACAGTAATGTTGGGATGAAGGCAACAACTAAAGGGTCAATAGGGACTGAAGCTGGATCCTTAAACATCAGTCCACTCCCCTAAAGTCCACTATCCTGACATTACAACTATAGAAAGTTGCATAGCAGGGCCTGCTAGTGAAAACAGAAATTTGGAAAGGGTTTCCAAACATTAATCGACAGGATCCTTTTGAACCCTTAGGTACAGTTAGTGTTTTGTTGGGGTAATGTCAGATCCACAGTGGGAACAGCACACATTTTAACAAGAACCTTATCAGACAGATATTGGTATAAAAATAGTTTGGGATGAGTAAACAATTTTTCAGTTTACCAGGAAACTTTGGACAGTCTTGGTCCCTTTCAGGGTTTCCAGACAGGGCCTATCACAGGCCACAGGCTGCTTCATTTTGAATGTAAGTCCTTTAAACTGGGAGCTATTTCAGAAGTCTGGGGCTCCTCAGGAATAAAGATTACAGAGGCCACTACAGCTCCAGGAATGTTGGAGTATTCTGCATGTTAAAGAATTCTGTATGTTAGAATGTTAGATAATTCTGTAAGAGATGGTGCAGAACTTCACTTACAGTCCCCTGCAGTGTTATCTTATTTGCAGGTTGGCCCATAAAATCTAGCAAAACTATATACAGAGAACTGTTCCCTAGACAAAGTGGAAAAGGGGGGCACAATTGATAGAGTAAAGGGAGAGAAGTGAGTAAACTCAACCAGAATACAATGATCAATGTTATCAGTGTCAGGTCCCTTATTAGGGAATTGCAGGCTGTTCTACAACTGTTAGTAGACCATGAGCTGGAGGGATTTGAATGAAGCAGGTCTGTTCCTCTTGTGCTTGGGATCTGAATGGCTTCTCTTGCAGATAGGATAGGAGCAATGGTGGAAAAAAATTGCCTCATATTGAAAAAATGGTTGCCGTGTCCAGAAGGTTGCCTTGTCTGGAGCTCTGGGGCAGGGCTACGGCAACTGTATGCTGAGTGAGTGCTCCAGTGAACCTGGGGACCGGGCTCAGTGGAAGTTTCCCAACAGAGCTGCCAGGAGAAGCACATGTGCTGCTGGGGGAGAGATATCATCCATGCGCTGTGCAGCAATCTGAGCTGAGTGCTGCAAAGCCCAGAGAGACTGTTCCTGTACTGCGTAGAGTGGGGACTTTGTTGCTTTGATCTGTTGTTGCTGCAAACTGCTGTCCAGGTGAGAGACTGTGGATGATTTGCGTGAAAGAAATGGCAGCTGTGTTCCTGTGCGAGACTGTAGATGATCCAGTACCTTTTCAGAAAGAGGGCCGCCTGTTACAGCTGCTGAATGCCAGATTGAGAGGGAAGCCCTTTTCGCTGGTTACTGAGGGACCACCAGAAACCCAAAATGAGAAGTTGAGAAGTAGCCTCTTGGCCACCAGCTCTACCTAAACCTTCTTTGTTAGTGGCTCTCTTTGGGACATCCTTAGTTGGAAGTACAAATATTTCTCTAACTTAGAGTGCTTCAATGGAACACTCAGGGCCCCAGTGCCAGCAGGACTTCATCTAATGTAACCATGGCCAGTGGTGTAGACATGGCCTTTGTATGTTAGTTAGGCCTTACTGTTATAATTTCCCCTGCACATCTCAAAGTCTTTTTTAGCCTGGGTTCAGTGGAATGGTATTCTTTGGTCTATTCTTTGGTCTATGTAAAGTTGTTTCTTGCTTAACCAATTTTCTATTGCAGCACTTTAGACCCTCAATAGAGCCAATTTAAGTAGTTTCCAGGAGTGTCCATGTCACTCAGGTACTGGTTCAGGATGGGTCATCACTGGAGCAGGTCAGGAGGACCCAAAATATCTGGTGGCTCCACTAGGAGTAGCACTACATAAAGGAGGCATTCAGCATTACTGTCAGCATTACAATACCGCAGTAACTCCTGCTGCTCAGTTGAAATTGTCTTTAGTTAAAGTTCTCAGAGACTGGGTCACACCAGAGGTTGCACCACAGTTCTGAGCACGGAAAGCTCTATGCAGCTAACACAGTACCAGAAGGTTTGGAAAGCACCACTGGCAGAGCCCAGTGCCTAAAGGACACATTTAAGGCAGGCCCTGCATTCTTTGGTCCAGCAGGGTCTGGGTACAGTCTCCAAGCCCAGCACAGCAGCATGTAGATGATATCTTGATTAAAGAAAAAAAATCTTGCCAAAAAATAAATTAAAGAAAACAAAATGGCTAGTAGAAACTAGCAAAAAAAAACTAAAGCAGAATAGAAGTAGGGGTGGCTACACTTCGTTAGTCAATGGCTTTTTTGTTTACAAGTGTCCAAATCCTACTGTAAGTGACAGAATAACTCTGTTGTCTCAGATTAACTGATTCCTGTGCCCCTTAAAAACAATAACATTTTATTTTCAAAAGGAGACAGTATTTTCAGCCCACAAATCCCTGGCATGATATGTTTACTTTAAGCACAGCATCTACACCTACAGCCTCACCTTTCCACCTCTGTACACCACAGGACATCCTCCATCTGGCTCATGGTGACCGGATACTTGTGCTCCTTCCCCTGCCTCATAGAGTACGGGTTTGTTGTTATGGTATGAATCTTCTGCATCTGGTAAAAAGCATGCATTTATATTAGTAATCAGTGAAGATTTTTTGCAGTAATCTATCCTTGTTCCATTATAAAGAGTAGCTTTCTTCCCTAATGCAGATTTTGTTTTGGATAGAGTGGAGAGGAATTAAAACACCTGTTGGTTTTTCTTTTTTGCTGTCTGTGCCTCCGATACGGAGATTCACCTGCTCTATTTGTCCTGTTTACCATTATCATTAAAAGTGAAAGTAAAAGAAAATCCCAAATTTTGGGTTATCCCCAAAAATGTAAGAGTGGAAATCTTTCAATGGGGACATTGGTGACCTGGGAGACCCCAAGGGATTCCCTTCATTTTCAGGAATTTACTCTTCCTGTTTGGCTAGAGGACAGGAAGTGAAGGGAAATCTTTCCAATGGTACCGAGATGGCAAAAAATAAACCAACAGGGGTTATAACCCTCCCTTGCTCTGTCCAAAACAGAAAAAAGTTTTGCCTATAGTTCTACTTTGACTAGATTACATATTAGTGCATCACAAACATTTTTTTTACTTCCTGTCTTTTACTTCCTGTCAACATGTACTTCCTGCAGCGTTAGCTACACAACATTGCACTAGACTGGTTTCCTGATCGTAACAATGGTGAACCGTAATCGAGCAATGTATGCTGGCACAGCTGATTGCAGTCTCTACAAGGAGTGCATGAGATCGAGAGACATTGCAGGAGCACAACTGGAATACAGTTGTCACACACACACTGAACAAGGACATTCATGGAAGGATTATCAGGGATTATTTTAATGAAAGCTGAATTTGAAATGAAAACAACTTTTAAAAAGACATTATCATGGTACTGCTTATAGGAGATATTAATTATTGGATTTCGATCTTGTTTAAAGTGGAATTCCACCCAAAAGTGGATCTTATGTTTTAAGGCCTCCTCCCCGGCGGACCAAGAACCAGATTTTGACAGGTACCTATTCCCAGTTCCGTTCCGGATGCCTTAGGCGATCGGAAGTGGAAGTTCTCCCTCTCAAAGTCTTCTGGGACACATGACAGGTCCTAGAAGAGTTTGGGACCAGTCACAGAGTGTAGTGCCACTCACACATGTGCAGTGAAGCCGCAAGCTGTCACAGCCGGTTGCCCATAGTAGAGATGCCAGCGCCGCCGAGGGAGGACACGGGGAGAACACGGCTGGTGTGAGCGCACCGCTGGATTGGGGGACGTGTGAGTGGCTGTTTATTAAAAGTCAGCAGCTACACTTTTTGTAGCTGCTGACTTTTAATAAACAAAAGTATGACTGGAACTCCGCTTCAAACTACATTGCCAAGCAGCACAATAACAGTATGTACCCCATAATTTCCCAGTGCATGGGTTACTACCACCTGGGGAACACATAGTGGACTTCCTGGGGGTATAGGACAGGGCTCAGCATACAGTTAAAACCCTAAGTACAATTTGTTTTTCTAGTTTTGAACACAGTAAGGAAGGGTTCTTATTTGTAGTCACTGTCTCCATTTGGAGGATTTGTCCCCTCAGGACAGAAGTGTTGGGAAATCTCTCCAGTAGAGATAGAGACTGCGGCACCATAAAAAAGGAAGTGTTAGAATGTCTGTCAGGCAGTTATTATTGTCTGTTTCCCACTGTCTCAGTGACAACTACACTATATTGCCAAAAGTATTAGAACGCCTGCCTTAAAACGCACAAGTTTAATGGCACCCCAGTGGTTCAATATTGAGCTGGCCCACCCTTTGCAGCTATAACAGCTTCATTTCTGCTGGGAAAGCTGTCCACAAGGTTTAGGAGTGGTCTGTGGGAATGTTTGACCATTCTTCCAGAAGCACATTTGTGAGGTCAGGCACTGATGTTGGACGAGAAGTCCTGGCTCGTAGTCTCCACTCTAAGTTATCCCAAAGATGTTCTATCAGGTTGAGGTCAGGACTCTGTGCAAGACAGTCAAGTTCCTCTTCCCCTAAACTTGCTCATCCACACTATATTGCCAAAAGTATTGGGCCACCCCTCCAAATCATTTGCTGGAGGGCAGATTATGGTGTGGGGTTGTTTTTTTAGGGGTTGGGCTTGGCTCCTTAGTTCCAGTGTAGGGAACTCTTAAGGCGTCAGACATTTTGGGCAATTCAATGGTCCCAAATTTGTGGGAAAAGTTTGGGGATGGCTAAGGCCTGATGGGCTTGAAATGAGTCAACTTGATTTTATCTGTGTTTGTACCCTCTGGATTCTAAATAAAATTAAGATTTCTTAAGAGCAACAATCTTGTGTGGTCATCATCTTTCTACATTATCTATTTAGCCAAACAAGCTCTGTCATCAGCATGTTATATGGGTAGTAACACTGATTTTTCTGCTTGCAGTTCGGGGATGGCCCTTTCCTGTTCCAACGTGACTGAGCACCAGTGCACAAAACAAGGTCCATAAAGACACGGATGAGCGAGTTTGGGGTGGAGGAACTTGACTGGCATCCACAGAGTCCGGACCTCAATCAGATAGAACACCATTGGGATGAATTAGAGTGACGACTGGTCAAACATTCCCATAGACATCTCCTAAACAGCCTTCTCAGAAGTGTTGAAGCTGTTATAGCTGCAAAGGGTGTGCCAACTCAATATTGAACCCTACGGACTAAGACTGGAATGTCATGAAAGTTCATGAGTGTGTAAAGGCAGGTGTCCCAATACTTTTGGTAATATAGGGTATATTTACTCATAAGTCATCATAAGATGTGCAATACTATCCAAAGCTAAAATAAAAACACTGACCCCCTGGGGCAGGAAGTAAAGGGAAATCTCTGCAATGGAACATGGATGGTAAAAAATAAACTGACAGGGGCTATAACCCTCCCTTATTCTATCCAAAATGAAAAAAAAAGGTGCTGCCTATAGTTCTATTTTAAGCACAAATTTCTGATAATTTTATAGAGAGGACTAAGAAGATATAACCATGCCAATGGTGCAGCAAAAAACATATAGCACAGTGAGCAAGGTTTGTGGTCCAGGATGATAGGACAGTCAAAATTAGAAGTTGTGGAATGCCGGACGCCCGCATACTAGAAGCAGTGCGGCCGCGTTATGGGGGTGCTAGACTAATTTGCCTCTCAGCCCAGAGTGCCCCTAACAGTGTAATGCAAGCGGCAGGGACTCTTTCCGTGCTGCCCCCCTGCAAAGTGCTGCCTAGGCCTTGTTGGCCTAGGCCAGGATACAGCATTACAGTATATACAGTATATAGGTGGTACAATACAAAGAACACAATTATCACCACTGAAAATGCACCAAGATGGTCAGCATGGCAATGCTTTATCACATGGGCTGCAATCTAACCTCTGCTATCACTCCATGACTACAAGCCTCATTAGAAGCAATAGTCTGTTGTTTCAACCCTTCCACTATATCCCGCACCCCAATTATTCCTTACATTTGCTTCTCGCCCAGGTTCCAGACAGTCCTGTAAAGTCAATTTGTCTCTTTCCGTAGCAACCAGTTGCCTGCTGAGACAGGGAATAAGAAATAAGAGTGAAAAACAAGCTATGGCACATCCAGATCAAAAAAGAGAATTTTCTTTCACAGTCAACTTTTACTTTGTGCCTGGGAGATATCGGGGTGAATTAAATGGTTTCCTAGACACCATTAGAATTCTGTTGGGGCACAGCACTGAAAGTGTCGGTTGCTTGTGCCCAATTCATGTACCTGTCAGACAGGTACATAAATTTGTTCACACTGCTCACTCTTGCCCTCCCCACCTACTGTGCCCATCACACTGACAGGCACATGGCCGAGGAATTTTATACTAGGGGTGGGTGGAGCCTGCTGGGGGAACTGAAAGACTAGTTCCCTATCAGGTCCACTTCACTTTTGAATGGTGGCACACAGGAGTGGGTAGATTTATAGCCACTATTCAGTCTACTGCTGTCCGCCCTCTTAGTGACAAGCAATTTCCTAAATATGGGCATTGCCCATATTTGGGTACTGACATCAGCTGTATCCCTAGCCCTTCTTTTTACATTTTGCTTTCGGTCGGGGATTCTCCCAGCAGACAGCTAAATGAGGCCAGGGATGTATCCCTGGGCAGGAAGCTGTCACATTCATGGCATCTGCTCAGCACAGACACAACCCACTCTCAGTAGTAGTATACCACTTCTACGCTGGAGTTGATCTTATTTACCGCCAGTTTCCTAATCTGAAAACTGGAGGTAATAGTTTCATAATGTGTTGCTTCGGTAGCAACAGTTATGGTAATAAGAACTACCATGAATTTGCCGCATGTGTCCATAATGATTAAGCCCTTAGGGTGGGGCAAAACATGTCGGAGGCTTTGTGTTGCTATGGATATTTACAGTGCCTTGAAAAAGTATTCATACCCCTTGACATTTTCCACATTTTGTCATGTTACAACCAAAAACATACCGTATATACTCGAGTATAAGCCGAGTTTTTCAGCACTTTTTTTTGTGCTGAAAATGCCCCCCTCTGCTTATACTTGAGTCAAGCACTTTTCTGCAGCAGAGAATGACATTTTCCAAACCAACTTTGGGGCCCCGTATCTCAGGGCCACTTGGTGCTAGGAACCCCATCTTTGGATATGTTGTAGTGCTAGTTCCACTGGGTTTGCACATCAAATTCCTAGCACCAAGTTGCCCCGAGATACAGGGCCCCAAATTCGGTCAACTGTGTCCATCTGCAGCAATATAATTTCGGGACCCTTTGGGTCCAGAGACCCCAATTTGGTGTGAAAACCAATGGAACTAGCACTACAAAATATCCAAAGATGGGGTTCATAGCACCAAGTGGCCCAGAGATACGGGGCCCCAAAGTCGGTTCAGAAAATGTAATTCTCTGCTTCAGAAAAGTGCTTGACATTTTCCGAAATGACTTTGGGGTTCCTAGCATCAAGTGGCCCCGAGATACGGGGGCCCCAAATTCGGTCAACTGTGTCCATCTGCAGCAATATAATTTCGGGACCCTTTGGCTGCAGCTAGGGGGCATCTAGGAACCCTTAAGTGCTGAGTTTGAAGTTCGGGGGACCTATAGCTGCAAATGGGCACAGTGAGGCATGCAAATGGACACAGTGAGGCTGCAAATGGGCATTGTTGACCCTCTTTTCCACTTACAGTAGCTGCGCATTTCTCACCCTAGGCTTGTACTCAAGTCAATACGTTTTCCCATTTTTTTGTGGTAAAATTAGGTGCCTCTGCTTATATTCGGGTCGGCTTATACTGGAGTATATACGGTAAATGTATTTTATTGGGATTCTATGTGATAGACCAACACAAAGTGGCACATAATTGTGAAGTGGAAGGAAAATGATAAATGGTTTTCAAAATTATTTACAAATAAATATCTGAAAAGTGTGATGTGCATTTGTATTCAGCCCCCCTGAGTCAATACTACATAGAACCACCTTTCACTGCAATTAAAGCTGCAAGTCTTTTTGGAAAGGTCTCTACCAGCTTTGCACATCTGGAGAGTTACTTTTTTGCCCATTCTTCTTTGCAAAATAGCTCAAGCTCTGTCAGATTGGATGGAGAGCGTCTGTGAACAGCAATTTTCAAGTCTTGCCATGGATTCTCAGCTGGATTTAGGTCTGGACTTTGACCGGGCCATTCTAACACTTGAATATGCTTTGATCTAAACCATTCCATTGTAGCTCTGGCTGTATCTTGAGGGCCGTTGCCCTGCTGCAAGGTAAACCTCCTCCCCAGTCTCAAGTCTTTTGCAGACTCTAACGGGTTTTCTTCTAAGATTGCCTGTATTTGGTTCCATCCATCTTCCCATCAACTCTGACCAGTTTTCCTGTCCCTGCTGAAGAAAAGCATCCCCACAACATGATGCTGCCACCACCATGTTTCACAGTGGGGATGGTGTGTTCAGGGTGATGTGCAGTGTTAGTTTTCCGCCACACATAGCGTTTTGCTTTTAGGCCAAAAAGTTCAATTTTGGTCTCATCTGACCAGAGCACCTTCTTGCACATGTTTGCTGTGTCCCCCACATGGCTTCTCGCAAACTGCAAATAGGACTTGTACAAAAAGAGGAACAAGAGGGGGTTTAGCCAACCTGACGGACTATCGCGGTACCTGAACAAAGTCGGATATTCAATACTGTATAATTTCTAAAAAGTAGATTTTTATTATAACAAAGTAGAAAAGTTCTGTCCCTCAAATTTACCAGATGTGAGTATTCACCTATCCCCACTGCTGAAGCATACGAGCCTACCCACCATACTTTATCCTATTTTATTCATTTGGGTCTCCTTACTCCCCCCCCCTTTTTTTTTTTCCTTCCTTTCCCCATTCCTACCTATGATCTTTTTCCCTCTCTTCTCCTCTCCTCCCCCCTTCTCCATCGGATTCAATCTTCTCAGCAATCAATTTGGTTTTTACATCCAATAAGGGACTTCATTCCCAGGTGACAACATTGAATCTCATCTCCACCATTGGAGTGGATATCCTTAATCAGGAATACAAGCCTGTAAGGTATACATTAATTTATATAGTACCTACCTGGGTAAATAGGCTATTACTAAGTAGACTATCATATACATTTGAGAACACTTAATGGCTCCCTCACGGGTAATTTTCATTTTTCTTTCTTAGAATATAATACAGATACTAGAATTGCTGCTCGTTGGTTCTGATGAAGCCATAGGCGAAACGCGTCAACCACCCTGTAACCAGCATATCTGAATGATCAATGTAATTTACCGTGTCTGTATGCATATTATACATTCAATGAATGTTTTCCTTTTTTTTAATGTTTATATACACATCTTTTCTACTTTGTTATAATAAAAATCTACTTTAGAAATTATACAGTATTGAATATCTGACTTTGTTCAGGTACCACGATAGTCCGTCCGTCCGTAAACCCCCTCTTGTTCCTCTTTTTGTACATTCAGTAGGACGAGATTTGTGGAGTGCAAGACTAATAGATGTCCTGTGGGCAGATTATCCCACCTGAGCTGTGGCTCTCTGCAGTTCCTCCATAGTTACCATGGGCCTCTTGGCCACTTCTCTGATTAATGATCTCTTTGCCTGGCCTGTCAGTTTAGGTGGATGGCCATGTCTTGGTAGGTTTTCAGTTGTGCCATACTCTTTCCATTTGCAGATGATGGATTGAACAGTGCTCTGTGAGATGTTCACAGCTTGGAATTTTTTTTTTATAACCCAACCCTGCTTTAAACTTCTCCACAATTTTATCCCTGACCTGTCTAGTGTTTTCCTTGGCCTTCATGATGCTATTTGTTCACTAAGGTTCTCCAACAAACCTATGGTGGCTTCAGCTGTATTTATACTGGAATTAAATTACACACAGATGGAATCTATTTACTAATTAGGTGACTTCGGAAGGCAATTGGTTCCACTAGATTTTAGTTAGGAGTATCAGAGTAAAGGGGGGTGAATACAAATGCACGTCACACTTTTCAGATATTTATTTGTAAAAAAAATTTAAAAACATTTATCACTTTCCTTCCACTTGACAATTATGTGCCACTTTGTGTTAGTCTATCACATAAAAGCCCATTTACGTTTTTGGTTGTAACATGCAACATGTGGAAATTTCAAGGGGTATATATACTTTTTCAAGGAACTGTAGGTGATTTTATAGCATATTTATTTGTTAATTTTTAGATTTTAAGACCATGTGCAATTTTGAGATACTAAGCTCCCCCTATTGATATGCACATGAACCAGTTGGACTAGGTTTTTGAGCTAAGCAGAGCAAGGTCTTTACACAATATGATGTAAGGAAGTTAGGGGAGGTGAGGACATTGAACAGGCATGTGGGCAGACAAAGAGAGTTGGTTTGGAAGACTTTGGAGGAAACAGAAGTTTTGAGTTGGACTCTGAGAAAACACGTATTGTACATGCCTTTTTTTCTAGAAAGGATAATTGCCTTGTGCATGTCGCAGGCATATTTTGTAACTATGAATTGTGTTTTGTGCAGTTATATGTGCGGCTTTTCTGTTTATTAAAAGCATTGATACACTACAGAAGTCTAAGCTTCCTTGGTTTTTACCACAAGAACCTTTATTAGACACCAAGCAAAACAGGCATGGCTTGGATAAATCAAGCTGAGGCTGTTTTTACCTGCCAACCACTCGTGTTGGGCTATCTCTTCCAACTTCTACAACATGCTTTGGGTCTGGACGAACCTTTCCCCATCCTGCACCCTCACAAGTCAGAGGCATCCAATTCATTAGACCTTGTAAGCCTGAGCGGGGGCCCTAAGAATTTATTGTGGGTCCACTCCCTCAGGGTCACTAGTTCCTTTTGAATTATTTAATTAACTTATCTGACTATTAAACATCCACGTTCTCATTTCCAAATTGTATGTGATGTTTATTTGCCAATTTACATATTGCACTTTCCCTATCTGGATTCTATATGCTTGTTTCTTCATATATATTGGTTTCCTCAACAAGGCGCCCAATTCTTATGCAGGAAACAAATTCCTACAAGAGTCCACTTATACTTTATATGTGTGTGTAAAGCTGGCCAGAGAAGGGTTATTATTTTCATTCGGCCAATGGCCTGAACAAAATAAAAATTTAAAGGATTCTTCCATCCACACAAGCAAGGTGTATGGAGGAATCCCTTCATGCAAGAACATTGTATTTGACAGCGAGATTCTCTGCTGTCAGACCATACTGTTTAGCAACAATAGATTTGAAATGAAACAAACAAGATGTGCTTTAACTGCAGACTTTCAGCTTTAATTTGAGGGTATTTACATCCAAATCAGGTGAACGGTATAGGAATTACAACAGTTTGTATATGTGCCTCCCACTTTTTAAGGGATCAAAAGTAATTGGACAGATTAACAATCATCCATCAAACTTTCACTTTTTAACACTTGGTTGCAAATCCTTTGCAGTCAATTACAGCCTGAAGTCTGGAATTCATAGACATCACCAGAAGCTGGGTTTCATCCCTGGTGATGCTTTGCCAGGCCTCTACTGCAACTGTCTTCAGTTCCTGCTTGTTCTTGGGGCATTTTCCCTTCAGTTTTGTCTTCAGCAAGTGAAATGCATGCTCAATCGGATTCAGGTCAGGTGATTGACTTGGCCATTGCATAACATTCCACTTCTTTCCCTTAAAAAACTCTTTGGTTGCTTTCACAGTATGCTTTGGTTCATTGTACATCTTCACTGTGAAGGGCCGTCCAATGAGTTTTGAAGCATTTTGCTGAATTGAGCAGATAATATTGCCCGAAACAGTTCAGATTTCATCCTGCAGCTTTTGTCAGCAGTCACATCATCAATAAATACAAGAGAACCAGTTCCATTGGCAGCCATACATGCCCACGCCATGACACTACCACCACCATGCTTCACTGATGAGGTGCTTTGCTTTGGATCATGAGCAGTTCCTTTCCTTCTCCATACTCTTCTCTTCCCATCACTCTGGTACAAGTTGATCTTGGTCTCATCTGTCCATATGATGTTGTTCCAGAACTGTGAAGGCTTTTTTAGATGTTGTTTGGCAAACTCTAATCTGGCCTTTATGTTTTTGAGGCTCACCAATGGTTTACATCTTGTGGTGAACCCTCTGTATTCACTCTGGTGAAGTCTTCTCTTGATTGTTGACTTTGACACACATACACCTACCTCCTGGAGAGTGTTCTTGATCTGGCTAACTGTTGTGAAGGGTGTTTTCTTCACCAGGGAAAGAATTCTTCGGCCATCCACCACAGTTGTTTTCCATGGTCTTCCGGGTCTTTTGGTGTTGCTGAGCTCACTGGTGCGTTCTTTCTTTTTAAGGATGATCCAAACAGTTGATTTGGCCACACCTAATCGAGTGCCCCCCACAGTCAGCAGCTTCCTATGGGGCACTGGAGCTGATTCACATCTCCATGTATCCATGTAGACATGGAGCCCCGACCCGGCCCAGCCCCCTCTCTTCCCTGATTGGCTAACTGACTTTGATTGACAGCCGCGGGAGCTAATGGTGATGCTCCTGTGTCTCAGACAATTAGGAGGAGTGTCCTGGGTGGCTGAGACATTTATGGGCATCGCTGGACAGAGATGGGGCTCAGATAAGTAATTAGGGGGTGCTGGGGTGGCTGCTATGCACAGAAGGTTTTTTTTATCTTAATGCATAGAATGCATTAAGATAAAAAAAAACCTTCTGCTTTTACAACCCCTTTAAGGGGTCTTATTGTTGCTTACAAAGGGAGTTGGCTTGGGGTTGTCGTCTATTCCTTACACACATGTCTAAATACTACAGTTATCACTTGGAACATTTAGTCTCACTCAGAACTGTAATTAGGCATGTGTCTGAACCTGGTCAATCACCATGCCATCATGGGCAGGGCTCTGTGGCGAAACAGCATCTTTAGTTAAATATGATTGTTATATTTTCTTTATCTTTATCTGTCATTACTTTTAATAAATGGTATACTTATAAGTATTTGTGTGATCTCTCTTTGAACATATCAAAAAAATTTAAATTAAAATAAATTATCACGTGACCGTGATACAACATGGTTAGACCAGAAATAAAAATTACTCATGCACAGACATTCTTTAAAGAGCTTTGAGGATTATCTGCTGCCCTAAAGGCTGCAACTTCTTTGGAAAGTTTATGCCGAACTTTATTCATTCAGCTGCTGTTGGAGTCTCGCCCACCTGTCCATACCCGGCAGGTTTCCCCAATAGTAGCGTGGTCTGTGGGCAGGTGAGACTTTGCTGGCATCAATTCGAACTGGCTTGATCTGCAAGGAGGAGAAGAGATTAGAAAGGAACTCCAAGCTAATGCAAAGGCAGGATGGAGTTATAAAGTAATGATAAAGTCACTAAACCTGCAATTATTTTTACTTTTGTTTCCTTAACCCTGTACCGTACACCCTTGCTAACAATGCATCTGCACCCTCCACTTCTTCCTGCTAGCAATATCTCTTATTCAGAGCAGAGCAAGGAAAACTATATTGCATTATTTGTAATCCTGACTGCCAAAAGGTACATAAGATCCTAAAGTGGATATTGGATCTCGCCAGCCCCTCTTACCCATTATGACCTGCCTGTATTGTATATTGAGGCACAGAGTCCCTATGATGACATCACTGGATCTAAAATAAGATATGTAATGAAAATAGAAAGATTAAAAGATAAAAATGTAATTAGAGTGATAATGGGGGCAATGAAGAAAAACTATAAGCAGATTGCATTTTTAGATTTAATAACATTTGAGCCAATTGGTTAATATGAAATAGTGTTTATGTTAGAATTCATGAATGGATTGGGTCTCTGAGAATGGACTTGGATATATTTAAATATTTATATTTGTGTTTGGATATGGAAAAGTGAAATATATAGACTTTTATATATTTCTTAAGATACATTTTGTTTGAAGCTTCAAATGCATTTCTTGGGAGAGCCCACTTATGGCAGTAATTAAGAGCAAGCTGACCTTTCACCTCCCCCATCACATGAGAAGAAAGGTCTCATATTTTTTAAGATGTAAAGGTTCATGTTTTAGTTAAGATATATTGTATAAGAAACTATGATCTTGATTAGGATATTAATAAGAACATTGCGTTTTAAATGAATATAATATACATATTAGTATATGTAGTATTCGATTTATATGTTAAAAGGAAACTTGTATATTGTATAAGTTAAATGGTTTTACATAAAGCTTTCCTCTTGCCCTTCCTATAGAATGACTTGCATAGAGATGGTGTTGTATATCAACATCTGGCAATAGATATGTCTCAGGAAAGCCTGTGATGTTCTATAGGACTACAAGTGAAATAAGAACTTTTAAGACAAACCAACCCTTTTTAGAAAGGTAGGGGTTGTTTTCATGGGTTTGAGTTGTGGAGTAAGAGCTAGTCACAGATGTTTTTTGGAGGCAGAGACTGGGAGACATTGAAGGAGGCTGTCAAAGCTTCACTCACGCACACACACACACACACACACACAAAGATACATTTATACAATCTTTATTTCTTCAATCTTCAAGAATAAAAAACTTATTGATGCTATTTTTATATTCTACATTTTGACATTGTTTTTGTAATATTTTGCTATTTTTATTATTAAATCAATTTTTTAGTTTTTACACAAGAACTGAACGGACTTTTTTGGAACTTTCCTCATCAATATGATTTATTGAACTATAATTTTTAATACAGTAATAACGATCAATTTTACAGTTTATTAGCATTTTTAAGATTAGAGAAAGGGGCTAAGTAGAGGTCTCTTGTGCTATCACTGATATACATAAATACAGTATCTTACCAGCACATACAACAAAAAAAGCCCCCCCCCCAAAGAAACATGCACCAAAACACCAAGGTGTTAACAGGCTCTTAACATTTAATCATTAATTCAACACAATTGTGTCAGAAGTACCCTTTTCTAATGATGCCACATCCCTATAGTTATAATACCAAAACAATTCATGGATGGGATTTTAGCGGCACCAAGAGAAAATTATTTTACTGTAAACTTCTCTTGTAAATCCCATCCATTAATTTTTCCGGTATAATCGTTAACTCATATACCTTAAGATGACATATAATAAAAATCCACATTTCCAATTACTGTTGTGTTTAGTAATCAAAATTAATTTTTCCACATGTACCTCTCTCTCCCTAACATACTGTATATCTTTTTGAATTCATATCTGAGATTTACATTTTCCTTATACCAAAAAATGAGACAGAAGGAGGAAAAAATCTGTTCTGTCCTGCCACACTTCCTGTCCTTTGATGGCTACGCTCACCAACTGTACTGTACCCATAGAGGAACTGAGATGTCATCTTAGAACAGGAAGTATATTCAGACTACAGAACACCTCCCTGTCTTCTCATCCCATAACATTAGGGGCAAGGGTGGGGGGGACCCACAATTTGAATAACTCTCCTGATATTATTATTTGAGATAACGGTGCACAGGACAGCACTGGGTTTCTGGCAGGATCAACAGGTATTGTCTTTATACTTATCAAACAGATATAACAAAACTCTTTCAATTGTCTCCTTAATGGACTAAAGGAAGAAGCTAATGGCACCAGAAAGCATAAGAACAATGGTCCCACCTTACCTCCAAGTGCTGGGTAATGGCTCTGCTGAACTGCCTGTTCATTGACACAACATTCTCAAAGAGCCAAAAGAAGGCTCGGTCATCTCCTGGCTTTGGCCTTACTTTGTGTAGCAGACGAGGAAAATCAAAAAACAGCTGTCCGCTTCCCCCTGTTCATTGGGAAAATGTACAAAATGTGATAGATCAGGGTAGTCTATGACCAATAGGCATAATATGGCAACCATTGCTGACCTTTTTATGAAAATGCAAGTTTTTATGGGTATCCCTGGCTTTAGGATTGTGAAGTCAGGTTGAGCATGTAGCAAGTATAACTCAAAACACCAAAGCCTCTGGTTCCACAAGACAGATAGGCAACCAGTCGTTTCAATAGAAAAAGTTGGCAATGACAGTCTACATCAAGGGTGCCCAACATGTGGCCCGCAGAGCCCTCTAATGTGGCCCGCGACCTCTTTCCCTGGAGTGGCAGGTTGGCAAGCCCAGATTGCAGGTTGCCGACCTGCCATCCCAGAGCATCAGTGTTGGGATTGAAGCCGATGGTAGAGGAAGCAAGCACCTGCAGAGCCGCATAAGCCAACGCTTCCCAGTATAGCGCCGGTTCCTGTCATAGGTGGAGTGATATCAAATGCGCTCTGCCTGGGACAGCAGCAGCTGGCGATAACTGAATGGAACTCACTAAAATCACAGTGTATGTAAGGGCATATCTGTTCTGCAGTGGTTACTGGGCTGCTTTCAAAATGATCCACAGGTGCACCTGCGGGTTACCTGCACTGAGCCATAGACTTCTGGTTTTACCTGCGGGCTGGGGCGCTTTCAGAAAGTGCACCAAACCTGCAGGATATAATAGCATTGTATGGCAAAATGCAGCTAACCCACAGGATAACCACAGGTGAACTGTGCTGCACCTGCGGCGTGGGTAAACCACAAACCATCAGTGTAAAAGCTGCCTTAGGCCCCTTTTACACGATCGGTCCAACCCAATCGGACCCTCTATTCACCTCTATGGAGCGGCAGATGAAAACAGACTTGTGTCCGTTTACACCCACCTATCTGGGATCTGCTAAAAAAACAGAAGTGGATCCTTCCCCTTCCATCTGATGGGATCAGAGGGCCCATAGAGTAGAGTGGACTGTGTCTGTGTCCACTCTGCATATGCAGAGTGGACACGGACCTGTCATCCGCCCACTCCGCTCATTGCGGCCCGCGACTGGTTACTAAGTCGCTTAAGTGGCCCTCGCTCTTCAAAAGGTTGGGCCCCCCTGGTCTACATGCTTCTCTGTGTCTAAACTGTCATTTTTTTTAAGTCTAAGTTCATATTTTCCATATGGTATTTGCTGGACCTTCTACATTTCCCAGGTCATATTCTATTCCTACGCTGCTCCCAGAACAAAATCAAGTTGGGCTGAGAACTGCTCAGCCAATTCCAGGAAGCTTTGTATTTTCTGAATGAATACAATGCATCCTCTGATTGGCTGCCAGAACACGGTATACTACATACTGTTTATACAGCATTCACAGCAGGCAAATCTGTTAGCGAACTTGGTCCAAGTTACGGTGCATGCGCGAGCGGCGCCTCCGCACACCGTAATACGCCACACAGTCATCTGGGACCTGTCACGTGTCCCAGATGACTGACTGCCGAGGGGAAGTGACGTTTCTAGCCCGGGCTGAGGAAGAGGCAGATTTCGTGGGACCACCTAGCAACAGGGAGAAATAGGTAAGTGACATTTTTTTTTTTTATCCAATTATTTTTTATTGTCAGATTTAATGCAAAAATACATAATGTTGTCATTTTGGGGGAAACACCACTTTAAAGGTGTTACTACCATTGTTGATTCAACTTTTTGCTTTCTGTGTTACCAACTCTGTTTAGTAACAATATATTAAGCTTGCTAACTTGCTTAGTGCTTGTTACTTTGGCATTACTTCTGAGTTCCTAGTGCTTCTTTGAGTGATTTTCAGTGTTATTGCAGGTTTATGCATTCAACCTAGCATGTCAGAGGGGCTGAGGTTTTTGAGGAGGTCGAGGCAAGAAACAAGTAACCCATCCTATTCAGCGGCTCCTACGGGGCTAGCGCTACAAAGATGGCAAGGGAGGGAGCTCCAGAATACACAAATAACAATAAATATTCAGCGCAGATGAAAACAACTATAGTAAAAATATGCTAGCTGTACACTACAAGGATAATTCAATCAAACCTCGAAAATGATATATAGCAAAATCAGCGCAGCGCAAATTTAACATATAAAAGTCCAAGTAAAAAAGATGTTCACATCCGTGGGCACAGTTCTTGATATCAGACAAAACAGTGACGAGAGTGAGTGCAGCCCGTCCACCACAAGTAGAGCTAGCCTCTCACCTCAAGCATTTGACCTGAATCGGTCATATAGCTTGTACCCCACAGGCTTGGGAATCGATATCCTGCAGTCTGGCAGCGGTAAAACGATCCAATCACATGATGGGTATTAGAGCATAAAAAAGGGATCTAATGCTCTCTGTTTTAAAACATTTATTCCAATCGATGATAATAAAATGTACTTACAAACATAGCCCTTAAAGCCAAGTGCAGGCGTGAAGGCATATACAAAAGTTTCCAACCAAGGAAATGCCCGCGGGTGATGTCATACGTAACGCCTCCCCCCTGTAGGCGTTACGTCCTATGGGCAGGACTTCGTCAGTGGGTATGGGAATACAGCCTGTGATTGACACCCTTTGCTCTGTTCCTGTGTGCTGTGTGAAGGGGGGGCTTCACTCCAATCAGCTCTCAGAGCTCTCCTCACTGAGCTCTGCAGAGTGTAACTTCAGATCTCTGTCCCCTGCTTTTTGAAATCTCAGACTAGCTGTATAAATTCTGCATTTTGAACTGATGTTGAGAAGAGAGGGCTGCAGATAAGCAGGTGCAACTTATATAGGAAGATTTGTTTCATCTCTGTGTATCACCTAAGGCTAGTCACTTCACTGGGTAAGGACTTACAACCATTTTAAAGACACAGTTCATAATCAAGGGGCACTATAAAATGAATAATGACTGGTATACCATAAAGGCCTTTACGATTTGGGTTGACCGCAGAAAGATCATTACACGGACTTGCTCCAAGTACTAAGTCAAAGGGTCCCCAGGCTTCAATCTGCAAAGAAGAGTCATGGTATCAAAAATGATATACTAAAGGAACATTAACACAAACTATAGATGTTATATGTTACTTTAAAAAACCTTAAAAATACTATTTACAGTTGTTTATGTACACCCCTTTCCAATGACTCCCATTAGGAGGAAGACAACACATTTCAGAGGCTGCAGATCTGCAGACTACTCAAACTCCTGTCTTCTCTCTGAATTACTTAAAGTGTTACTAAACCCACAACAGTAAAATCAGTCTGTATATGCAGAATAGCATGCTTGTTATACTCACTGTGGAACTTAAGGGGTTAATGCTCTGTATTGTGTATAAAGGCTGTTTGATCCTGTATGCACAGATCCTCCCTCATCCTGCACTGTCTATCTGAGGAAGGGCAGCTAACACAGGCAGAGTAGCCAACCTGCACATGCTCAGTTGTGTCTTTTATGCTGGAGAGAACAGTTACTTGTTCTCAGAGATAGCCAGGTCACATGATATTGACATCACACATGTGGGCAGGTATATAGGCTGCCGTTGAAATCTCCTCCTACCTGAACTCTCAGCACTGGAGAAACTCTGTAGTTTATCATGTAACCATGGTATACAAATCATCCAAAAAGGTATATAGTGGCAGTATTTTAATGTAAAAAGATTTATAAGCTGTGGGCACTGTGGGGGGGGGGGGGGGATGGGCTATTTTCATATTACTGGGTTTATCAGTTCATCAGTGTAGTCACACCTATTGCAAGACCGATTTCATCTTTCAAACAGCACGTGGCAGCAAAATACAGAAACATATTTTAGGTACATAAAATAATTTATGTACCGTATTTGCCGGCGTATAAGACGACTGGGTGTATAAGACGACCCCCTATTTTTCCACTGAAAACGTAGGTTTGGGGCTATACTCGCCATATAAGACTACCCCCCATCCGAGGCAACACCATTTACAAAAAAACATCAGAAACAAAAAAAAAAACATCAGACTTAACATCAGAAAAAGGAAACTGGTGAACTACAAGTCCCAGAGATCCCAAAATTGGTAGGCAGCAACAATTAATCCTCTCCTCCAAAGCACCATAAATCATACCTGTATTTTAGGGGAGATCTGGAGCTGGATGTGCAGTACAGGATGCTTTGTTAATATGTAGAGCACCAAGTACACACAGTATATGATGCTGTGTTAGTACAGTAGCTCCAGGTACACTTCAGAATACAGTGTGCAGACAGTGTGCACCGCTGAGCCAATCACGGCAGGCATTGTATTTTACTAATCTGTTGATGGATACAAAGCCTGCTCGGATTGGCAGAGGCTGTGACATCAGCCCGCGCCGCTCTGACTCATGTAGCCTGCTCGGATAGGCAGAGGTTGTTACCCAATCCAAGCAGGCTTAGCAGGAGCTGTATTCATCAGAGTGCATAGCCTGCCGGGATTGGCTGAGCGGCGCATACTGTATACATATTACAATTTTATAGAGCGCCCGGCGGACTGATATCCATCTGGCGACTTCTTCACCCGGCGTATAAGACGACCCCCGCTTTTTGGCTGTGTAATTTCGGTGTAAAAGGTAGTCTTATACGCCAGAAAATACAGTATATCCCTATATATTGGCCTGACGGTGTTCTTTAGCAGGAAACTATAAAGATACTGGGTTAATTTTATAATATACACTCACAGGGCTTGACAAATTTGCTTGGAATCTAGGAGCCAGCTAAAAAAGTTAGGAGCCAGGTGACGGGGCTAGCACGGCGGCATTCACTGCCTTTGCTAGTCCCGTCTACCTGCAGTTACGTTCTAAATGAACGGACTTCCCGATGGTGTGTCGGCAAGTCCGTTCATTTTCAAAAGTCCTGCAGACTTTTTCCCGTGGATTGTCCGCCGGAAAAGTTTTTTTTTTGCATTTTAGTGTAAATATGAGATCCGAGGTCTTTTTGACCCCAGATCTCATATTTAAGAGGTCCTGTCATGCTTTTTTCTATTACAAGGGTTGTTTACATTCCTTATAATAGGAATAAAAGTTACACAATTTTTTTTCCCAAAGAACAGTGAAAAAATTGAAAGTTAAAATAAATAAGAAAAAAAAAATATTTTTAAACGCGCCCGTCCCGTCGAGCTTGTTTGCAGAAGAGTAGCGCCCGCATATGACAGCGGTGTTCAAACCACACATGTGAGGTATTGCCGTGATCGGTAGAGCGAGAGCAATAATTCTAGCCCTAGACCTCCTCTGTAACTCAAAACATGCAACCTGTAGAATTTTTTAAACGTCACCTATGGAGATTTTAAAGGGTAAAAGTTTGTCGCCATTCCACGGGCGGGCAAAATTTTGAAGCGAGACATGTTTTGTATCAATTTACTCGCCGTAACATTATCTTTCACAATATAAAAAAAATTGGGCAAACTTTACTGTTGTGTTATTTTTTAATTAAAAAAAGTATTTTTCCCCAAAAAAGTGCGCTTGTAAGTCCGCTGTGCAAATACGGTGTGACAGAAAGTATTGCAGCGACTGCCATTTTATTCTCTAGGGTGTTAAAAAAATAAATATATATAATGTTTGGGGGTTCTAAGTGAAGGAGATAGGCAGGCAGTGAAAACGAAACAGCTCCATTAGCATTGCTGGGTGTCATACCAACGGCCACCACAAGAGGGCGCCAGATTCTAGAAGGTACCATAGGACTGCACAAGGCCGCAAAGCCGGGGCCTCAATTACCGGCCGGCGCGGCCCATCGCGATCGCGCGCGCGGCGGGGGGGTGCACTATGGAGACAGGATACCCCCAGCTGTGCTGCCCCAGGCGCCAGGTCTAATTCTAGTCGCCAATGCGACCTGCCGCCCGGTATTCGTGGAGCACTGTACACTCACCAGCCACTTTATTAGGTACAGCTGTTCAATTGCTTGGTAACACAAATTGCTAATCAGCCAATCACATGGCAGAAACTCAGTGCATTTAGACATCTAGACATGGTGATGGCAACTTGCTGAAGTTTAAACAGGTCATCAGAATAGGGAAGAAAGGGGATTTAAGTGACTTTGAACACGGCATGGTTGTTGGTGCCAGACGGGCTGGTGTGAGTATTCAAAAAAACTGATGATCTACTGGGAGTTTCACGCACAATCATCTCTCGGGTTTACAGAGAATGGACCAAAAAAGAGAAAATATCCAGTGAGCGGCCGTTGTGTGGAAGAAAATGCCCTGTTGATGTCAGAGGTCAGAGAAGAATGGGCAAACTGGTTTGACATGATAGAAAGGCAACAGTAACTCAAATAACCACTCGTTACAACCAAGGTATGCAGAATACCACCTCTGAATGCATAACACACCAAACCTAAAAGCAGATGGGCTACAGCAGCAGAAGACCACACCGGGTGCCACTCCTGTCAGCTAAGAAAACCGAAGCTACAATTCACACAGGCTCAACAAAATTGGACAATAGAAGATTGGAAAAATGTTGCCTGGTCCAGTGTGACATTCAGATGGTGGGGTCAGAATTTGGTGTAAACAACATGGAAGCATGGATCCATCCTGCCCAGGAGATTTGCATCATGGATTTGCATCATAGATGTTCAGCCGACAAATCTGCAGCAACTACGTGATGTCAATATGGACCAAAATATCTGAGGAATGTTTCCAACACCCTGTTGAATCTATACCACGAAGAATGAAGGCAGTTCTGAAGGCAAAAGGAGGTCCAACCCAGTACTAGGAAGGTGTACCCAATAAAGTGGCAGGTGAGTGTATATTTTTACATTTACAAGTTTATAAAAGGAATAGTGTTAATATAATGTTCTATTGTTAAAGGAGAAGTAGAGCCAAACCTGAGCCAGCTGTACCAGCCCCCTCCACAGCCCAGCGCTCCAGTAAGCGTGGGGGGGGGGAGCAGAGCAGACAGCCAATGACTGCCACTCACCAGCGCTCTACTCACTTTGAGCACCGAGCGATTGGCGGTCTTTGATCACTCGGTTCTCAGTCTTAGAGCCGGCGGGGGACAGATGCAGCGCCAGACCAATGCTGTATCCACCTAGGTAAATATGATTTAAAAAAAAAAAAGAAGCCCAACTTCTTTTAACACAAAATATTTATTTTATATATGATCATGTAATACAAGAGGCACCATGATAATTATTTTACAAGGCAATCCGGGTTTTGAAAGAGAGAACAGCACTAGTTTCTCCATTTGTGACTCGTTCTAATTGAAACTCCATTCAGTAACAAATGACCAGAGTAGGGAAGGAAAGGAAGAATTCACTTTTCTGACTCTTAACTGTGTGTGTAATATGACCTTTAGCTTTATAGCTCCTTTTTAGCAAAACAGTTAAGGTTATTAACGCCTGATCAACATTTAAAAAACTTATTTTCTAGTCTTACACGTTATACAGTATCTCACAAAAGTGAGTACACCCCTGAGATTTTTGTAAATATTTTATTCTATCTTTTCATGTGACAACACTGAAGAAATGACACTTTGCTACAATGTAAAGTAGTGAGTGTACAGCTTGTATAACAGTGTAAATTTGCTGTCCCCTCAAAATAACTCAACACACAGCCATTGATGTCTAAACCACTGGCAACAAAAGTGAGTACACCCCTAAGTTAAAATGTCCAAATTGGGCCCAAAGTGTCAATATTTTGTGTGGCCACCATTATTTTCCAGCACTGCCTTAACCCTCACGGGCATGGAGTTCACCAGAGCTTCACAGGTCACACTGGAGTCCTCTTCCACTCCTCCATGATGACATCACAGAGCTGGTGATGTTAGAGACCTTGCGCTCCTCCACCTTCCATTTGAGGATGCCCCACAGATGCTGAATAGGGTTTAGGTCTGGAAACATGCTTGGCCAGTCCATCACCTTTACCCTCAGCTTCTTTAGAAAGGCGGTGGTCATCTTGGAGGTGTGTTTGGGGTCGTTATCATGTTGGAATACTGCCCTGCGGCCCAGTCTCTAAGGGGAGGGGATCATGCTCTGCTTCAGTATGTCACAGTACATGTTGGCATTCATGGTTCCCGCAATGAACTGTAGCCCCCCCAAGTGCTGGCAGCACTCATGTAGCCCCAGACCATGACACTTCTACCACCATGCTTGACTGTAGGCGAGACACACTTTTCTTTGTACTCCTCACCTGGTTGCCACCACACACGCTTGACACCATCTGAACCAAATAAGTTTATCTTGCTCTCATCAGACCACAGGGCATGGTTCCAAAAATCCATATCCTTAGTCTGCTTGTCTTCAGCAAACTGTTTGCGGGCTTTCTTGTGCATCATCTTTAGAAGAGGCTTCCTTCTGGGACGACAGCCATGCAGACCAATTTGATGCAGTGTGCAGCGTATGGTCTGAGCACAGACAGGCTGACCCCCCACCCCTTCAACCTCTGCAGCAATGCTGGCAGCAGTCATACGTCTATTTCCCAAAGACAACCTCTGGATATGACGCTGAGCACGTGCACTCAACTTCTTTGGTCAACCATGGCAAGGTCTGTTCTGAGTGGAACCTGTCCTGTTAAACCGCTGTATGGTCTTGGCCACCGTGCTGCAGCTGAGTTTCAGGGTCTTGGCAAGCTTCTTATAGCCTAGGCCATCTTTATGTAGAGCAACATTTTTTTTTCTCAGATCCTCAGAGAGTTCTTTGCCATGAGGTGCCATGTTGAACTTCCAGTGATCAGTACGAGAGAGTGAGAGCGATAACACCAAATTTAACACACCTGCTCCCCATTCACACCTTAGACTTTGTAACACTGAGTCACATGACACAAAGAGGGAAAATTACTAATTGGGCCCAATTTGGATATTTTCACTTAGGGGTGTACTCACTTTTGTTGCCAGCGGTTTAGACATTAATGGCTGTGTGTTGAGTTATTTTGAGGGGACAGCAAATTGCTTATACAAGCTATACACTCACTACTTTACATTGTAGCAAAGTGTAATTTCTTCAGTGTTGTCACATGAAAAGATATAATAAAATATTTACAAAAATGTGAGGGGTGTACTCACTTTTGTAAGATAGTGTACATATAAATACAAAAATATTTACTATGCACTTTAAAGAGAATGATTCCATTGCAAGAAATGACAGATAATAATTCCTTCAATTTAGACTGATCACCCTTTTCCAATTGTAAAAGGGTGTGTGCTAACACTGACCTGTTTGCCGGTGATCTCTTGTATGTCCCCCACATAGGTGATCTCCCCAGGGTGTCGCACTGTACCCACTGTAATAGCAGCCTCATCCACCTCTGACGCAATGTAGTGCTCTACCTCAATGCCCAGGCTCTTCAGTACCAACAAGCCTGCGGTGACAGAGAAAATCAGCTTATATTCAAACCTTGTTAACATATTAGTATTATGAAATATGACACTATCACAGATACAGTAAAAATTTACAGGACAACAACTTTAACCTCTAGAGATTCGCGCTATAGCTGAATCATGGCTATAGCGCGGATCTACATTGCCAGGACTACGTCCATTGACGTCGTCCCGTGCACGAGCGCCCTGCGCGCCCCCTGAAGGGCGCGCGCGGGGCGCTCTGTGATCAGCGAGTCTGTGAGACTCGCTGGATCACAGATCCGAGTAAGGGGTCGATCCCGACCCCTTACCACGTGATCAGCTGTCAGCCAATGACAGCTGATCATGTGATGACAACATAGCCGGTAATCGGTAATCGAAAAAAAAAAGCCGATCACCGGCGACAGTGAGAGGGACATTAGTCCAGATCACTGCGATGTGCCCCGGCTCCTCGGTGCCCACCTGTGCCCCCTACAAGTGCCGTCTACCAGTTCCCACCAGCGCCACCTGTCAGTGCCCACCAGCTCCACCTGTAAGTGCCCACAGTGCCACCTGTCAGTGCCCACAATAAGTGCCTGAACAGTGCTGCACATCAGTGTCACCTACCAGTGCCCATCAGTGTCACCTACCAGTGCCCATCAGTGCCAACTATCAGTGCCCATCAGTGCCACCTATCAGTGCCCTCTATCAGTGCCATCTATCAGTGCCCATCCGTGCCACCCATCCATGCCACCCATCAGGGCCCATCAGTGCCATCTTATCTGTACCCATCAGTGCCACCTTATCTGTGCCCACCAGTGCAGCCTATCAGTGCCCACCAGTGCAGCCTATCAGTGCCCACCAGTGCAGCCTATTAGTGCTCACCAGTGCCGCCTCATCAGCGCATATCAATGAAGCAGAAAAAAATTACCTGTTTGCAAAATTTGATAACAAACTATTAAACATGCCACCCATCCAGGCCCATCAGTGCCACCCATCATGCCACCCATCCGGGCCCATCCGTGCCACCCATCCATGCCACCCATCAGGGCCCATCGGTGCCATCTTATCTGTGACCATCAGTGCCACCTTATCTGTGCCCATCAGTGCAGCCTATCAGTGCCCACCAGTGCAGCCTATTAGTGCCCACCAGTGCAGCCTCATCAGCGCATATCAATGAAGCAGAAAAATTACCTGTTTGCAAAATTTTATAACAAATTAATCAATTAAACATGATTTTTATATTTTTTTTCAAATTTTCAATTTTTTTTTGTTTGTTTAGCAAAAAATAAAAACCCCAGCTGTGGTTAAATACCACCAAAAGAAAGCTTTATTTGTGGGAAAAAAAATTATAAAAATGTAATTTGGGTACAGTGTTGTATGACTGCGCAATTGTCATTCAAAGTGCATCAGCGCCGAAAGCTGAAAATTGGTCTGGGCAGGAGGGGGGTTTAAGTGCCCAGTAAGCAAGTGGTTAAATCAATGGCAAATAGTTTTTCGCACTTATTCTGTTTGATATCTGAATATCAGCTCACCTGTTGCCATTCCGTCAAAGAGAGACAGGACCCGAATTCCCTTCCTATCCTCCGCTGGGATTGGTGGATATAGAACTATAGGATCCTTGGAAACAAAAAGGATGAGATTAAGAAATGTTTTTTGTTTTATCCAGATGGATGAAGTGGTACAATGACTAGTATTATACACTAGGGCCCAACAGTACAGAGGGACCCTGGTCTTGGTTTCAACACCCGCTAGCTATATAAATACGGTATATATTAATAACAGTGTGTGGCTGTGGTGGGCAAATTAGAGTGTAAGCTCCTCGGGTGCAGATATTAATATGAATGGCTCAGTGTTCTCTGTATAGCACTGTGGAATATGTCAGTACTATAATAAATCTATAATAATAGCATGTGACTGTGGTGGGAACATTAGAATGTAAGCTCCTCTGGTGCAGATAGTTATGTGACGGTCTCAGTGTCCTCTGTACAGCACTGTAAAATATTTCAGAGCTATGTAAATGTATAATAGGAGTTAGTGGATGTGGTGGGGATATTAGAGTGTAAGCTCCTCTGGTGTGGAGAGCAGTGGCAGCCCGTCCATAGGGGGCACATGGGCCCCACTCAGCGTTTTTACAAAAAAAAAAAAGGTCACTTTAAAACTTTCCAGGCGCCAGACACACAGCGGTCTATGGAAAGCTTCCCAGCTTGCAATCATCTGATTGCAGGCTGGGAAGCTGATTTGCCCACGTTTAGGGCATGTTCAGGGGCACAAGCGATGCGCCCGTAAACACCCCCACTTTAAACTGATTTGCCTCTGGCTCCTGTGCTTTTTTTTATTGGCCGGGACCGGAGGGCAACTGGACAGTGCTTTTTCGGCATTGCAGCGTCACTTCCAGAACCTGGGACCCTGTGATGTGAGGCGGGGATGGCTCACAGTGTTGCAGAGAGTGACTAGTGTAGCTGAGCGAAGTGGATGATCGGAGGTGACAGTAATGTGCATCGCTGTGTGTGGCTCTCACTCTCTTCCCCCTGTGATGTGAGGCGGGGAGCGGATCACTGATGCAGCGCAGATGGGCGCGGAGCTGGCAGTGCTGAGTCTGAGCTCAGTGTACATAGAGTTAGAATATAAAAAGAGCCGAGCGCAGCGAGGCCGTGCCCGAAGCGTGGCGAGCGAAGCGTGACAGTAATGTGCATCGCTCAGTGTGTCTCACGGCGCAGGCGCCGTTCCCCCTGGGCTGCTCTGATAGGCTGCGCAGTACACTTCGGACACCTAGTGACAGCCGGACACTTCGTAAGAACACCGGCACTGCCTGTGCATTGGGGCTGCATTACTGCTGGCCCAGAATCCTCTGTTTGCTCCACTTTCCTTCTACTGAGCTGCTCTGTATCCTCCAGCTTCCGCCCTGCTCACAGTGACTATGGAAAAGTTTGAGAGTTGTGAGTAGGATAGCCAGGAATAGAGAGACATAGGATGGCAGTCTGTGGTGGAGGAACGAGAGAACGTAAGGGGGAGGAAGAGGAGGCAGTCTGAGTAGAGCAAGCAGCTGAACATCGTGCACTGATAGACCTGCAATATCCTCTGTGATAACCCTGCCCCCCCCTGCACCAACAGCCCTTCTCTGCCCTCACACACAATTGAGAGTACAGGGAAGGCTGACAGGCTTTAGTTGGCTTTACTGGATGTCTCCTGGTGCCGTGAGCTGAGCTGAGGAATTGGAGTCTCTCTCTCTCCATCTTACTATGTTCTGTGAGGCTGAGCTGTATACTCTGTCCTGTGAGGCTTCTTAAGTGGAATACAATGGGACATTTTCGAGAACCGGTCAACCACCATAAGGATAACTGTGGTGCCCTGGGAGTTGGGTAACTCCACAATGAAATCCATAGACAGGTGTGTCCAGGGCCTCTCTAAATTTGGTATGGTATTGTAGGAGGCCCACTGGAAGGTGTTGTGGAGTCTTACTCTGAGCACACACGGAACAGGCAGCTACGAAGGCGGTTACATCAGCACGTAGACTAGGCAACCAGAATTGTTGGGAAATGGCCCAAAAGAGTTGATTCTTTCCAGGGTGGCCAGCAGCCTTGGGAGAATGGTAAGTCTGGAACATGGAAATACGGAGACTCTCTGGGAGCAGCGGTCACAGGGTTTCTCAGGCGGAGCATGGACCTGAGCGGCAAGAATTTTGTCACCCAAAGGAGAAGTGAGACTGATGCGAACCGTAGCCAGAAAACAATCAGGAGGAATCACAGGAACCGGAACCGACTCCATCTGGAAGTGGAGGAAAATTGTCGTGACAAAGCATCATCCCTTACACTCTTAGTACCGGGTAAGAATGAGACAATGTAATTGAAACTAGACAAGAAAAGAGCCCATCGCGCCCTTCTGGGAGAGAGGCATGTAGCCTCAGACAAGAATGTGAGATTCTTATGGTCAGTAAGAATGAGAACCGGCACAGTGGTACCTTCAAGGAGATGTCTCCATTCTTTCAGGGCTAAAATGATCGCTAACAGCTGTCTGTCACCAATCTCATAATTGCACTGCAGGTGACATTTTCTTGGAAAAGTAGCCACAAGGATGCATAGCGCTCTCAGAGGTAGGATGTTGAGACAGAAGGGCGCCAACTCCAGTCTCAGAAGCATCAACCTCAAGGAAAAAAGGTAACGTAGGATCAGGATGTCCCAACACAGGAGCAGAAACAAAGGCAGCCTTGAGACTCTCAAAGGCCTTAATGGAATCCAGAGACCAACTCTGTGGGTCACCGTCCTTTCTGGTCATATCAGTCAGAGGCTTGACCAGTGACGAGATGTTATGAATAAACTTCTGATAATAGTTGGCAAAGCCAAGAAAACACTGCAGAGTACGTAAACCCACAGGTCGAGACCACTGTAGGACTGCTGACAGTTTGTCTGGGTCCATCAAAAAACCAGCAGTGGAAATGACATGGAATTTAACCTGTTCACGATGGAATTCGCACTTCTCCAATTTACAATAGAGATTGTTCTCTCTTAGTTTCTGAAGCACAAGACAGACTTCTGTGTGGTGGGCCTCCAGGAACTTGAAAATATGAGGATATCGTCGAGATAAACCACCACACATAACTGCAACAAATCTCGGAGGACATCGTTAAAAAATTCCTGGAAAACTGCCGGTGCATTACAAAGTCCAAAAGGCATTACGAGGCACTCATAATGGCCTGTTCTGGTGTTAAATGCAGTTTTCCACTCGTCCCCTCCTTAATCCTCACGAGATTGTATGCCCCTCTCAAATCAAGCTTTGTGAAAACCGTTGCTCCTTTGAGGCGGTCAAATAACTCTGTAAACAATGGAATCGGATAGGCATTCTTAATCGTGAAACGATTGAGACCCCTATAATCAATACAAGGTCTCAGTTCACCACTCTTCTTCACAAAGAAGAAACCAGCACCAGCAGGAGACGAGGATTTGCGGATAAAACCTCGAGAAAGTGCATCTGCAACATACTCCTCCATGGCCCTATCCTCCAAGACTGACAAAAGGGTAAACCTGGCCACAAGGGGGTATGGCACCAGGTTGAAGGTCAATTGTGCAATCATATGACTGGTGTGGAGGCAAGGGTGGGACTAAAAAGTTTGGAGACAAATGTACAGGAGGCTTCTGCAAGCGCTCCTTAAAAGGAAGTCTTTCTCTAAGTCTGGAGTCAATGAGGATGGCAAACGTGATCAACCTCTCCAGCTCAGTGGGTATATCTCGGGCTGCTATCTCATCCTTGATGGACGAGAGACCATGAGAAAAAGCAGCCACTAGGGTCTCATTGTTCCAAGCAACCTCTGCTGCCAGAGTACGGAATTCAATGGCATAATTGGCAACAGTTCTCGTACTCTGTTTGATGGACATGAGGCACTTGGCAGTAGAAGCAGAGCGTGCGCAAACGTCAAATACCCTTTTAAAAGAAGCCACAAACTCTGGGTAACTCAAGACAACAGGTTTTTGTGTCTCCCATAGAGGGTTTGCCCAGACCAAGGCTCTCTCAGAAAGCAAAGATATACGAAATGCGAAACCTACTTTGCTTCTATCCGTGGGAAACGCCTGAGGCAGTATCTCAAAGTATACCTCAACCTGGTTGAGAAACCCTCTCCATTGGACTGGACCAAATCGATGGGGAAGCGGAACGGAACCAGACATACCTCTTATAGAGGTAATACTCAAGGCGGGTGCCTGCACAGAGACTGGAGCAGCAGCAGAGTCGGCCTGCAACACATGTTGTACCGGAGCAGCCACAGTGGGAGATTCTATGTGAGCCATGCCACTCAGGAGCGTTTGTAACGCCATGGCAAACTGATCCATGCGGTGATCCTGCTCATCCAATCTGGAAAAAATATTACCAACAAGTGGATTGACTGCATCTTCTGAATTCGCGGCCTTCGCCTACTGTCAGAAACCATGAATCAGACTGAGACAGAAGTACAGTTAAATCACACTTGTTTAATAATAACAATAAAAAGGTAAGCAGAGTAAAGGTAGTCAAAACATAGCCAGAGTTCAGGAACTGGAACAGATAGTCAAAAGTCAAAGTCAAAACGTCAGGGAGCCAGAGATGAGCGTAGTAGAATAGCAAGCAGGATCTGGAGCCAGAAGGAATGTGAGCCAAGCAAGTTTTTAACAGGAACACAGGAGACATGTGCAATTCGTTTAGTTACGAATTAGTTTTTCGTCAAAATTCGTTATATTCGTTAAATCGTAAACATACGAATGAACAAAAGTTTTACAAAAAATTTGAATGAAAGACGAATTATCGAAAAGAACGAATATGGAAAACAACGAAAATACGAAATAATTAAATTAGAAACAGCAAAAATATGAAAGAATGAAAATCCGAAAAAAAACGAAAACAGAAACAACGAAAATACCGAACAAAGATTCTAAATAACGAAAATCAAAATGAACGAAAAATCTAAATTACTAATATTCGGAAAACGGAAATCAAAACAACGAAAATAAGAAATAACGAAAATTCTGCTGATCAAGAATTCTAAAGAACAAATTTGTTCTGATTCTTAAATATTTCTGGACGTTGGCCAATATGCTTGTCCCTTCCCCTGAAGAGGTTGTCCCTTCCCCCAATGAGCTTGTTTCTTATTCCCTTGTGTGTTTTTCTGTGTTAGACTGCAGTGCATTCCATCCAGAGTCCAGATAGGGTGTGGTTGGGTCAGGGGCACTGTTTTGGTGTATTTATGAGTTAAGTTGTGACTTGTGAGAGAGAAATTCTTTGTTTCTTGAACATATAATAGCATACACATTACGATTATGAATCTACGAAAACAATGTTGCGAAAGTACGAATAAATGAGGAAGTCAATCTCACGAAAGTACGAATGTAATTAAATCCACGTAAATACGAATTTTGAATCAACGAAAATTAGACTCACGGAAATACAAATCATTTCAAATCAACGAAAATATAGCTCTTACGAAAATACGAACGCGTCTGAATATTAAATATAACGAAAATACGAATTTCGAATCAACGAAAATTAGACTAACGTAAATACGAATCAACAAAAAAATAATTCTTACGAAAATACGAACGAGTCCGAATACAAAAACCCACGTTTTACAAAATTACGAATCAATGGAAACGAACAGAAACGAAACTGAACTAAACTAATTTTTCTGTTGTGCACATGTCTAGCCTCTAGAGATGTGACCAGGGTAAAGGCAGAGATCATCTCGGCTGGACGGCTTAAGTAGGCAGGACTGATGAGCAGGATATCATCAACAGGTGAGTCACTGTGAAGAGAAAGGAGCTGACAATTAGCCGACAGCTGAGCGGCCAGCATTGAGAAGGAAGGGTTGAGTCCAGCCCGGACAGCTGTATACTCTGTCCTGTGAGGCTGCGCTGTATACTCCTGACACTATGGGTGGAATACAGGGGACAGAGTGGGTGGATTATATAAGGAGTGGGGCTTATTAGAAGTGGGAGGGGTCAAAAAGGAAGGACGG
Organism: Lithobates sylvaticus; assembly: GCA_028564925.1. NCBI lineage: Eukaryota > Metazoa > Chordata > Amphibia > Anura > Ranidae > Lithobates > Lithobates sylvaticus. Next base: position 523,617,608 of record CM053028.1, read on the forward strand.
GGTCTTAAACTTCACCAGCTGCCACTGGTGGAGAGACTGATGTGACTTGTGCAGTGTTCTCTGTACAGCACAGCGATATATACATCTGAGCCATATATTATAATAATAATATTAGTGTTTGACAGTGGTGGGACCATAGAGTGTAAGCATGACTGGTTTAGTGCTGGGACATAGTATGAAAAAAAAAACCTGCATGTACCCCATACAGCTTTGTTAGGCTGGTGGAGAAATGGTTAGCTTTGGACAATGTTAGAAAACGCTGAGCACATCACTTACATATTTTGGATCATTCTTGTTGGTCAGTAGAGTCTGGAGGCGAGAGGGCCAGTCATGGCGTCTTTGCAGTAGACCACTCACCACAGTCTCTCGGCACATGTAGCACTTCCAGGGATCTGTTTCTCTGGCTGCCTGAGCAGACCCCTCTCCCTCCAACAAATCCACACACTCTAAACAGAAGCGCCTGGAAAAAGGGGAGAGCAGACACTGTCTGAAATTCTGACACTGTCTGTATGCTGGAGAACATTATTTAAGATAGCATAAAAGCTAATTGAAATGTACATTAGATAATGTGTTATAAGTCTTGCTCGGTATTGTGGTCTTCAGTCTGGAAACAAATCCAAACTTTGGTTACTGTAATGAGGGAACTGTAGACACACAGGGGTTTATTTACTAAAACTAGAGAGTGAAAAATCCGGTGCAGCTGTGCATGGCAGCCAATCAGTTTCTTACTTCAGCTTGTTCAATTAAGCTTTGACAAAAAATAACCTAATAGCTGATTGGTTTCTATGCAGAGCTACACCAGATTTTGCACTCTCCAGTTTTAGTAAATCCACCCCTCAGGCCGGTTTCACACTGGGGCGGTGGGGGCGGCGGCGGTAAAGCAGCGATATTTTAGTGCTGCTTTACCGTCGTTTTAGCCGCGGTATTCGGTTTTAACCCCCCCCTAGCGGCCGAAAAAGGGGTAAAATCCCCCGCAAAGCGGCGCTTTGCCGGCGGTATTACCGCGGTATCCCCGCGGTGTCCCATTGATTTCAATGGGTAGGAGCAGTATAGGAGCGGTGAATACACCGCTCCTTCACCGCTCCAAATATGCTGCTAGCAGGACTTTTTTTACCGTCCTGCTAGCGCACACCGCTCCAGTGTGAAAGCCCTCCGGAGTTAAAGGACCCGCTTTTTTCAGGTGCATTACAGGCACTATTTTTAGCGCTGTAGCGCCTGAAAAACACTCAGGTGTGAAAGGGGCCTTAGAGTGCTATAGCTCCCTTAACATCATGTAGGCAGCTCTAGATACAACAATTCTCTAAGGCCCCTTTCATACTGGGGCGGGAGCCGCGGTGACGGTAAAGCAGCGCTATATTTAGCGCTGCTTTACCGTCGTTTTGCCCGCGGGATTCGGCCTCTCGCGGTGCGGTTTTACCCCCGCGAGCGGCCGAAAAAAAAAAAATAAGGTTAAAATCAATTTTTTCAGGCGGTGTACAGGCGCTATTTTTAGCGCTGTACAGTGTGAAAGGGGCCTAAGGATAAAGTTCCAGGCAACAAGCGGTATATAACCCTTATCAATGGGCACAAGAGATCCGTCAAGATAGTGTATAGACACAATAGACAGGTAATAAATAATTAAACTGTTCGGCATTCCAATATCACTTGAGACAAGAACTGAAAGGGAGGAAATGTGTGAAAAGTCCCTTTTCCTATTATTATTATGAAATGCCTTGCAAGATTCTGAATGTCCTTACCTCCAACAGTAGCGATTACTGCACACAAGGATCTCCTTCCCAGAGCAGCAGATGCTGCAGTAACACTGCCGACCTTCATCGTCCATCTGATAACCCCAACTCAAGAACCACTCCTATGGTGGAGAGGGAAAGATAGAGAGATTGGAGCAAGTGTGGGGGAAAAAAGTAGGGATGTTGGTGAGAGAGAGATGGCAAACAGAGGAGAGAAGAAATAGAGAGAGATGGGAGAGTGGGAAAGTGAAAAGGAGAAGGAGAGTAAAAGGAGGGACAGAGAGAGATAGGGGAGGGGGGAAAAAAGAGAGATGGAGTGAGAAAGAGAGAAGAGAGAACGGAAAAAGAAAGACAAATTGATTAGAAAGAGAGAGAAGGAGAAAGGCAAGAAGGCAGAGCGAGAGAAAGGGAGGATTTTTTGCCTTATTTTCAATATCCACTTCGCTTGAAAGTAAAATCTGTTTCCTGATAGGACACGGGGTCTTTAATTATTACCACTGGGTTATATGCAGCTACCTTCAATTGAATGGACACTGGCAAAAGTTAAAGAAGATGTATCCCCCTATTTAACCCCTGCCATTTCCAGCTAGCCTCCATTTTGTAAAAAGCAATAGGGAGATTATAAGAACAGGGGGAAGGGTCCTGTGTCCTGCACTGTAGTCCACTAAACAGATTTTCCTGGTAAGACAAAAAATCCTATTCTCTTAGTTGTGAACAGTTAAATGGTAGGGTGAGCAACACAACAAATATTGCCAACTGGATAAACTTAGGCTGGATAAACTCAGAGAGCATCTTTTACCCCTAATGACTTAAAGTCATCAGAAGAGGCCTGAACATCCACCTAGTAGAACTTAAAAGTGGGAGTAATCTCCCATGCATTACTTTTACCTATGGTTAAGCCTAAAGTAAGACTTACCTATAGGTACAGTAAATATCTCCTAAACTTGCACGTTAAGGAGATATTTACTTTTGATGCAGCCGGTGACATCACCAGCGCATGCTCTCTAAAGGAATGGCACACCATGCTGTTCCTTCAAAGTCCTGTACCATGGATGGTGGGTCCGGCATGTATGCGTGGGAGTGATGTCATTGTGGCTCTGACCACTCACACAACCGGAGTCCGTGAACCCGGAAGGAAGACCGGGTGAAGATGGAAGTGCCTTCAGCGGTGACAACATAATGTGCTAATATGGGATGCATACTAGCACATAATGGCTCTACCATGCAGGATTAAAAAAAATAAAACAGTGGTTTACTAACGCTTTAAAAAATGTATGAATAGAAGACCGGGTGGCAGTCTTGCAAATCTGAGAAACCTATGCCTGATGTTGAAAAGGCCAAGAAGAACTAAAAGATCTGGTACAGTGTGTGTTGACAGGGAATCTATGAACCCTACCTTCAGATTGTAGGTTCTAATGATAACTTGTCTGATCCACATAGCAATGGTGGAGCGAGAGGCAAGAAGACCCCTGCAGGAAGTTCAAACAGGAAATCTGATTCACCTCCTCCTCATTCACTGTGCTTAATTTAGGGGGGAAATCAAAGATTGTTTCAGAAGGAGAGGTCAAAGGGGCACAGCTGTAACTCCTGCTATCTATGGCCTCAGTAAGGCCCGAAATTCTGCCCATGGTAGGGCTCTGTTGATGGTAGGCAGGGAGTCAGAGTGGGGGTAACCATCAGAGGAAAGGGTACTAGGACTATGAATATATGTACTGCCCCTCAAATGAGCTAAAAGCTGAGCCTGAGTCCATCTGACCTCCTCTTCATGCACTTGTGATCTGCCATGTCTGTAAAATTGTCCTCTGAGGGGTACTCACAACCGTAGAAATAGAAATAAAAAGGGGGATGCCTAAGTGCCCAGCATTTATATGTCACTGGAGTTTTCAGGGATGGGGCTCTGCACCAAGCAGACCACGGCTCTGGACCTGTGCAGCACCATGCAGCTAACATCACGCATTTCACTACATACTGAGGGGAGCACCCACAGAAGAATCTAGTGCAGAGCAAAATTACAGGCCAACTGCACATCTTCCACCAGGCGAAGTCCAGGTATGGTCGCCTAAGGCTCTGCAAAGAAGTCCACCAAGCCAGAAGCTGCATTAAAATATGCAGTGGCTATGATGCAGCCTGTTGTTAGAAGAATCATCTTAGAATATCATCAATCAAGGATACAAGGAGGGATAGGCAGAAAACCTCCCGATAATTAGGTATTCTTCTCTCAGAGATGAGGTCCATCACCTAAGAACATAAGGACACTAACAAGAAAAAAAAAATAACTGAAGGTAACTGGAAGTGGGAAGGATTATATAGGTGGATATTCCTGCAGCTTCTTAACGATTGAAGAGCCTGTGTCCTGTACTGTATGACTAGGAAACAGACATTTATCCTGTGTTGCTACCTTACCGTGCATCTATAGCAGAAGCCTCCAATAAAGAGGGGGTGCCCACCGGAGATATGTTCAGTGCCACAGGCGATGCAGAACTCTGGAGGAGGAAGACAGACAGAGCAAGCTAAGAAGCAGAAACATAGAATATCAGGACACACATCATATATTCCACACTGAGCACAGTCAATTTTCATAGCAGAAGATTGTAAAAAAAACTCCCAAAGGAATATGATTATGTCACTTACCGTCCTCATTTTCGCACTGTCAGCCTTCCTTGCAGCTTCCATGGCACTTCCAAGTTCTTGGCCAGTAATATTGCTAATGATGTCAGCAATGTGCACCTCCGTGGCACTTCCAAGTTCTTGGCCAGCAACATGGCTGATAATGTCAGCAATGTGCACCTCCGTGGCACTTCCAAGTTCTTGGCCAGCAACATGGCTGATAATGTCAGCAATGTGTGCCTCATAAAATGGCCGAGCACTATTTAAGACAGATTCATTCCTGAGCATGGTGCCTGTGAAAAATTCGGTTTGCCTCTAGGCTCCCTTAGTGCTTAAATTTGTGCTTAGAATCTGCAACCTGGGAGATCCCATGCCACTTATTATACAAACATTCACTTCCAACAGATTCATGACAGTTTGCTTTGACCAGCTACAACTGCCCGTTACTTTGCCTCCTCCTGCCTCAGCACCACACCCAGCTCCTGCTACACCACCCATGATGGCCAGCACCTCCAGTCTATATTTGCACGAGCATGGGTCAGGCTCTGGGGGCAGTAGCTATAGCAGTGGAAAGGCTCGCACAGAAATCAGCAGGGAGCAGATGTAGCATAAACGTGCAACATGAAAAGATGGATGAAATGCATTACAGATTTAAAAGCTTTTCATGGACATTCATTTACTATATCAGTAGGTTTTAGTGGCATTCACTTTGGGCCTTAGTGAACAATTATACCTGTCCGTCCTTCTGTTGTCTTGTTGGACCAGGTGGGCCCATTTTTCACAGCTAGTGGAACAAGCACCCTACTGGCAGTTACCATCCAAAAAGTGTTTTGACTTTGATTCTTCTTTACAGCTGATTTGTGTAGATTTCTTGTAATTGGTTTGTTCACTTGATGTGGAAGAATCCAGGGTTGTATCATCAGTATAGCACATTCTAATCTGTTAATTTTCATTTTATAGACACCCCGTCAGTAGCATCCACTCCTGACTTAGTGAATGAATGCTCACGAAATGTGTTGAGATCTTTGGTGCATTTCATCCATCTTTTTATGTTGCAAGTTTATTAAAATTATTTTTGTGATTTTGTGATATTATTTTAAAAAGAGAAATCTATTGAATGCTACCTGGATAGAAATAGACTGGATATTGAATAAAAAAACAAAAGGTGTTTATGCAGATGTACCTCATTAAGGTCCCATGGGCATTTCATTTTGGTTTTCTTGCAATATCAGGGATGGAGGCATGTCTCCCTATGTGCCAGACCAAAACCGTGAATGTAGCAGGTAGGGATTAAGCAGAAGCATAGTCAATAACAAGCTAAACGTTGGTAACAAGCTGTTGCAGGTTGGGATCAGGGCTGGACTGGGACAAAAATGTGGCCTTGGACTTCATCCAGACCGGCCCAGGGCACAACACAGGGTATGGTACATCAGGCACAGCACATCAGGGTACAGAGCCCAGCACATCAGGGCACAAAGCACATCAGGGTACAACACATCAGGGTACAGCACACCAGGCCACATCAGGGTACAGGGCACAGCACATCAGGGTACAGAGCCCAGCACATCAGGGTACAGAGCCCAGCACATTAGGGTACAGCACATTAGGGTACAGGACATCAGGGTACAGGTCACAGTACATCAGGGCACAACACATCAGGGTACAGGGCACAACACATCAGGGAACGTCATGGCACAGTACATCAGGGTACAGGACATCATGGCACAGGACATCGGGGCACGGGACACATCAGGGCACAGGGCACATCATTGCTCAAGTCACATCAGGTCATGAAGCACATGGCACATTGGGGCACATCAGGGCACATTATGGCACATCAGGGCACATGGCACAGTATGGGGCACATCAGGGCACATTATGGGGCACATGGCACATCAGGGCACGGGGCACATAGCACATCAGGGCACGGGGAACATTAGGGCACAGGGCATGGGGCACATGATGGGGCACATTAGGGCACAGGGCATGGGCCACATGATGGGGCACATTATAGGGCACATCAGGGGGCACATCATCGGGGCACATTATAGGGCACATCATGGGATCTTACTAGCCATTATGCAGAGTAGTGCAGGAAGCGTGTGTCTGTAATAAGTTTTCTCTCTCATGTCACGCAGTGCTGCTCGCTCCCCAGCGGCCCCTCCTCTCTTCTCGTCTATCCCAGATGATCTTACAAGCCAATGAGGATAGACGAGGAGGGGCAGCTAGGGAGCACAATAATCTTGCAAACGGGAAATGTCCTAAATAGGAAGTTCATAGGAGGAGCAAGGAGTTCAAGGTTCCCCAGAAACAAGATAGAAAGTAAGTTCGTTCAAGAGATCACACAGGGAGCTGTCCAGCATCCAAGGTGGCTCAGCAAGAAGAGCTACTGCTAGACGCAGCAGAGATGCTGAGTTCAGATCCACGTCCGCAGATACACTGAGTCTCTACTTCCTCAAACATGTTGAGGCTTATCAATGTTCTATTCATTTTAAACTTTCGGACCACCTTTTTCCTACTGACCACACCAAGAGTGTGTACAGTATATGATTCACTTCTCTCATGGGACGCTTTGCCTGGGTTTCCATGCTGTGGGTAGGCAAGAATGGAAGTCCAACCTGGCTACCTTCTTAGATGCCTTCTGGAAAACTTTTGACAACCTTGGTAGGGACTTGTTCGCTGCTGAGGCACCACTCTGACTTCATCAGGAAGGCATGACTGTAGGCTAATATGTAGTCAGGTTTCACACTCTTGCCTGGAACTTGCTGGGAATAATGAATCCCTGAATTAGCCAGGAGGCCCATTCCTGCTGCCCTAAATGACTTGATCGTATCCTGTATTCAAATTGACATCTGCTTCCAGGAGCGAGCTCTAGAAAGATCTATGCCACTTAGCCCTTTAACAGAATGTTTAGCTCCCATTTTACAGAAGGCTGTTGAACCACCCTCTTCATCATGCACTCAAACATTGATAGAATCCTTGCATTTATGGAGAGCTTGCCTCACGCTGTGTGAGAGCACTTGTCGCTTGAATCTTGAGTTATGCCTCTACTGTGGGGCCATTGGCCACCTATTGAAGACCTGCTTCATCCATCCAGTAAACTTCTGCTTCTAGTTCCTCCACACCTGACTCCCTATTCCATTACTTTACCTCACTTCCTCATGCCCAGTTACACCCGTTGTGCGCCGAACTCTGCATATGTGAATTCTAGGGCAACTGGGAAATTCACCAAGCAGATGGTGCCTCTAACTTCGCTGTAGGCTCTATCAAGTTCAAAACTTCCTCTATAACTATACTAAAATCTTCTGTCTGGTTCTTCCTAAGCCCACCAGTTCTATCATTCTCAGCCTCTCTTGGCTGCAAAGACATTCGCCCCATTCGCCTTGTCTGGAACTCAGGTCAAGAGTTGTCTTATGGGTCTCACTGCACAGGATTTCCTCAAAACTGGTATCCACTACCTCTGATTTCTGAACTCTTTGACAGACTCAGAGGGTGCGTAAATCTTCTATAAGTTGAAACTCTGAGGAGCCTACAATCCTATTAGGATCCAAAAAGGTGATGAGTGGAAGACGGTCTTCAACACCAGGGACAGGAATTACGAGAAACAAGTGATACCCTTTGGCTTTCACAAAAAACATCTTCGAGAATTTTGTGTCATTGTATACATGTATGACATTCTTCTCCCTGGCTTGAGCACTCATCACCATCACATAAGAATGATTTTACACCAGTTTTGGGACAACTGCCTTTACATCAAGTTGGAGACATGCACAATAACATTGAGAGTGGGAAGGCTGAAAGAGACAATTTTCTCAAAACACCTCGAACTGGCCATAAAAGAGTAAAAACTGCTAATATGCATCCAAAGCCCAATTATTATTTTATGTTGGTGATTAAAGATGCAATTATTTTTTTTACACACTTCAGGATTTTTAATGTAGGATTTTCATTCTAAAAAAAATTCAGCATAGTTTCCAGAACACATTCCCTACATCCTGCTCCTATTCCCCCTGCCACCACTTTCCCTACTATTGCCAGCATGTATTTGCTATGTATGTATTAAAATACAGCCACTTCTGTGTAAGATGACACTTGCAGATGGTCTGCAAGTATAATAGAGTAATACAATGTAATAATTAGAAGCTAATATTTAATTTATCAATTAAGGAAACATTACAAGTGGAAAAAATTAATAAAAAATTTCTATTCAACACCTATTAATCCTTAGTTAAAGTAGTTGAAAAGGCTGAAGGTTTTTTACCTTCAGTGTGCAGGTAAGCTCCCCCTAATACTTACTGAAGCCCTATCTCGATCCAGCGATGTGCACAAGATCCGTGGCTCTCTCAAGTTTCTCCCTTTTGATTGGCTGAGATGCAGCAGCAGGAGGCTCCCGCTGCTGTCAATCACAGCCATTGAGGTGGGAGCAGGGGGCGGGGCTGAGCTGCACTCTCTGTTTCTTATGGATGCAGAGAGCCATCTCAGGAGCGAGCATGCACGCACGAGTGCCCCCACAGCAAGTGGCTTTCTATGGGGGCATGCAGCAAGGGGGAGGGGCCCAGAGCGCCAGTGGGGGAACCGAGAAGTGGAGTATCCGGGCTACTCTGTACAAAACCACATGTTTGTTTTTTTTTTAATACATTTTTTTTCCTTTACAATCACTTTAACCACAATCAGCTCTAATTAACTCTGTCCTTTCCTCCCCTTATTTTTCTGCTAGCATGTTTCTTTTTTTACCATTAACATTTTTTGTTTTTCATTAATTTTGTTTGTTAATACACAAATTTGAATTAAAAATTTTTTTTTTTTAATTACTTTGAAGTAACTTTGCCACACATAGTACCAAAAACATAATTTTAAAGTAATTTTAAATGGAACAAATTTTGGAATAAATTGTATATTTTTTTTACTTACAGTAAAACTTTTTTTTAAACGAATTAATTTTTCATTTCTTTTTTTACATGTTTTTGTCTATAGATTGCATAGAAAAAAAATGTTTTTCAAGACAATATTACAAAAAGAGTAGCAGGCTAGTTTGTCCCACAAAAAAAATGTATGTATTGTTTTGTTATCCTAAGTAAGGACAAACATATTACCAAATAAAGATTAATAACAGAAATTTTAAAATTGCTCTGGTCCATAAGGGGTAGAAAGGTATGAGAGCTGATGTGGTTTATGAAAACCATAGACTAATTCCATTCAGTAATATAATGCATTGCTTTGTGATAACAAATTATTTTTTAATATGATATCAGCAGTTCGCAACTAGGGGTACATAAACCACCAGAGATACCATGAGGAATACAAGGGGTTACCTTGGAGGCCGATTATCAGTCCACTTCACCTGAAGCTCTAAGAGGTGTCAGCATTGTATGGAGTGGGGCTGTAGTGAGGTTGTAGAGGGATGTACAAAAGCGCACTATGTATTTTGTCTATACAGAGTCAACCACACATAATCAGTGGATTACAGGCCAACAAGTTTACCACTTTTGTATTTTTATGTCATTTGTTCTGTGCCTTTTTTTTATGTTTTTTTTTTTTACGTCTGTTTCACAAGTGCAAAAAAATACCTGTTGATCTGCCAGAAATCCATCCAGTAAGCGTCTAATTTCGAGTAGTAAACTGACAATGTTGTAAACTTAGCAATGACATCATCACTGTGCTGTACATATCCTGTGCAGAGAGCAGAGCTATGGGAGGGACCCAGCAGGCTCCACCCACTACAGACTGCCTGCAGAAAACTACAGGAGTGGGTGGAGACAAGACCAGTCATCCTGCACAAGGACAGAGATCAGCATTGATGGGTCTTTATTAGAGGAAGCTCCTACACAAAGTCAAAGTTTCACAATGGATTACTGCACAGATCTGGAAGAAATACACAAAGTACATGAAGAAGGTATACAGGAAGAATACAAATGACTCTTTTATTTAAACAATATTTGCTTATCCCAGAGTTCAGCTTTAACACACTTATGTCGCGTACACACGATCGGAATTCTCGTCGGAAAAAACTTCAGACGGAATCCCGCTCAAGCTGTGTTGCCTACACACGATCACACCAAATTCTGACGGTCAATAACACAGCGGCATAAAACACGTTCGACAGCACTATAAAAGGGAAGTTTAATGCTTCTGAGCATGCGTCAAATTGTTTCCAAGCATGCGTCGGAATTTTGCGTGTCGGAATTGTATACACACGATCGGAAAATCCGATAGAAAGGTTTTCCGTCGGAAAAAAAATTGAGAACAGGTTCTCAATTCAAAGTCCGTCGGAAATTCCGACAGAAAAAGACCGCTGGGCATACACACGGTCGGAAAATCCGATGAAAAGCTCCCATCGGACTGTTTCCATCGGAAATTCTGACCGTGTGTACGCCGCATTACAGTTCTAGGGTGACAAAGCTGTTCCTCCATAGATAGGTACACTGAGTGAGTGTTGTCACTCTAGGAGAGGATGTGTGTTACTGGCAGGATCACCAGGTAAATAAAATAGGTAAAACGAGCCTGATAAAATAAAACTGGCATTTGAGAACTGGCAAACTGCAATATATTACATTTTTGTTCAAAACAGAAGAAACACAATGCATGATTCTAATTCAATATTATCCTGTTCATTTCTGTTCATTTAGGTTGTGGATATACAGTTGTGCTCATAAGTTTACATACCCTAGCAGAATTTATGATTTCTTGGCCATTTTTCAGAGAATATGAATGATAACACAAAAACTTTTCTTTCACTCATGGTTAGTGTTTGGCTGAAGCCATTTATTATCAATCAACTGTGTTTTACTCTTTTTTAATCATAATCAAACAGAAACTACCCAAATGACCCTCATCAAAAGTTTACATACCCCAGTTCTTAATACTGTGCATTGCCCCCTTTAACATCAATGACAGCCTGAAGTATTTTGTGGTATTTGTGATGAGGCTCTTTATCTTCTTAGATGGTAAAGCTGCCCATTTCTCTTGGCAAAAAGCCTCCAGTTCCTGTAAATTCTTGGGCTGTCTTGCATGAACTGCAGGTTTGAGATCTCCCCAGAGTGGCTCAATGATATTGAGGTCAGGAGACTAAGATGGTCACTCCAGAACCTTGACTTTATTCTGCTGTAGCCAATGACAGATCGACTTGGCCTTGTGTTTTGGATCATTGTCATGTTGGAATGTCCAAGTACGTCCCATGTGCAGCTTCCTGGCTGATGAATTCAAATGTCCCTTCCAGTATTTTTTGATAACCTACTGCATTCATCTTGCAATCAATTTTGAACAAATGTCCTGTGCCTTTGTAGCTCACACATCCCCAAAACATCAGCGATCCACCTCCGCGTTTCACAGTAGGAATGGTGTACCATTCATCATAGGCCTTGTTGATTCCTCTCGAAATGTTGCGTTTATGGTTGTGGCCAAAAAGCAAAATTTTGCTCTTGTCACTCCAAATGACTTTGTGCCAGAAGGTTTGAGGCTTGTCTCTGTGCTGTTTGGCGTATTGTATGCGGGATACTTTGTGGCATTTGCATAATAATGGCTTTCTTCTGGCGACTCGACCATGCGGCCCATCTTTCTTCAATTGCCTCCTTATTGTGCATCTTGAAACAGCCACACCACATTTTCACAGTCCTGTATTTCACCTGAAGTTATTTGTGTGGTTTTTCTTTGCATCACGTACAATTTTCTTGGCAGTTGTGGCTGAAATTTTAGTTGGTCTACCTGACTGTGGTTTGGTTTCAACAGAACCCCTTATTTTCTACTTGATTCGAGTTTGAACACTGCTGATTGGCTTTCTCAATTCCTTGGATATCTTTTTATATCCATTTGCTGTTTTATACATTTTAACTACCTTTTTCCACAGATCCTTTGACAATTCTTTTGCTTTCCCCATGACTCAGAATCCAGAAACATCAGTGCAGCACTGGATGAAAGATGCAAGGGTCTGTCAGGAGTCCAGAAACTCATTGACCTTTTATACACACACACTAATTACAATTAAACAGATCACAGGTGAGGATGGTTACCTTTAATAGCCATTTAAACCCCTTTGTGTCAACGTGTTTGCATGTTATAAGGCCAAAATCACCAGGGTATGTAAACATTTGATCAGGGTCATTTGGGTAGTTTCTTTTGCCATTATGATTTAAAAAGAGCAAACATAGTTGATAATAAATGGCTTTAGCCAAACACTAAACATGAGTGAAAGAAAAGTTTTTGTGTTATCATTCATATTTTCTGAAAAATGGCCAAGAAATCATAAATTCTGCCAGGGTAAACTAATGAGCACAACTATATATAAAACAGACAGAAATCAAATGTGTAACGAATACTACTATAAGTGGGTCATAGCAATTCATATGTCTTCTACTGCTCTGACTTACCTTCTATATCTCTGATCCCCTGTCTCACTTCATTGAACAGGTTCTCTGTCAAACATAAAATGCAAGCTTTATGTCAATGATTAAAATTCAGGTCCATGTACTTAAAAAAATAAATCCAACTATAACAGTGGAAGCTGTGTGATTTCTGTATGTAGGGCAATCAATTAGCAGGAGGTTGGGTGGGTGCAGGACATGGTCATCAGTCCATAGGAAGTGGGAGGTTTTGGGATATTTTCATCAGTCCAAAAAGGTGTGTTTTGGCAGATGGTCATCAGTCCAAGTGGAGTCAATTTAGGATATTTGTAAGCAGGTTTTTCCAAGAGGTTACATTTTTTTCTCCTTTTGTACTGACTCATGTCTGGTTCATCAGGTCAACTGTGTTTGTGAAGAAGACCAACTGTTACAATGTATCACATTTATCCTTGGTTGATATGCTAGGATGGTGCCTCTGGGAAGGAAAAGTAAACTCTGCTGGCCAGGTTTTTCTGTTCTTTATCAGAAAGTTACCACCCACTGCAGGTCATACCACATAAAAGGGGCTCATCTAGGGCCCCAGGAAGTTGGTTGGGGAAAGACTGCCAAGATGTAGCCATTACTCTGTCAGTCTGTTTCCCCATCTGAGGGCCCAGTCGGGGTTCCCTATGGGGCTTGGAACCTGAGGACTTACATGAACTTATAGCTGATAATCATGGACTGACTTCCTTTTATTTATTACTGCCAAATCATGGACGCTAAGGAATTACTTACTACCTCTGTGGATTTACTGCTTAAATGGACTCTTGCCTTAAATGGACTACTTTATGAACTTTGCTGCTAAATCAGGTATGACTACTCATGGGCACTTGTACAGGAATGTGTGTGAAGATGTAATTTGAGAACTGTTCCCGTTTTACCCTTAACTACTTCAGTAAAGCTTTGTTCCTTTAAACTGCCTGGTCTGAAGTCTCTCTCAAGGGGTACATATATGGCATATCAAAGAACAGGGCTTGCTTACATCAGGCAACTACAGAGTTAGAGGCGATACAGTACGTAGAGTCCAGCATTTAGGGTGCTAGGGACAAACGTATTTGCATAATTTGCTAAATACAGCTAACCAGCCAGGGAATGGGTGACAGACAAGGGTAATGGTCACTCTGGTAGTGAAGGGGTGGTGTAGAGAGATGTAGCAAGGCCCTGGAAGGAGAACAAAAATGTAATTATATTGGGAGTTTGTTTCCTGTGTCCAGTAGTAACAGTCGGACATGTCACTGGGAGGGAGGTGACAGGGGTTGCTGTGTTGATGGAGACCGGTACAGGCTTTGCAGTACCAGTTCCTAATTGCTGTGCACTTGGGAAGTGGCGTTCTCCAGCAGTAGATGTTTCCAGAGTATTTAGAGTTAGAGTATTTAGAGTTAACAGTATAATAAGTTTGCCTATGAATTACAAAAGAGTTAACTGTGTAATTTGCTGCTCGCTTCTAAGTCTGGAGTTGTGCCTTAAAGCGGAGTTCCACCCATATAAAAGTCAGCAGCTACAAAAAGTTGCTGACTTTTAATAATCGGACACTCACCTGTCCCACAGTCCAGCGATGTGGGCGAAGGAAGCCCCACTCCTCTCCCCCTCCTCTCTGCGGATTCGGCATTGTCACTGTGGGCATCTGACTGTGGCTTCACAGCCGGGCACGCACTAGACATGGGAACTGTCAAAAAATTCGTTTCGTTTCGTTTCGTCCCGTTTCGTATATAAAAAAATTCGTAATTCGTAATTCGTGTACGAAATTCCGTTCGAATTCGTACGAAATACGAAATTCGGACGAATCGTAATTTTTTTTACGAATCGTTAGTAAAGTTACGAATCGTTACGAATCGTTACGAATCGTTAACGCGGCTAATGCATTGTTGGTTCTCATAACACAGAGAACAATTCGAATCCAACTACAAATATCGAATTTCAATTTCAAGTTACGAATCGTTACGAATCGTTATAAATAGTTACGAATCGTTACGAATCGTTATGAATAGTTACGAATCGTTAGTAAATCCAACTACCAATATCGAATTTCAACTAATTTGAACGAAATTATTATAGCAGATATAACGAATGAATTCGAATGAATTCGAATGAATTCGAATGACAAAGTGTCATTTTTGCAGAAAAAAAAAAAGCGTAGGGGTCCCCCCAAATTCAATAACCAGGCCCTTCAGGTCTGGTATGGATATTAAGGGGGACCCCAGCCAAAAAAAAAAAAAAAAACAATGGCGTGGGGTCCCCCCCAAATATCCATACCAGACCCTTCAGGTCTGGGATGGATTTTAAGGGGAACCCCGGCCAAAAAAAAAAAAAAATGGCGTGGGGTCCCCCTCAAAATCCATACCAGACCCTTTATCCGAGCACGCAACCTGGCAGGCCGCAGGAAAGGAGGGGGGGACGAGAGCGGCCCCCCCTCCCGCCTGAACCGTACCAGGCCACACGCCCTCAACATTGGGAGGGTGCTTTTGGGGTCCCCCCCAAAGCACCTTGTCCCCATGTTGATTAGGACAAGGGCCTCATCCCCACAACCCTGGCCGGTGGTTGTGGGGGTCTGCGGGCGGGGGGCTTATCGGAATCTGGAAGCCCCCTTTAACAAGGGGACCCCCAGATCCCGCCCCCCCCCTGTGTGAAATGGTAAGGGGGTACAAAAGTACCCCTACCATTTCACCAAAAAAGTGGCAAAAATGGTAAAAATGACAGGAGACGGTCTTTGACAATTCCTTTATTAAAATCTTTGTGGGGGGTCTTTCTTCTTTCTTCTGCTCTTCCTTTCTTCATCTTCTCCTTCCGGCATCTTCTTCCATCGTCTTCTTCCTTCGATTCGCTTCTTCTTCCTCCGGTCTTCTCGTCCTTCTCGTCGTCCTTCTCGTCCGCATCGTCGTCTCTCGTCGCAGGCCGCTCCTCTCGTCTGTGAGGCGGGGTGACAGGTCGTGGTGACGTCTCTTCCCTATGGCTTTCCCCATGCAGAGGGGGCGGGTCACCAGCTCGTTATAAAAGACTGTCACCCGCAATGGGAGGCGGCCTGCGAGAAGAGACGACGATCCGGACGCTCTCGAAGGAAGAAGAAGATGGAAGAAGATGACTCCAAAGCTGTCTCCTGTCATTTTTACCATTTTTGCCACTTTTTTGGTGACAGGTCTTTTATAGCTTTCCGGGCAATCATCTGGGACCTCCAAATCCATACCAGACCCTAGAGGTCTGGGATGGATTTTAAGGGGAAACCCTAGCCAAAAAAAATGATGATTGCCAAGAGGGAGGGGGGAGAGGTGAAATTTTTTCCGGCGCCGCGGTGCTCTGGGAGAAAGTGGGAGCTGGATCGCTCTAAAAGGAGGGTATTCGCTCCCCCCCCCTCCCAAAAAAAAAAGGGGTCACCTGCACTTAAAGCGGAAGTTCCATTCTTGGGTGGAACTCTGCTTTAATGTTGATTTCACATGACCGCAAACTCTTGCTTAGTGTTTAGGCATTAGCTAGTGCATTTGAAGTAAGAATTTGAGGGTTTTGGCCATCAATCCGAATGTGTGGAAGTTGCAGGATGTTGTCACTAAAGTGGGAGGTTGCAGGATGTGGTCATCAGACCAATTGGGAGGCATGTTGACTGTATTTCATTACTTACACCAGCCACCTTTGGATAGAAAAAGAACCTTCAATGGTAACATGACTCCATTTGTTCTCCTTTTAAATGGTACTCCATTATATGTAAAAGGAAAGGAGGGTGCATATTGGACAGGGACATAATAATAACACAGACTCCTACACAATAGACATGTGCACTGACATAAAAATGTGTTCGTTTTATTTGTTTCTTTGCTTTTTTCGGAAATTCGAAAATTCAGAATTTCCAATTTTCAGATTTCCTAATTGCCGAATTTCCAGATTTCCGAATTTTCGCATTTACGAATTTCGGATTATCGGAATTTTCGAATTTTCAAATTCTGAATTTTCGGATTTTTGGAATTCGAGAATTTGGAAATTCAAAAATTTGAAAATCCAAAAATTTGAAAATCTGAAAAAAAGAAAGAAATCTGTAAAATTCAAAATAATAACTAACTATTAAATTATAGGTATTGGAATTTCCTTTCAAATTTGGCTGTTAGTGAACGTAACAAGTACGAATTTATGCGAAGTTACAAATTATCTGAAACAACAAATGCAGCATCTAAACAAATGGAACGGAACAAATTAATAATAAATAATTAATAATAATAAAAAGGTTTTGTTATTTTTACTGTTATTTATTATTATTAGATCATTACGTTCTATTTGTTTAGATGCGGCATTCGTTATTTCAGATACTTTGTGACTTCGGATAAATTCGTACTCGTTACGTTCACTAACAACCAAATTTGAAAGGAAATTCCAAAACCTATAAGTTAATATTTATTATTAGTTAGTTAGTTATTATTTCAGATTTTCAGACTTATATTCTTTTGAACTTTCAGATTTTCATTCCTATTCTTGAATTTTTAAATTTCCAAATTTTAGAATTTTTACATTTATGAAATTTCGAATATTCGAATTTCCGAAATGTTCCAATTTCCGAAATTTTAGAATTTCCAAAATTTTGAATTTCCAAAATTTTGAATTTACGAAATGTCGAATTTCCAAAATTCAGAATTTTCAGAAATTCGTAAGTTTGAAAATTCGGAAATGTGAAATTTGTAAATTCGTAATTTCATAAATTCGTAAATTTGTAATTTCGTAAATTCGTAAATTTGTAATTTCGTAAATTCGTAGATTATTAAATTACGAATTTCCGAAATTACGAATTTACGAAATTACGAATTTACAAAATTACGAACATACAAAATTACGAAATTACGAATTTACAAAATTACGAATTTACAAAATTACGAATTTACAAATTTTTAATGTCCGAATTTCTGAAAATTCGGAATTTCGGAAATTCTGAGATTTCGGAATTAACGAATCTGTCAAAATTAGTTAAAAAAACGAATTCGGAACTAAAAAGAATTGCACATGTCTACTACATAATGTCTGAGTTTTGGGAAGAAAACACAGTGTGCAATCTCCTGTACATTTACCAACAATGGAGCACTGTGTTATGGAAAATTTTATTAATGTATGTTGTCAGATGCCCCCCAGTGTCGGTTTTGCTGTAATGCGCTCATGTGAGCGTATTCGCACATAAAGACCTGGGCGGAAGACCATTGGCTGCGGAAATCTTCCTGTGGACACTACAGACGTGTTTGCTGGTTTAAGGAAGTTCATTTGTGCCTCACCAGGAGACGGACCACTTCCCGGTGACTGCATTAATAACTTCAAGCGAACATCTCTGTGTACATTGGAACTTTAGCATAACGATATAAATATTATGGCCCACTGAGCCATGGCTTTATATCGTTCGTTGTCATTGAAAGCAGTTAGACGGTTTGGACATCACTGCTAGTCTGTTTGAATGTATTCTGTGATTGGTTCTTTTGAAGGAAAACAATTGTCCCTGTATTGTAACACCATTGTATTTAAAAATTGTAAAATTTACAAATTTTTAATGTCCGAATTTCTGAAAATTCGGAATTTCGGAAATTCTGAAATTTCGGAATTAACGAATCTGTCAAAATTAGTTAAAATAACTTCAAGCGAACATCTCTGTGTATATTGGAACTTTAGCATAACGATATAAATATTATGGCCCACTGAGCCATGGCTTTATATCGTTCGTTGTCATTGAAAGCAGTTAGACGGTTTGGACATCACTGCTAGTCTGTTTGAATGTATTCTGTGATTGGTTCTTTTGAAGGAAAACAATTGTCCCTGTATTGTAACACCATTGTATTTAAAAATTGTAAAATTTACAAATTTTTAATGTCCGAATTTCTGAAAATTCGGAATTTCGGAAATTCTGAAATTTCGGAATTAACGAATCTGTCAAAATTAGTTAAAAAAACGAATTCGGAACTAAAAAGAATTGCACATGTCTACTACATAATGTCTGAGTTTTGGGAAGAAAACACAGTGTGCAATCTCCTGTACATTTACCAACAATGGAGCACTGTGTTATGGAAAATTTTATTAATGTATGTTGTCAGATGCCCCCCAGTGTCGGTTTTGCTGTAATGCGCTCATGTGAGCGTATTCGCACATAAAGACCTGGGCGGAAGACCATTGGCTGCGGAAATCTTCCTGTGGACACTACAGACGTGTTTGCTGGTTTAAGGAAGTTCATTTGTGCCTCACCAGGAGACGGACCACTTCCCGGTGACTGCATTAATAACTTCAAGCGAACATCTCTGTGTACATTGGAACTTTAGCATAACGATATAAATATTATGGCCCACTGAGCCATGGCTTTATATCGTTCGTTGTCATTGAAAGCAGTTAGACGGTTTGGACATCACTGCTAGTCTGTTTGAATGTATTCTGTGATTGGTTCTTTTGAAGGAAAACAATTGTCCCTGTATTGTAACACCATTGTATTTAAAAATTGTAAAATTTACAAATTTTTAATGTCCGAATTTCTGAAAATTCGGAATTTCGGAAATTCTGAAATTTCGGAATTAACGAATCTGTCAAAATTAGTTAAAATAACTTCAAGCGAACATCTCTGTGTACATTGGAACTTTAGCATAACGATATAAATATTATGGCCCACTGAGCCATGGCTTTATATCGTTCGTTGTCATTGAAAGCAGTTAGACGGTTTGGACATCACTGCTAGTCTGTTTGAATGTATTCTGTGATTGGTTCTTTTGAAGGAAAACAATTGTCCCTGTATTGTAACACCATTGTATTGTATTGAATTTGTATTGTATGTCCTTATATGGTCATTCACATCCTGTGTGAATGAGATGAGGTCACAACCTTCTGTGGGAGGGGTTTAGCTGTTAGAGGCAAACCTTTGAGGGTGTGGCTTTTGAATGGATTCGAAATAAAGGAGATCACTAAGCTGGGACAGGGGTAGTGATGCTGACTGACCATGCTGAGATGAGGCTGTAAGAATACTTATTTGTGATGGCTCTTATATGGGATTTAGATGGGATATAGAATTGTTACTGTTTTAGGTTTACTGATATTTTAAAATTAATAAGAAAGACATACCTCTGTTGTAATGTTCTTCAAAGACCTCCTGAACATTGTTGGACATGTCCTCGTCAGACTCCACACAGATGACATCTTCTGGAAAAAAGCAAGGATTATAGTATGTTCTTATCATATACAGTATGCTGCATTCCTGGTTAATTCTGGCATTCTCCATACTCTAAAAAAGATTTTTATTGATTCCCACCTCTGTCTAGCTGTGGATATTTTGCACAGAGCACATGATAAAATGCACATATACCAAGCAAAAGAAAAAGAACAACCAGTAAGGCCCAAATCACCATGGCCAAGGCTGTGTGGTAAAATTTTAGGTGACAGACAAACTGCCCCAGGTTTGTACCAGGGACCAAAGACATTATTCCTGTAGGGGTCTGGGGCACAAATCTGTCAAATTAGAGTTCAGTAGACATGTGCAATTCGTTTAGTTTTTTTTTAGTTTTTCGTTTTTTTTCGTTATATTCGTTATCGTACGAATGAACGAACGATTCGCTAAAAATTTTAACGAATAACGAATCGTTCGAATCGAACGAATACGAAAACAGCGAAAATCCGAAATAACCAAATTAGAAACAACGAAACTACGAGAGAAGAAAATCCGAAAAACGAAAACAGGAACAGCGAAAATCAAAATGAACGAAAAAATTTGTACATTCGTAACTTTTTTTTGTTTGTTGAATTGGTAATTTTCCGTGTCTCTTACAATGGCGCTGCTTAACGTGCTTCGAGTGGATTGAACGAAAAAATTTGTGTATTCATAACTTTTTTTTTTTTTTTTCGATTCGTAATTTTCGTGTCTCTTACAATGGCGCTGCTTAACGTGCTTCGAATGGATTGAACGAAAAAATTCGTACATTCGTAACTTTTTTTTCCGATTCGTAATTTTCCGTGTCTCTTAAAATGTAATAATAGCATACACATTACATAAAATTATGAATTATGCTCCGATTACGAATCTACGAAAACTATGTTACGAAAGTACGAATAAAACAATCTAACGAAAGTACGAATGTAACTAAATCTACGAAAATACAAATGCGTCCGAATTTCGAATAAACGAAAATTAAACTAACAGAAAAACGAATCAACGAAAAAATAACTTACGAAAATACGAATCGTTACGAATACTAACACCGACGACTTACGAATTTACGAATCGTTACGAATCAACGGAAACGAAAAAAACGAAACGAAAATAAACAAATGTTTTTGTTGTGCACATGTCTAGAGTTCAGCCATTGAGGCTCTACACCAGGGGTGTCAAACTCGATTTCACCGTCATCATTATGGTTGCCCTCAAAGGGCTGGTTGTGTCTGCCATAGTGTTGTGTGTGAGCAGTCTCCAATAAAGTATCTTGTGGATGATACCAGTTGAGTCTGACCCTCCTTTTAACCTGCATAGAGCTGTATTACACTCATCATAATTATAAGCAGATGTCCAGAGCACCCCACCCCCCTACATCAGAAGTCAAGAGCCACCCCCCCACCATCAGAAGTCAAGAGTCCCTCAATTTCCCCTACAGCACAGTGCACCCACCTTACATTGTGCTACTGCTGGGAAGAAGCTGGGGCGGAGCCTGGAGGCAGAAAGTGCAGAGTCTGGAGGAGGACCTGAGGAAGACTGGAGTCAGCTGACTTGTGTGACCAGGGGAGGTGGAGACGAGGGGGTGTTGCAGCTGTACAGAGAGGCACACAGAGTTCTTTCCTCCTCTCTGCTGCTGACTGCTGAAACAGGAAAGGGGGGGGCAGAGATAAGACTCTCCACAGCTGCACAGGGAAGCGCAGGCTCTGGCAGAGTTTGGTCCTCCTTTCTGCTGCAAACTTCTGAGAAGGTGGGGGCAGAGACGAGGAGAGTGCTGCAGCTGCAGAAGAGATGTGAGGACCACATGAAATGGCTTGGCGGGCCAGATTCGACCCGCGGGCCTTGAGTTTGACAAATGTGATCTACACCATTTGTCATGTAGGAAAGTACCTATGAGTAGTGTATATATAAATGCAGCGCTAAAAAGTAAATAGTCCTTGTAGAGAAGGCACTATTAATGTGTAATGAGGTATGATATCATATACAAGGGACATGCAAAGGGAAGGATGGCTCCCAGGTATGACCTGATTCCAAACCCCTATCTGTCTTTATACCATATAAATGAGATGTGAAAGAAGCATAAAACTTTATAACGTATAAATAAAATATGAAGGAATCTAATTAAAACTGTATAAAAATTATTATACAATAAAAACCAATATAAGGTAAGAACCAATATAAGGTAAAAAACACACGTGTGTTTAAAAATAGTGAATTAATACCAAGTGATTCTATAGTGAATATATCGTGACAGATATATAAGCACAAATGTAAACAAATGACAGTGACAGTATGAAACTCAACAACAGTTGAGATGATTGGTGCTGAGTGAGAAAAACTATACACTTAAATGCGTAGTGGTGAAGTCCATATAAAAATGGCTGGTGATCAGGCAGGTGACACTGTTCAGTGTTCTGAGTGAGGTGATTGTTGTCTGATGGCTACTGAGCCTATAGGAATAAGGCTTACCAGATGTTATAGACTTGAAGGGGCATATGCCTCACAAGTCATAAAAGCTTATTGTTAAGGGGCTGGCGGGTCCTTGCTCCACACGATGGCTCCAAAGCTTGTCTCAATGCAGCATGGACAGGTGGTCAGCAGGAAGGTGGACAGCGGGTGGGGAATGGGCATCAATGATCCACGTTTTCAATCGTGTTTTAGATCATAATAAAAGAAAAGCCTGCATAGTATAATACTGTTTTGAATGGATTTTAATAGTGTAAAAACAGATTAAAAACACTCACATTTGGAAGGTTTAAAACAGGCATGTTTGTAAATTAAAGATGGCGTGGTGCTGTCGTTGTAGTCCACCCTACGCGTTTCGTCCGCATAGACATCGTCTGGGGTGTGGGACACCGCTTCCCGACCGCCTAACACCGATGTACGTCGGCAGAATGGCACACGGCTAGGCAGAACCACGTACCGGTACGTGGTCCTTTAAGAGCCTAGCCGTGGGTCGCGCGCGCGCCGCCATTTCCCACCGATAATCTTTCGGCAATGCTAGCTGCTTTACCTGTTTAATTTTATATATACAGCGCAGTATTCACCCCTCTTTTTACCAAGTACCTATGAGTGACCGATTGAATGAGTGAGACACAGCTACTGCTAAGAGGGGAGTTCTCAGTCAGTAAAAAAAATGTATAATGAGTTTCACAATGATCATTCACACACTATATTGCCAAAAGTATTGGGACACCTGTCTTTACACACACCTGAACTTTAATGGCATCCCAGTCTTAGCCTGTAGGGTTTAATACTATGTTGGCCCATCCTTTGCAAATATAACAGCTGAGTTGATCTTCTGGGAAGGTTGTGCACAAGGTTTAGGAGTGTGTCTATGGGAACATTTGACCATTCTTCCAGAAGCACATTTGTGAGGTCAGGCAATGATGTTGGACGAGAAGACCTGGCTTGCAGTCTCTGCTCTACTTCATCCCAAAGGTGTTCTATCGGGTTGAGGTCAGGACTCTGTGAATGTCAGTTAAGTTCCTCCACCCCAAACTCGCTCATCCATGTCTTTATGGACCTTGCTTTGTGCACTGGCGTGCAGTCATGTTGGAACAAGAAGGGGCCATCCCCAAACTGTTCCCTCAAAGTTGGGAGCATGAAATTGCCCAAAATGTCTTGGTAGGCCACCTTAAGAGTTATTTTCACTGGAACTAATTGGCCAAGCCCAACCCCTGAAAAACAACCCCACACCATAATCCCCCATGCACCAAATGATTTGGACCAGTGCACAAAGCAAGGTTCATAAAGACATGAATGAGCGAGTTTGGGGTGGAGGAACTTAACTGGCCTGCACTATTCCTTGTAGTAGCTTCTCAGGTAGAGGTGCCTCCCTTTGGTGGAGGTGTTGGAGCCGTCAAGAGGGATCCAATTCCCAAATCAATATTGTGTATTTTGCAAAAATAAATGTTTGTGTCCTATGAACTCTTTTTATATATTATATATATCTATATATATGTATATATATATATATATATATATATATATATATATATATATATATATATATATATATATGCAATAAATATTTATTGGTTTTAACCAAAAAATAATTGTTAATGTCCTTCGGTACCATGAAAATACTGTTGCCCCACCTTTTTTCAATTCTTCTTACATGATTTTTAGGATGAGGGTATCTATATGTTAGATTTTTTTTTTTCTTCTGAGCATTTTTTTCTAAATCAAGAATAAAAAAATACTGACGCTGTCCACTGCCCTACTGACTTCATCCACTGCTCTACTGGCCCTGTCCTCTGCCCTATTGACACCAATCACTTCTCTACTGACTGACAGCGGATGTGTCGTGGGGGAAGGGGCCGGTAAATCTGTAATTTACCATATTTACTGATACCGATCACTCACTGTGTCCATTCATAACTGTGTCCATTCATAACTGAAGCATGGCAAACACTGATGACTATGCTTCAGTTTATGAATGAATGGGAAGGTCTGAACAGAGACAATCCTGTCCATTCATTATGTGCAGGTGAAGCTGCAGAGATGGAGATTGATAGCTGTGTCCTCAATATCCTTCCTCTGTCTCAAAAGTGAAAAGTCAGCAGGCTGTTTAAACCCTGATATTTCACCAAAGCCCTCCAACGGGGCTGCTATAAATACTGTAAAAAATACTAAAAAAACAAAATGACAAAATTGTAAAAATAAAACAGAATGCTAAAAAAAAAATAAAAAAAAAAAAAACACTACTGACATCGTCCACTGCTCTACTGACATCTTCCACTGCTCTACTGACATCGTCCACTGCTCTACTGACAGAATTCACTGCTCTACTGACTGAAACCATCCACTACTCTACTGACACTGTCCACTGCTCTACTGACATCGTCCACTGCTCTACTGACAGAATTCACTGCTCTACTGACTGAAACCATCCACTACTCTACTGACACCGTCCACTGCTCTACTGACATCGTCCACTGCTCTACTGACATCGTCCACTGCTCTACTGACATCGTCCACTGCTCTACTGACACCGTCCACTGCTCTACTGACATCGTCCACTGCTCTACTGACATCGTCCACTGCTCTACTGACAGAATTCACTGCTCTACTGACTGAAACCATCCACTACTCTACTGACATCGTCCACTGCTCTACTGACATCGTCCACTGCTCTACTGACATCGTCCACTGCTCTACTGACAGAATTCACTGCTCTACTGACTGAAACCATCCACTACTCTACTGACATCGTCCACTACTCTACTGACATCGTCCACTGCTCTACTGACATCGTCCACTGCTTTACTGATTGACACTGTCCACTTTTAAGGTAGGCTAAGTTTACATTTTTACAGTAACATTTGTTTTATTTATTTTTTCTTAATATTTAGTTAGGCCTTGCTAGTTAACCGCTTCCCGACCGCCTAACGCCGATGTACGTCGGCAGAATGGCACGGCTAGGCCGAACCACGTACCGGTACGTGGTCCTTTAAGAGCCTAGCCGTGGGTTGCGCGCGCGCCGCTCCGTGACCACGCCCGCGGGACCAGCGGACCCGATCGCCGCTGGTGTCCCGCGATCGGGTCACAGAGCTGAAGAACGGTGAGAGGTCTGTGTAAACTACTCTGCCTGTCATTGATCGGCTGTTCCCTGTCATAGGGAAAGCCGATCAATGACGTCAGACCCGCCCCTAATGGTAAAAAAAAACACACAAGTCACAGCCCATAACCCCTCCCCTCCCCCTAGTGGTTAACTCTTTCACTGCCAGTGTCATTTATACAGGAATCAATGCATTTAAATAGCATTGATTGCTGTATAAATGACAATGGTCCCAAAAATGTGTCAAAAATGTCTGATGTGTCCGCCATAATGTCGCATTCACAATAAAAATCGCTGATCGCCGCCATATATATAAAAAAAAATATTAATAGAAATGCTATAAAACTATCCCCTATTTTGTAAACGCTATAACTTTTGCGCAAACCAATCAATAATCGCTAATTGCGATTTTTTTTACCAAAAATATGTAGAAGAATACGTATCGGCCTAAACTGAGGAAAAAAAATGTTTTTTTATATATTTTTTGGGGATATTTATTATAGCAAAAAGCAAAAAATATTGCATTTTTTTCAAAATTGTCGCTCTATTTTTGTATTTTGTATTTTATAGCGCAAAAAAACGCAGGGGCGATCAAATACCACCAAAAGAAAGCTCTATTTGTGGGGAAAAAAAGGACGCCAATTTTGTTTGGGAGCCACGTCGCACGACCGCGCAATTGTCAGTTAAAGCGACGCAGTGCTGAATCGCAAAAAGGGGCCTGGTCCTTTGGCTGCCAATTGGTCCAGGGCTGAAGTGGTTAAAGAGGTTGTAAACCTTGGGGAAAAAAAAAAAACCCTGCAAGACAAAGGCATAGTGAACTAGTATGCATTGCATACTAGCTCATTATGAAATACTTACCTTAGATTGATGCCCTAGATTGGTGTCAGCCCTCTGAGTACAGCACGGACATCTTCCACCGGACTTACTTCCGGGTTCGCAGCTCCATCGCTATGATTGGCCGGAGCCGTGACTATGTCACTCCCGCGCGTACGCGCGGGAGCCGCCGGTCACGGCACAACTTCCCAAGAAATGGCACAGCGGCCCGTTTCTTCTGTGTGCATGCGCTGATAACGTCAGCAGCAGCGCATATACTGAATATGTCCTAAACTGTACATGTTTAGGAGATATTCAAGGTACCTACGGGTAAGCCTTATTATAGGCTTACCTGTAGGTAAAAGTGGTGTAACAGGGTTTACAACCATTTTAATTTCTAAAAATAGGGGTGCATCACCCCAGTGATCGCTGATCTCTTTCATGTTTCTTGTTAAATTAAATCTCCACCTTCAAAAAGGTGCCTCCAGTGTATTCAAAAGAATTGGAGAAGTATGCAAAATGTGCACAGTTAAACCAAAATCTTTTGAATTATCCTCTAAATATGTAAATAAAGATCTGAAGTAACTCTTTAATCACTTGAAGTATGTTTGTGCGTGGTGGGAGCATCTTGGCGCACGGTGGGGCCCAAAAGCTTCAAGCTATGCCTGTGCTCTCCCTCCTATAAGTCTATATAGCATAAGTCCATACTCTACATAGTGGAGAACATACTGGGTGTGCAGGGTGTGATTATTACTGCAAGTGGGGCTGTGTAAACGGAAAATTTATATCAAATACTTACCGTAATTTTCCTTTCCTGATGGACTCCATGGCAGCCTACGTATGGGTTAATCCCGCCTCTCCTACCTCATAGGACCCCACTCCCATAAATCTTTGCTCCCAGTCAGGTACCGTGTTCCATAACTTAGCCTACTCCAGCAATGGGAGGGAACTCCTGCTGCCATGGAGTCCATCAGGAAAGGAAAATTACGGTAAGTATTTGATATAAATTTTCCATTTTCCTGACAGACTCCATGGCAGCCTACGTATGGGAAATAACTAGCCATACACTCCCGGGTGGGAAATATTGCTAGTTCAAAGAAAAGAAGGTTTAATTGGCACCGTCAGCAGATAAGACATTCAAACCAAAATTAACTGAGGAAAGAGCCGCTGGCTCTACACAATAGTGCGTCATGAACGTATTTATCGATGACCATGATGCTGCTTTGCAAATCACTTCTGCAGACACGTGTCGGGAAGCCGCCCAAGACGTAGAGACACTCCTAGTCGAGTGGGCCGTCACTGCCTCTGGAGGGACCAGACCCTTAGCCGTATATGCCCTTTGGATAGCCTGGACAATCCAGGCTGCGATGGATCTGGAGGAAGCACGCAATCCTCTGTTCTTCCCCTGGAAGTAGATAAAGAGATAATCTGATTTCCGGAAGGGAGCTGTCGCTTCCAAATAGAATCTTAAGATTTCTCCGACATCAAGAGGATGGATGCTTGAATCATCAGGTGAATGAAAAGTCGGGAGAACGATTTCTTGGTTCTCATGAAAAACGGATGTCACTTTGGGGTTTGATCCCAGCATGGGGATCAAGACCACTCGATCAGGGAAGAAAGTGATAAAGGGTTCCTTGAAACCCAGAGAGCTGATCTCAGATACCCTTTTGGCAGATGTTAGGGCCACCAGAAATACTGTCTTGAGGAAAAGGTCTTTGATGGACAATTGATCCATTTGTCGAAATTCTTCCCCTGAAAAGAAGTCCAAAACGAGGGGAAGATCCCATTTGGAGAATCTTGACCTCCTTTGAGGTCTAAGTCTTGTTGCTCCTTTGAAGAATTGCCTGACGAGAGGATGTTTTGCCCAGGCAACACCTGTGAATGCAGAAATCGCAGAGACTTGAACTCTAAGAGAGCTGACGGCCAAGGGCAACTCCAAGCCTGTCTGAAGAAAACCTAGAACGTCCGATATTTTTGGATCTTTAAACGAACTTCCAACAGTGGAGATGAAACTCACGAATCTTTTTTTTTTTTTTTCCCACACTCAGATCAGTCGGGGGTAATGTCAGCATGGCCCACATCTCCGTCCCCTTTGTCATAACATCATCTGTGGATTGTTTTAGTAATCTTATCTGCCCCTTTTTATTTTTTTTTTCCCCCCACTCAGATAGATCAGTCGGGGGTAATGTCAGCATGGCCCACATCTCCGTCCCCTTTGTCATAACATCATCTGTGGATTGTTTTAGTAATCTTATCTGCCCCTTTTTTTTTTTTTCTCTTTTTTTTTCCCCAGGGGAATCTATTCGTTTTGTTTTTCCGCCGTTGGGATACAAAAAATCAAAGCGACAAGGGTGTTGGGCCAAGTTGTTTCCGGCATGCCCCAAAGTCAATATACCATTCTGGCCCGTTTTCCCCTTCTCGTTTTCCAACCTCCCAGGGAAGGGCCTTCTTTTACAAACTCCCCTTTACTTATTTATCCCATCCTCCCCCCCCCTCCGCTGCTGACATACGGCCCTTATTCCTTTTTTTTTTTTTTTTTTTTTTTTTTTTTTTCCTTCTCTTTCCCTCTCCTTTTCCTACTCCCCTTTTTCCTTTTTCCCCCCCATACGGGTACATGTTGTTACGTCATAATCTACTTGGGCGTCTAAGGGTGGATCCTCAGGACCTCCGATAGGCTCCATGATTTCTTAAATTTTCTCCAGCCTTCCCACTTCTTTTTCAATGCTTCCCTTTCCTCCCCTGTACAGTTTATTACACACTCCATTGTATATGCTGATTCTACCCCATCCACCCAAAGCCATATGGGGGGACACTCCCGGTCCATCCAGCATCTCGGGATCGCCCCCTTTGTTGCGTTGAGAAGATGGGGGACCAGAGAGCCTGTGTATTGACTGATTCCTTGTGTGGTTGCATGCATGAGGACGACCCAGGGGTCCCTTTTCACCTCCACAGTGGTTATTTCTTTTATATAGTTTAGGATGGTCTCCCAATATTTTTTTATTTTGTGGCAGTCCCACCATATGTGGCCCATGGTGCCTCTTTCCTCACATCCCCTCCAACACTTAGCTGATGTATCCGTCTGATATTTGCTTAGCTTATCAGGGGTCCTATACCACCTGGCCATGAGCTTAAAATTCATTTCAGCGGTCATAGAGTCCGTTGCTGAACCGTGGGCTAATTTTAATATTTTCTTAACTGTGTCTAATTCTAATTGTGAACCCAGTTCCCTCTCCCATTTCCTGAGGTATGGGGGTACCTCCGGCCTGTCCTGCTCTAAAAGTAGTTTGTAAATTTTCGAAATTCTTTTTTTGGAGTTCTCTGCCGTAAAGATTTTTTCCAGTTTTGTCAGATCGTTGATGTCCCTTAACGGCACTGGAAGCGAACTGACGAAGTGACTTAACTGGAGATACCGCCATACGTCTATGGAAAACAACTCACCTTTAGTCTGTAACTCCTGTAGTGACAGTATTTTCCCATTGCTAATAATTTCTCCTAAACTTGTGCTATCCTTTGTGATCCAATCCCCGCTTACCCCTTTTTTCCCAGGAGGGAAGAAGGGGTTTTCCTTAAGTGTAATTAAAGGTGAATTATATGCTTTATTAAAGGTTTTATACATCTTATCCCAAATTTTGAGTGTATTCCGTGTAATTGTGTGCGTTTTTTCACCCAGTGGTCTACATTTTGGGGAATTCCAAACAATCTTCCCCAATTTTACTTCACATAGTGATTCCTCCAAGCCAACCCATCTTTTAATGTTGTGTGATTTAACCCATTCTGGTATTCTAAGTAGTGCTATAGCGTGGTAATATCCCTCAATGTCCGGGACTGCTAGGCCACCTAAGTTCTTATTTTGTTTTAGGATTTGTAGGGAGATTCTGTGTTTTTTATGCTTCCACACGAAGTTCATAATCAATGCTCTTAATTTTCCTAGGTACTGTTTTGGGAGGGGGAGTGGGAGCATCTGGAGTTTATACGTAATAATCGGCAATATCATCATCTTAACCGTGTTAACCCTGCCTATCCATGATAGTGCTCTTCCATTGTACTCTTGACATTTATTTTTGATTTCCTCTAACAGTGGGATAAAGTTTATTTTATACATTTTCCTCGGGTTATTGGCTAGCTCGATACCCAGATATTTTATCTGTTTTTTCCAGGCGAAGCTCACCTCTTTCTGTAAATTCTGTTTTTCAGTATTATTGAGGTTAATGTTTAAAATAAAGGTTTTTGAGGTATTAATTCTAAAATTTGTTAGTTCGCCGTATTTAGCCAAGATTTTTAAAAGGTTGGGGATTGACTTCTGCGGTGACCCGACGTAGAAAAGAACATCGTCTGCAAAGGCAGCGAGTTTATGTTCCTCACTGCCAACTCTACATCCCTCTACTCCCTCACTACCTCGGATTGTGGACAGCAGGGGTTCCAGGGACAAGACGAAGAGGAGAGGGGATAGCGGGCATCCTTGCCTAGTCCCATTGTGCATCTCGAACATAGACGAGACTATCCCGTTTATTCTTATGTTTGCTTTGGGATGGGCATAAAGGACTTTAATTTTTTGTATAATCTTGGGGCCAAACCCCATTCTTTGTAACGTTTTGAACATGAACCCCCAGTCTACTCTGTCAAATGCTTTTTCTGCATCAATTGAGAGCAGTAGACTGGGGGTTCGCGTAACCCTCATCTTCTGCATGGCCAATAGTGTCCGAATCCCATTATCTCTCCCCTCCCTGCCAGGGATAAAGCCCACTTGGTCCGGATGGATCAGCGTACTCAAGTGTCCCTTAATTCGCTCGGCCAAAATCTTGGCGTACAGTTTTGTATCAAAATTAAGTAATGAGATAGGTCTGTAACTTGAGCACACCGATCCATCCTTCCCTTCCTTAAGCAGGACAGTTATCGTCGCCAGAAGTGAGCCCTCGCTCATATCGTACTCTGTCCCCAGTCCGTTCATATAGCGCTGTAATCTTGGGACAAGGATTTCTTTGAAAGTTTTATAATATAGGACGGTGAACCCGTCAGGGCCCGGGCTCTTTCCTGAGGGAGAGTTGTTTAGAGCTCTGAGGATTTCGTCCTCTGAGATCGGTCTTTCCAGTGCTTCACTGTCCTCTATATTAAGGGATACCAACCCTGCCCTACCCAAGAAGTCATCTGTTTTCGTGCTGTTTTCGCCCCCTTCATTGCCGCCCTCCGGGTCTACCGAATAGAGTTCTTCATAATACTTCCTAAAGGTTGCTGCTATTTCTCTAGATACATGTTTAGTCTCCCCATTGCCAGTTTGAATTTTCTCGATAAAATTTCTAGATTTTTTCTTTTGGAGTTTTCTGGCTAGATATTTCCCTTGCTTATTTCCCCATAGGTACTGGTCCTTTGCCATCTTATTGAACGCCTGTCTTGCTTCCTGTTCGGCCAGATCTTTTAACTCTTCCCTCTTTTCCAACAGTTCGAGGTATGTATCGTGCACCTGAGCCCCGTCTGTCTTATGTTTTTGTTCTAGTCTGGTGATCTCGGCCGTCAGTTCCTGCGTCTGTCTCATCCTCTCTTTTTTTCTGCCAGGCTGCCTTCGCTATAAAGATACCTCTGACAAACGCCTTATGGGAGTCCCAGATAACTGCTTCTGAGACTTCGCCGTTGTCATTAGTTTGGAAAAACCATTCGAGTTCTTTTCGAATGGAATCTCGTATTTCTTTGTCATATAGTAATTCTATATTCAATTTCCACCCACTCGAGGGTTGTTTATATTCTGGAATGCATAAATTCATGGAGGCTGGGGCATGATCTGAAAGGGACATTATTTCTATGCTTGTTTGGGTGATTCTATCCAATAGTCCATGTTCAACCAAGATATGGTCCAAGCGGGAGTACGTCTGGTGCACGGGGGAGAAGAACGTAAAATCTCTTTTATGGGGGTGCTGGATCCTCCATATATCCACCAGTTGTTCTCCGGAGAGCCTTTTTTTTAGTCTCTTGAGTTGAGCGGTCCCTGTCCCCAGCACCCCAGACGTACTATCCCAGGATGGATCCATTACGAAGTTTAAATCCCCCATAAGTATCAAATAACCCTTTTTAAAGGCCCTTAACTTTGATAAAATTGATTCTAGGTATCTGATGGGTCTTATGTTGGGGGCGTATATATTGGCTAAAGTGATTTCTGTCCCGCTGAGGGATCCCCTTAAAAAGAGAAACCTCCCCTCCGGGTCCATTTTCCTGTCTTCCAATGTAAAGTTAATGTCTCTGCCAAAACCTATGGCCACCCCTCTTGCCCTGTTTGTTATTGTGTCTCCGTAGTACCATGTTGGATATGATGGCGAGAACAGTCTAACGCCGGAGACATGCGACAGATGAGTCTCCTGTAGGAAGACTATTCCCGCCCCATATCTCCTGATCTCCTCCAGGACCCGGTGTCGTTTGATGGGGGAGTTCAAACCCTTTACATTATATGTGAGAAACTTAATTTCAGTCTTCATTTCTCCGTTAGGGTGTTTTTACCTTTTCCCTCTGTTCTAGTTTGGTAGGTGAGAAATTTAAAGGCCGATACCCTGTCAGCAGCGGAGGGGGCCCCCCTCCCTAACCCATCCCTCCCTCCCCTTTCTACCCACCCCTTCTCCCTCCCCTGCCCCTGCCCTCCTACCCCCCCTCCCTCCATCCTTCCCCCCTCCCCCCCCCCCCCCCCTACCCCTCCCCTCTCTGACCCCTTCATGGGTCTCTAGGTCCATGGGTGTCGTCATCATGCGGCACCTCTGGGCACTAGATTCATGGTGAGGTGGAGTCTGATCCCCGGCTCCCCCTTTTTCTTTTTTATTTTCCTTTCTTTCCCCCCTTCTCCATTCCTCTCCTTCTTTTTATCTATCATTTTTTCCTCTTTTTACCCTTCTCTATCCCTCCCCTCCTCTCCGCCCCCCCTCGGATTGCTCCGAAAAATAGAGGAGAATAGGCCGAGTCTTTTGGGGCTGACTGGTAGACTTTTCTACCTACCCCCCCCTCTCCTCCGCCACCATTTTTACGTGGGGTCATCTACACCCTCTTTTTCTTTCCAGCCGGGTAACTCCGGGACTGGGATCCCCAGCTTGGCACAGAAACCATGGAGCTCCTCCGGGAATCGCAGCTTGGCCGCAAGCCCCTCTTTTAGGCCAATTAGGCAGGGTGGAAAGCCCCAGTTGTACTTAATGTTTTCCTTCCTGAGAATTTCTAATAGGGGTTTTTGAAATCTTCTTCTCTCCAGGGTACGGGCCGAAAGGTCGGCATATACTTGTATGTCTGTGTCTTCATACCTCAGTGGTGTATTGCCCCTGATTTTGCCCCAAATGTCCTCTTTCTCTTTAAAGTGGAAAAATCTAATGATTATATCTTGCGGTCTGTCGGGACCCGACCTCTCAGGTCTGCCCACTCGGTGGGTTCTTTCGATTTCGGGGAACTGGTCTTGATTTTTGCCACTAATTGGGCCAAGAATAGAGAAAAATTTTTTCCCAAGATCTTCCCCTCTTTGTTCGGGGACCCCGCGTAGTCTCAGATTTAGCCTTCTATCCCTGTTCTCTTGTTCTTCAATTTTGTATGCGGTGTCTCTCTGATTAAGTTGGGATTTTTTCAGTAGGGCTTTTAGGTTTGAAATTTCCTGGTCAGTATTATCTGCTCTGGTTTCAACCGTCTCTACCCTGGTAAGTAGGTGGCCCATATCCTCTCTGAGATTATTGATTTCTAGTTTAATAGCGTTTTCTAAACGCAACAACATAACCTCCATTTCCGTTTTGTTGGGGACGTGAGTTCCTGCCTGTTGATCCTCGGTCCGGCTCATGTCGGTCTCACTCTCTATGGTGTAGTCTGCTCTTGACTGATTGTTGACGCCTTCCGCTCCCACGCCTCTCTCCAGGCTGACCCCCACCTGGGATGCGAGCCCTGTGGTTTTTGGGCTGGCTCCTTGTCTAAGATAATGTTTAATCGTGCTCACTTCTCCTTTGGTGCCTTTTGTGGCTCCCTTTTTAGACGATTTGGGTGCGTCCTTGCTCATGGTGCCCTTTCTTATGCCTCTTATTCTCTTCCCCAGTTTTCTTTTTTATTAGGGTTTCCTTATTTCCTTGTTTCTTTTCTCCTCCCCTGTTTCCCAGTGGGGCCCCTTTTATTGGGTTTAGTCTTTAGTGTTTATGTAAATTTGTTCCTAGGCTATTACGGCCTTAGTGGGTGCAGTTATAAGAGTGCAAGTTACAGGGTATCAGCAGGAGCGGAGAAAGAAAAAAAAAAAAAAAAAAAAAAAGGCAAAAGATCTTGTTTTTAAAATCCTGGTACCCTGTTTTACGTGGTTCTAATCCAGATCTATTCCAGATCTATGTGTATGGTGTCCGTTTATCCTATCTCTGGATTCTTCCTAGGTGCGCCATTCCGTGCACTCTAGTGGAGATGAAAGGTACCCGGATTTCGGGAGACACTTCTCCTAGACCCCCCTCTTTTTTTTTTTTTTTTTTTTTTTAAGCCAACAGCTTACTTGTATAGCGGAGAACCTAGCAAGAGTTTACTGGCAGCTTGGTGAAACACATGTGTTTTGAAAGTGTACTGTCTCTTGGTAGATTGCAACAGACATCCTAAAGCCCCATACACACGCGCGGACAATCCGTGGACCAGGTCCGTCGGACCATGTCCGTCATACTTTGTCTGATGTTGGTTTTGCGTACACACGATCGGACAAAGTTGTCGGAAAATCCGATCATTCTGAACGTGGTGACGTTTGTTGCCTACGACGGGACTACGTAGAGGCTAGTAGCCAATAGCTTTGGTCTTGTAATGTGATCTGAGCATGCGTAGCACTTTGTCCGGTCGGACAAGCGTACACACGCTCGGATTTGGTGTGATCGGACCGGGTTGATGGGAAATCTTTCCAGCAGGAGATAAGACTTTGTCCGACGGACAAACCGACGAACACTGTCCGATGGTGCATACACACGGTCTGATTTTTCAACAACCTTGTCCGATCGGACCAAATTGATGAAAAAGTCCGACCGTGTGTATGGGGCTTTAGAGATATTTCCAATATGGTATAATGCTTGCAAGTTATTTAAAGACTCTGCTGTGCTATTTAAGCATCAAGTCGCATCATCACTGAGAGTACCCTTTGTGTTGGAACAGACAGGATAGTAGGATTACTTGCAGACACAAAAAAGGCAGTTTCACAAACTTTCCTTGTCCAGATCCTTTTAACATGTTAGCAAAATCTGTTATGTCGGTTGGGCGGTACTAACCCTTTCAGGATGCTGTCTGAAGAAAAACAGGTGCTATGTTCCAGACCGAGGTACCGCTGCTCTTCTAGAGGTATGGTGTTAGTATCCAGAGAAGAAAAAGACTGACCTGCAGAAGGGGAGCCGGCGGTACAGCGGATATCCGGGGGAGTGCACCAAAGAGAGAGCGCGAGCGAAGAACAGTGAGAAAAAAAAAAACACAAAACACAAAAAAAAAAAAGAGAAACACCAAACGAGGGATGGGAAAGGACTAAGCCACAGGGGCCATAGTACAATCACATCGCACCTGTATAGCTTTTCAATCAAATCGCTTGTTAGTCTACAAACGCATGTATTCTCTGCCTATACAGGACCGTTTGCCTCCGCAGATTGATATATACTCTCTCAACTTCTATGAACACAATCCCTTTTTTGGTTTCAGCTGGGAGCTTTTATCTGTGTTGCCCACCGGCATCCCAAGCATCCAAAGCATCTTGCAGTGTTATGTGCTTACCTTCATATATGGCCACAGTTCTTTACCAAATTAAACTCCAATAAGATAGCCTCTTCTTTCTGTTTTGAGAGATATATTCGCCTTTCTCCTAAGCACATAAGCTACATTTTACCTCAGGTTTCTGCTCTAAAATTTTTTCGCGGACAAATGTCTGTTGTCAGACTTTCCAAGCGTGTGTACACAAGTCCGTCAGACAAAGGTACAAACACGCGTGTTGGAAGCAGTCGGTCTTGTAAACTAGCATTCGTAATGGAGAATTAACATTTGTGACGTCTTCTTTAATGGGATAATAATGAAGCTGCTTTGTTGGTGATACTGATGGAGTTATTGCAAACAAATTTTCAAAGGCTTTTTTTTTCCTAGTGATATCAAGAATAATATTATTATGCTTTTTTTTTTGGGCAAGTTACCACAACACCATTATCCTGTATTTTTTAAGATCAAAGATACAACTAGGTTGGTGTCCCTTGTCAATTTTACATTGTATTTTTTTAAATGTAACTGCATAAATGTGACCAAACTGTCAATTGAAGTAAAACACATAGCCAAGTATTATTCTACACAATTTTATTGTGCATTAAAAAAGAAAACAAAATAACTAAACATGCTATCTGCCAATAGAACTTTTACAAAAATTGCATTCTATGCAGCAAAAAATATAGAAAATATAACAAATCAAATCATTATTATTCAACCAAAAAATAAAATAAAAGCCTCATGCATGTGTCCTGCTTCCTAATATAGGGTGTCAACAATGCAAAGAGTTGGTGAAAGTAGGGGTCTGTCATCCGGAGATAATTCTGAAAATCATCTGGATTATTCTCCTGGAGCTCCCGTAGCAAAGGCATATGACATAATTGGTCACGATTAATAAAGCAACCAATTTTCGGTCCAAGAACTCCTCCTCCTCCTGTTCCTGGACTGGACTTGGGTCAAAGCAATAACTCCAAGGACAATAATAAAGAACATGTTATCTCCTCCTATTCCACAACATTTCTGGTTGACGAACGGCCGTTCAGAAACGAACTGAAAAGCACGAAATGAAAAGCGCAAACTGAAAAGCGCAAAAGGAAAAGCGCGAAATGAAAAGCACGAATCAACACTCACCAAACTTCTACTTACACTAAATTAGCAGAAGAATCCCAAAGGGTGGCACTAAAGAGCTGAAAAACCACGTAGTACGTCACAACGTTCGTGTTTGTTGGCCGACAATTCCTTGCCGCTTGTTTGCAAGACAAAATCCAGGCACACGCCTTCAGAAAATAGTCAAAGGTTTTGTCTGCAGAAAATCCGATCGTGTGTACGAGGCTTAAGTGAGAGTGATGTAGTTATGTAGGATATGATCATTAGTCAAAGTGGGGTGTTATGTGGCCATTAGCCTAAGAAGGGGATGGGTGGGATCTGGCCATTAGCCTAAGAAGGGGATGGGTGGTATCTGGCCATTAGCCTAAGAAGGGGATGGGTGGTATCTGGCCATGAGCCTAAGAAGGGGATGGGTGGTATCTGGCCATTAGCCTAAGAAGGGGATGGGTGGGATCTGGCCATGAGCCTAAGAAGGGGATGGGTGGTATCTGGCCATTAGCCTAAGAAGGGGATGGGTGGGATCTGGCCATTAACCTAAGAAGGGGATGGGTGGGATCTGGCCATTAGCCTAAGAAGTGGATAGGTGGGATCTGGCCATTAGCCTAAGAAGGGGATAGGTGGGATCTGACCATTAGCCTAAGAAGGGGATGGGTGGGATCTGGCCATTAGCCTAAGAAGTGGATAGGTGGGATCTGGCCATTAGCCTAAGAAGGGGATGGCTGGGATCTGGCCATTAGCCTAAGAAGGGGATGGGTGGGATCTGGCCATTAGCCTAAGAAGGGGATGGGTGGTATCTGGCCATTAGCCTAAGAAGGGGATGGGTGGTATCTGGCCATGAGCCTAAGAAGGGGATGGGTGGTATCTGGCCATTAGCCTAAGAAGGGGATGGGTGGTATCTGGCCATGAGCCTAAGAAGGGGATGGGTGGTATCTGGCCATTAGCCTAAGAAGGGGATGGGTGGGATCTGGCCATGAGCCTAAGAAGGGGATGGGTGGTATCTGGCCATTAGCCTAAGAAGGGGATGGGTGGGATCGGGCCATTAACCTAAGAAGGGGATGGGTGGGATCTGGCCATTAGCCTAAGAAGTGGATAGGTGGGATCTGGCCATTAGCCTAAGAAGGGGATGGCTGGGATCTGGCCATTAGCCTAAGAAGGGGATGGGTGGGATTCTGCAAAAAAAAAAAACACATTATCACCACTAGGTGGCACTGACAATATAGGAACTACACATATTTGGGAAAATGCTGCAATCTTCACCCTGATGCTGTGGATGTTTGTCATATCAGCACAGCAAACATTTTAAACACAGACCCCAATGTGTGACCTGGGGGAAGAAATCACATATTATTTTCTGATTGTACAAACTCTTTTACATTTACAAACAATGGTGCACTGGGAGAGCCAATCTAAACAATCTATTCAGATTGCAATGAGTGTTAAAAAGTTCACAGAGTTGCACAAGGGGTGAAGGGGAAATAATGGTATCTCTCCCCTTCTCATATTGCCATATCCTCAGCATGGTATGACCCTCTTACTACCTGTCATGCTAGAACCTAACAAAGATACTTTTTTTTCAATCCAAAGGACATACCTTGATTGGAGTGTTCTTCATAGTCCTCCTGAACATCGTCAGACATGTCATCATCTGACTCTATACAGATGGCATCTGGATGGGAGCAAAAGTTATAGTTTGTTGTCATATACAGTATACTGCATTCCTTCACTGTACATACCAAAAAGATCTGTATTGATGCCCATCTGTGGCTTTAGCTGTAGATCATTTCTACAGAGCATATAAAACAATGACATATACTAGGAAGGGTGAACAGTGATACCCAAATCTTCATGGCCAGGGTCTGGGGAGGGGGGGGGGACATTTTAGGTGGTAGTGAAATTGCCCCAGGTGTATATAAGAGCAATAAAGGTATTTTCCTGTAGGGGTCTGGGGCATAAATCTGTCAAGTTAGGGTCACCAAGCCATCATCATGAATTTACACCACCTGTCATGTAGGGAACAGTGACGTCACTAGGGTTGGTATCACCTGGTACACCTGTCACCCTGCCTGCAGGGCCCTGGGCAGGCTAGTTTCAAGCTGGCACTGCACGGTCGTGGTGAACAACCAAAAACCGACCATTGTAAATGATGCAGTCAGGATCCCTGTGCTGTCACAGGTTGGGGGTGACACCATTGCTTTCGGATATCACTTCCTACTTAATGGTGTCACCCCTCTGACAGGTGTCACCCGGGTGCTAGGGAAAGTTCTCTTCAGCGGCGGATTAGATGAGTAGGGCAGTGCTATTTGCTAAGCCAAGAAAGGATGGCAGATTGCAGAGGAATAGTCCCCAGTATTGCCTGTGGTCTTTCTGCAGATGATCTTTTACACATAACTGACTTACTACGCTTTGTTCTGCTCTTTGACTCTTCATGGTGATGGCGATCTTTGTGGAGGAGCAGGGCTTTGTTGATGACGTTGGATATCTGAGACCAGTTAGGTAGTGAAGAGAAACGGCTTTGGGAGACCAGTCGTGTAGGGCAGAGGAAGCCTGTGGGAATGAGAATTACAGTAAGTATTTCACCAGTGATGTAAGTAACTCAGTTAAAATAAACGGAGTTACTTAACGCAGTTACTTTATAGGGTAACAAATAATCTACAGTGGTGTGAAAAAGTGTTTGCCCCCTTCCTCATTTCCTGTTCCTTTGCATGTTTGTCACACTTAAGTGTTTCAGAACATCAAACCAATTTAAACAATAGTCAAGGACAACACAAGTAAACACAAAATGCAATTTGTAAATGAAGGTGTTTATTATTAAAGGTGAAAAAAAATCCAAACCATCATGGCCCTGTGTGAAAAAGTGATTGCCCCCTAAACCTAATAACTGGTTTGCGATAACGTGCAATGAGGCTTTTACAGCGTCCTGGAGGAATTTTGGCCCACTCATCTTTGCAGAATTGTCCTAATTCAGTTACATTAGAGGGTTTTCGAGCATGAACGGCCTTTTTAAGGTCATACCACAACATCTCAATAGGATTCAGGTCAGGACTTTGGCTAGGCCACTCCAAAGTCTTCATTTTGTTTTTCTTCAGCCATTCGGTGGTGGACTTGCTGGTGTGTTTAGGATCATTGTCCTGCTGCAGAACCCAAGTTCGTTTCAGCTTGAGTACACGAACAGATGGTCGGACATTCTCCTTCAGGATCTCTTGGTAGACAGCAGAATTCATAGTTCCTTTTATCACAGCAAGTCTTCCAGGTCCTGAAGCAGCAAAACAGCCCCAGACCATCACACTACCACCACCATATTTTACTGTTGATATAATGTTCTTTTTCTGAAATGCAGTGTTCCTTCTACGCCAGATATACTTGGACACACACCTTCCAAAGAGTTCCACTTTTGTCTCATCGGTTCACAGAATGTTGTCCCAAAAGTCTTGGGGATCATCAAGATGTGTTGTGGAGAAATTGAGACGAGCTTTGATGTTCTTTTTGCTCAGCAGTTGTTTTCTCCTTGGAACTCTGCCATGCAGGCCATTTTTGCCCAGTCTTTACCTGATGGTGGAGGCATGAACGCTGACCTTAACTGAGGCAAGTAAGGCCTGCAGTTCCTTGACGTTGTTGTGGGGTCTTTTGTGACCTCTTGGATGAGTCGTCGCTGCGCTCTTGGGGTAATTTTGGGCGGCCGGCCACTCCTGGGAAGGTTCACCACTGTTCCATGTCTTCGCCATTTGTGGATAATGGCTCTCACTGTGGTTCGCTGGATTCCCAAAGCTTTGGAAATGGCTTTATAACCCTTTCCAGACTGATAGATCTCAATTACTTTCTTTCTCAATTGTTCCTGAATTTCTTTGGGTCTCGGCATGATGTGTAGCTTTTAAGGATCTTCTGGTGGACCTTACTGTGTCAAGCAGCTCCTATTTAAGTGATGCCTTGATTGTGAACAGGTGTGGCAATAATCAGGCCTGGGTGTGGCTAGAGAAATTGAACTCAGGTGTGGACAACCACAGTTATAGTATGTTTTAACAATGGGGGCAATCACTTTTTCACACAGGGCCATGATGGTTTGGATTTTTTTTCACCTTTAATAATAAACACCTTAATTTACAAATTGCATTTTGTGTTTACTTGTGTTGTCCTTGACTATTGTTTAAATTGGTTTGATGTTCCGAAACACTTAAGTGTGACAAACATGCAAAGGAACAGGAAATGAGGAAGGGGGCAAACACTTTTTCACACCACTGTAACTGATTACTCTTCCCCTCATGGTAACGCTGTTCCCATTACTTGGGCGGCATTACCGCAATTACATCTACCGCCCGGGACCAGGTAGACGGGACTAGCGAATGAAGTGAATGTCGCCGCCTCCATCGGCGAAATTGACACCTCGCGAGCCCCATCGCCTGATATGGATTTAAAGGGGAACCCCCATGCCAAAAAAACTGCGTGGGGTCCCCCCAAAGTCCAAAGCAGACCCTTATCTGAGCACTCAGCCCGGCCGGTCAGGAAAGGGGGTGGGGACGAGCGAGAGCCCCCCTCCTGAACCATACCAGGCCGCGTGCCCTCAACATGGGGGGGTGCTTTGGGGAAGGGGGGGCCTGGCGACTTATATAGGCATAAGAGGCGGAGTCACCGGGTGGTGTCACATGGTGACCCCGCCCCTTATGATGTCTTATGCCTTATGGTTCAGGAGGGGGGGTGCTCGCTCGTCCCCACCCCATTTCCTGACCTTCCGGGCTGCATGCTCAGATAAGGGTCTATAAAGGCAAAAAACGTGTGGCGCTAAAACCATGTGAGAACACTCATTACAGACGAAAATTGAGATCTCGGCCGTTATTGAGTATTCAACTATGATGTGAAAAAAAGTAAAAACTTTTATCATATGTGCGCTACGTGAAAAACGTATAACACTAACCAAAGGATGCTAGTTAGGTGCACTTTGTGAAGACTGCCCGGTCAGCCGGTCTTCATGAACGAAGAGTGTGACGCTGATATGTGCACTAAGCAATAGAAAAAATGTGCTGATCTATACAAATACGTGATCGTGTATAACTGAAATGTATGGGTCATGTGGCCACGATAGGAATCAAAAAACGCTCTATTCAAGCGAGACTGGTGATCCCAATCAAAGTCACATGCTTGGACGAGCAAACAGAGGCAATCAAAGCCTACTGTGTAATGAAATCAAAAAATAAAACAGCAAATATTTGAAAACATAAAACGCCAATAATAAACATGGACTGTTGAGCTGGTATGCAGATATTCATACAATCGTGTTGGGTGATACCATACTCGGTGATACCTAAACGGATGTATAAATGAGGATAACCACCCTTAGCCTGACATCAATCAGTGGATGGATATCTATAGACAGACACGCAAAGCAGGTATGCAGATATTCATACAATCGTGTTGGGTGATACCATACTCGGTGATACCTAAACAGATGTATAAATGAGGATAACCACCCTTAGCCTGACATCAATCAGTGGATGGATATCTATAGACAGACCCGCAAAAAGGATGCATGTATATAAGATGTTACATAAAAAGTTAATCAGACATCAATTGGGTTATTAGAAAAGTCCATAGCAGAACTAGAAAAATAATTTCTCTTTAGAACCAGTGTCATGAAGATCCTGCCAGAAACCCAAACCCGGGCCGTCCTGGCCCTCAGATTCCATTGCGCATGCGCGTGCGCGCCCGGGCGCGGGCACGTGCACAACCGCGCACAGGGAGACGGGCGCGCACCCTAGTTAGCACTAGCCGGCCTATTTAAGCCTGACTTGAGCAGACGGTCTTTGCTGTCTGCTCTACAGCGTTGTGGTGTAGTAAAGTGAAACCTGATCCTGTTATACCTGTTCCTTTGACCCGGCTTGCCATTAAGACTATCCTGCTTTCTGCCTGTACCCGACCCCGGCTTCCAGTGACCATCCTCCTGCCTGATCCATTGTACCCTGCCCTGGTTCAGATCTATTACCTGACTTTTGATGAACTTTGGTTCCTTGTTCAGCCTTGTCCAGTCTGCAGTCTGACCCTCTGTAACGAGCCTGTTCACCTGTTGGTTCCAGTCCAGTCCGTGGTTCCGTTTCCTGTGTCCAGCTCCTGTCAGCTCTGCTATCCAAGCTTACCTGTGAACCTGTTTGCCAAGCCATTGTCCAGTTCCTGTCAGCTCTGCTATCCAAGCTTACCTGTGAACCTGTTTGCCAAGCCATTGTCCAGTTCCTGTCAGCTCTGCTATCCAAGCTTACCTGTGAACCTGTTTGCCAAGCCATTGTCCAGTTCCTGTCAGCTCTGCTATCCAAGCTTACCTGTGAACCTGTTTGCCAAGCCATTGTCCAGTTCCTGTCAGCTCTGCTATCCAAGTTTACCTGTGAACCTGTTGCCAAGCCATTGTCCGGTTCCTGCCAGCTCTGCTATCCAGTTTACCTGTGAGCCTGCTTCCTGTGATCCTGCCAGCTCCGCTATCCGGTTTACCTGTGAGCCTGCTTCCTGTGATCCTGCCAGCTCTGCTATCCAGCTTACCTGTGAGCCTGCTTCCTGTGATCCTGCCAGCTCCGCTATCCGGTTTACCCGTGAGCCTGCTTCCTGTGATCCTGCCAGCTCTGCTATCCAGCTTACCTGTGAGCCTGCTTCCTGTGATCCTGCCAGCTCCGCTATCCGGTTTACCCGTGAGCCTGCTTCCTGTGATCCTGCCAGCTCTGCTATCCAGTTTACCTGTGAGCCTGCTTCCTGTGATCCTGCCAGCTCTGCTATCCGGTTTACCTGTGAGCCTGTTTCCTGTGATCCTGTCAGCTCTGCTATCCAGTTTACCTGTGAGCCTGCTTCCTGTGATCCTGCCAGCTCTGCTATCCAGTTTACCTGTGAACCTGCTTCTCAGAGATCCTGCCTGCTCAGCTAACCTGTTTCCTTCCCACCGGTCTGTTGATCCTGCCAGGCACCCGTGCTCCTCCTCACTCCTGTCTCCCCTGTTCCCACACCAGGGGACCAGGAGTGGGAGACGCAAGGGAGGCCTCTCCCTGCAATCTCGGGCTCGCACCACCAGGTACGTGACAGTAGCAGACAGCCATGTCTGAGCCCGAGCAGGGAGCCCCCGCCATGGAGGGGCTATGCCAACACCTGGCAGGTCTGACCGAAGCGGTGAAGAACCTCCAGCAGGGTTACACCCGGCTGGAGGAACGGGTACTGGCCCTGTCTGGTCCATCCAGTACCCAAGGAACTCCTCACCCAGCAATACCCCCAACGGGGCCTGCACCTACCCAGACTATAGTGATGCTACCACCTGAGCCCAAGGTACCTACCCCAGAGAAATTTACGGGTGCCCGTGGTAGCTTCAGAACTTTCCGTAACTCTTGTGAACTCCATTTTGCCCTGCAACCCAGGACTTTCTCTTTAGAGACCACCAAGGTGGGTTTTGTGATAGCCCTATTGACTGGGGATCCCCAAATCTGGGCCCACCGTCTCGTGGAACAAAAGGATGCAGCATTGACCAGTCTCTCCACCTTTTTTGATGCCATGGCGCAGCTTTATGAGGACCCCCAACTCTCAACCACTGCGGAGGCCGCCTTACGTTCTCTCCAACAGGGTCGAAGACCAGCAGAGGACTATGTGGCTGAGTTCAGGCGTTGGGGTGCCGACACTGACTGGAACGATGCTGCCCTCCGTCACCAATTCCGCATGGGCCTCTCAGACGCACTCAAAGACGAGCTCGCCAGAGTGGGGGTACCCCAGACCCTGAATTCCCTCATAGACCTAAGCATCCAAATTGACCGGCGCCTACGGGAGCGTAGGGCCGAACGAACTTTGGGGTCCCCAAGACCTACCTGGATGCTCCCCAGGGGTCCAAGTCATTTCCACACTGTTCCCCCTGTTAAACCTACTCATCCCTCTTCAGCATCAGAACCCATGCAACTTGGACTCCTGCGGCCTTCTCTCACCCCAGCAGAACGCCAGAGACGCCGCAGCAACAATCTGTGCCTGTATTGC
Source organism: Lithobates sylvaticus (assembly GCA_028564925.1). NCBI lineage: Eukaryota > Metazoa > Chordata > Amphibia > Anura > Ranidae > Lithobates > Lithobates sylvaticus. Next base: position 523,662,596 of record CM053028.1, read on the forward strand.
GGAGAGCCTGGTCATTATGTCCGGAACTGCCCGGCTAAACTCCGTAAGTTCCCTACTATCCTCTCCAGTTATGTGGATCCTGTGACCGGGGTTTCATCTCATCTTGCCCTTTCTGTCTCCTTCCAGTTCTCAGGAAGGACCCTACAAACCACAGCTATTATTGACTCTGGTGCCTGTAGTTGCTTTATGGACTCTGCTTTTGCTGCCCGACATCGAATTCCTCTCCGTCTGAGAAAACAAGGACTGTCTGTCCACCTGGCAGATGGATCTACCATCAAATCTGGCCCAGTGACTCAGGAGACTGCCCCGCTGCACACAGTGATCTCAGAGTCACATCAAGAACTGTTATGTTTGGACATAATCTCTTCCCCCTTGTTTCCAGTCATTCTAGGGATCCCCTGGCTGCAAGCACACAACCCGGTCATTAACTGGTCCACAGGAGAGGTGGCCTTTTCTTCTCCCTACTGCCAAAGGTCCTGCGGTTTCTTGGTCCCCGCAGGCCCCTCTGCTCTGCTCTGCCTCGAAAACGAGGCAGGTCTACGCCAGTCCATCCCTGAAGTCTACCATGCTTACCTGGATGTGTTTAGCAAACAAAGGGCAGATGTGCTGCCACCCCATAGGCCTTATGACTGTCCCATTGAACTTCTTCCCGGGGCCAAGATTCCTTTCGGTAGGGTCTTTCCTTTAACAGAGGTGGAGCAAGGAAAACTAAAGGACTATATAGATGACAACCTGAAAAAAGGGTTTATCCGCCCGTCTACGTCTCCTGCAGGTGCAGGAATATTTTTTGTAGAGAAGAAGGACCATTCTCTCAGACCCTGTGTGGACTACCGCGCCCTAAACGAGGTCACAGTTAAAAATCGCTACCCGCTTCCCCTGGTACCTGAACTGTTTCAGAGGCTTGGCACGGCTTCCATCTTTTCTAAACTGGACCTCAGAGGGGCATACAATTTAATACGTATAAAGGATGGGGACGAATGGAAGACGGCATTTCGGTCTCGATTTGGGCACTTCGAGTACCTGGTGATGCCGTTTGGACTCTGTAACGCCCCCGCTACTTTCCAGTCCTTCATAAATGATGTGCTTCGGGACTTCCTTGATGTTTTTGCTGTTGTTTATCTTGATGACATACTAATTTTCTCTTCCTCCCTAGAGCTGCATCGTGGACATGTTAAAAGTGTGTTGGGCCGTCTTCGGCAACATGGCCTTTATGCCAAGGCAGAAAAGTGTCTCTTTGAGGTAGAAAGCATACCCTTCCTAGGTCTGATCATCTCCAGTAGAGGCATTCGGATGGATCCCCAGAAAATTTCAGCCATCCTGGACTGGCCAGTTCCTGCAGATAAAAAGGGGATCCAGCGATTCATTGGCTTCGCCAATTTTTATCGCAAATTCATCAAGGGATTCTCGGCCATAGTGACGCCCATTACTCAACTCACCAAGCAAGGTACCCGTTTTCATTGGTCCCCTGAGGCCCAAGGGGCCTTCGAGGCCCTCAAGGGGCTCTTTACCTCAGCTCCTATCCTGAAGCATCCAGATCCTTCTCTGCCCTTTGTCCTCGAGGTGGATGCTTCAGAGATAGCTGTAGGGGCCATCTTGTCCCAGAGACAGGGCATCAAAGCCCTGCTACACCCCGTGGCATTCTTCTCACGGAAATTGTCCCCAGCCGAGAAGAACTACGATGTGGGGGATCGGGAATTATTGGCCATAAAGACCGCCCTCGAGGAGTGGCGTTACCTGCTAGAAGGGGCTATTCACCCAATCCTGATCTTCACAGATCACAAGAATCTAGAGTACTTAAAAACTGCCAAGAGGTTAAAACCTAGACAGGCCCGTTGGGCCTTATTTTTCTCTCGTTTTACTTTTCACGTGACATATCGTCCGGGTTCCAAAAATGCGAAGCCGGACGCTCTGTCTCGTATGTATCACAAATCCCAGGATGGTTCCCCTCCAGACACTATCCTTGCCCCTGGAAACTTTCTCCTGCTACAGGAAGACCTACGGTCCCAGCTCAGGCGGGCTTCCAGTGGCCTCTTACCCACTCCCGGTCCTGGGTTGCAGGCCAAGGATGGGCTATTGTGGCATGGGGATAAAATTTTCATTCCCGAGGGTCTGCGGGTAACCGTCCTGGAATTGTGCCATGATCACAAGCTTGCTGGACACTTTGGTGTCACCAAGACCGCTGAATTGGTACAACGTACCTTCTGGTGGCCCCAGCTAAGGGAAGACTGCAGGAAATTTGTGGAAACATGTACTGTGTGTATTCGGAGCAAAAGTCACAGAACCAAAGCCTGGGGCTTACTCAAGCCATTACCTGTCCCAGATCGTCCCTGGAAAATGCTGTCCATAGATTTCATTGTGGAACTGCCCCCAGCAGAGGACCACACTACAATCTTCGTGATAGTTGATCGTCTGTCAAAAATGGCACACTTTGTTCCCATGAAGGGTACCCCTTCTGCCTCAGAAACTGCACAAGTGTTCATCCGAGAAATCATCAGACTCCATGGGGTACCAGCCAACATAGTGTCCGACCGAGGGGTGCAGTTCACCTCTCGGTTCTGGAAATCACTCTGCAAGGCCCTCAACATTGAGCTATCGTTTTCTTCCGCTTATCACCCTCAAACCAATGGGCAGACCGAAAGAACCAATCAGACTCTGGAACAATATCTTCGATGCTTTTCTTCCTTCTCCCAAGACGATTGGATCTCTCTGTTACCGGTTGCCGAGTTTGCATATAACAATGCTATCCACTCGGCCACCCAACAGACACCTTTCTTCGCCAACTATGGCTTTCACCCCTCATTCCTGCCCAATTCTCTTCCCGAATGCACTGTGCCCGCAGTCCAGGAGAAGATTGACTTCTTTGCTTCCAATAACCAACTCCTGCAGGATACCATGGCTCGGACCCAGGAACATAACAAAACAGTCTTTGACCAAAAGAGGCGTGGAGAATTGATACTGGCACCAGGTGACACAGTGTGGCTCTCCACCTTGAACCTGAAGTTGGCTTGTCCCTCAAAGAAACTGGGCCCTAAGTTCTTGGGTCCCTTTCCAGTCAAACGAAAGATTAATGAAGTAGCCTATGAGTTGGAACTTCCTGATTCCCTCAAGGTCCATCCAGTCTTTCATGTTTCTCTGTTAAAACCTTCCACTTCCAACCCCTTTCCCAACAGAAGGACGGTACCCCCAGATCCAGTCTTGGTAGATGGCGAGGAAGAATATGAGGTAGAGGCCATACTAAATGTTAGAAAAAGGAGAAATCAGAACCAGTTCTTAATCAAATGGAAAGGATATGGTCCTGAAGAGAATTCCTTGGAGCCCGAGTGTAATATCCATGCTAAGAGTCTAGTTCAAGCCTTCAAAAGAGCTCATCCTGAGAGATTTGCCCAGAGGGGCACCCGGAGGTTGCCCCTAGGAGGGGGGCAATGTCATGAAGATCCTGCCAGAAACCCAAACCCGGGCCGTCCTGGCCCTCAGATTCCATTGCGCATGCGCGTGCGCGCCCGGGCGCGGGCACGTGCACAACCGCGCACAGGGAGACGGGCGCGCGCCCTAGTTAGCACTAGCCGGCCTATTTAAGCCTGACTTGAGCAGACGGTCTTTGCTGTCTGCTCTACAGCGTTGTGGTGTAGTAAAGTGAAACCTGATCCTGTTATACCTGTTCCTTTGACCCGGCTTGCCATTAAGACTATCCTGCTTTCTGCCTGTACCCGACCCCGGCTTCCAGTGACCATCCTCCTGCCTGATCCATTGTACCCTGCCCTGGTTCAGATCTATTACCTGACTTTTGATGAACTTTGGTTCCTTGTTCAGCCTTGTCCAGTCTGCAGTCTGACCCTCTGTAACGAGCCTGTTCACCTGTTGGTTCCAGTCCAGTCCGTGGTTCCGTTTCCTGTGTCCAGCTCCTGTCAGCTCTGCTATCCAAGCTTACCTGTGAACCTGTTTGCCAAGCCATTGTCCAGTTCCTGTCAGCTCTGCTATCCAAGCTTACCTGTGAACCTGTTTGCCAAGCCATTGTCCAGTTCCTGTCAGCTCTGCTATCCAAGCTTACCTGTGAACCTGTTTGCCAAGCCATTGTCCAGTTCCTGTCAGCTCTGCTATCCAAGCTTACCTGTGAACCTGTTTGCCAAGCCATTGTCCAGTTCCTGTCAGCTCTGCTATCCAAGTTTACCTGTGAACCTGTTGCCAAGCCATTGTCCGGTTCCTGCCAGCTCTGCTATCCAGTTTACCTGTGAGCCTGCTTCCTGTGATCCTGCCAGCTCCGCTATCCGGTTTACCTGTGAGCCTGCTTCCTGTGATCCTGCCAGCTCTGCTATCCAGCTTACCTGTGAGCCTGCTTCCTGTGATCCTGCCAGCTCCGCTATCCGGTTTACCCGTGAGCCTGCTTCCTGTGATCCTGCCAGCTCTGCTATCCAGCTTACCTGTGAGCCTGCTTCCTGTGATCCTGCCAGCTCCGCTATCCGGTTTACCCGTGAGCCTGCTTCCTGTGATCCTGCCAGCTCTGCTATCCAGTTTACCTGTGAGCCTGCTTCCTGTGATCCTGCCAGCTCTGCTATCCGGTTTACCTGTGAGCCTGTTTCCTGTGATCCTGTCAGCTCTGCTATCCAGTTTACCTGTGAGCCTGCTTCCTGTGATCCTGCCAGCTCTGCTATCCAGTTTACCTGTGAACCTGCTTCTCAGAGATCCTGCCTGCTCAGCTAACCTGTTTCCTTCCCACCGGTCTGTTGATCCTGCCAGGCACCCGTGCTCCTCCTCACTCCTGTCTCCCCTGTTCCCACACCAGGGGACCAGGAGTGGGAGACGCAAGGGAGGCCTCTCCCTGCAATCTCGGGCTCGCACCACCAGGTACGTGACAACCAGCTTGGAAAATGTATCCTCTTGATGTCGGATTCAGTTGCAAACCACAAGGCATAAAAGAATACGGTACGCTTACCACATCCGGTGGACCCACTAACCGGTGGTGAGGGGTCAAACGAGCTCAGAATTTTAAGGCTTGCGCCTGTGATAGATAGATACTTGGAGCAAGGCTTGGCAGGAGATGTCACTTCTATTTCACCAGACGCCAATGGATCACCGGATCGCTTTCCAACAATTGGGTTTTCGCCACGCGTTTCGTCTGATAAAGACTTCAACTGGGGCTCTTTGGCAATGAGCCCCAGTTGAAGTCTTTATCAGACGAAATGCGTCGGGAGAACTTTGCACATTTACCGACTCTAGTGCGCTTTTATGTTTTTGTTTTGCTTTTAAAATTATTTTTATTGGAATGTATTCCGGAAGCAAATGCAATTTTTAGCAATAAATTGAGTCCATGTTTGGACTTTTTACATGATGAGGAGGCCCTCTCTCTCTTTTTTCTTTATCTTTATACTTCCACATGCTGAGATGATCTGAGTGCGGTGGCGAAAACCCAATTGTTGGAAAGCGATCCAGTGATCCATTGGCGTCTGGTGAAATAGAAGTGACATCTCCTGCCAAGCCTTGCTCCAAGTATCTATCTATCACAGGCGCAAGCCTTAAAATTCTGAGCTCGTTTGACCCCTCACCACCGGTTAGTGGGTCCACCGGATGTGGTAAGCGTACCGTATTCTTTTATGCCTTGTGGTTTGCAACTGAATCCGACATCAAGAGGATACATGTTCCAAGCTGGTTCTAAAGAGAAATTATTTTTCTAGTTCTGCTATGGACTTTTCTAATAACCCAATTGATGTCTGATTAACTTTTTATGTAACATCTTATATACATGCATCCTTTTTGCGGGTCTGTCTATAGATATCCATCCACTGATTGATGTCAGGCTAAGGGTGGTTATCCTCATTTATACATCTGTTTAGGTATCACCGAGTATGGTATCACCCAACACGATTGTATGAATATCTGCATACCTGCTTTGCGTGTCTGTCTATAGATATCCATCCACTGATTGATGTCAGGCTAAGGGTGGTTATCCTCATTTATACATCCGTTTAGGTATCACCGAGTATGGTATCACCCAACACGATTGTATGAATATCTGCATACCAGCTCAACAGTCCATGTTTATTATTGGCGTTTTATGTTTTCAAATATTTGCTGTTTTATTTTTTGATTTCATTACACAGTAGGCTGTGATTGCCTCTGTTTGCTCGTCCAAGCATGTGACTTTGATTGGGATCACCAGCCTCGCTCGAATAGAGCGTTTTTTGATTCCTATCGTGGCCACATGACCCATACGTTTCAGTTATACACGATCACGTATTTGTATAGATCAGCACATTTTTTCTATTGCTTAGTGCACATATCAGCGTCACCCTCTTCGTTCATGAAGACCGGCTGACCGGGCAGTCTTCACAAAGTGCACCTAACTAGCATCCTTTGGTTAGTGTTATACGTTTTTCACGTAGCGCACATATGATTAAAGTTTTTACTTTTTTTCACATCATAGTTGAATACTCAATAACGGCCGAGATCTCAATTTTCGTCTGTAATGAGTGTTCTCACATGGTTTTAGCGCCACACGTTTTTTGCCTTTATATATCTACTGACAATCTGTCATATTGTTTGGTGTCGGCAGCTTTATTTCCTGGTTGGCGCAGCTATTCACCCACACCTTTCACAGATAAGGGTCTGCTATGGACTTTGGGGGGACCCCCACGCCGTTTTTTCAGCGTAGGGGTTCCCCTATAAATCCATACCAGGCGACGGGGCTCGCGAGATGTCAATCTCACGATGGAGGTGGCAACATTCACTTCCTTTGCTAGTCCCGTCTATAGAATATTAAAAAAAGTCACAGTTACTTTGCTGAGTAACAAATTACTTTTCCAATGTAGTAACTGAGTTACTAACGCAATTACTTTTTGGGAGAAGTAATTTTTTAATTTTTAACTAATTACTTTTTTAAAGTAAGATGACCAACACTGTATTTCACTATATTCCAACCCCCCCCCCCCCCTAGGTGAGCATTTGGTTCATGCAGTGAGGTGGGGGAACTTTTTATCCAGCCCAGTCTTCAGGTTTAAAGGAAAATTATTTCAACTGTTTATAGAGAAACAAGTTAAGCTGGCCATAAATGGATTGCAATTTAGGTGGTTCTTCGGCACCAGTTAAATTTCAATCCATCTATGTCCATTTTTGTTCAAGAGGAGTCAACCTATTGATCAACTCCTCCTTAATTGTACTGTTGGAAAATTTGTGTTCAATCAGCGCATGTAGCCAATGGGCTGCAGTGCTTATCAGTGTATTTTGGCAGCAGAGGAGGATGTCTGTAAAAATACAATAGTGCAGCAGAGAGGATTCCTTCATCCAACTTGAATGTGTGTATGAATCAGCTGGCCAGCAAGAAAATGAATCATCTATGACTAGATTTATAATGACTAGGAGAGGTTCTACGTAGTAACCCTCTGTAGTTTTCAGAGAATGTCCATTGTATGAACTGTCCCTAGGCTTTCAATGAGATTGGAGAAGTCAGTGGCACTTTGGGGTGTATTTATAAAAAAAAAAACTGGATTGCATTGCAATTATCCCAGTACAGGTTCTTTTACATTCTTTCTAAGTGAATGGAATAAAAAAAAAAAAGAATGTTATTATGCTATTTCCTGTGCTGGTCAAATCATTTGCATTGACTTAAAATGGAAAATATCACATTTGCCCACTAGATGGGGCTAAGTATCATAAGCATTTCCTGTGATACTTTGCTCCCTCTAGTGGCCAAATTCTCTGCACGCTAGGTGTGAATGAGCCCACATAGCTGACTCATGTTTTAAATTTACCATCTTTATAAAAACAGTGACAAAGTACCTTCACTGGTACTTTCTTTATCTTCGTCCACTTCACTTCTTGAACAATCAGACGCCATACATATCACATCTTCTTCTTCTAAAAAATAATAAAAAAATAAAAGGAAAATAAAAAAAGGATAGTGAATATAAAGGACTACTTTCTCAGGGGAGCACCATTGCTAACTAATCCTAATCTGGTCTGCACTAAGTCTCTATCTCTCCCCATTTGTTCTTCTATCATCCTTCATTTAGGTCTCATATCCATGTAATATTTACCAGTATAGATCCAAACAAAACTTTATTTTCAGATTTTGAAAGAATGTGAAGGATTAGAACCCCCAGCAGGCTACCTGGTCTAATGCTGCGTACACACGGTCGGAATTTTTTTAGGAAAAAGATCTGATGGTTTTCCCATCGGAATTCCGACGGAATTCCGCTCAAACTGTCTTGCCTAAACAGGGTCACACCAAATTCGGCCGGTCAATAACACCGCGACATACAACACGTTCAACGGCACTATAAAAGGGAAGTTTAATGCTTCCGAGAATGCGTCGAATTGTTTCCCAGCATGCGTCGTAATTTTGCGTGTCGGAATTGCATACACACGATCGAAAAATCCGATAGAAAGGTTTTCCATCTGAAAAATTAAGAACAGGTTCTCAATCCAAAGTCCGTCGGAAATGCTGGCCTTACACCATTAGAATTTAAAACAGACATGGGTGGATGCGCGTGGCTAAGGGGCCGGAGGGAAGGGGGACCAAGTGATGGATACCCCCTCTGTCCGGCTGGGGGTCTAAACCCCTCCCCCCGCGCCGGATACCATTCGACCATACCGAATAAGAGACCAATTATAACGAATAAACTTGTTAGGTTCCTGGAGGTTTCTCCTCAACAGTGGGGTAGAGTTTGACTATCCTAATGAAACCTAGGGTGGGATTGGGATGGTGACATCCTTGGGACTTCACCTGCAAAGGAATGTTAGGAAGCTGGCAATATGGACTTCTAAGATGCTAATATCTGGAATGAATATATAAACTCTCGAGCCAGCGCTGTGCCCGCCTGAAGAAGCGCCGCTGCTTCTATCCCCTTTTCTTGGTCTCATTGGAGGCTTGGCAGCCAAGGGAGCCAATGGCTACCACTGTTGTCAATTGAATCCTGTGATTTGACATGGGGAGGGGCTGAGTTTCGCTGCGTGTGTCTATGGGCACACACAGCCCAGCTTGGGATCTAGCCCCGCGTCTGCCCCCATAACAAGTGTCTTTCTATGGGGGGCACACTCAGAAGAGGAGGAGCCTGGAGCGCCAGTGGGGGTACCCCAGAAAAGGAGATTCTGGACAGTTGTCATTTTAACCCCATTAACTAATCAGAAAATCAAACAAACATTCCAAAAAACATTAAAAAAAAAAATTCTACTGGTGAATGGCCAGCTTTATAGTCAGACTAACAACAATTTCACCATACAGGAATTGAGGGTAATCTTGAAGGTCTTGTTTTTGCTTGCATTGCTCTCTAAAGAGCGATCCATGGTGGATCCAGTAGTGTATTTAGGGTTTGTGCTGCCCTAGACCTGACTAAACTCGTGCACACCCTAATTTAAATATGACACACCCCTTCCTGTCAAGGCCACACCCCTTGCTGTTTAAAACCCACCCTGAAATTTTCGAGCGGGGACACTGTTCTGGGGGGCGCAATGGATTCCCTTACTTTGCATAGATTTCCTCTCACTTCCTGATTGGCTATGGGGCAGGATGTGAAAGGAAATCTCTGCAATGGGACAGGGAGGGTAAAAAATAAACTGACAGGGGCTATAACCCTCCCTTATTCTATCCAAAATGAAAAAAAAAAGTGTTGCCTATAGTTCTACGATAAGCACAAATTTCAGAAAATTTTATGGAGAGGACTAAGAAGATATACCCATGCCAATGGTGCAGCAGAAAACATATAGCACAGTGAGGAAGGTTTGTGGTCCAGGATGAGAGGACAGTCAAAATTAGAAGCAGCTCCCCCCCCCCACAGTTGCAGAATGCCGACTGCCGCATACCGGAAGCAGTGCGGCTGCTAGACTAATTTGCCCCTCAGCCCAGTCGGCCCCATAAGACTGGCGCAACACTAACAGTGTAACGCAAACAGCCGGCGGGGACTCTTTCCATGCTGCCCCCCTGCAAAGTGCTGCCCTAGGCCTGGGCCTTGTTGGCCTAGGCCAGGATACAGCGTTGGGTGGATCGCTGTTCAGAGGATGCCTGACAGGTGGTGAGGAGGCGATATGTCACTTCATCACTGCTTGTTTTACCCCCCAAAAGCCCACACCACCATGCCGCAACCATATGTATTGCACGTGATTGCAGAGCAGTTACAGCACAGCCCCTTTCACTTGAATGGGGCTTCTAATTTAACAATGTCTTTACTGAGTACTGGTCACCATAACTGAACTGCATAGTCAAGATGAGGCTGAACCAGTGTTTTGTTAGGTTAGAAGTATTAATTTATCTCTAGAATCCATTACTTTAATAAATGAGATTATTTTGCTGCTTAACCCCCTATTTTATCTACGTCTTCCTGTAATGATGATGCTACATCCTGTGCCAAATACATTTTCACACAATATGTTTTTCCCTTTGTGTGTGTTTAAAAAAAAAAAAAAACAACTACCACTATTTTATTATCCAGGGACCCTGCTTTCAGAAATTATATGTTTGGGAGTTTTAAAGTGATACTAAACACAGAGTTTATTTTACATCGTCCCTTCTTTTTCTATATGTGGATGATGGCACTGTAATTATTTTAATCATAAAAAATCGAAGTACCTTTTTCCTAATCGATATACAGCTGTCACATGACCCAGCTCTTTCCCAGCCTGTCTGCAGGGAAACATAAGCAGGAGGAGCTTCTAGTCCTCTGCTGCTGGTCACAAAATACAAAAAACTGCCTTTGGAATACAGAGTAAAAAGAAATAATTAATATCAATAAACTGTTTTACATTGTCATACAAATCTATATTTGAAATCAAATCTTTATTATTTTTTGGCGATAACATGGCATGGGTGGATTTCTGCCAGTCACAGGATGTGTCACTCCCCTCCAGCCAGCCAGTGTCTTAGAATAAGCGGGAGGTGAAGCCACAATTAATCTACATGTAATATCCCACCCCTATTGGGTTTAGCTGGTTAGTGGGCATGGAGGAAAAGGGAGGCGTGGGCTGTCATTTACTACTGTATACGCCCCCACATGTGTGACTCTATAGTCACATGGGTTGCTTACAGTGCCTTATAAAAGTATTCATATCCCTCGAAATTTTCCACATTTTGTCATGTTACAATCAAGTCTCAAGTCTTTTGCAGACTCTAACAGATTTTCTTCTAAGATTGCCTGTATTTGGCTCAATCCATCTCTCCTTCAACTCTGACCAGCTTCCCTGTCCCTGCTGAAGAAAAGCATCCCCACAACATGATGCTGCCACCACCATGTTTCACGGTGGGGATGGTGTGTTCAGGGTGATGTGCAGTGTTAGTTTTCCGCCACACATAACATCTTGCTTTTAGGCCAAAAATTAAGTTTTGGTCTCATCTCATCAGAGCACCTTCTTCCACATGTTTGCTGTGTCCCCCACATGGCTTCTCACAAACTGCAAACTAGACTTCTTATGACTTTCTTTTAACAATGACTTTCTTCTTGCCACTTCTTGCCTGTGGACAGATTGTGGACAGATTCTCCCACCTGAGCTGTGGATATCTGCAGCTCCTCCAGAGTTACCATGGACCTCTTGGCTGCTTCTCTGATTAATGCTCTCCTTGTCCGGCCTGTCAGTTTAGGTGGACGGACTTGTCTTGGTAGGTTTGCAGTTGTGTCATACTCTTTCCATTTTCGGATGATGGATTGAACAGTACTCTGTGAGATGTTCAAAGCTTGGGATTTTTTTATAACCTAACCCTGCTTTAAACTTCTCCACAACTTTATCCCTGACCTGTCGGGTGTGCTCCTTGGCCTTCAAGATGCTGTTTGTTCACTAAGGTTCTCTAACAAACCTCTGAGGTTTTCACAGAACAGCTGTATTTATACTGAGATTAAATGACACACAGGTGGACTCTATTTACTAATTAGGTGACTTCTGAAGGCAATTGATTCCACTGGATTTTAGTTAGGGGTATCAGAGTAAAGGGGGCTGAATACAAACGCACGCCACACTTTTCAGATATTCATTTGTAAAAAAAAATTGAAAAACATTTATCATTTTCCTTCCAATTCACAATTATGTGCCACTTTTTTGTTGGTCTATCGCATAAAATCCCAATGAAATACATTTACGTTTTTGGTTGTAACATGACAAAATGTGGAGAATTTCAAGGGGAATGAATACTTTGTCAGGACAGCACAGTGGTGTAGTGGTTAGCACTTTCACCTAGCAGTAATAGGGTTGCTGGTTCAAATCCCGACCACGACACCTTCTGCCTGGATTTTGCATGTTCTCCCTGTGCCGGTGTGGGTTTCCTCCCACACTCCAAAGACATGCTGGTAGGTTAATTAGATCCTGTTGATAAAATTGGCCAAATATGTGTATGTGTTTGTAAGCGTGTCAGGACCCCACAGGGCAAGGACCACACTATACCACAGATGGACACCAGTGGCTAAAAGTGCCCTGAGGCGATTCAGTTCACATAGGTTGCGCTATACAAGTCATTCATTCACCATAGATGTAATAGGGAGGAATAGCATAGAAACTCAAAGAAAACTAAGCATGTGCAGAATTGCCACCACAGCTGCAAAATCCCTAGCTGATTTGGGGACATGGACAGAAGGGGGAGATAGAGAGCAGCAGGATCAACCAGGCTTTTCGCAGAATTTCATAAAATGAATCTCATAGTGACTGAGTGAGTATAAACAGCATGCGATACAGCAGTGGCTCTCAACCCTGTCCTCAAGTACCCCCAACAGGCCATGTTTTGGGAATTTCTCTTAGATAACATAGCTGTCCAAAATACCAAGCCATTGACTGATTTAAAGTACCTGTGCAAGATAAAGGAAAACCTGCAAACATGGCCTGTTGGGGGTACTCGAGGACAGGGTTGAGAACCGCAACTGCAATACACCCTTTATTGATAATTTTTTATGATGTGAATTTAGCGACACTAACTACTCTTCAGGCCTAAAATAAAAGGGTCATTTTTAAATGCTAGTGTTAAGCTGGCCATACACTATACAAAAAATCGGCCGAACCCATTTTCGAAAAACGAACGAATATAATGGCCGATAAATCGTTCAGTGAACATAAAAAAAAAAAAATTATGTTCGTTTTTTTACATATACCTAGTGCAGACAGGTCGGACGGGAAACACATTAACCTTTCAATTTATCGTTCGTTCGGCAGAAAAATTCCAAACTTGTCCTTCGTTTTTTCGGCTCAAAAACATCCAAACGATTATCGATTTTGTGTCCATTAACTAGCCGAAAAATCGAAAGAACGTTCTTTGACCGATTTTTCGGACGATTTTTTGTATAGTGTATGGCCAGCTTAAGGATGAAGCAGTCATGAAAAAGTTCCAGTGGGTTTAGCTGGTCACATTTAGTTTTCATGACCCATGTGGTTGGGGGGGGTGTACATACTATGTGCTAGAATGTGCTCCTTTTTCCTATCTTGCAAGGTATGCACTAAAGTTAAAGTCTAATTAGATATAAAAATATACCAATCCATGCCAGAATGTTTTCATCAAACATCTTTTTTTTTATATATGATTAGCGCATTAGTGAACCTGTCTTGAAAAATTGCCCCCCAGTAATCCCTGTCCAGCAGTGCTCATCCCTGTCAACCCAGTACAGCAGTGCTCATACCAGGATAGGGGGGTCTCGTTTCTTGGGAAACCAAGTAGGTTACATGCTACATGAACATGTCCTGACAAGAAACATGCTGAAATGAGGAAGGAGCAAGGACAAATTTTCAGCCTTTGCTATCCAATCACAGGCTGGGGGTGGGGAGGTGACCAGGTTTGTATTACCCAACTGCAGTAGAAAAAAGTCAGGTCACCAAGCTGAATGGTGCAGGGCTGTTAGACTACAACAGCTGAAGAGGAAGATTGGTCCATTCACAAGGATGTAGGACTCTGTTTGAATTCTTTCATTCAGCCAGAAGGCTAAACAAAAGAAATATATGAATGTATGGCCAGCGTTCTTTTTAAAATAATATTTGCTGAATTTTTTTTTCAATTTTGCTCATTTAATTTGATGTGATAATGAAAAGAAATAACAAACAAATAAAAACAAAAAAAATGCTAATATTAACGATAAAAAAATAGAAAAAGAGAAAAAATCAGAAAAGAAAAGCTAAGGGGAGGGAGGAGTTAGTCGGGGCTGATTAGGGTTAATTATGAGTTAATGAAAAATGCTTTTTATTAGAAAGAAATAAAAAAAATAAAAAAAAAAATTATTTTTTTAATTAATTTTCTTTAACTGATGTCATAAGCAGATCAAAGGTCACAGCTTAGATTAACATATGAATGACATAGTAACTGCAATGTAACAATACATTATTATATTGTACAGGCAGTCCCTGAGTTACGAACATCCGACTTGCGAACGACTCCTACTTACGAACGTGTGCGGACACTTTTCGGCAGGCTTTTTTGACAGAACATCAGAAAACTACGTCTCTGACGTTCTGCGCATGCTGTTCCGACTTACGAACATATTCGACTTAAAGTGAGGTGCCCCTTAAAAAAAAAAAATTTAAAGTCAGCAGCTACAAATACTGCAGCTGCTGACTTTTAACCACTTTCAGACCGGACCAATTTGCAGCCAAAGGACCAGGCCCCTTTTTGCGATTTGGCACTGTGTCGCTTTAACTGACAATTGCGCGGTCGTGCGACGTGGCTCCCAAACAAAATTGACGTCCTTTTTTTCCCACAAATAGAGCTTTCTTTGGTGGTATTTGATCGCCCCTGCGGTTTTTATTTTTTGCGCTATAAACAAAAAAGAGTGACAATTTTGAAAAAAAACGCATTATTTTTTATTTTTTGCTATAATAAATATCCCCCAAAAATATATAAAAAAACATTTTTTTTCCTCAGTTTAGGCCGATACGTATTCTTCTACATATTTTTGGTAAAAAAAATCGCAATAAGCGATTATTGATTGGTTTGCGTCGAAGTTATAGCGTTTACAAGATAGGGGATAGTTTTATAGCATTTTTATTAATATTTTTTTTATTAGTAATGGCGGCGATCAGCGATTTTTATTGTGACTGGGACATTATGGCAGACACATCGGACATTTTTGACACATTTTTGGGACCATTGTCAATCAATGCTATTTAAATGCATTGATTCCTGTATAAATGACACTGGCAGTGAAGGGGTTAACCACAAGGGGGCCGTGTAGGGGTTAAGTGGGCCTAGGGGTGTGTTTCTTACTGTGGGGGGGCGTGGCTGTCAGCTAGTGAATGCTGATCTCTGCTCCAATCACAGGGAGCAGAGATCGGCGTCACTAGTTGCTAGGCAGAACGGGGAGATGCTGTTTATCTGGGCATCTCCCCGCTCAGCCTTCCCGTGAGACGATCGCGGGTGTCCCCGCGGCGATCGAGTCCGCGGGGCCCGCGACCGGACTCACGGGGGTCCCGACCGGCGCGGGAGCGCGCCGCTCCTGGCGCGCTCCCGATGGCACGGACAGGCATTAAGGAGGGACTTATATATACGCCCTCCTGCCTGTACGTGCCATTCTGTCGACGTACATCTGTGTGCGCCGGTCGGGAAGTGGTTAATAATCGGACACTTACCTGTCCCAGGGTCCAGCGATGTGGGGGAACGAAGCCCCCCCTCGTTCCCCGCTCCGCTCGGTGGCACCGGCATTCTTACAGTGGGCACCCGGCTGTGGCTTCACAGCCGGGCACCCACTGTGCATGAGCGAGTGGTGCATGCGCGAGTGGCGCAGCGCGCCATGACACGCGTGCAGTTATCTGGGACCTGTCACGTGTCCCAGATGACTGACTGCGCCGGGGGAAAGTGATGTCACCAGCCCCGGCACTGAAGGAGGCAGACTACGAGGGACCCCCTAGCAACAGGAATTTAGAGGTGAGTTAAATTTTTTTTTTTTCCAATTATTTTTTTAAAAATATTTTTAGGAATTTTAAGCTATTTTTTATTTTTTGGGGGAAACACCACTTTAAGAATAAACCTACAGTCCCTAGCCCGTCCGTAACTCGGGGACTTCTTGTATTACTCAATGACGTTTTTACACAGGAGCTGCTGCATTTTGACTAGTAATGCATAGCAATTCCTGACTGTCATTTTGACAGCGGTAATCACAGTTAATAGTGGCAGGGGGAGTTGCAGCTGGAGGAGAGTTACTGAACATAGAAGATACATCCTGGAAACTTTGTTTTTTGGACAGATTAGGGGAACGGTTATACCAGTGATGGCGAACCTTTTTGAGCCCGAGTGCCCAAACTGAAATAAATACATTGAGTTTGTGTTGCAAAGTGCCAACACGGCAATTCGCAAGAGAGGGGGGCTGAGCGAAAGAGAGGGGCTGTGTGAGAGAGAGAGAGAGAGGACAGAGGGACAGAGAGAGAGAGGGGGACAGAGGGAGATAGAGAGAAAGAGAAGGGGGACAGAGGGACAGAGAGAGAGAGGGGACAGAGAGAGATAGAGAGAAAGAGAAGGGGGACAGAGGGAGGGGGGACAGAGAGAGATGCTGAGAGAGGGGTGAGCTGAGAGAGAGGGGGACACAAAGGGGGGGCAGAAAAAGAGGGGGGCTGAAAGAGAGGGAGGGGGGCTGAGAGGAGAGAGAGCTGGCTCTGTCCTGGACCCTCTCGTGTGCCCACAGAGATGGCTCTGCATGCCAGCTGTGGCACGCGTGCCATAGGTTCGCCATCACTGGGTTATACCATCTTTCAAATTTGTGTCCCCATTTTGGAGTTTAACCACTTAGTTTGCACTGGTGACCATTGTTACAGAAATGGAAGCTGAGGGGAAATCTAAAATTTTAGAGCTGTCTCCAGAACAAGAGGTGAGGGAAAAGCACCCAATGGGCACACCTTTCTCCAAAATGGGAATTCCCTTCCCTTAGTGGATTTCCTCTAACTTCCTTTTGCATCTCTAGGACAGTGAAGGAAATTCCCTCAATGATATTCGGACAGTGAAATATCTGAAAATCACATGCAGCCAGTCCGGCTCACCTTTGGTTTTAGATGTGCCTTCTTCTGCCAGTTCTACGCAGTCTTCATTATCATCAGAGTCCACATAAATGTAGCCTTGCATAAAAGAGAAAATGTAATATAAATCAATATACTTTCTTTTGAAACCAACCCAACCAAAGCTGCTTTGCTGGCTTGGTACTTGGTTGATCAATGAAAACTAGCAAATGAAAAAAGGTATTGCGCTAACTCAAAAAAATAAAAATAATAATCACCCCAAAAAAACAATAAACATGCGTAAAAATTATGCAGTCCACAATGTGTAGGTTCCGGAATGTGACAAAGTTCCATAAAGTATGACAAGGAAAGTCCTCACAGAATATTCCAATCACCGTGGTTAGGTAAATAAGTGCAGTAGCAAAATTATCATTTAAGCGTGCTCCACCATTAATCGTGTGTGAGAAATACAAACCATAAAACTAAAATAAATACGCCTTGTACCAATAAGGTTCCCTTGGTCTGCAGTATATCTGAAGGGGATGGTTCTCAGCTCCAGAGGTATCTCCTTAAATTGGTCTACCACAAAAGCTTGGGAGAAGCATATTGAATATCATATGGCAGTAGGGTGACCACATTTCCAAACTGCCATTCAGGGACACACCCCCCCCCGAGCACGCCCTCGTGCCAGCCCAAAATGCCAATTCCTTTGCAAACAAACAGTGGTCACCAGTTTAGACAGGTGGTATACATTCTCTACATATATATTTTTTATTGCCCCCACTTGTCAGTCTCATTTTATTTCCCCCACTTGGCAGTTTCATTTTTTATTGCCCCCACTTGTCAGCCTCATTTTTCTTTATTGCCCCCCACTAGTCAGCCTCATTTTTCTTTATTGCCCCCCACTTGTCAGCCTCATTTTTCTTTATTGCCCCCCACTTGTCAGCCTCATTTTTCTTTATTGCCCCCCACTTGTCAGCCTCATTTTTTATTGCCCCCCCCCCAGGGCAGGGCTCCACTTTGTCAGCATCATTTATTACTGTACTGTCCCCAGCCCCAGTGCCCCGATTTGCTCACCTTTTCATCTGGACTGGTCTGGTGTGGTGAGCGGTTGAGCACCGGTCTTTGTTCTCTGGTCCAGGCACGCGGGCCCCCCTCAGGCAGTCGGGCGAATGTGAATGTGACGTCACTGGTTGAAAATCCAAATGAACGAAAAAATTCGTACATTCGTAACTTTTTTTTTTTTGAATTGGTAATTTTCCGTGTCCCTTACAATGGCGCTGCTTAACGTGCCTCGAATAGATCGAACAAAGAAATTCGTACATTCGTAACTTTTTTTTTTTTTTTCGATTCGTAATTTTCCGTGTCTCTTACAATGGCGCTGCTTAACGTGCTTCGAATGGATTGAACGAAAAAAATTCGTACATTCGTAACTTTTTTTTTTTTTTGTTGATTGGTAATTTTCCGTGTCCCTTACAATGGCGCTGCTTAACGTGCTCGAATGGATTGAACGAAAAAATTCGTACATTCGTAACTTTTTTTTTTTTTTTTTTTCGATTTGTAATTTTCCGTGTCTCTTACAATGGCGCTGCTTAACGTGCTTCGAATGGATTGAACGAAAAAATTCGTACATTCGTAACTTTTTTTTTTTTTTTCGATTTGTAATTTTCCGTGTCTCTTACAATGGCGCTGCTTAACGTGCTTCGAATGGATTGAACGAAAAAATTCGTACATTCGTAACTTTTTTTTTCGATTCGTAATTTTCCGTGTCTCTTAAAATGTAATAATAGCATACACATTACATAAAATTATGAATTATGCTCCGATTACGAATCTACGAATGTTACAAATAAATACGAATGCGTCCGAATTTCGAATAAACAAATCGAATATAACGGAAAAACGAATCAACGAAAAAATAACTCTAACGAAAATACGAATCATTACGAATACGAACACCGACGACTTACGAATTTACGAATCGTTACGAATACGAACACCGACGACGTACGAATTTACGAATCGTTACGAATCAACGGAAACGAAAAAAACGAAACGAAAATAAACAAATTTTTTTTGTTGTGCACATGTCTAATTGCGACTGCATATCCACATCCTTCCATAAGCCAGCTTGTGACTCTATTCCTTGCTTCCGTCAGATTGGCAGTTAGTAGAGGGGAGATATATAGCTGATCCAAGGACTGCGATAAACTGTGCTGAAAACGATGACCATGTTGTCCCCATGGACACCTTCCTAGCTTGTGCACCAGAAAAACGAAGCCTTGGACGTACTGATCTGTATCATACTGTGATTATTTATTGTCAATGTGTGACAGTCACATCTCCAGAGGAGCCGTCCTTCACCGGGGAGCGGTGTCAGCTCCGTCTTTGCTACCGGCAGCTGCCAGGCACACTAAATTATTCAGCCACCAATCTGATTGGAGCGAGGCCACCGAACTCCACAACACAATCCAGGCTGGGATCTGCACCACGGCACTCTACGGGACTGCAAAGCGAACACGAGGCTGAAGCGCGGTCAAACTGCTGTCAGAGGTGCGATAACCGAGGATGCATTGTGGAAGATCCTAATCGTCTACAATCGCTGTAGCAGTAAACGTGTCAAATAAACTGTTATTAGGGTGTTAATGTGTTTTAAAATCATCTCCGCATAGAGCCTGCCAGAAGAGGGAAAGAAGGAGCGAGCGCACGCTGTACACAGAACCATGAAGAAAATCAATTCATTTTTTTTACCAGGATGGAAAATGATGGGAAATCTCTTCAACGGGAACACAGACAAAAATATATTATTATGTTGTATCTTCTGACAACAGTTTAATCAAACTATGTAACTTCCTGTCTTTGTGACAACCTTTCACCTTATTCCTTTCTATAGAGGTGTTAAGGGGCAAATCTCCCCAATGGGATCACAGGCAAAAATAAAACCTAACAAAGGTTCTAAATACCCATTTTTTTTAAAAAAAAAAATTTTTTTCCTCATTTCAAAAAAAAAAATCTAAAAATAAATTGCCTGGAGTTAGGTCTGTAGCCTGCTGCTTAGAAAACAATCGGTTTATCAGTTCACTTAACCGCTTAAGGACCGCCTCACGCCAATATACGTCGGCAGAATGGCACGGCTGGGCACAATCACGTACCTGATTACGTGATTACGGCTGACGGCACGCTCGCGACCCGGTCCTGAGCTCCGCGACCGCGGGACCAGCGGACCCGATCGCCACTGGTGTCCCACGATCGGGTCACAGAGCTGAAGAACGGGGAGAGGTCTGTGTAAACAAACCTCTCCCCGTGCTTCCTAGTGGCGCTGTCACTGATCGGCTGTTCCCTGTCATCGGGAAAGCCGATCAGTGACGTCAGACGCAAAGCCACGCCCCCTACAGTAAACAAAAACACACACACACACTTAACCCCTCCCCGCCCCCTAGTGGTTAACTCCTTCACTGCCAGTGTCATTTACACAGGAATCAGTGCATTTAAATAGCACTGATTGCTGTATAAATGACAATGGTCCCAAAATTGTGTCAAAAATGTCCGATGTGTCCGCCATAATGTCGCAGTCACGATAAAAATCGCTGATCGCCGCCATTACTAGTAAAAAAAAATAAAAAAATAAAAATGCCATAAACTGATCCCCTATTTTGTAAACGATATAACTTTTGCGCAAAACAATCAATAATCGCTTATTGCAATTTTTTTTAACAAAAATATGTAGAAGAATACGTATCGGCCTAAACTTAGGAAAAAAATATTTTTTTTATATATTTTTTTTAGGGGATATTTATTATAGCAAAATGTAAAAAATAATGCGTTTTTTTCAAAATTGACGCTCTTATTTTGTTTCTAGCGCAAAAAATAAAAACTGCAGGGGTGATCAAATACCACCAAAAGAAAGCTCAATTTGTCGGAAAAAAAAGAAGGCCAATTTTGTTTGTGAGCCACGTCGCACGACCGCGCAGTTGTCAGTTAAAGCGACGCAGTGCCGAATCGCAAAAAGTGCTCTTGTCAGGAAGAGGGTAAATTCCTCCAGGGCTGAAGTGGTTAAAGTCTCTGACAGTCTTCTGTCAAATACTGAGCATTATATGGGGCCCTTTAGAGCTGTCAGGGGCCACAGTGGAGGCTCCCTATATTTCAAGAGTTGACAACCACTGCTTTTAGGGCAGTTCACACCAGGAACCACACAGAAATATACTCGCATTCCTGTGTGATTATTTGGATAGGCTGGAAACGCACTGAACTGCACCGCACCAAGAGTACTGCATATGCACTACTTTAAAAAACACACAGCAACCAGATCACACGGTACTTTTGTTTTCGGAAAGTGGTTCCGAAAACGCATGCAGAACACGGGTTTCCCGAACCACACTCTGATGTGAACAGGCCCTAAGTCATGGGTTCTCAACCTGTGGCCCCCCAGCTGTTGCAGAACTACAATTCCCATGATGCATTGCAAGGCTGACAGTTACAAGCATGACTCCCATAGGCAGAGACATGATGGGACTTGTAGTTCCACAGCAGCCGGAGGGCCACAGGTTGAGCACCCATGCCCTAAGTAAACAGATTGAGGTTTACATATACCGTATATACTCGAGTATAAGCCGAGTTTTTCAGCACATTTTTTTGTGCTGAAAGTGCCCCCCTCGGCTTCTACTCGAGTCAAGCATTTTTCTGCAGCAAAAAATTACATTTTCTGACCCGACTTTGCAGCCCCGTATCTCAGGGCCACTTGGTGTTAGGAGTTCCAAATTTGGCATGCAACCCTAGTGGAACCAACACTACAACATATCAAATTTGGGGTTCCTAGCACCAAGTGGCCCAAGATACAGGGCCCCAAAGTCGGTCAACTGTGTCCATCTGCAGCAATGTCATTTCGGGACCCTTTGGGTCCAGAGACCCCAAATTTTGTCTTCAGCTAGGAGGCATCTAGGAACCCTTAACTACCAAGTTTGAAGTTCGGGGGACCTATGGCTGCAAATGGGCACAGTGAGGCTGCAAATGGGCACAGTGAGGCTGCAAATGGGCATTGTTGACTTTTCCACTTACAGTAGCTGCGCATTTCTCACCCTAGGCTTATACTCGAGTCAATACGTTTTCCCCAGTTTTTTGTGGTAAAATTAGGTGCCTCGGCTTATATTCGGGTCGGCTTATACTCGAGTATATACGGTATATATATATATTTTTTTATTTATTAAGGTCTGGGTTGGGAAATTATGTCAGGTAAATTTATTATTCACAGTGTGCTGAGATTAGTAGTTCCTCAATGTCTGGAGATGACCTTTGATGTATACCCCCCCTATCGCTCTCCTCTGCTGGGTAATGCGTCTGTCACAGACTCAAGGTGACATTAGCAGGCAGCCGTGTGTCTGGCAGAAGGCTTCATTTAGTAAACGTCGTCTCGATAATGAGGAATAAAGCGATCAGCGCCATTATTTCGGCACATCGTTATGTGTCATGGCTTATTGCTCCCCTCCGAACCAAAACTGTATCCATCCCATCCGTTTACTGTGTACATTTAATCAATTATATTTCCAGACACCCAGGACCCTCGTCACACTCAGCTTCATTAACTGCGTCCGATAGACAAACGTGAAGCGCGTCTGTTGTGAGAAGACGTGATAGCTGACACTGGGAGGGCTTAGTATCTGCGATGGTGGGAGGCCCCTAAAGGGAATCCAATTTCTAAGATAATGTACAAATGTGAACAGCTCATAGAAATAATCTTATCAAAGCCCAATTTCCGGGAAAAGTAAAAGTCCTCCCTTGTATTGGGGCTATACCCGCAATCCAAGGGTTAAGGTAGAACTAAAGGAAAAACTTTTTTTAATCATTTTGCATTGAGAAAAGAAAAGACTATAACCCCTGTGAGACATGCACAGAACAAAAAAAAATTGTTTTGTTTCATTTCGATTCTTATTTACATAAATGAGTTTAGTTAAATTTGTTTAATTCATTTTCGGAATAATCGATTCAAATTCTAAATCAAATTTATTCTATTTGAAATTCGAATTTTGGAAGGTGGTTATATTCTTTTTATACCATTATATTCGATAGTTTTTTCTTTTCTATTCTATTCTTTTCTATTTTATTCTTTTATTTTCTATTCTTTTCTTTTCTATTATATTCTATAATTTTTTATTCTATTTGAATTCAAATCTATTCTATTCAAAATCCAATTTTTTGGGAGATGGTTTTATTTTTATATTCTTTATATTTTATTCTATTGTTTTTTACTATTCTATTCTTTTCTATTATTTCATTTTGTTTTCTATCCTATTCAAATTCAAATTTATTCTATTCGAAATTCAAATTCCAGAAGATGGTTATACGTTCTTTTTTATTCTATTCTATTGTTTTTTTCAATTCTATTCCATTTTATTCCATACTTTTATTTTTGATTCTATTCTATGTATTTTTTCTATTCTTTTTTTATTTTTTTTTAACAGAATTTTATTTTTATTTAACAAATCAGCATTACATCATAATCAGCAACAGATTATACCAATCCCATACATGCATTGTCTAAAGCCTCGTACACACGGTCGGAAATTCCGACCACAAAATCCGTCGGATTTTTTCTGACGGATTTTGTCCGACACTGGTGTTGCATACACACGGTCGGACAAAGTTGTCGGAAAATCAGATCATTCTGAACGTGGTGACGTTCGTTGCGTACGACGGGACTACGCAGAGGCTAGTAGCCAATAGCTTTGGTCTTGTAATGTGATCTGAGCATGCGTGGCACTTTGTCCGTCGGAATTCGCTACACACGATCGGAAAAAGTCCGATAGGACTTTGTTGTCGGAAAATTTGAGAGCAGGAGCCCACACCCGGTCGGAATTTCCGACAACATGGTCCGATAGGACATTTTCCGTCGGAAAATCCAACCGTATGTACGGGGCATTAGAGGTATTCTTTTCTATTCACTTTTATTGTATATAAAATTTGAATTTCAGAAAAAGGTTATATTCTTTCTCTTTTATTCAATTCTATTGTTTTTTTTTCTATTATATTCCTTTCTACTCTATTCAATTCTTTTTTTTTCTATTCTATTCTTTTCTATTCTATTTGAATTCAAATTTATTCTATTTAAAATTTTAAAAGTTTCAGTAGATGGTTATATTCTAGAAAAAAAAGTCACTTCCAGTGCTAAAAGGTCTTCTGTGGTAAAAAGCAACAAGCACATCAGTAGTCAAAAGACAAGGTGAATGTTTCCCTCCTCAGATGGGGTAAACCGGTGGACACTACAAAAACAAAGCAAAAATGGAAGGCGCGCACACCTGGTGCATTACCAAAAACATTTAATGATGTTAAAATCAATAAAAAGTGGGTACTCACAAAATGGCAACTCTCAACGAGCCCAAAAAAACACTCAATCTTGAAAGGTATGGACACGACAAGGGGTATAAACTGACGCATTTTTCCATTGCCAAGCGCTTTAAATAAAAAATGGGAAATAGTAGATTGATTGAAATTAAAATAGGAAATTATTCAAATACGATTAAAAAAAACGATTCGAATTTGAATATCGTCCAAAATTTTCGTTTTGTTATTTCGGATTTGTTTAACCACTTCCCATCCGTAGGCCATCATATGACGGCCTTGACTTCCCCGGGGTATATCTGAATGATGCCTGTAGCTACAGACATCATTCAGATATTGCCGTTTTCAGCCGGCGGTTCCCTGCGCCATAAGAATGATCATAGCGGCTGTTCCACCGCTTGATCGTTCTTACGGGCGGCGGGAGGGGACGTCCCCCCCCTCCCGCTGCCCTCCGGTGCTTCTACCGACTCACCGCTTCCATCGGTGAGTCGGACACAGGATCCGCCGGCCCCCGGATGATGACCATAGAGAGTCTCTATGATAGCTCGGAGGCTGGGCGCGATGTTATGACGTCACGCCCGGCCTCTGCATTCAAATAACGGCGCCGCCTCGGCTGGGAAGCGGTGATCGTTGTGGTGAGGTGAGATGTGGGGTCTTATTGACCCCATATCTCACTGTAAATAGGTCTGATCATGTAATATTCCGTTGTTTACATTCCTTGTAATAGGAATAAAAGTAATCAATTTTTTTTTTTTTTTTTTAAAGTGTCAAACTAAAAAAATAAAATTAACAATAATAAAAAAAAATTTTTTTTTAAGCGCCCCTGTCCCCGTGAGCTCGTACGCAGAAGTGAACGTATACGTAAGCCCCGCCCACATATGAAAACGGTGTTCAAACCACACATGTGAGGTATCGCCACGAACGCTAGAGCGAGAGCAATAATTCTAGCCCTAGACCTCCTCCGTAACTCAAAACATGTAACCAGTAAAAAATTTTAAAGCGTCGCCTATGGGGATTTTTAAATACCAAAGTTTGGCGCCATTCCACGAGCACGTGCAATTTTGAAGCGTGACATGTTGGGTATCTATTTCCTCGGCGTATCCTTATCTTTCACATTATGCAAAAAAAATTGGGCTAACTTTACTGTTTTGTTTTTTTTTAAGCATGAAATCGCTTTTTTTCTGAAAAAAACGTGTTCGAAAAATTGCCGCGCAAATACCGTGCGAGATAAAAAGTTGCAACGACCGTCGGTGTATTCTCTAGGGTCTTTGCTAAAAACATATATAATGTTTGGGGGTTCTATGTAATTTTCGAGCAAAAGAATTATGAATTTTACATGTAGGAAAGAAATGTCAGAATTGGCCTGGATGTGAAGTGGTTAAATTTGTTACTATTGTAATTCGTAATTTCGGATACATCTGAATTGCCGAATAACAAAAAATTTGTCAGAATTTAGATTTTGAGCAAAACGAGCTGCACGTGTCCAACCCCGGTAATATTTTTAGGACAAGCTGTGTCCTGTTGGAGAGAGTTATGCCTCGTACACACGTACGGACTTTTGCCGGCGGACCTAAGTCCAGCGGACAATCCGCTGGACTTTCCGGCTAGGTCCGCTGGACTTTCCGAGGGTGTGGACTTGCCCACACACGCACGGATAATCCGCCGGCCAAAAGTCCGCGGGACTTTTGAAAATGAACGGACTTGCCCACACACGGAGCAGTCCGTTCATTTCGAACGTAACTTCAGGTACGTAGCTAGCGTAGGCAGTAAATGCCGCCGCGCTAGCTCCGTGACCTGGCATGGATTTAAAGGGAATCCCCACGCCGAAAAAACGGCGTGGGGGTTCCCCCCATCCATGTCAGACCCTCATCCGAGCACGCAGCCTGGCAGGCCAGGAAAGGGGTGGGGACGAACGAGCGCCCCCCCCCCTCCTGAGCCGTACCAGGCCGCGTGCCCTCAACATGGGGGGTGCCCTGGGGAAAGGGGGGCACCCCAAAGCACCTTGTCCCCATGTTGATGAGGACAAGGGCCTCTTCCCGACAACCCTGGCCGTTGGTTGTCGGGGTCTGCGGGCGGGGGCTTATCGGAATCTGGGAACCCCCTTTAATAAGGGGGCCCCCAGAACCGGCCCCCCACCCTATGTGAATGAGTAGATGTACCCCTACCCATTCACCTAAGGTGTAAAATGTAAAGTAAAAAAAAACACCCACACTTTTGCACTGCTCCGGGGGTCTTCTTCCGTCTTGGGGGTCTTCTCGCCGGACTCCCCCGCCATTTACCAAGCTCTTTTACCGAGCGAGGGGAGTCCGGCTACCTTCTTCGTCGTCGCCGCCGTCTGGGGGTCTCGATCCGCCTTCGGGGGTCTTCTTCCGTCTTGGGGGTCTCCTCGCCGGACTCCTCCCCTCTCTTCTGCTCTTTTACCTAGCTCTTTCACGAGGGGAGGTGTCCGGCTACCTTCTTCGTCGTCGCCGCCGTCGTCTGGGGGTCTCGATCCGCCTTCGGGGGTCTTCCGGGGGTCTCTTCTGTTCTTGCGGCGGTCGTCGTCTTCTTCTTCTTGTCCTCCTTCTTGTCCTTCTTGTTCCTTCTTCTTCCGATGTTGACCCGACGCTCTCTCTGCCCGGAATGCCTGTGCCGCTCTGAGCTCGGACTTATATAGGGACAGGGTCACATGCACATGTCACATGGTGACCCCGCCCCCTTGTGTTGTCAGTCCCGGAGGATGCTGGGACTGTGACATCGCAAGGGGGCGGGGTCACCATGTGACATGAACATGTGACCCTGTCGCCCATGTCCCTATATAAGTCCGAGCTCAGAGCGGCACAGGCATTCCGGGCAGAGAGAGCGTCGGGTCAACATCGGAAGAAGAAGAAGAACAAGAAGGACAAGAAGGAGGACAAGAAGAAGAAGGCGCCGGCGGCGCGGAAGACGACGACCGCCGCAAGAACAGAAGAGACCCCCGGAGACCCCCGAAGGCGGATCGAGACCCCCAGACGACGGCGGCGACGACGAAGAAGGTAGCCGGACACCTCCCCTCGTGAAAGAGCTAGGTAAAAGAGCAGAAGAGAGGGGAGGAGTCCGGCGAGAAGACCCCCAAGACGGAAGAAGACCCCCGAAGGCGGATCGAGACCCCCAGACGGCGGCGACGACGAAGAAGGTAGCCGGACTCCCCTCGCTCGGTAAAAGAGCTTGGTAAATGGCGGGGGAGTCCGGCGAGAAGACCCCCAAGACGGAAGAGACCCCCGGAGCAGTGCAATAAACTATTTTTTCAAAAGTGTGGGTGTTTTTTTTTACTTTACATTTTACACCTTAGGTGAATGGGTAGGGGTACATCGTACCCCATACTCATTCACATAGGGTGGGGGGCCGGTATCTGGGGGCCCCCTTATTAAAGGGGGTTCCCAGATTCCGATAAGCCCCCGCCCGCAGACCCCGACAACCAACGGCCAGGGTTGTCGGGAAGAGGCCCTTGTCCTCATCAACATGGGGACAAGGTGCTTTGGGGTGGGGGGGCCGCACGGCCCCCCTTTCCCCAGGGCACCCCCCATGTTGAGGGCACGCGGCCTGGTACGGCTCAGGAGGGGGGGGGGAGCTCGTTCGTCCCCACCCCTTTCCTGGCCTGCCAGGCTGCGTGCTCGGATGAGGGTCTGACATGGATTTGGGGGGAACCCCCACGCCGTTTTTTCGGCGTGGGGATTCCCTTTAAATCCATGCCAGGTCACGGAGCTAGCGCGGCGGCAGTAACTGCCTACGCTAGCTACGTAACCTGAAGTCACGTGCTAAATGAACGGACTTGCCGATGAGCGGCAAGTCCGTTCATTTCAAAAGGCCCGCGGACTTGCCCACTAACGGCGGGATTGTCCGCTGGACTTCCAAGTCCAGCGGATAATTTGAGAACAAAACCTGAAACTTTAGTCCGCCGTACTTTGGCGCCAAAAAGTCCGCCGGCGCCCACACACGAGGGGATTATCCTCTGGACTTCAGTCCAGAGGATAATCCCGCGGGATTGTCCCTTCGTGTGTACGCGGCCTTACCTTAACTTCTTGTCCCATAGCCAAAACTGGCAATGAGGAGAAATTGCTCCAAAGTTAGAGATTCCCTGGTCAGCACCACGGTCATATTGGAAGATTTCCCTTCTATTCCTGTTCCTCTGCAGACAGCTGTCCCCTATGCTCTGGCAGTGCGCTGTCCTTAGATGTTCTGCTGTCCAGTGCAGGGCTATGGGTCTTGCATTGATCTCGATAACGTCAGAGGCATCCAACCACCAGAGAGCAGGGGATAAGTGGTCTAGAAGTGAGAAGGAGAACACAGGAATACATACTCCAGGTATGAATCATTGATGTTGCTACATCACTGGTTTATTGTTTTTTGTCTTTGTCTAGTATTTGGGATTCTATTTTTTGTTTTTTTTTTATTTTTTAGTTGGTAGTTAATGACAGTTGTTGCAGTAGCGCAGGGATTTTTAAAAATATATTTTATTTTTATTTTGTTGTTGCTACATGCTATTTGTTTTGTATGAGCAATACATAGATCTTGTTGCTGCAACCTTGGAAAGTTGGCGCTTTGCTACAATGTAAAGTAATGAGTGTACAGCTTGTATAACAGTGTCAATTTGCTGTCCCCTCATAATAACTCAACACACAGCCATTAATGTCTAAACCGCTGGCAACAAAAGTGAGTACACCCCTAAGTGAAAATGTCCAAATTGGACCCAAAATGTCAATATTTTGTGTGGCCACCATTATTTTCCAGCACTGCCTTGACCCTTCTGGGCATGGAGCTCACCAGAGCTTCACAGGTTGCCACTGGAGTCCTCTTCTACTCCTCCATGATGACATCACAGAGCTGGTGGATGTTAGAGACCTTGCGCTCCTCCACCTCCCATTTGAGGATGTCCCACAGATGCTCAATAGGGTTTAGGTCTGGAGACATGCTTGGCCAGTCCATCACCTTTACTCTCAGCTTCTTTAGCAAGGCAGTGGTCGTCTTGGAGGTGTGTTTGGGGTCATTATCATGTTGGAATACTGCCCTGGGGCCCATTTTCCGAAGGGAGGGGGTCATGCTCTGCTTCAGTATGTCACAGTACATGTTGGCATTCATGGTTCCCTCAATGAACTGTGGCTCCCCAGTGCCGGCAGCACTCATGTAGCTCCAGACTATGACACCCCCACCACCATGCTTGGCTGTAGGCAAGACACACTTGTCTTTGTCCTCCTCACCTGGTTGCAGACACACACGCTTGACACCATCTGAGCCAAATAAGTTAATCTTGGTCTCATCAGACCATAGGACAACCCCAGTAATCCATGTCCTTAGTCTACTTGTCTTCAGCAAACTGCAGGCTTTCTTGTGCATCATCTTTAGAAAAGGTTTCTTTCTGGAACGGCAGCCATGCAAACCAATTTGATGCAGTGTGCGGTCTGAGTATTGACAGGCTGACCCCCCACCAATTGGGACATTTTCACTTAGGGGTGTACTCACTTTTGTTGCCAGCGGTTTAGACATTAATGTATGTGTTGAGTTATTTTGAGGGGACAGCTAATTGACACTGTTATACAAGCTGTACACTCCTACTTTACATTGTAGCAAGGTGTCATTTCTTCAGTGTTGTCACATGAAAAGATATATAAAATATTTACAAAAATCTGTGTGGGGTGTACTCACTTTTGTGAGATACTGTATGTAGCGTCGGGCTCCAAATGTGCATGCGCTATGTTTTTGTAAATTTAATGTTCCTAAAACCACAGTTGGGTTTTAAGCCCCATACACACGGTCGGATTTTCCGATGGATTCTGTCCTATCGGACAATGTTGTCGGAAATTCCGACCGTGTGTAGGCACCATCGGACATTTTCCATCGGATTGTCCGACGGACAAAGTTGTATCTCCTGCTCTAAAAATTTTCCGACGACAAACTCCGATCACACCAATTCCGATCGTGTGTAGCGAATTCCGATGGACAAAGTGCCACGCATGCTCAGATCACATTACAAGACCAAAGCTATTGGCTACTAGTCTCTACGTAGTCCCGTCGTAGGCAACAAATGTCACCACGTTCAGAATGATCGGTTTTTCCGACAACTTTGTCCGACCGTGTGTATGCAACACCAGTGTCGGACTAAATTCGTCGGAAAAAATCTGATGGATTTTGTGGTCGGATTTTCCGACCGTGTGTATGGGGCATTAGAGTTAATTGTTCTAAATTCTGATCTCAGTACCAGTTTGGCTGGCTTGCAGTGTGTTCTGCTTGGCCATAGGTGTCGGGGTCACCTCTTGCAAGCATGAGAACGCACCCAGCCAATCTTTCTCGGAACCAAGTGAGTGGGTTGTCTCGCTGTGCATTCTGGGAGAGGGTACTTAAGGGACTGAGGTCACGTGCTTCTGGGTTCCGGTCCAGGAGATCGTTCTGTCTGTTTGGTCCTGGTCCTCCTGACCAGCCCTCAAGGGCCCTCATGGCCTGCGGTGCGGATCCATCCATTTCCGAGTCTCTGGGCTGGCTGGCCCGAGGCGCAGTAACTGATAGGGGGATTCTAAGGTGGTCCGGTGCCGTCTCGGTTGTGGAGAGGCCCAGCAACTGAGAACGCAACCAGGGGAGGACTCTTCAGAAGAGGGCCATGCGCAAGGCTGGCTGCTTGGCGAGAGCCTGGAAGCTAAGTTGAAAAGGACACCAGGTGATTCCACACTCATACGGTATCGCCGGACCGGCTGCAAGATACTGGTACCGTATGAGGGTTCTCTAAGCTCATTTATCCTTCAGTTACAACCAAGTCTGTGGCAGAGACTTTTCATCTACAAGTGTTGCAACCAAGTCTGTGGCAGAGACTTTTCATCTACAAGTGTTGCAACCAAGTCTGTGGCAGAGACTTTGCTTTATTTGAATCATCTATCGGCTGCTAAATCTACTGAGAAGGAGATTTATCCGATAGCTGTACAGTCCAGTTGCGAATGGCTATTCCCTGGAGTTTATAGTGAAATACATTGAGTTACACGCAGTTTTAAGAGTACCTGAACTTCCTACCTATACCCTCTATTCCTTCATTTAGAGACTGTGTTGTGTCTAACGTTTTGCAAATAAAAATCCCTAAAGTGGATCCAGTGTCAGATTCTGCAGTTCTTTGGGTTCATCTACCTCGGGACACCCCTAGACACATACGAGGTCAAGAAGGTAACGGTAAGCCCAAATTAAACCAGCAGCTCCTTCGGGGGTTAGTGCTACATGTGTATATATATATATATATCAAATTTTCCGACAACAAAATCCGATCTGACTTTTTCCGATCGTGTGTAGAGAATTCCGACGGACAAAGTGCCACGCATGCTCAGATCAAATTATGAGACCAAAGCTATTGGCTACTAGCCTCTACGTAGTTCCGTCGTACGCAACGAACGTCACCACGTTCAGAATGATCAGATTTTCCAACAACTTTGTCCGACCGTGTGTATGCAACACCAGTGTCGGACAAAATCCGTCAGAAAAAATCAGACGGATTTTGTGGTCAGAATTTCCAACCGTGTGTACGGGGGCAAAGAGTGGTCATTGTGCGCATGTGACAACAATATCACAAATTCTCCACAAATGTGTCTTATATGGGAGAGTTGCAAGACAAAAAGCCACTCCTCAAGAAAGGCCACATGCAGTCACGATGGAGCATTGCGAAAACGCACCTTAAAGATTCTAAGGCCACATGGAAAACGGTGTTATGGTCAGATGACACTAAAATTGAATTATTTGGCCTCAATACCAAACAATATGTCTGCTGGAATTCCAATACAGCTCACCATCCAAATAACACCATTTCTACAGTAAAACATGGAGGTGGTAAGTTCCTGTTATGGGCGTGTTTCTCTGCAGCAGGGACTGGAGTACTTGTCAGGTTAGAAGGGAAAATTGATGGGGCAAAATACCATCAAATTCTTGAGGAAAATCTGCTGCCTTCTGCCAGAGAGTTGTCAATGGGAAGAAGGTTTACCTTCCAACATGACAATGACCCAAAGCACACAGCAAAAATGACCACACAGTGGTTGAAGGAGAAAAAGGTTGTCCTTGCATGGCCTAGTCAGACTTAAACCCCATTGAAGATCTGTGGAATGACTTGAAGCCTGCAGTCCACAAACCGCCACCATCAAATTTAACTAAACGTGAGCAGTTCTCCAAAGAAGAGTGGGCAAATACTCCAAAGTCTAGATGTGCAAAGTTAGTAGAGACATATCCCAACAGACTTAAGGCTGGAATTAAAGCAAAGGGTGGTTCAACAAAATACTGACACAAAGGGGTGATCCTTTTTCCAACTCAGTAATTCTGTTTTTAAATTGTATTTTATTTTTTTCTGACATGTTGGTGTTAGATCTTTCACTTGGATGTTATAAGTTGCAGTGAGTAAATACAGTTGGATAAAACAAAAACGGTGTCTGTCTTCATTTCAGGTCACAAAGCAACAAAATGTGATTACCGTATTTATCGGCGTATAACACGCACCCCAAGTTTAGGAGGGAATATTAAGGAAAAAAACTTTTAGGAGGGAAGTTTAAGGAAAAAAACTTACATTTAAATGCCCATCATTGCAGCCTTGTTCAGTGTCCATCATTGCAGCCTTGTCCATCATTGCAGCCTTGTCCATCATTGCAGCCTTGTCCATCAGTGCAGCCTTGGCCAGTGTCCTTTGCAGCCTTGCCCAGTGCAGCCTTGCCCAGTGCCTTTGCAGCCTTGCCCAGTGCAGCCTTGCCCAGTGCCTTTGCAGCCTTGCCCAGTGCAGCCTGGCCCAGTGCCTTTGCAGCCTTACCCAGTGCAGCCTTGCCCAGTGCAACCTTGCCCAGTGCCTTTGCAGCCTTGTCCAGTGCAGCCTTGCCCAGTGCAGCCTTGTCCAGTGCAACCTTGCCCAGTGCAGCCTTGCCCAGTGCCTTTGCAGCCTTGCCCAGTACAGCCTTGCCCAGTGCCTTTGCAGCCTTACCCAGTGCAGCCTTACCCAGTGCAGCCTTGCCCAGTGCCTTTGCAGCCTTGCCCAGTGCAGCCTTGCCCAGTGCAGCCTTGCCCAGTGCCTTTGCAGCCTTGCCCAGTGCAGCCTTGATTTAAAATTAGTGCTGAGTGGAGAGGACGAGCGCTGCGTGACATATCGAAAGCCGCGTGTGTTTTTGGCTAGTCTCGGCTCTGCTCGCCGTCAGGGACTGCGAGAGAAGCCGAAAATAGAAGCCGAACTCGGATTTCTTTATGTTGTTGGCGCTCGGCTTCTCTTGCAATCAGTGGAGGTGGGCGGGACTGCGAAAGGAGCCGAGACTAGCCGAAAATACACGCGGCTTTCGGTATATCAGCTCCGCTCGCTCCCCTCCAAAAAAAATCAGCGGGAGATCGGCGGGGATCGGCGTATAACACGCACCCACGATTTTCCCCTGATTTTAAGGGGAAAAAAGTGTGTGTTATACGCCGCTAAATACGGTATTTTAAAGAGGGGTGATTCTTTTCTATACCCACTATATACTGTATATCTATGTTTGTCAGTGTGGTGTGACATGTCACAGGTGACACACATCTCTGTCATTGTCCCTTCTGCATTCAGGGACATACTCCAACTCTGTGCTAATGACAGAGCTTTGTTCTCTCCACTTCTGGGTTGTCTGTTCTAGACCCGTGATCCCCAACAACGCGTCACTTATGGGGGCGCACCGTGCGGCATAAAAGTAGACTATTAGTCATGTGATGTTTTGTTATTTACAGTAGCAGCGTCGCTATGACAACTGAATTCACAGGACGGAGCAATTATTTCCTTGCTGTCAGATCGATAATCACTGCGCCTCACTGCCTCCATGCTTGCTCGCAACACAGGACGAAACAATCAATGGCGGCGAAGTCTGCTCTGTGCCACATATAATTCAACACTAATAGAGCATCAAGAGAGCAGAGCAGGGGGGGGGGGGGGGATGACTATATCCATAGTGGCTTTAATTAACTAAAAGTGCCTTTCAGAATAAGTGACTGTAGGGCCTTCAATCAGTCCATATTTTATTATTTGGATGCCATTTACCAGAGCAGGTATGAATCTGATTGGATGCTGTGAGACAGTTGTCCCCAAACTGCAGCCCATGGGCTGGATACGGCCCTTTGCTTGCTTTTATCCAGCCCTTGGGGCACTATTCCTCCCACTGATACAAGGCACTATTCCTCCCATTGACTCCGACTATGGGGCACCATTCCTCCCACCGATACAAGGCACTATTCCTCCCATTGACTCTGACTATGGGGCACTATTCCTCCCATTGACTCTGACTATGGGGCACTATTCCTCCCATTGACTCCGACTATGGGGCACTATTCCTCCCATTGACTCTGACTATGGGGCACTATTCCTCCCACCGATACAAGGCACTATTCCTCCCATTGACTCCGACTATGGGGCACTATTCCTCCCATTGACTCTGACTATGGGGCACTATTCCTCCCACCGATACACGGCACTATTCCTCCCATTGATACAAGGCACTATTCCTCCCATTGACTCTGACTATGGGGCACTATTCCTCCCACTAACGCCAACAATGGGGCACTATTCCTCCCATTGACTCTGACTATGGGGCACTATTCCTCCCACTAACGCCAACAATGGGGCACTATTCCTCCCATTGACTCCGACTATGGGGCACTATTCCTCCCACTAACGCCAACAATGGGGCACTATTCCTCCCATTGATACAAGGCACTATTAATCCCATTGATACAAGGCACTATTCCTCCCATTGACTCTGACTATGGGGCACTATTCCTCCCACTAACGCCAACAATGGGGCACTATTCCTCCCATTGACTCTGACTATGGGGCACTATTCCTCCCACTAACGCCAACAATGGGGCACTATTCCTCCCATTGACTCTGACTATGGGGCACTATTCCTCCCACTAACGCCAACAATGGGGCACTATTCCTCCCACTGATACAAGGCACTATTCCTCCCATTGACTCTGACTATGGGGCACTATTCCTCCCACTAACGCCAACAATGGGGCACTATTCCTCCCATTGACTCTGACTATGGGGCACTATTCCTCCCATTGATACAAGGCACTATTCCACCCATTGACTCTGACTATGGGGCACTATTCCTCCCACTAACGCCAACAATGGGGCACTATTCCTCCCATTGACTCTGACTATGGGGCACTATTCCTCCCACTAACGCCAACAATGGGGCACTATTCCTCCCACTGATACAAGGCACTATTCCTCCCATTGACTCTGACTATGGGGCACTATTCCTCCCACTAACGCCAACAATGGGACACTATTCCTCCCACTAACGCCAACAATGGGGGCACTATTCCTCCCACTAACGCCAACAATGGGACACTATTCCTCCCACTAACGCCAACAATGGGGCACTATTCCTCCCACTGATACAAGGCACTATTCCTCCCATTGACTCTGACTATGGGGCACTATTCCTCCCACCAATACAAGGCACTATTCCTCCCATTGACTCTGACTATGGGGCACTATTCCTCCCACTAACGCCAACAATGGGACACTATTCCTCCCACTAACGCCAACAATGGGACACTATTCCTCCCACTGACACCAAGGATAGGGCACTATTCCTTCCACTGACACCAAGGATATGGCACTATTCCTTCCATTGACACCAACCATGGGGATCTATTTCTTTCACTGACACGACAATGGGTCACTGTTCCTTCCATTGACACCAACATTGGAACACTAGTTTTACGACTGACACCAACGATGAGGCACTATTTCTTACACTGAAACCAACAATGAGGCACTATTCCTCCCATTGACACCAACCATGGGGATCTATTTCTTTCACTGACACCAATGATGGGGTGCTATTCCTTTCACTGACACCAATGATGGGGCACTATTCCTTCTGCTGACATTGACTATAGGGCACTATTCCTTCCACTGACACCAATGAGGAGGGAATTTTTCTTCCACTGACACCAACGATGTAACACTAGTTCTGCTGCTGACACCAATGATGGGCACTATTTCTTCCACTGAAACCAATAATGGGGCACTATTCCTTCCATTGACACCAACAATGGGGCACTATTCCTTCCACTGACACCAACAATGGGGCACTATTCCTTCCACTGACACCAACGATTTAACACTAGTTCTGCTGCTGACACCAACGATGGGACACCAATTCTTCCACTGAAACCAACAATGGGGCACTATTCCTCTCATTGACACCAAGAAGTGGGCCCTATTCCTTTCACTGGCACGATGAGGCAGCACTTTTTCCACTGGCACTAACGATGGGGCAGAACTCCTTTCACTGACCTCAACAATGAGGTGTTATTCCTTTCACTGACGCCAAAGCTGGGGCACTATTCTATGTTCTGGCACCAAACGATGGGTTACTCTTTCTTCCACTGACACCAACAATGGGGTACTGTTGCTTGTACGGACACCAACGTGCAGTGCCTTGAAAAAGTATTCACACCTCTTGAAATGTTCCACATTTTGTCATGTTACAACCAAAAACGTAAATGTATTGTATTAGGATTTTATGTGATATTTCAACACAAAGTGGAAGGAAAATGATAAATGGTTTTCAATTTTTTTTTACAAATAAATATGTGAAAAGTGTGGCGTGCATTTGTATTCAGCCCCCTTTACTCTAGTACCCCTAACTAAAATCTAGTGGAACTAATTGCCTTCAGAAGTCACCTAATTAGTAAATAGAGTCCACCTGTGTGTCATTTAATCTCAGAATAAATACAGCTGTTCTGTGAAGCCCTCGGAGGTTTGTTAGAGAACCTTAGTGAACAAACAGCATCATGAAGGCCAAGGAACACAGCAGACAGGTCAGGGATAAAGTTGTGGAGAAGTATAAAGCAGGGTTAGGTTATAAAAAATATCCCAAGCTTTGAACATCTCACGGAGCACTGTTCAATCCATCATCCGAAAATGGAAAGAGTATGGCACAACTGCAAATCTACCAAGACATGGCCGTCCACCTAAACTGACAGGCCGGGCAAGGAGAGCATTAATCAGAGAAGCAGCCAAGATTCCCATGGTAACTCTGGAGGAGATGCAGAGATCCACATGTCAGGTGGGAGAATCTGTCCAAGACAACTATTAACACAAATCTGGCCTTTATGGAAGAGTGGCAAGAAGAAAACCATTGTTGAAAGAAAGCAATGAGAAGTCCCATTTGCAGTTTGCGAAAAACCATGTTGAGGACACAGCAAATATGTGGAAGAAGGTGCTCTGGTCAGATGAGCCAAAATTGAACTATTTGGCCTTAAAGCAAAACGCTATGTGTAGCGGAAAACTAGCACTGCACATCATTCTGAACACACCATCCCCACCGTGAAACATGGTGGTGGCAGCATCATGTTGTGGGGTTGTCTTTCTTCAGCAGGGACAGGGAATCAGGTGAGAGTTGATGAGAAGATGGATGGAGCCAAATACAGGGCAATCTTAGAAGATAACCTGTAATGCCACGTACACATGAGCGGAATTTCCGTCTGAAAAATCTTGGATGTTTTTTCCGACGGAATTCCGCTCAAGCTTGCCTTGCATACACACCGTCACACAAAAGTTCTCTGGACTTTCGACCGCCAAGAACGCAGCCGAGAAAATTAAGTTCAATGCTTCCGAGCATGCGTCGAATTGTTTCCGAGTATGCGTGATTTTTTTTGCGCGTCCGAATTGCATACAGACAATCGCATTTTCGGGTAGGAACTTTTCCCGACCGAAAAGTAGAGAACCTGCTCTCAATCTTTTGCTGGCTGGAATTCCGCCAGCAAAAGACCGATGGCGCTTACACACAGTCGCATTTTCCAACAAAAAGCTCTCATCTGAGTTTTGCTGGCGGCATTTCCGATCGTGTGTACGCGGCATTAGAGTTTGCAAAACTTGAGACTGGGGCGGAGGTTTGCCTTCCAGCAGAACAACAACCCTAAACATACCGCCAGAGCCACAATGGAATGGTTTAGAATCAGGGGTCTCAAACTAGCGGCCCTCCAGTTGTTGCAAAACTCCAGGTCCCATCATGCCTCTGCCTGAGGAAGTCATGCTTGTAACTGTCAGCCTTGCAATGCCTCATGGAACTTGTAGTTTCGCAACAGCTGGAGGGCCGCCAGTTTGAGACCCCAGGTTTAGCAGCATATTCATGTGTTAGAATGGCCCAGTCAAAGTCCAGACCCAAATCCAATTGAGAATCTGTGGCAAGACTTGAAAATTGCTGTTCACAGACGCTCTCCATCCAATCTGACAGAGCTTGAGCTTTTTTGCAAAGAAGAATGGGCAAATATGTCACTCTAGATGTGCATTTTTTGACACTGTCCAACCCCCTCCTCGTCTATCCCTCCACATACTGATGTCTTACCATATCTTGTTCTATTGCAATATTCTCTTTAGTGTCTCTGCCCTAGACTGACACCTGTTCCGGCCCTCAAATTCTAGGCACACCTTGCTCCACATTGTAGAGCGCCACTCTCTTTACGCTATATAGCTTTTATTTTCCCGCTCCCTTTGCACAGCATGTTCCCATTAGGGGTGCGAGGGTTGAGCGGGAACCGCCACGGATCTACTTGAGGATTTATATATCCACCTCTGTCACAGGTGCCTACTGATGCGTCCGACACAGAGTTATCATATACGCCACCTTACCTCCTTATACTGACCCTTAACTCGTGCATAATACAGTTCAATCCCTATATACGCCTGCTATTGTTTTTCCTTACATCACGCTTACTGTTTATATCACCTATTGATGAGTTTTAGTTTACAATATTGTACCTCTACTTATGCTATCTATACCAGCTGTATTGTTTTATACTGATATACTGTAACGCTCTATGCAGTGTTAGTCATCTTACTTTAAAAAAGTAATTAGTTAAGTTACAAATGACTTCTCCCAAAATGTAATTGCGTTAGTAACTCAGTTACTACATTGGAAAAGTAATTAGTTACGCAGCAAAGTAACTGACTTTTTTTTTTAAATATTCTATACGTGTAACTAAGGGGCGGGTCTAGTATTACTGTAACCAAGGGGGGCATTTATTATTATTGTTATATATCGTGTAACCAAGGGGCTGCTCTATTATCACTCTAACCAAGGGGCAGATCTGTTATAGCGTGTAAGCAAGTGGCGGTTCTATTTTTATTATATCGTGTAAGGGGCGGATGGCTACAGAAGAGGGCGAATGTTAAATTAATGGGCAGAGCTCGATATATAACAATAATAATAAATGCGCCCCTTGGTTACAGTAATACTAGGCCCGCCCCTTACTTACACGATAGACGCCCCTTGCAGAGTAGCACGAGCATCAGGAGTGTGCGGCATCACCTCGTACAATTACATGTTAACTGCACCTGCGCGGTGTAGAGTTCACTCAGAGCTGTTTAGGTTCGGCAATTTTCGGAAGCTCCGTAGTCCTTCGTACTGCGCAAGCCCTGCGCCTGCGCAGTACAGGGGGTCCTTATCCGGCGGGGGAACTTTTTCGGCAGGACACCGGAATTACACTACTGCCATCTAGTGGTGTAATTGGGGTAACTAAGCCAAAGTAATGGGAACTGAGTTACCATGAGGGGAAAAGTAATCAGTTAGATTACTCGTTACCCTCTAAAGTAACTGCGTTAGGTAACTCAGTTTATTTTTAACTCAGTTACTTACATCACTGGCTCTATGTCATTTATACGGGCTGTATTGCATTGTTTAAATTCAGATTTCCTGTATCTGTACCTGTTTTACCTTTGTCAATAAAAATATATTGGAAAAAAAAAAAAAGATCGGTCATCGTTTGTTTTTTCTCCTTACACTGACAGCATGAGGAGAAAAAAAAGCACATCACCAGCTTCTGTGAAAGGGACATCGGTCCTGAAGAGGAAGTGGCACAGCCATATCATCTGTGCCCACAGTGCCGCCTGCCAGTGATACCTGCCAGTGCCCACCAGTGCATATCAGTGCCACCAATCAGTGCCCACCGGTGCATATCAGTGCCAACTATCAATGTCCAACATTGCCACCTATAATTTCCCACCAGTAGTCCCAATCAGTGCCCATCAGTGCCTCATCATCGTTGGCACCTATCAGTGCCAAATATCAATGCCCTTCAGTGCCGCTGCCACCCATCAGTGCACACCAGTGCCACCTATCAGTTCCCCACCAGTGCCGCCTCATCATTGTCCACCAGTGCCACCTATCAGTGTCCACCAGTGCCACCTATCAGTGTCCACCAGTGCCGCCTTATCATTGTCCATCAATGTAGCCTATCAGTGCCCATCAGTGCAGCCTCATCAGCGCACATCAATGAAGGAGAAAAATGACCTGTTTGCAAAATTTTATAACAAAATAGAAA
This sequence comes from Lithobates sylvaticus, assembly GCA_028564925.1. Classification (NCBI taxonomy): domain Eukaryota; kingdom Metazoa; phylum Chordata; class Amphibia; order Anura; family Ranidae; genus Lithobates; species Lithobates sylvaticus. The sequence goes on from CM053028.1 coordinate 523,703,111, forward strand.
ACTGTTTTGTTTTTTGTTTTTCAAAATGTTCTTTTAATAAAAAATTTCAAACCCAGCAGTGATTAAATACCACCAAGAGAAAGCTCTATTTGTGGGGAAAAGATTATAACAATTTCATTTGGGTACAGTGTTGTATGACCGCGCAATTGTCATTCAAAATGTGACAGCGCTGAAAGCTGAAAATTGGTCTGGGCAGGAAGGGGGTCTAAGTGCCCAGTAAGCAAGTGGTTAAAGAGCTATATAGAGAAATCAGGGCCTCCTTCCTTCTGTTGGTGACCCCTCTAGTGATACCTAAAGATCTATATAGAGGCTACAGGACCTCCTTTCCCCTGTTTGTAACCCTTCTAGTGATAACTAAAAATCCATGTAGGGGAATTTGGACCTCCTTCCACCTACTGGTGATCCCTCTAGTGACAACTAAAAATCTATATAGAGTGGGGGGGTCTCCAAATTTTCTAAAGAAAGGCCCAGTTTATTGTCCTTCAAACTGTAGGTGGGAGAAATGTGGCCAGTGGGAGTCTAAATTTTCTTGGCATCAGTGGGAGTAAACATCGCCACATTTGTTATTAGGGGAGGAACAGTACCCCATCGTTGGTATCATTGGGAGGAATTGTGCCCCATTGTTGGTGTCAGCGGGAGAAATGGTGCCCCATTGTTGATGTCAGTTAGCAGAATAGTGTTTCGTATTAGTGAGAGGAATAGTACCCCAAGGGCCAGGTAAAGGCAAGCAAAGGGCCGCATTCAGCTCCCAGGCCGCAGTTTGGAGACCACTGATATAGAGGAATCAGGACCTCTTGCTCCTGCTGGTGATCCCTCTAGTGATAACTAAAGATCTATATAGAGGAATCAGAACCTTCTTCTACCTGCTGGTGCTCTCTCTCGTGATACATCTTTTCAGGGATAATAGCCAGATACCCTGCTATCCATCCTCAGGGAGGCATCAGCCATAGGGTGCCCACGTGTCCCGGATTGCCCGGGACAGTCCCGCAATTAGCAGGTCTGTCCCGGGTCCCGGACACCTTCATTACGGGACAATACAATGTCCCGGAATGAAATTGACAGAGGAGCAAAATCCTGCTATCACCATGGCGCTGGCTCTGCCTCCCCACCTCCACCGAAGACTCTTCTCTACTTCTGCTGGCTAGGCCACTGGTTACTAGAGCCGACTGGCGTTTATAAACCAGTGACGTCACAACTGTGACTGCCAGCTTTCAAAGCAGAGGAGGAGTTAACTTCCTCCTCCTCCGCGCCCAGTGCTCTCAACGGGCTGGCTCCACCTCCACCACGGACGGCGGCAAGTGACACGCTGCATCTGGTAGCAGGCGACGGTGGCAAGCTGTGTCTGGTGGCAATTGACAATCTCAGGGTTCCTACTGATTCTGCATTAAGGTAAGTTGAACAATTTCATTATATATTACAATGTAGTCATAGAAATAATGTGATTTCATCATTCTGACACCATATCAAGCATGGTGTTGGGGTGATTTAATTGCTAACACCAGCCATTCGTACAACAAATCACCCACACCCGAATTCCCTGTCAACCCCAAGACTACATTAGCCCCAGAACCCCCAACCCCCGATCCTTGTCAAAATTTTCTTCCACGAAACTGGTCCCCCATGCTAAAGTGACATCACTTCCTCCTAGCGATCTATGATAAAGATAGTCGCACAGGAGGGAAAGGAGTGACCGATTCCATCGTCGGCAAGGGTTTTTTTGGGAAAAGGGGGGGTGTGTCCCTGAATGGCATTCTGGAAATGTGGTCACCCTAATCAGCCAACATGTGGCCTCTGCAGTACTGCTGGTAAAGATGTGAGATACTTAATAAGTATTCTTTTTTTTGCAGATGTGAGGCCTATCCTGCACCAGCACCTCACCAGATGATGATGTACTATCCCTGCCTCCCTCGGTCCTTCTCCCTCAGAAGATGAAGTGTAGTAGGCCAGAACTGGCAAGATTTCGGAGCACCTGGCTTAATGTGATTGCTTGGGAAATACTTACTAAATGTTTGTAGATGTCTAACAAGCATTAGAACATGAATAAATAAGTACGGCACATTAGTCACTTGAAGCTCAGCTGACAGTTGTAGGCAAAGAGCCATCAGTGCCGAGACGATGTGTGAATCCTGCACCCAAATGTGCAATTTTACAAAGTACCCAAACCCTATTGTACCCCTCAACATGTACCCCTCTCCTCCTCCCTGTTGAAACACCTAACACTTTTTCTGTTTATTAAAAGGCATCAGCTACAAAAAGTGTAGTTGCTGACTTTTAACCGCTTCAGCCCCGGACCAATTGGCAGCCAAAGGACCAGGCCCCTTTTTGCGATTCGGCACTGCGTCGCTTTAACTGACAATTGCGCGGTCGTGCGACGTGGCTCCCAAACAAAATTGGCGTCCTTTTTTTCCCCACAAATAGAGCTTTGTTTTGGTGGTATTTGATCGCCCCTGCGGTTTTTATTTTTTGCACTATAAACAAAAATAGAGCGACAATTTTGAAAAAAATGCAATATTTTTTACTTTTTGCTGTAATAAATATCCCCCAAAAATATATAAAAAAAAAAAATTTTTTCCTCAGTTTAGGCCGATACATATTCTTCTACATATTTTTGGTAAAAAAAATCGCAATTAGCGATTATTGATTAGTTTGCGCAAAAGTTATAGCGTTTACAAAATAGGGGATAGTTTTATAGCATTTTTATTAATATTTTTTTTTTACTAGTAATGGCGGCGATCAGCGATTTTTATTGTGACTGCGACATTATGGCGGACACATCGGACATTTTTGACACATTTTTGGGACATTTGTCATTTATACAGCAATCACTGCTATTTAAATAGCACTGATTCCTATGTAAATGACAGTTGTAGTTAGGGGGTTAACCACTAGGGGGCGGGGAGGAGTCAGTGTGACGTGTTGTGTTTTTTTTACAGTAGGGCGGCGCGCGTGCGACCCACGGGCAGGCAAATTAAAGGGGACGTACCCGTACGTGCTTTTGCCTGCCCGTGCCATTCTGTAGACGTATATCTACATGAGGCGGTCGGGAAGCGGTTAATAAACACACACTCCCCTGTCCCGAGTGCGCACTGCGCATGTGCGAGTACGCTGACCCTCCTGAATGGCCGAGCAATCTTCTGGGACCTGTGACGTGTCCCAGAATATTGCAGGGAGGGAGGGGGAGAGCAGGAGTTGCCTAGGCGGCATGAGCAGAAGTGGGAGCTGGGTACATGTCAAAACTAGGCACCCACTCCCCCCCCCCCCCCCCCCCCCCCCCCCAAAAAAAATGACATGCCAAATTGGCATGTCAGGAGGTTAGGAGCCCTTAAAGCAGAAGTTCCACTTTTGGGTGGAACTCCGCTTTAAGGTCACTACCAGATGTGTGTTAGATGTAGGTGCACGTGCATTCTCGGCACCGGTATTGCCAACAAACCTACTATATAAGCTGGAGTGTGACATGGACAGATCACTGAGTGGTCTTCAGCTAGTTCCTGATTTACCTGTGACCTGATCTGCTACTTCTGCCTTCTAGTATACGACCCAGCTTGCCTTTGACCTGTCTATGGATTCTTGTCTGCCCATTGACCTGTGTCTCGGACCCTGCTTCTGATTCCGAATTTTGCTGCCCAGCTGTTAACTGACCTTGGCCTGTCCCCTGACACCGCCTCCGTCTTATGTTCCTGTACCTCGCTGCCTGGCTGTTACTGACCTTGACCTGTATCCTGATGCTGTCCCAACCTTCGGCTTTGTTCCTGTCTGCTGATTGGGTGTTACAGTATTCCTTCATCTGGTTTTTACCTGGTGGTCCACAGCATTGGTGCCATGTCTGTGCCCAGTCGAAATCCTCCGCGCAAGCCTCTTGCTGGTCTTCTCATGCCCTTGCCCATTCCTGAGGAGCCCTGGTCTCACATTGCCATGGACTTTATCACCGATCTTCTACCATCTGAGAATAATACGGTCTTGGATCCCTGTATCTGATGTCTTTGCACCTCATTTTTGAGGAGGTTTCATTTGAGGATCCCCTCCTGGCCCCAGGCGAGGGAGTGGGAGGCTTTGTAAGAGAGGGGGTACTGTCATGAATCTGCAGTAATGTTTCCTTTCCTGTCTGCCTGTATACCTCTCTGGTCTGTGTATCAGATTGGGGGCCGTGCTCTCACACCGGTGTGTTTAAGTACCGTATTTATCGGTGTATAACACACACTTTTTTCCCCCTTAAAATCAGGGGGAAATCGTGTGTGCGTGTTATACGCCGATCCCCGCTATCTGTAGCAGCGAGCGCCGCCGATTTACACCTAGCCGAGTGTACTGTGTACTTGGCTAGGCTCAGCTCCGCTCGCAGTCACGCCCAGTCCAGCCATTGGACATGTGTTATGTCCATCATAGCAGCCAGGCCAAGGGGCGGGACTAATAGTTTAGACCCCTGATGTCTCACTTTTGTGACAGAGAAAGGGGCTGAGGACAGATTCCCCAGCCCCTTTCTCTGCAGCGTCAGCTGCACTGGACAGTGAATAAATTGAAATAAATGCTCTGTACTGAGCAGCTTCCTGTTCATTCACAAACTGAAGCCTAGTAAACATAGTTTACTAGGCTTCAGTTAAGAATGAACACAGTGAGTGATATGTACCAATCACGCACTGTGCTCATTCGGAAAAGGAACCTGGCTGGTAAATGACACAGGCCCGGGCAGCATTGGGAATCTACACCACACAGGGGTGATTAGAGTTGGCCCAGGCACACCTGGCACACCCCCTGCGCACGCCTATGGTCCACAGTCACCTGTCCCTCACACCCAACAGCTGGTGCTCCCTGCAACATTGGCCCTCATAAAAATCTCACATCCCCTGTCACCACTACCAGGTGCAAGAGAAGGCCCCTCTTCTGCTTGATCTGAACCAATTATGTGACACTAGTATGTAGTCCTGCCTTGCGGTGGGCGATAAGCCAGTTCTTTTGACATGTGTAGAGCCCTGTCAGTCTGTAATGTTGGGATTTGGGTGGGCTGCTGGGGGACCGTAAAAGTCCTGTGTGAAAGTGCCCTTATAAAGAAGAATACTCTTTTGTATCCACTTTTATCCCTTCTCCCTCTCTTGCACAGTTGTACAGGCTCCTCTACTCCACTGAAATGTCTTATGCCCCATACACACCGTCGGATTTTCCGACGGAAAATGTCCTATCGGACCATGTTGTCAGAAATTCCGACCGTGTGTGGGCTCCATCGGACTTTTTCCGTCGGAATTTCCGACGGAAAAAGTTTGAGATCTTGCTCTCAAATTTTCCGACAACAAAGTCCTATCGGACTTTTTCCGATCGTGTGTAGCGAATTCCGACGGACAAAGTGCCACGCATGCTCAGATCACCTTACAAGACCAAAGCTATTGGCTACTAGCCTCTACATAGTTCTGTCGTATGCAACGAATGTCACCACGTTCAGAATGATCGGATTTTCCGACAACTTTGTCCGACCGTGTGTATGCGGTCGGACAGCGTCGGACAAAATCCGTCGGAAATAATCCGAAAGATTTTGTGGTCGGAATTTCCGACCGTGTGTACGGGGCATTACTCTGATATCACTGCACACTGTGAACTTCTCCCAATGTGCATTAGAAGCATGTTAAATAGAGCTCGCTTCATTTCCTGGGTGGAGGACATCCAGCATCATCTAGCCCAGGACTCTCCAAATTTTGCAGGCTGAAAAAAATCCCCATTAAATCAGAATCTGCATTACATTCTCTTTTTACGTCAGGGCCTGCATAAGAGTTCTCTTTACACTAGATCTCTTCATCAAAGTTCCATTTACGTCAGAATCCCCAAAGAGTCCCCCATTACATCAGGGTCCTCATTGGATTCTCTTTTACATCAGGGTCCCCATCAGAGTCTCCCTTACATCAGGGGCCTCCATTACATCAGAGTCCCCATTAGTTTTTCTTTTACATCACAGTCCCCATTAGACTCCCTTTTATATTAGGGTCCCCCTTATATTAGGGGTCCCCATTGAAGTCTCTTTTACATCAGGGTCCCATCAGAGTCTCCCTTACATCGGGGGCATCAATTACATCAGAGTCCTCATTAGATTCTCTTTTACTGATACATCAGAGTCCCCCTTACATCAGGGGTCCCCACTAGATTCTCCTTTACATCAGGTTCCCCATTAGATTCTTTTTTATAGGGGCCCCCATTATGTCAGGGTCCCTATTAGATTCTCTTTTACATCAGCGGCCCCTATTACATCAGGGTCCCTATTAGATAATTTTTTACATCAGGGTCCCTATTAGATTTTCTTTTATATCAGGGTCCCCATTAGATTATCTTTTACATCAGAGTTCCCCTTACATCAGGGGCCCCCACTGGATTCTCTTTTACATTATGGTCCCTATTAGATTCTCTTTTACATCAGGACCCCCCATAACATCAGGGTCCCCATTAGATTCTCTTTTACATCGGGGTGTTCATTAGATTCTCTTTTACATAAGTTCCCCCATAACATCAGGGTCCCCATTAGATTCTCTTTTACCTCAGGGGCCCACATTGCATCAGGTTGCCTATTAATTTTTCTTTTACATCAGGGTCCCCATTAGATTTTATTTTACATCAGGGGCCCCCATTAGATTCCTTTTTACATCAGGGTCCCTAGTAGATTTTCTTTTACATCAGGGGCCCCCATTACAATAGGGTCCCCATTAGATTCTATTTTACATCAGGGGCCCCCACTGGATTCTCTTTTACATCAGGGTCCCCATTACATTCTCTTTTACATCAGAGCCCCCATAACATCAGGGTCCCCTTTATATTCTCTTTTACATCAGAGCCCCCATAACATAAGGGTCCCCATTAGATTCTCTTTTACATCAGGGTCCCCATTAGACTCTCTTTTACCTCAGGGGCCCCATTACATCAAGTTACTTATTAGTTTTTCTTTTACATCAGGGTCCCTATTAGATTCTCTTTTTTACATAAGGCCCCCCCCCCCCCCAATTCAATCAGGGTCCCCATTGGATTCTCTTTTACATCAGGGGCCCCCATTACAACAGGTTCTCCATTAGATTTTCTTTTACATCAGGGGTCCCCATTACACTAGGGTCCACATTAGATTCTCTTTTACATCAGGGGCCCCCATTACATCAGGTTCCCCATTAGTTTATTTTTTACATCTGGGTCCCTATTCAATTTTCTTTTACATCAGGGTCCCTATTAGTTTTTGTTTTACAACAGGGTCCCTGTAACATTAGGGTCCCCATTAGATTATATTTTACATCAGGGCACCCCATAATATAAGGGTCCCCATTACATTCTCTTTTACATCAGGACCCCCCCATAACATCAGGGTCCCCATTAGATTCTCTTTTACCTCAGGGGCCCACATTGCATCAGGTTGCCTATTAATTTTTCTTTTACATCAGGGTCCCCATTAGATTTTATTTTACATCAGGGGCCCCCATTAGATTCCTTTTTACATCAGGGTCCCTAGTAGATTTTCTTTTACATCAGGGGCCCCCATTACAATAGGGTCCCCATTAGATTCTATTTTACATCAGGGGCCCCCACTGGATTCTCTTTTACATCAGGGTCCCCATTACATTCTCTTTTACATCAGAGCCCCCATAACATCAGGGTCCCCTTTATATTCTCTTTTACATCAGAGCCCCCATAACATAAGGGTCCCCATTAGATTCTCTTTTACATCAGGGTCCCCATTAGACTCTCTTTTACCTCAGGGGCCCCATTACATCAAGTTACTTATTAGTTTTTCTTTTACATCAGGGTCCCTATTAGATTCTCTTTTTTACATAAGGCCCCCCCCCCCCAATTCAATCAGGGTCCCCATTGGATTCTCTTTTACATCAGGGGCCCCCATTACAACAGGTTCTCCATTAGATTTTCTTTTATATCAGGGGTCCCCATTACACTAGGGTCCACATTAGATTCTCTTTTACATCAGGGGCCCCCATTACATCAGGTTCCCCATTAGTTTATTTTTTACATCTGGGTCCCTATTCAATTTTCTTTTACATCAGGGTCCCTATTAGTTTTTGTTTTACAACAGGGTCCCTGTAACATTAGGGTCCCCATTAGATTATATTTTACATCAGGGCACCCCATAATATAAGGGTCCCCATTACATTCTCTTTTACATCAGGACCCCCCCATAACATCAGGGTCCCCATTAGATTCTCTTTTACATCAGAGTTTCCCTTACATCAGGGGCCCCCACTGGATTATCTTTTACATCAGGGTCCCTATTATATTCCCTATTAGATTCTCTTTTACATCAGGGCCCCCCATAACATCAGGGTCCCTATTAGATTCTCTTTTACATCAGGGTTCCCATAACAGCAGGGGACTCCATTACATCATGTTCTCCATTAGTTGCTTTTTTTATATCAGGGTCCCTATTAGATTCTCTTTTACATCAGAGTTCCCTTTACATCAGGGGCCCCCACTAGATTCTTTTTTACATCAGGGTCCCCATTAGATTCTCTTTTTACATCAGGGCCCCCCATAACAGCAGGGCCCCCCATAACATCAGGGTCCCCATTAGATTCTCTTTTACCTCAGGGGCCCCCATTGCATCAGGGTCCCCATTAGATTTTAATGTACACACAGGGTTGCACCGCTCTAACTATGAAAAACTCCAAATGTGCATGTTGGTTACTGGTACCTTCACTCCAGATGCCAGGTTCAGACGACCTCCCACTCGTCACAAACTCGGAATATGGATATATGGGAAAAACCCGCACTCTGGAATCCGTACAAATTCTTTATTCGATAATCACCAAGTACAAAGTAGCTGCTGACATGTTTCGGCGAAAAGCTGTAAACAAGGCTATTCGCCAAAACATGTTAGCTGTTACTTTGTACTTGGTGATTATCGAATAAAGGATTTGGACAGATTCAAGAGTGCGGATTCTTTCCATATATCCCAGTTAGATTCTCTTTTACATCAGCGCTCCCATAACATTAGGGTCCCCATTAGATTCTCTTTTACATCAGGTGCCCCCTATTGCATCAGATTCCCTATTAGATTCATTTTTACATCAGGGCCCCCATTACATCAGGGTCCCCATTAGATTCTCTTTTGCATCAGGGGCCCCCAGTATATCAGGTTCCCTATTAGATTTTATTTTACATCTGGGCCCCCATTGGATTCTCTTTTACATCAGGGTCCCTATTAGTTTTTCTTTTACATAAGGGCCCCCATTACATCAGGGTCCCCATTAGATTCTCTTTTGCATCAGGGGCCCGAAGTATATCAGTATATCAGGTTCCCTATTAGATTTTATTTTACATCTGGGCCCCCATTGGATTCTCTTTTACATCAGGGTCCCTATTCGTTTTTCTTTTACATCAGGGTCCCCATTAGATTCTCTTTTGCATCAGGGGCCCCCAGTATATCAGTATATCAGGTTCCCTATTGGATTTTATTTTACATCTGGGCCCCCATTGGATTCTCTTTTACATCAGGGTCCCTATTAGATTGTCTTTTACATCAGGGCCCCCATAACATCAGGGTCCCCATTAGATACTCTTTTACACCAGGTTCTCCATTACATTTTCTTTTAAATCAGGGGCCCCATTACATCAGGTTCCCCATTAGCTACTGTGACAGACCTAGCTGGGACACAGGCTTTTTGAGAGGACGAAATGCAAGCCTCTTGCCAACTGATTACGGGCCCTGGCATTTGGGGGAACGGTGCTCTTTTTGGGCTGCAAGCCTGGGACCCCTGAGCTGGTGTTACTTGGATTCAGGTCCATGCTGGCCCCCCAATACACATAGAATCTGTATGTGTATTTGGCATATTAGCAAGAAATGCTAATGTCATGAACTCCAGACATGTTATGTAATTGAGTATAGTCTGGCTTGTAGGAGTGTTTTCACCTATTGTTGTATGTGCTAATTAACCCTGCAATTGAATGAAGGATTCCAGTGTTGATTAAGATAATTAGCTCATGCTAATTAGGCTAGGTGTGAGTCATCTGGCTGTATATATGTGTGACATGTCAAATAAAGATGAATTCCTGATGTACCTCAAGAAATAGTGCTGTCTAATTCTTGGGGGTTACTATAACCAGATCCATTGGACTCATGTTCCAGAACTTAGGAAGCATTTACGGCGGACACCTTGAGTACAGGATCCGTCACATTGTTGGCAAGCAGTGGGATTGTGCTTCCTGCAGTCTGGGACATTCAAACCTCCACCGGGATCCAAGATCAGGATAGAAGACTTCGGTCACCCCAGCGGAGATATGGATCTGGCATCAGAGTTCCCGGGGCTGCTGCGGATCATCCTTGCAGCATACACAAGGACTGTGTCTGAGGAGGAATACCTGGAGCTCAGGCAGCAGATTCGGGTGGAGCTGTGGATTGGAGCCCTCCAGCTCGCTGGTATAAAACAGGGCAAGTTCTTTCCAACCCAAGAGCAACGGGCCAGTGACCAACGGGCATTGCGGATGGCATTCCTGGGAGAGCAGCCCCAGGAGCAATGGGTGACTGAGTTGGACAGGCTTGTCCAGCAGGAGATAGAGCTGGACAATCGTTATCGGGCTCTGCAATGGCACGCAGAGCAGGGATATTTAGGGGAGACAACAGAATGCTCCCCGGAGGGATATGACTTTGGAGGCCCTGGATTGCTGTGGGAGAGCCTTACAGATCATTTTGTGTTTGGCAATGAAGGGGAACCTACCCTTGAGGACCTGCAAGAATATAGAGAGGCTATGCTCGGTCTTGCAGGTGTCTCAGAGCTTAAACCTGATCTGGACCATTTGTTAAGGAAGGAACAGCATCTGGAAAGGGCATACAGGAAACTGCTAGAACACGTTCAGCAGCATGCCAGAGAATCGGCAGTGGAAACTCCGGAGATTGTCGTCCCCAAAGCGGAAGTGCTGACAATTGGGCAGAACTCTGCTAACTTCTGCCCAGCACCAACAGTGGCTTCGGCCTTCTTGAGAGAAGAGGTAGTCGGCCTTTCTCCCACAACACTGACAGGGACATGTGATTTTCTGCCAGCAGCACCTATGGAGTTACAACAAACTTCTCCAGCTGAAGATCTGGTAACTGAACAGAGGGTCCAAGCCCTTTGCTCCACATCTACAGCAATTCTGGAGGCCCAGGGTGAGGAGGTGGCAGTCCATCACGAGTTGCAGATCAGGGTTCAAGGAGAGAATGCAGTTGTCACCTCACAACTGCAGCTTGATCTGGTGTCGGTGGATGGGCCTGTGGTCTCCACTAACAGAAAACCAGCAGAAGTGCTGGCAACCGGGCAGAGTGCTACCAACCTCTGCCCAGCACCGGTAACAGCTGCGGAGTTCCAGGGAACTGGGGCAGTCGGCCTCTCTCCCCAACAGTTAGCTGGAGCAGATGATGTAGGGAAGCTCCTACGCCCAGCTGAACTGCTGGTAACGGAACAGAGCGCTGCTGGCCTCTGCCCGCAACTAAAACAGGACAGATTTCCTGTAAAGGTGGATGGGAATGCAGTCTCCACCAGTATAACCCAGGGATGCTGGGCGGTCGGCCCAGATCCCCAACAGCGTGATGGAGTGAGCCCAGTCACCCTGTCTTCTCTCCAGCGGCTGAAAAGACTCCAGGGAGAAGGACCAGTCCAGGCCTCTCCCCAGCAGCAGATATGTTCTTTGAGAGAGGCAGAGGTTGGCTGGGTGAGTGCTCTGTTTGAAACAATTTGTTTGGGGTACTGTGTGGGTACAGGCATTAGAGGACTGGAACTATGGACTAACTTCGGAGTCAACCCGTCTGGGGTCTCCTCCTGTGTTAGTCTCCTGCCGAAAGGGGAGAAATGTGACAGACCTAGCTGGGACACAGGCTTTTTGAGAGGACGAAATGCAAGCCTCTTGCCAACTGATTACGGGCCCTGGCATTTGGGGGAACGGTGCTCTTTTTGGGCTGCAAGCCTGGGACCCCTGAGCTGGTGTTACTTGGATTCAGGTCCATGCTGGCCCCCCAATACACATAGAATCTGTATGTGTATTTGGCATATTAGCAAGAAATGCTAATGTCATGAACTCCAGACATGTTATGTAATTGAGTATAGTCTGGCTTGTAGGAGTGTTTTCACCTATTGTTGTATGTGCTAATTAACCCTGCAATTGAATGAAGGATTCCAGTGTTGATTAAGATAATTAGCTCATGCTAATTAGGCTAGGTGTGAGTCATCTGGCTGTATATATGTGTGACATGTCAAATAAAGATGAATTCCTGATGTACCTCAAGAAATAGTGCTGTCTAATTCTTGGGGGTTACTATAACCAGATCCATTGGACTCATGTTCCAGAACTTAGGAAGCATTTACGGCGGACACCTTGAGTACAGGATCCGTCACAGCTACTCTTTTACATCAGGGTCCCTATTAGATTCTCTTTTACATCAGCTTTCCCCTTACAACAGGGGCCTCCACTAGATTAGTTTTCTCTTTTATTTTTACATCAGGGTCCCCATTAGATTCTCTTTTACATCAGTGGCCTCCATTACATCAGGGTCCACATTAGATACTCTTTTACATCAGGGGTACTATTAGATTCTTTTTTACATCAGGGCCCCCCATAACATCAGGTTCCCCATTAGATTCTCTTTTACATCAGGGGCCCCATTACATCAGGGTCCCCATTAGATACTCTTTTACATCAGCGCCCCCATTAGATACTCTTTTACATCAGGGGTCCTATTGGATTCTCTTTAAGGCTGGGTTCACACTAGTGCGAATTGGATGTGGGTCACCCACATCTAATTCGCATGACAGGAGTGCGCCCGGCTCTCGAGGGAACTGGTTCACACATCTCCGTGGCGGCCGCGGATCGGATTGCACAGGGCTCATTTGTGTCTTTTGCTCTTTTTCAGGTCCGAATTCAGGCAAAAATTGCGGGCCTGATTCCTCCATGAAACAGAGAACAGGGACGCGCCGAACCCCCTGCTGTGAGCCGCATCCGATCTAAGTGTGAACCCAGCCTTACATCGGGGTACCCATTCGATTCTCTTTTACAGCAGGGTCCTCATCAAAGTCCTCTTTACATCAAAGTCCCCATCTGTGTCCTCACCAGTGGCCCATTACGGGCATAGCTCCCAACTATGCGAAAAAATACAACACTACACCCCCAATCGCAACCTCCGATCTAACGACCAAAACCTCCTCCTTGTCCCCAAATCCCGGTACAAGTCAAGGGGAGAACGAAGATTTGCAGTCCAAGGACCACGGCTATGGAACGCTCTACCTACGAACATCCGCTTGGAAAAAGACCATCGGGCCTTCAGGAAAAAACTCAAGACCTACCTCTTCTAAGAAGGAATCAACGCAGGTCGGATCAAGCGCCTCGAGGCGATTCAGTTCGCAGTTGCAGCGCTATACAAATCATTCATTCATTCATTCATTCACTGTCCCTGATTTCGAGGGACTGTCCCTGATTTGGAACAAAGTCCCTCTGTCCCTCTTTCCTTTCATTTGTCCCTCATTTTGGTCTGAACTATATAGTTGTATATAAAATGCACTCATGCATTTATCTTTTAAAAAGTGTTTCCCAGTGCTAAACCTTTCATCAAATTTCTAAAAATTGTTGCATTTGTGAATTTCAAAAGCCAGTAATAGTGGTGGTTAAAAAAGCACTTGTGGTTTTGACTTATCTTTTTTCTGTATAATTCTCCTTTAAGGGGGTGTGTCTTATGACTTCATACCTTTGCTAATAGGTGTCCCTCGTTCCCATCTCAAAAAGTTGGGAGGTATGTTACGGGTCATACACCCATCAAGGCATTTTGATATTTACATAAGTCCTCCCAGGACCCAGTCCATTGGCTTGCATCAGAGCTGAGGGCTCTTACATGTTTTGAGGCAGGGTGCTGGAAGCTATGTACAGAACCCTGCCAGCCCTTCCCACCAGCCATGGTCTGCCTGCATTGTATAGAGAAGCACAGAGACTCAATGATGACATCACTGGGCATAAAATAAGCTGTGTAATGAAAATGGAAGAAGAGGAGAGCGAGGGAACTGGGGAGGCAAAATATATTCAGATTAAAGTTCAACTTTAAGAAAGGATTACAGAATCATTTTGTCCATGAAGCATTGTAATTAGTAGCAGTATGTGTCAGTAGAGGATTGAACATAAACATAACATTGCAATTATTAGATGTGAGTATAGAAATAGAGCCCTGGGGGTTAGGATGGGGCGCTCCACCTAGAATTCAGTGTGTAGGAAGTCTATTAAGCACAATTTGTATGTTAATAGACATAACATCTTTATTAACAGCTTAGAAAAACTGCAATCCTCTGCAGGAAACAAAATGTAATGATATTACTTATATTGGTCTCTAACTGCCGGAAGCATGTGTGTCAATTTGAATGCTCCCTCCTGTGTGTGGCCACATCTAATCCTCAGCATGTCAGGTCTAAACCAGGCTCCCAAGGTGCTATAGAAACTTTCCCTGTACTATGCAATTTATAAAACACATTCGCCAACCACATGCTCACCCAGGGCTGGTGCAAGGATTTTTGACACCCCAGGCGAAACCTCATTTTTCCGGCCCCCACCCCGGACTCCACTCCCTTTTCCCTGCCCATGTAAACCCCACCTTTTTAATGAAGTGCCCATCAAATCCAGCCTCACTAGTGCCCATCAAATGCAGCCTCACCAGCGCCCATCAAATGCAGCCTCACCAGCGCCCATCAAATGCGGCCTCACCAGCGCCCATCAAATGCGGCCTCACCAGTGCCCATCAAATGCGGCCTCACCAGTGCCCATCAAATGCAGCCTCACCAGAGCCCATCAAATGCAGCCTCCCCAGAGCCCATCAATGCAGCCTCACCAGAGCCCATCAAATGCAGCCTCCCCAGCGCCCATCAAATGCAGCCTCACCAGAGCCCATCAAATGCAGCCTCCCCAGCGCCCATCAAATGCAGCCTCACCAGAGCCCATCAAATGCAGCTTACCAGCGCGCATCAATGTAGCCTACCAGCGCCTACCAGCGCCCATTAATGCAGCCTCACCAGCTCCCATTAATGCAGCCTCACCAGCTCCCATTAATGCAGCCTCACCAGCGCCCATCAATGCAGCCTACCAGCGCCCATCAATGCAGCCTACTAGCACCCATCAATGCAGCCTCACCAGAGCCCATCAATGCAGCCTCACCAGAGCCCATCAAATGCAGCTTACCAGTGCCCATCAATGCAGCCTACCAGCGCCCATTAATGCAGCCTCACCAGCGCCCATCAATGCAGCCTACCATCGCCCATCAATGCAGCCTACTAGCACCCATCAATGCAGCCTCACCAGAGCCCATCAAACGCAGCCTCACCAGCGCCCATCAATGCAGCCTACTAGCAACCATCAATGCAGCCTCACCAGAGCCCATCAAATGCAGCTTACCAGCGCCCATCAATGCAGCCTACCAGTGCCCATCAATGAATGTTTGCTTGCTTCCATTCATTCAGGAGTCAGGACACAGATAAGTCCTCCGCCGCTGCTGCACTTCTGACAATATGTGCATACGAAGAGGCAGTAGCCTGCTGATGCTGAAAATTAGTTGCTTGCTGCAGATAGAAGGGAGTATGAACACAAGTGGCGGAGCGCCCTAGGCAGAGGGCGCCCTAGGCGGCTGCCTAGTTTGCCTAGTGGTAGCACCGGCCCTGTGCTCACCAGATCAAGCCACATTTACCACCATTCATCCAACATCTGGGTTTCCTGTTTCAGGACTCAATAATAATGTATAATATGCACAATGGTATAATCTACTGCATCAAACACAGTCACCCTTTTTCATCAAATCATTGGTTTTATCAAGTCTATCTAGTTGCTTTTGCGAATCATATACCAACTGTACTAGATTTGCCAGGACAGTCCTACTTCTTGGTCCTTAGTCCTGCCAATGCTGTGTCCAGGGCCTTGTCCTGGGATCACAGGACCAATCTTATTTATGTTACTGCACATTCACTGCAACTCAATAAAGGAATTCATTGGAGGGGAAAAGGGCCACAAGTTGGCAGTCCAACCCTTAAAGTGGGCATGATATGTGGTCCATGGATATTTAGAGGTGAGGTCTGGTCAGGGCCAACCCATAAAGGGGGCGTGATGGGCGGTCCATGCATATTTAGAAGTGAGGTCTGGGCAGGACCAACTCATAAAATGGGCATGATGGGTGATCTATGCATATTTAGAGGTAAGGTCTGGGCTAGACCAACTCATAAATTATGCGTGATAGGTGGTCCATGCATATTTAGAAGTGAGGTCTGGGCAGGACCAACTCATAAAATGGGCATGATGGGTGATCTATGCATATTTAGAGGTAAGGTCTGGGCTAGACCAACTCATAAATTAGGCGTGATGGGCGGTCCATGCATATTTAGAAGTGAGGTTTGGGCAGGACCAACCCATAAAGTGGGCGTGATGGGCAAACTATGCATACAAGGTGGTATCAAAACATTTTGAGACTAGTCTTGTAACAACAACAGATGGCAGCACAAGGCTGCACGCACAGTCATAAGGAGCACTGATTAAGCCGGTGTGCAAAAAGACATCGTCCTGTGTACATCAGGAGCTGTGCATCTGGTGCTATTCTGACCACGTACCTTCCTACGTCTGCTATTTCATCATGGACAGCAAGTTAGAACAAACGTGAGTTTCTTGCCAGAAACAACATGATTTAATTTCTGCATCCACCCTACTCGCCAGATTTGGCTCTTGCAGACGTCGCCCTCTTCCCGAAGATGAAGATCCAGCTCAAAGGTCACCATTTTTACACAATTGCGGAAATCCAGAGTGAATCGCAGAAGGTGCTTGACACAATTCGAAAAGAAGACTTCCAGGACACATTCCAGGAGTGGCAGAAACGCTGGGAGTGCTGTATTGCTGTGCAAGGGGGACTATGTGTAAACGTAGCTAAATAAAGAAAGTACAAACAAGAGCTAATCTCAAAACCTTTTGATACCATCTTATATTTAGAGGTGAGGTCTGGGCAAGACCAACCCATAAAGTGGGCATGATGTGTGGTCCATGGATATTTAGAGGTGAAGTCTGGAAAGGACCAATCCATAAAGGGGGTGTGATGGGCGGTCCATGCATATTTAGAGATGAGGTCTGGGCAAGACCAACCCAGAATTTGGACATGTTGTGTGGTCCATGGATATTCAGAGGTGAGGTCTGGGCAAGACAAACCCATAAAGTGGACATGACGTGTGGTCCATGGATATTTAGAGGTAAGGTCTGGACAGGACCAATCCATAAAGTGGGTGTGAAGGGTGATCCATGCATATTTAGAGTGAGGTCTGGGCAAGACCAACCCATAAAGTGGACATGATGTATGATCCATGTTAAAGGTGAGGTCTGGACACGACCAATCAATAAAGTGGGTGTGATGGGCGGTCCATGCATATTTAAAGGTGAGGTCTGGGCAGTACCAAACCATAAATTGAGCATGATGGGTGGTCCATGCATATTTAGAGGTGAGGTCTGGGCAATACTAAACCAACCCATAAATTGAGCGTGATGGGTGTTCCATGCATATTTAGAGACAAGGTATTCAAGTACCAACCCATAAAGTGAGCGTGATGGGTGCTCCATGCATATTTAGAGGCGAGGTCTAGGCAGGACCAATCCATAAAGTGGGCGTAATGTGTGGGCCAGGGGCGTAACTATAGGGGGTGCAGCAGTCGCGAGCGCAACCGGGCCCTGTGCTGCAAGGGGCCCATGTGGCCCCCTCTACATATGGTCGGTGGCAGCATAGGCGGTTAGGCACCGGGCGCACGGGTAGCTGGAGGTGGGGGGTGACTAGCAGAGCTCCATGCTCGACTACCGCACTGGCTGCTCTTTAGTTGTGCATTCTCCTCCTCGTCATACACAGATGTTGACAGGTCTTTCTGGGAGATGTGTCTCCTAAGGACAGGGACCCCATCTCCCCTGGGGACAGGGCCCAGTTCTCCCTAAAGGACAGGGCCCAGTTCTCCCTAAAGGACAGGGACCCCATTTCCCTTAGGGACAAGGACCCCATCTCCTCTGGGGACAGGGCCCACTTCTCCCCAGAGGACAGGCACCCCATTTCCCTTAGGGACAGGGACTCCTACTTACGTGGGGACAGGGACCCCATCTCCCCTAAGGACAAGGACCCAATCTCTCCTAGGGACAGGGCCCACTTCTCTCCAGAGGACAGGGATCCAATTTCCCTTTCCCCTCTTCCTCTTTGTCTCAAAGGTGTAACATCATAGGTCTGTTTAGACCTCTGATATCTCACCAAAGTCCCCCAACAGGACTCCTAAAAAATTTTAAAAAATAATAAAAAAAACTGCTGATACCAGTGGTGGAACTACAGGGCTCACAAAAGTCGTACCTGTGACCGAGCCCTGGAGTTCCACCAGCGAACTCGGAGGGAAGGGCCTCGGCTGGGGTTCAGGGGGGCCTTCATGGTTTCTTGCACCGGGGCCCTGAAGGTTCTAGTTACACCACTGGTGTGGGCCATGCATATTTAGAGATGAGGTGTGGGCAGGACCAAACCATAAAGTGGCATGCAGCCTCACAGTTTGAAGCCTTTTGATTGGACAATAAAGGGAAGGGTGTTTTAAAACAAACTCCCATGCTGCAATGGAGGTCACGGACAGTGGCTGCCCCCCTAATCCATGCGCCTGGCCCCTAATCTACATGCAGGGCACCAGATGCATGGATTCCAATGTTTTTTTTTTTTTTGAAGCTCGTGATTAGAGTTTGAGGCTCTAATTGGCTTAAAAAAATGGTGGGCTCGGGGCACAGAGCACTGCGCATCCGAGCCCACCCACTTGTGTAATATTCGTGAATTAATATTCGCTAATGTCTTTCTGCTCCTCTTCCCAGAGGAGAATCAACGCCTGTTCGAGAGGGTCCTCCCAGTCAGAAGCCTGTCCAAGAGAGGAGCGTGTATAGGCCACAGTGGAGGTGTCTTGCTCCTGCCTTGGGTCCCACAACAGCCCGACTCAGCCTCCATCTCGCCACGGATCACCAAAGCAGCCACACTGCTCGAGAGTAAGGTAAGGACCGCCACCTTCCCGTCCATCCCCCAGGGGGTAGGGGGGGGGGGTGCGAGTGAGGGGGGGTCATGCATCTGGCTGTGCTGTCTGACCAGGTTGGTCTGATCTCAAAACTGGCTGCACAGAGTTATAAAATCTTTCTGCAAGTATATTAGCCCACTTTAAATTCAACTGTGTATTTAGTCCATGTTTTCAATTTGGCATGACTGCGGCTTAAAGTGGTAGTAAAGTCTGTACTACCACTTGTACCTACAGGTAAGCCTATAATAAGGCTTACCTGTAGGTACTGTAATTATCTCCTAAACTTGCACAATTTAGGAGATATTCAGATTGCATGCAGCCAATGACATTGCAGTACCGGACCTTCAGAGCCTGTGCCGGAAATGGTGGCTCCCCTGTGCATCCGCGTGAGTGATGTAATCGCACCCCCGGCCACTCATGTAGCCGGAGGCTGCGAACCCAGAAGGAAGACCGGGGGAAGATGTCGGCGTCTCAACAGTGACATTGCGGTAATGGAGGGCTTCGTTCTAAGGTAAGTTTCTCATAATGTGCTAGTATGCGATGCACAGTGCACATTATGGCATTGCCCTGCAGGAATTTTTAATTTTTTTTGACCACCAGCGGTTTACTACCACTTTAACCACTAGACATCCGGCCATAGCCGAATGACGGCCTCGGCGCGGATGTCAATTCCCGGGAGGACGTCATATGACGTCCTCCCCTTTCCTCGTTTCCTGTGCGTGCTCACGAGCGCGCAGCAGGGAAATTCTGTGTTGGCCGTGTCCCTTGGACACAGCCAATCACAGATCGCTGTGAACGGCCAATCACAGCGGCCGTTTACAGCGCGGTTGGCGTGTCCAATGGAAAATGATCTCATATGTAAACATATGAGATCATCTCTCAGTGCCGCTCTCCCTCCTCACACACAGAGACAGCGTGTGAGGAGGGCGAGATGAACGGCTGCAGCGGCCATAAGTAGGAAAAAAATAAAAATAAAGTGCCATCTGCCCTCACTGCCACCACTGCCATCTGTCCCCACTGCCACCACTGCCATCTGTCCCCAGTGCCATCTGCCAGTGCCATCTGTCAGTGCCACCTGTCCCCAGTGCCATTTGTCCTCAGTGCCACCTGTCCCCAGTGCCATGTATAAGTGCAATCTGTCATCAGTGCCACATCAGTGCCACATAGTGCCATCTGTCATCAGTGCCATATCAGTGTCACGTGTCATCAGTGCCACATATTAGTGCCATCTGTCATCAGTGCCAACTGTCAGTGTCACGTGCCATCTGTTATCAGTGTCACCTGTCATCAATGCCACGTATCGGTGCCATCTGTCATCAGTGTCACAAGAAATGAGATAGGCCACCAGTACATCAGGTGTGATACATTTTGTATGATTCGCACCACAGTTTGTGGACTCTCTAACTTTCACAAAGACCAAATAATATCCACTAATTTGGGTTATTTTTTACTAAAGATATGTGGCAGTATAAATTGTGGCCAAAATTTATGAAGAAAAATTTATAATTTCCTAAATTTTATCACAGAAACAAAGAAAAATGCGTTTTTTTTCTCAAAATTTTCGGTATTTTTTCATTTATAGCGCAAAAAATAAAAAACCCAGAGGTGATCAAATACCACCAAAAGAAAGCTCTATTTGTGGGAAAAAAAGGACAAAAAATTAATTTGGGTACAGTGTTGTATGACTGAGTAATTGTCATTCAAAGCGTGATAGCACCGAAAGCTGAAAATTGGTCTGGATAGGAGGGGGGTTTAAGTGCCCGTAAGCAAGTGGTTAAAGGACGGTGTCACAGGTCCCAATGCAAACTGTCTGCATCCAGGACCTGTCACAGTTCCTAACCCAATTTAACTATTTCAGTGCATGCCAACAGTGGTGGTGTCGCTCATTGATTTGTCCAAGGTACTGCGCTGCTGCTGTTCGCACACACTATGTGCATGGAGCTCATTTCTCTCCACCTGTATGAATGGGCCCATACAAGCCAATGGGAGTGGTCCTGGCACCCAGGGCCGGTGCTAGACTATGTTGTGCCCTAGACAAGACCAGCTACTTGCAAAAAAAAACTTCAACATTTTTAAAGTAAAACAACATGGTTGTTAAGGAGCCAGTGGCACCTGCCTGTCCCACATCTAGCATAAATGGGCCCCCCAGTCCACTAACGGCCCCTGTGAAGCTGCACAGTCTGTAGAAACCGATATGATTGTAGCTCTCCTAGTTGGCTAACAACCTTTTACCTGTACGACAAAATCATTTTTATCAGCGGCGGCCGGAGGCACATATTTTTTATTTCTCATCGTTTTTAGTCCAGACTTGCAGATTGTACAGGAAACAAAAATGTGAGACCTGCTTATTATGGAATTTCTAAAAGGAGAGATGCTGATCCGACGTTCCTGGGGTGGAAAACCGCACTAATCTACCGGCTTATCTATACTTTGATTTAGTTGTTAAATGTGTTTTATGTCATCTCATATCCCATACTCAGCGTGTGCGCAGGAGGGCGCGTTGGCTTCGCCGCACGTAATAAACCACGTTACGGCGCACCGGGGAAACATAACGCTCTAACCAACTCAGGCAGGCAGGATCCACGCAGCGTATGTGCTACCAGAGCGGTCTTATTTAACAATTTATAGCGATTCATTAGAGCAGCGGATGATGGCTGCCAGAGGCAGATCTAAGTTTCCCGTGAGGCCCCACCTCTCACCTGTACTTCCCCGCTCTGATATTTAATGTACGTTGTTCGAAGAATCAAGGAAAAGACACCAAAGGGACCCAAAAATGGCTTGTAGGTATCACAAAGAGCTTTACAAAAGTCCATGCGTTGCCGGAAAGGAAAACTACATCAGCAATGTATATTGCAAAGATCGCATCAGCAGGTTTGTATCTTCTTCACTTTTGTAGAACAGGGGTCTCCAAACTTTCTAAATAAAGGGCCCGTTTACTGGGCTTCAAATTTTAGGGAGGCTGAACTTTGGCCCCCGGGGAGCAGTAAATGTCCGCCCATCAGTGGGAGTAAACAATGTCTCAGGCTTGGTGGTCAGTGGGAGTAAAAATATTACATAGTGCCTGTGGTCAGTAGGAGGAGGAATAGTGTCCAATTATTGGTACTCAAATGAATAGTGTTCCATTGTTGATGTCAGTGGGAGGAATAGTGCCCCATCATTGGTATCAGTGGGAGGAATAGTGCCCCATCATTGGTATCAGTGGGAGGAATAGTGATCATCTCTTGTATCATGCCTGCAGTCTCTGACCATTTCTTATATCATGCTTGCAGTCTCTGACCAGCTCTTGTATCATGTCCACAGTCCCTGACCATCTCTTATATCATATCTGCAGTCTCTGACCACCTCTTGTATCATGCCTGTAGTCTTTGACCATCTCTTGTATCGTTTGAAGCCTCTGACCATCTCTTCAGTGGCGGAACTACCGCCACAGCGACCCATACGGGCCCTGTTGGCCCCGCAGCCGAGGAGGGCCCGGTGAGCGGGCGGCGGGTGAGCCGCCGAGCTGCCCGTCCACTCGGTGTTTGTGCGGGGGGTGGGAAGAATGGGAAGCTGCCAGCTGGGAGGCTAGGTGGGTGGCCAATCAGCGGGTGGCGGAACAGAGAGATGACATCATCTCTCACCGCCCGGCGCCCGCCCTGCTTCCTGGCAGTTCCGCCCTCACTGTGCAGGCAGCAGAGAGATTCCATCATCTCTCTGCTGCCAGACTGGGAAACAGAAGTGACAATACCCATTCCCCACCTTAGCAGGAAAGTGACAATCTGCAACTTGTGGCAGGTGATGGGGCAAGTGGACAGTTTGCAACTTGTGGCAGGTGATGTGGCAAGTGGACAATCCGCAATGTGTGGCAGGTGACGTGGCAAGTGGACAGTTTGCAACCTACTGGCAGGTGACGTGGCAAGTGGACAATCCGCAATGTGTGCCAGGTGACGTGGCAAGTGGACAATCCGCAATGTGTAGCACATGACGTGGCAAGTGGACAATCCGCAACTTGTGGCAGGTGACGTGGCAAGTGGACAATCCGAAACTTGAGGCAGATGACGTGGCAAGTGGACAATTCGCAATGTGTGGCAGGTGACGTGGCAAGTGGACAACCCGCAAGTTGTGGCAGGTGATGTGGCAAGTGGACAATACGCAACTTGGGGCAGGTGACGTGGCAAGTGGACAATCCACAACGGGTGGCAGTTGACATATGCAAGTGTACAATCCGCAATGGGTGGCAGTGGGTGGCAGGTGACGTGGCAAGTGGACAATCTGCAACTTGGGGCAGGTGACGTGGCAAGTGGAAAATCCGCAACTTGGGGCAGGTGACGTGGCAAGTGGACAATCTGCAACAGGTGGCAGGTGACGTGGCAAGTGGACAATCCGCAACGGGTGGCAGGTGACGTGGCAGGTGTACAATCCGCAATGGGTGGCAGGTGACGTGGCAAGTGGACAATTTGCAATGTGTGGCAAGTGGACAATCCGCAACTTGTGGCAGGTGACGTGGCAAGTGGACAATCCGCAATGTGTGGCAGGTGATGTGGCAAGTGGACAATCCGCAACTTGGGGCAGGTGACGTGGCAAGTAGACAATCCGCAACGGTGGCAGGTGACGTGGCAAGTCGACAATCCGCAACTTGTGGCAGGTGATGTGGCAAGTGGACAATCCGCAATGTGTGGCAGATGATGTGGCAAGTGGACAATCCGCAACTTGGGGCAGGTGACGTGGCAAGTGGACAATTTGCAACGGGTGGCAGGTGACGTGGCAAGTGGACAATCCGCAACGGGTGGCAGGTGACGTGGCAAGTGGACAATCCGCAATGGGTGGCATGTGACGTGGACAATTTGCAACGTGTGGCAAGTGACATTCCGCAACTTGTGGCAGGTGACGTGGCAAGTGGACAATTTGCAATGTGTGGCAAGTGACAATCCGCAACTTGTGGCAGGTGACGTGGCAAGTGGACAACCTGCAACTTGTGGCAGGTGACGTGGCATGTGGACAATCCGCAACGGGTGGCAGGTGACGTGGCAAGTGGACAATCCGCAACTTGTGGCAGGTGATGTGGCAAGTGGACAATCCGCAATGTGTGGCAGATGATGTGGCAAGTGGACAATCCGCAACTTGGGGCAGGTGACGTGGCAAGTGGACAATTCGAAACGGGTGGCAGGTGACGTGGCAAGTGGACAATCCGCAACGGGTGGCAGGTGACGTGGCAAGTGGACAATCCGCAACGGGTGACAGGTGACTTGGACAATTTGCAACGGGTGGCAAGTGAAAATCTGCAACTTGTGGCAGGTGACGTGGCAAGTGGACAATTCGCAATGTGTGGCAGGTGATAGTGGACAATTTGCAACTTGTGGCAGGTGACGTGGTAAGTGGACAATCCGCAATGTGTGGCAGGTGATAGTGGACAATTTGCAACGTGTGGCAGATGACGTGACAAGTGACAGTCCGCAACGTGTGGCAGGTGACGTGGCAAGTGGACAATCTGCAACGTGTGACAAGTGACAATTTGCATCTGGTGGCAGGTGACGTGGCAAGTGACAATCTGCATCTGGTGGCAGGCGACGGTAGCAAGTGACACACTTGAGGCTCCCACTGATTCTGCATTATGGTGAGTTGAACTATTTCATTTTCTATAACAATGTTATAATAGAAATAATATGTTTCAATCATCCTGACACCATAACAACCATGGTGCCGTGATGATTGAAGCGCCAACATCAGCCATTGCCCCGATCAATTGCCCCCCAAAAAAAATATTTTCTGGCAGTGCCCCTCCCGAGACTAGGCTCTGGATCCGCCCCTGGGTGAGGGTGGGGGGGGGGGGCCCCACACAACATTTTGCTATGGGGCCCTGTGATTTCTAGTTACGCCCCTGCATCTCTTGTATCATGCCTGCAGTTTCTGACCAGCTCTTGTATCATGTCCACAGTCCCTGACCAGCTCTTGTATCATGCCTGCGGTCTCTGACCATCCCTTATATCATATCTGCAGTCTCTGTCCATCCCTTATATCATATCTGCAGTCTCTAACCATATCTTGTATCATGTCTGCAGTATCTCACCATCCCTTGTATCATTTGCAGTCTGACAATCTCTTGTATCATGCCTGTAGTCTTTGACCATCTCTTGTATCAATCCTGCAGTCCCTTGCAATCTCTTGTATCCTGTCCACAGTCTCTGACCATCTTTTGTATCCTGTCCACAGTCTCTGACCATCTTTTGTATCATGTCCACAGTCTCTGACCATCTTTTGTATCATGTCCACAGTCTCTGACCATCTTTTGTATCATGTCCACAGTCTCTGACCATCTTTTGTATCATGTCCACAGTCTCTGACAATCTTTTGTATCATGTCCACAGTCTCTGACCATCTCGTGTATCATGTCCACAGTCTCTGACCATCTTTTGTATCATGTCCACAGTCTCTGACCATCTTTTGTATCATGTCCACAGTCTCTGACCATCTTTTGTATCATGTCCACAGTCTCTGACCATCTTTTGTATCATGTCCACGTCTCTGACCATCTCTTGTATCATGTCCACAGTCTCTGACCATCTTTTGTATCATGTCCACAGTCTCTGACCATCTTTTGTATCATGTCCACAGTCTCTGACCATCTCTTGTATCATGTCCACAGTCTCTGACCATCTTTTGTATCATGTCCACAGTCTCTGACCATCTCTTGTATCATGTCCACAGTCTCTGACCATCTCTTGTATCATGTCCACAGTCTCTGACCATCTCTTGTATCATGTCCACAGTCTCTGACCATCTCTTGTATCCTCTATACAGTCATCATGTGTCTTGTCATTTCTTGTATCACGTCTGCAGTCTCTGACCATCTCTTTCCCCATGTCCGCAGTCTCTAATCATCTTTATCATCCTCATAGTCGTTGACTGTATCCTGTTGTGCCTATCCCCTCTCTGACACTGAATATTCACTGCATTTTGTTATGCGACCCTTTGGCAATGTCAGGGGCCACACTTGAGGCTTTCATATAAAAAAAGTAGCCACCACCGTTCTAAGGGCTTGCTCACACCTGCAGCATTCTCTACCGCCCCTCAGAAAAATGATACACAGGGGATCGCTTTTCAGAGGTCAGTAGAGGAACATCTGCTGGACACTCAGGAGGCAATACTGCCACACCATGAATGCACTTTTTTTTTATAGTTGAATGGGGGTTTTGGATGAAAATATCATGCCGCAACCATACACCAAGTATTTGACTCGTGGTTGCAGTGTGGCCCCGTTAAAAAAATCAAATTAGTCAGCGCTGCCACCATAAAATGCTACATGGGGTATCATTTTTGCTTTACTTTGTATTTGCAGCTTATGCAAGACCTAGAGTGGCTGCATATAGGTGGGCGGTTAAGAGGTGGTAAAACCATGGCGCAACCATCGTTTTTTTTACCCCTCCAGGCCTTCCATGTTAACATTGCCTATCGCTCAGATGTGAATGGGCCCTTTGCTTTCAATGTGGGCCCCTGGGTACGGGGGAATTTGTGTATCATGCATGCAGTGAATCGTCGCTCTCACGTTCACAGTTGGCCGGCGATGAATTAGCGGCGCGTCACTCCTACTTTTCCCAAGGTCACGTTGTGTTCTACTTTTCTACAAGTTCTAGGCAACAATAAAAAGTAATCAGCACATCTGAGCGTTTGTGTGACCTCTGTCAGAGATGGGGGACGAGGACGCCGCGCGGCGAGGAGACAACAGAGCTTCCCGACGCCTTGCAGCGCCTCTAATAACGGGTCTTCAGCTTATCTCAGCACTTAGAACGCCTGCTAAAAGAATTACCATTAATTATCCACCCAATAAGACATGACAGGGCCTTGGTGTATGCAGAAATAATTGCAGCGAATGGAAGGGATGGGAAGGGCCCGAGACGCGCTGCGGGGGAAAATAAAACAGATGAAACAATTAGTTAAGATGGTGACGGCGATCGTTTCACCGGTGACTCCGCTGCGGAGAGACGTCGGGGACAACATAGCATCTCGAATATGAAGATCATTACCTACAGGCACGCGTCTCATGGATAAAACAGTGGTAGTCGATGATCATGTGACTGCTTCTCTACATCTTCCAGGTGATGAAAAGTGACAGTTAACAGGGAAAGCACACAAAGGAATGTGGCTGAAGGAGGAGATGTGTGTTTGTTGCATTATGTTGCTTCTGAAAAAAAATAAAAAACACTTATGCCGCGTACACACAATCGTAAATTTGGCCAGCAAAAGACCGATGAGAGCTTTTGGTCGGAAAATGCGACCGTGTGTATGCTCCATCGGACTTTTGCTGGCCGAATTCCAGCCAGCAAAAAAAGATTTAGAGCAGGTTCTCAATTTTTCGGTTGGAAAAAGTTTTGATCGGTAAATTCCGATCGTCTGTACCAATTCCGACGTGCAAAATTCCTACAAATGCTCGGAAACAATTTGACGCATGCTCGGAAGCATTGAACTTAATTTTCTCGGCTCGTCGTAGTGTTGTACGTCACCGCGTTCTTGACGGTAGAAAGTTCAGCAAACGTTTGTGTGACCGTGTGTATGCAAGCCAAGCTTAAGCGGAATTCCGTCGGAAAAAACATCCAAGATTTTTCAGACGGAAATTCCACTCGTGTGTACGTGGCATTAGACAAAAGTAATAGTAAGAGACAAGAGGGCCCTTTTATATTTTTGCTGTGCTCAACCACGCATAGCGTCACGTGTTGCACTATGTAGATGCAAAAATAAATTATAGAGAGGTGGGACTTTAAAGGTGTTGAAACCTCCTCACAGAGTGATTACCAATACCATAGGTGTGTGCAGACCATGGCATTAGGGTGGGCATCCAAAGCTCAAACACGTGTGTGTGCGTGTGTATATATATATATATATATATATATATATATATTCATATCTCTATCTATCATATATATATATATATATATATATATATATATATATTTATATTTATTTATATCTTAGTAGAGCAGTGGACGGTGTCAGTAGGGAAGAGATTGATGTCAGTAGTTTGTTTTTATTTATTTTTTTAGCATAAGTTTTTTTATTATTATTTTTATATATATATATATATATATATATATATATATATAATTGAAAAAGGAGGTTTGGACTTTAAATGAAGTGGCTGGAATGCGCAAGTAAAAGTATTTAATTAGATTATGGCAGTATAGAGTAAATATAGAAAGATTCATTGTATACACAAACATGTACATCTATTTGGCACAGAGTATATACATAATGGTAGCATAACTATATATAAAATCGCATCAATCCAGAATGCATACATAGGTAAATATAGAATATATAGAGCAATGGTGTGGCCAGCAATGCCTCAAGTGGCATACCCTGTACCTATGTGTATGATTATATAATGTAAACAAAGTTGTGAGAACGTAATAAATGTCACTGTAGCATCCATTGTAGCTCGACGCGTTTCGTGGATGTGTCTCCACTCATCAGGAGCAGATGCGACAGATACCTGTAAAAGGTGCAAAAATTATAAACCACACTCCATATAGAGGGGAATGCAAACAGTAAAAGATTTGGTCAAAAATATCTACCAACCCTGGCAGGCGCAGCAGGCATCGACTGGCACATGGTGAGGCGGGGGCACAGGTATCTGTCGCATCTGCTCCTGATGAGTGGAGACACAGCCACGAAACGCGTCGAGCTACAATGGATGTTACAGTGACATTTATTACGTTCTCACAACTTTGTTTACATCATATAATCATACACATAGGTACCGGGTATGCCACTTGAGGCATTGCTGGCCACACCATTGCTCTATATACTATATATTTACCTATGTATGCATTCTGGATTGATGCTATTTTATATATAGTTATGCTACCATTATGTATATACTCTGTGCCAAATAGATGTACATGTTTGTGTATACAATGAATCTTTCTATATTTACTCTATACTGCCATGATCTAATTAAATACTTTTTTACTTGCGCATTCCAGCCACTTCATTTAAAGTCCCAACCTCCTTTTTCAATTGTACCAAATCCCGGGATGGATGCGCTTACCCACGCCTCATCTAAAGTCCCAAATTGCTTCTCTATATATATCTATATATATATCTATATATCTATATATCTATATATATCTATATATATATATATATACACACAATTATTTAGGAGCTCCATTGGAAGGCTTTGGTGAGATATCAGAGGTCTAAACAGACCCCTGATGTCTCACTTTTAAGACAGAGATTTCCCAGTCCCTTCTTCTGCAACCAAGCAGCAGGGGGAATTTGTGCAGCACAGCATGATTAGGGACACCTGGCACCCCCTGTGCCCACGCCTATGACCAATACACATACATAGGTTAAAAAAGTTTTTTATTCCAAAATTTGTTAACCCCGGACCATTTGGCTGGCCAAAGACCAGATCGTTTTTTTGTCGATTCGGGAATGCGTCGCTTTAACTGGTTTCCGACCGGCGCACGACGATATACGTCGGCAGAATGGCACGGACAGGCAGGAGGGCGTATATATAAGCCCCTTCTTAATGCCGTCCGTGCTATCGGGAGCGGCACGCTCCCGCACCGGTCGGAACCCCCGTGAGGCCGGTCGCGGGTCCCGCGGACTCGATCGTCGCGGGGACACCCACGATCGTCTCACGGGAAGGCAGAACGGGGAGATACGGAAATAGACAGCATCTCCCCGTTCTGCCTAGCAACTAGTGATGCCGATCTCTGCTCCCTGTGATTGGAGCAGAGATCAGCATTCACTAGCTGACAGCCACGCCCCCCCCCCACAGTAAGAAACACACCCCTAGGCATACTTAACCCCTACACTGCCCCCCTGTGGTTAACCCCTTCACTGCCAGTGTCAGTTATACAGGAATCAATGCATTTAAATAGCATTGATTGCTGTATAAATGACAATGGTCCCAAAAATGTGTCAAAAATGTCTGATGTGTCCGCCATAATGTCGCAGTCACAATAAAAATCACTGATCGCCGCCATTACTAATAAAAAAAATATATTAATAAAAACGCTATAACTTCTGCGCAAACCAATCAATAATCGCTTATTGCGATTTTTTTTACCAAAAATATGTAGAAGAATACGTATCGGCCTAAACTTTTTTTTTATATATTTTTGGGGGATATTTATTATAGCAAAAAATAATGTGTTTTTTTTTCAAAATTGTCGCTCTTTTTTGTTTATAGCGCAAAAAATAAAAACTGTAGGGGCGATCAAATACCACCGAAAGAAAGCTCTATTTGTGGGAAAAAAAGGACGTAAATTTTCTTTGGGAGCCACGTCGCACGACCGCGCAATTGTCAGTTAAAGCGACGCAGTGCCGAATCGCAAAAAGTGGCCTGGTCCTTTGGCTGCAAATTGGTCCGGTCTGAAAGTGGTTAACTGACAATTGCGCGGTCGTGCGACGTGGCTCCCAAACGAAAACCCATAAGACATTTTTATATATTTGTTATACACACAAATACTGTTTTCTTTTGCTGGTATTTAATCACCACTGGTTTTTTTTTGTTAAATAAATAAAAAAGCCTGAAAATTCAGGAAAAAAAAAACACACGTTTTTCTTTGTTTCTGTTATAAAATGTTGCAAATAAATAATCTTTCTTCATAAATTTAGGCCAAAATGTATTCTGCTATTTTCTTTTGGTGAAAATAACCCAAATCAGTGTTTATTATTTTTTCTGTAGGAAAGTTATACAGTCCACAAACTATGGTATATATATATATATATATATGAAAATTGATCAATCCTGATGTACTGACGGCCCTAAAACATCAGGACAGTAAAGATATCCCCCAAATGAGCCCTTTTTGGAAAGTAGACAGTCAAAGGTATTTAGTAAGGGGCATGGTGAGCTTTTTAACCCCCTCAGTACAGGGCATTTTCACCCCCTTCCTGACCAAGCCATTTTTCAGCTTTCAGCGCTGTCACATTTTGAATGACAATTGCGCGGTCATACAACGCTGTACCCAAATGAAATTGTTATCATTTTGTCCCCACAAATAGAGCTTTATTTTGGTGGTATTTGATCACCTCTGCGGTCTTTATTTTTTTTGCGCTATAAACAAAAGAAGAGGGACAAGTTTTTTAAAAAAACAATATTTTTTACTTTTTACTATACTAAATATCCCCAAAAAATATATAAAAAAAACATTTTTTTTTCTCAGTTTAGGCCGATACGTATTCTTCTACATATTTTTGGTAAAAAAAAATCGCAATAAGCGTATATTAATTGGTTTGCGCAAAAGTTATAGCGTCTACAAAATAGAGGATAGATTTATAGCATTTTTTTTTTTAACTAGTAATGGCGGCGATCTGCGTTTTTTATCGTGACTGCGATATTGCGGCGAACATATCGGACACTTTTGACACATTTTTGGGACCATTCACATTTATATAGCGATCCGTGCTATAAAAATGCATTGATTACTGTATAAATGTGACTGGCAGGGAAGGGGTTAACCACTAGGGGGCGCTGAAGGGGTTAATATGTTCCCTGGGAGTGATTCTAACTGTGGGGGGAGGGGACTCACAAGGGGAGGAGCCCGATCAGTATGTCTCTGTACAGAGAACACACCATCGGCTCCTCTCTTCTGACAGGACAGTGGATCTGTGTGTTTACACACACAGATCCATGGTTCCGCTGTGTTACCGGGCAATCGCGGGTGCCTGGCGGACATCGCGGCCACTGGGAACGCGTGACACAGCGGGCGCGCGCTCCCTGGAGGGCCGGGAAGGGAAGGACATCATATGACGCCCTCCCGCCCTGAGAGATGCGCCGCCTGGCCGTCAATAGACAGCCGGCGGACAGCTAGTGGTTAAAGGTGCAATTTTTTTTGTCATAATATTTTGGAAAATGAAAAATTTTAAAAAAGATCACATTTGTAAAAAAAAAAAAAAGTAAGAAAAAAAATGTAAAAAAAAGATAATTTTTTTTCTTTTACATACCGTCACCAGTGCTATACAGTGTCATCATATAACTGGTGTAGCGGTGATCTGGGACACAATATACTACTTTGGGGAAGTTATTAGGATTTTATTTATTTTTTTACACATTGTGATTGTTTATTGCAGTGAATTAGATTGCATTTTACTGAATGAAACTGATTTATTCAGTATGTTTTGTTGTGATTAGCTGTGATTGGTCAAAGCTAATCACATGGTACAGATGGTCTGTACCATGTGATCACATTGACCAATCACAGCTAGCAACACAATTGCACACAATGGATGGCATGAAAGGAAGCCATCCATTGTGTACAACTGTCATGTGACCTGCTGTGATTGGTCATGGTGGTCACATGGTACCAGCAGCAAGCCGGATACGGCCAGTGGCAGATCTTGCCGCTGCGCAACACTTTCTGCGAGAACGTTATATGACGTCCAGTCAGGATCTTAAAGCCTCCGCCTGACCATCATATAGGCCGAGCGGGGAGGTGATATAGTGGCGCTCTGCTGATTTTCACCACCCAATTATGTGCAAGCAAATTCATTAATAACTCTTCACTGATAACCTGTAAAGGCTTTTAAAGCGCCCCCTATGGACAGTTTTAGATACCGCAGTTTGTCAACATTTTTATGTGCACTGACAAAAAATGTGTTCATTTTGGTTTCATTCTTTTTTTTTTGCTTTTTTCGGAAATTCGGAATTCCGAAATCCGAAAAATAAGATTTTCGAATTTTCGGATTTACAAATTCAGAATTTTTGAATTTCCGAATTTCGAATTTCTGAATTTTAGAATTTTCAAATTTCCGAATTTCGAATTTTCAAATTTCCGAATTTCGAATTTTCAAATTTCCGAATTTCGAATTTTCAAATTTCCGAATTTCGAATTTCTAAATTTTCTAATTTCTGAATTTTAGAATTTAGACTTTCCGAATTTTCAAATTTCTAAATTTAGAATTCCCAGATTTTTGGAATTTGATAATTCAAAAATGTGAAAATTCGAAAATGCGAAAAAAGAAAGACAAATTGGTAAAACTATTAAATGATTCAAATTTCAGAATTTCCGAAATTTCGAATTTCCGAAATTTCGAAATTTCCGAAATTTCGGAATTTCCGAAATTTTGAATTTCCGAAATTTCGAAATTTTGAATTTCCGAAATTTCGAATTTC
This sequence comes from Lithobates sylvaticus, assembly GCA_028564925.1. NCBI lineage: Eukaryota > Metazoa > Chordata > Amphibia > Anura > Ranidae > Lithobates > Lithobates sylvaticus. The sequence goes on from CM053028.1 coordinate 523,736,210, forward strand.
TGCAATTCTGAAATTTCGAATTTCTGAAATTCTGAAATTTCGAATTTCTGAAATTTCAAATTTTGAAACGAATTTGTAACTAAACGAATTGCACATGTCTATTTCACAGACGTGTGCATTTTTTTAATCTTGACACGTTAGGTATCTGTTTTGCATCTTTTTATATTTTATCAAAATATTGGGCATTATATCATAGCTCCCAACTTTTCCTTGATTTTGAGGGACTGTCCCTGATTTGGTCCCTCTTTCCTTCTCATTTGTCCCTCATTTTGGTCTGATCTTTCTAGTTGTATATAAAAATGTACTACTTATCGTTCAAAAAGTGTTTTCCAGCGCTAAACCTTTCATCCGATTTCTAAATGGCAGCATTTGTAAATTTCAAAAGCATAGTATAAAATAATAGTAGAAGTAAAATAAAAAGCACTTGTGGGTTTAACTAATCATTTTTTTTGTATAATTCTCATTCAAGGGGGCGTGGCAGGGGGCGTGTCCTATGCCTTCATATGTTTGCTAATAGGCGTCCCTCATTCCCATCTCAAAAAATTGGCAGGTATGATATACAGTGGGGGAAATAATTATTTGATCCCCTGCAGATCTTGTAGGTTCGCCCACTTATAAAGAAATGAAGGGTCTATAATTTTTATCATAGGTGTATTTTAAATGATAAAGACAGAATATCAATCAAAAATCCAGAAAAAACACACGATACAAATGTTATAAATTGAGTTGCAGTTCAGTGAGTAAAATAAGTATTTGATCCCCAAGCAAAACATGACTTAGTACTTGGTGGAGAAACCTTTGTGGGCAATCAAAGAGGTCAGACGTTTCCTATAGATGGTGACCAGGTTTGCACACATCTCAGGAGGGATTTTGGCCACTCTTCTTTAGATCTTCTATAAATCCTTAATGTTTCTTGGCTGTCATTTGGCAACTCGAAGTTTCAGCTCCCTTCATACATTATTGTGCTTCTTCTTGAGCCACTCTTTGTTGCCTTGGTGGTAGGTTTTGGGTCATTGTCATGCTGGAAGACCCATCCTTGACTCATCTTCAGTGTTCTGGCTGAGGGAAGAAGGTTCTCATCCATGATTATACAATACATGGCCCCGCCCATTGGCCCCTCATTGCGGCAAAGTCGTCTGTACCTTTAGCAGAGAAACATCCCCAAAGCATCATGTTTCCACCACTGTGCTTGACTGTAGGGATGATGTTCTTAGGGTCATAGTCAGTCCCTGGTATCAGTGTCAGTCCTCTATGTCAGCCCTGATATCACTGTCAGTCCTCTATGTCAGCCCTGATATCAGTGTCAGTCCCTGATATCACTGTCAGTCCTCTATGTCAGCCCTGATATCAGTGTCAGTCCCTGATATCACTGTCAGTCCTCTATGTCAGTCCCTGATATCAGTGTCAGTCCCTGATATCACTGTCAGTCCTCTATGTCAGTCCCTGGTATCAGTGTCAGTCCCTGGTATCAGTGTCAGTCCCTGATATCAGCGTCAGTCCTCTATGTCAGTCCCTGGTATCAGTGTCAGTCCCTGGTATCAGTGTCAGTCCCTGATATCAGCGTCAGTCCTCTATGTCAGTCCCTGGTATCAGTGTCAGTCCCTGGTGTCAGTGTCAGTCCCTGGTGTCAGTGTCAGTCCCTGGTATCAGCGTTAGTCCCTGATATCAGCGTCAGTCCTCTATGTCAGTCCCTGGTATCAGCGTCAGTCCTCTATGTCAGTCCCTGGTATCAGTGTCAGTCCCTGATATCAGCGTCAGTCCTCTATGTCAGTCCCTGGTATCAGTGCCAGTCCTCTATGTCAGTCCCTGGTATCAGCGTCAGTCCTCTATGTCAGTCCCTGGTATCAGCGTCAGTCCTCTATGTCAGTCCCTGGTATCAGTGTCAGTCCTCTATGTCAGTCCCTGGTATCAGTGTCAGTCCCTGATATCAGTGTCAGTCCCTGGTATCAGTGTCAGTCCTCTATGTCAGTCCCTGGTATCAGTGTCAGTCCCTGATATCAGTGTCAGTCCCTGGTATCAGTGTCAGTCCCTGGTATCAGTGTCAGTCCCTGGTATGAGGGTGGCATGGCTCTGGGTATCTCTGTATAGAGATCTGTGAGGTCGCACACTGATTGGATGGAGTGATGAGGGGAGGACATGTGATGATCAGACAGCTCGGTGATGATCTCGGCCCTCGGTACACACTGACTAAGAGGACAGCGGAGATGTGGTCACGTGGACCACTGTGGGCAAACGTCACCGGCCGCCAGTAACAAAGATGGGGGGGAAGAGAAAATCGAAATAGCCTGACTTCATCAGGAGGCGGAGCCCAGGCACGCGCAGCGGGGAGCGCGCCGCCCTGGCTGCCAGGAAGAGGGAAAAGCGCGTCCCCGCCCGGTGCACCGATACCAGAGCGCGCAGCGGGTAACGGGACCGGAGAGAGGTGAGAGGCGACACCCCGACACCGGGGACTGAGATAGTGATATGGAAGACTGAGACACTGAAATTATTGACTGAGATACTGACATACCTGACACTGAGAACCAAAACACTGACATCAGGGACTGAAACACTGACATAGAGGACCAAGATACTGATATCAGGGACTGAGACACTGATATCAGGGACTGAGACACTGATATCAGGGACTGAGACACTGATATCAGGGACTGAGACACTGATATCAGGGACTGAGACACTGACATAGAGGACTGAGACACTGACATAGTGGACTGAGACACTGATATCAGGGACTGAGACACTGACATAGAGGACTGAGACACTGACATAGAGGACTGAGACACTGACATAGTGGACTGAGACACTGACATAGTGGACTGAGACACTGACATAGAGGACTAAGACACTGGCATAGAGGACTAAGACACTGGCATAGAGGACTAAGACACTGGCATAGAGGACTAAGACACTGGCATAGAGGACTGAGACACTGGCATTGAGAACTGAGACACTGATATCAGGGACGGAGACACTGACATCAGGGACTGAGACACTGACATAGAGAACCAAAACACTGATATCAGGGACTGGGGCACTGACATAGAGGACTTGGACACTGATATCAGGGACTGAGAAACTGACATAGATATCAGGGACTGAGACACTGACATAGAGGACCAAAACACTGATATCAGGGACTGGGACACTGACATAGAGGACTCGGACACTGACATCAGGGACTGAGACACTGACATAGATATCAGGGACTGAGACAGTGACATAGAGGACCAAAACACTGATATCAGGGACTGAGACACTGACTGAGAGGACTCGGACACTGACATCAGGGACTGAGACACTGACATAGATATCAGGGACTGAGACACTGACATAGAAGACTGAGATACAGATATAGAGGACTGAGACACTCGCATACAGTACTGGGACACTGACATCAGGGACTGAGACACTGAGACCCCAGTATAGGGAATTGAGATGGTAACATGAAGGACTGAGACACTGACAGAGGGGACTGAGACCTTGTGATAGTCTGTGCACATTACTGAGTCCTGATCTAGCACTGTGCATTTTTCAGTCATTCATTGTAGTCTTCTATAATGAAGCCTCCTGCACTGTTTGTATCAGTGATATGTTGTGGCACAGTGCTGTTGGTCTCTGCTGCCAGAGATGTGTAGTTCTATGCTGTCAGAGATGTGCAGGTGTCTGCTGCCAGAGATGTGTAGTTCTATGCTGCCAGAGACATGTAGTCAGAGATGTGTAGGTCTATGCTGCGAGAGATGTGTAGGTCTCTGCTGCCAGAGACGTGTAGTCAGAGATGTGTAGGTCTCTGCTGCCAGAGATGTGTAGGTCTATGCTGTCAGAGATGTGTCATTCTCTGCTGTCAGAGATGTGTCATTCTCTGCTGTCAGAGATGTGTCATTCTCTGCTGTCAGAGATGTGTCGTTCTCTGCTGTCAGAGATGTGTCGTTCTCTGCTGTCAGAGATGTGTCGTTCTCTGCTGTCAGAGATGTGTCGTTCTCTGCTGTCAGAGATGTGTCGTTCTCTGCTGTCAGAGATGTGTCGTTCTCTGCTGTCAGAGATGTGTCGTTCTCTGCTGTCAGAGATGTGTCGTTCTCTGCTGTCAGAGATGTGTCGTTCTCTGCTGCCAGAGATGTGTAGTTCTCTGCTGCCAGAGATGTGTAGTTCTCTGCTGCCAGAGATGTGTAGTTCTCTGCTGCCAGAGATGTGTAGTTCTCTGCTGCCAGAGATGTGTCAGTCTATGCTGCCAGAGATGTGTCAGTCTATGCTGTCAGAGATGTGTCAGTCTATGCTGTCAGAGATGTGTCAGTCTATGCTGTCAGAGACGTGTCAGTCTATGCTGTCAGAGACGTGTCAGTCTATGCTGTCAGAGACGTGTAGGTCTCTGCTGTCAGAGACGTGTAGGTCTCTGCTGCCAGAGACGTGTAGGTCTCTGCTGCCAGAGACGTGTAGGTCTCTGCTGCCAGAGACGTGTAGGTCTCTGCTGCCAGAGACGTGTAGGTCTCTGCTGCCAGAGACGTGTAGGTCTCTGCTGTCAGAAATGTGTAGTTCTATGCTGTCAGACACCTACACATCTGACAGCATAGAACTACACATTTCTGACAGCAGAGACCTACACGTCTCTGGCAGCAGAGACCTACACGTCTCTGGCAGCAGAGACCTACACGTCTCTGGCAGCAGAGACCTACACGTCTCTGGCAGCATAGAACTACACATCTCTGACAGCAGAGACCTACACATCTCTGACAGCATAGAACTACACATCTCTGACAGCAGAGATGTGTAGGTCTCTGCTGTCAGAGACGTGTAGTTCTCGGCTTTCAGAGACGTGTAGCTCTCTGCTGCCAGAGACGTGTAGGTCTGTGCTGTCAGAGACGTGTAGGTCTATGCTGTCAGAGACGTGTAGGTCTGTGCTGTCAGAGACGTGTAGGTCTATGCTGTCAGAGACGTGTAGGTCTATGCTGTCAGAGACGTGTAGGTCTATGCTGTCAGAGACGTGTAGGTCTATGCTGTCAGAGACGTGTAGGTCTATGCTGTCAGAGACGTGTAGGTCTATGCTGTCAGAGACGTGTAGGTCTATGCTGTCAGAGACGTGTAGGTCTATGCTGTCAGAGACGTGTAGGTCTCTGCTGTCAGAGACGTGTAGGTCTCTGCTGTCAGAGACGTGTAGGTCTCTGCTGTCAGAGACGTGTAGTTCTATGCTGTCAGAGACGTGTAGTTCTATGCTGTCAGAGACGTGTAGTTCTATGCTGTCAGAGACGTGTAGTTCTATGCTGTCAGAGACGTGTAGGTCTATGCTGTCAGAGACGTGTAGGTCTCTGCTGCCAGAGACGTGTAGGTCTGTGCTGTCAGAGACGTGTAGGTCTGTGCTGTCAGAGACGTGTAGGTCTGTGCTGTCAGAGACGTGTAGGTCTGTGCTGTCAGAGACGTGTAGTTCTATGCTGTCAGAGACGTGTAGTTCTATGCTGTCAGAGACGTGTAGTTCAATGCTGTCAGAGACGTGTAGTTCTCTGCTGTCAGAAATGTGTAGGTCTCTGCTGTCAGAAATGTGTAGGTCTCTGCTGTCAGAAATGTGTAGGTCTCTGCTGTCAGAAATGTGTAGTTCTATGCTGTCAGATGTGTAGGTGTCTGCTGTCAGAGACGGGTAGGTCTATGCTGTCAGAGACGTGTAGTTCTATGCTGTCAGAGACGTGTAGTTCTATGCTGTCAGAGACGTGTAGTTCTATGCTGTCAGAGACGTGTAGGTCTATGCTGTCAGAGATGTGTAGTTATATGCTGTCAGAGATGTGTAGTTATATGCTGTCAGAGATGTGTAGTCAGAGATGTGTAGGTCTCTGCTGTCAGACGTGTAGGTCTCGGCTGTCAGACATGTGTAGGTCTCGGCTGTCAGAGATGTGTAGGTCTCGGCTGTCAGAGATGTGTAGGTCTCGGCTGTCAGAGATGTGTAGGTCTCGGCTGTCAGAGATGTGTAGGTCTCGGCTGTCAGAGATGTGTAGGTCTCGGCTGTCAGAGATGTGTAGGTCTCGGCTGTCAGAGATGTGTAGGTCTCGGCTGTCAGAGATGTGTAGGTCTCGGCTGTCAGAGATGTGTAGGTCTCGGCTGTCAGAGATGTGTAGGTCTCGGCTGTCAGAGATGTGTAGGTCTCGGCTGTCAGAGATGTGTAGGTCTCGGCTGTCAGAGATGTGTAGGTCTCGGCTGTCAGAGATGTGTAGGTCTGTGCTGTCAGAGATGTGTAGGTCTGTGCTGTCAGAGATGTGTAGTCAGAGACGTGTAGGTCTATGCTGTCAGAGACGTGTAGGTCTCTGCTGTCAGAGACGTGTAGGTCTCTGCTGTCAGAGACGTGTAGGTCTCTGCTGTCAGAGACGTGTAGGTCTCTGCTGTCAGAGACGTGTAGGTCTCTGCTGTCAGAGACGTGTAGGTCTCTGCTGTCAGAGACGTGTAGTTCTATGCTGTCAGAGACGTGTAGTTCTATGCTGTCAGAGACGTGTAGTTCTATGCTGTCAGACGTGTAGTTCTATGCTGTCAGAGACGTGTAGTTCTCTGCTGTCAGAAATGTGTAGGTCTCTGCTGTCAGAAATGTGTAGGTCTCTGCTGTCAGAAATGTGTAGTTCTATGCTGTCAGATGTGTAGGTGTCTGCTGTCAGAGACGTGTAGTTCTATGCTGTCAGAGACGTGTAGTTCTATGCTGCCAGAGACGTGTAGGTCTCTGCTGCCAGAGATGTGTAGGTCTCTGCTGTCAGAGATGTGTAGGTTTCTGCTGTCAGAGATGTGTAGGTCTCTGCTGTCAGAGATGTGTAGGTCTCTGCTGTCAGAGATGTGTAGTCAGAGATGTGTAGGTTTCTGCTGTCAGACATGTGTAGGTCTATGCTGTCAGAGATGTGTAGGTCTCTGCTGTCAGACATGTGTAGGTCTCGGCTGTCAGACATGTGTAGGTCTCGGCTGTCAGAGATGTGTAGGTCTCGGCTGTCAGACATGTGTAGGTCTCGGCTGTCAGAGATGTGTAGGTCTCGGCTGTCAGAGATGTGTAGGTCTCGGCTGTCAGAGATGTGTAGGTCTCGGCTGTCAGAGATGTGTAGGTCTCGGCTGTCAGAGATGTGTAGGTCTCGGCTGTCAGAGATGTGTAGGTCTCGGCTGTCAGAGATGTGTAGGTCTCGGCTGTCAGAGATGTGTAGGTCTCGGCTGTCAGAGATGTGTCGTTCTCTGCTGTCAGAGATGTGTCGTTCTCTGCTGTCAGAGATGTGTCGTTCTCTGCTGTCAGAGATGTGTCATTCTCTGCTGTCAGAGATGTGTCGTTCTCTGCTGTCAGAGATGTGTCGTTCTCTGCTGTCAGAGATGTGTCGTTCTCTGCTGTCAGAGATGTGTCGTTCTCTGCTGTCAGAGATGTGTCGTTCTCTGCTGTCAGAGATGTGTCGTTCTCTGCTGTCAGAGATGTGTCGTTCTCTGCTGCCAGAGATGTGTAGTTCTCTGCTGCCAGAGATGTGTAGTTCTCTGCTGCCAGAGATGTGTAGTTCTCTGCTGCCAGAGATGTGTAGTTCTCTGCTGCCAGAGATGTGTAGTTCTCTGCTGCCAGAGATGTGTCAGTCTATGCTGCCAGAGATGTGTCAGTCTATGCTGTCAGAGATGTGTCAGTCTATGCTGTCAGAGATGTGTCAGTCTATGCTGTCAGAGACGTGTCAGTCTATGCTGTCAGAGACGTGTAGGTCTCTGCTGCCAGAGACGTGTAGGTCTCTGCTGTCAGAGACGTGTAGGTCTCTGCTGCCAGAGACGTGTAGGTCTCTGCTGCCAGAGACGTGTAGGTCTCTGCTGCCAGAGACGTGTAGGTCTCTGCTGCCAGAGACGTGTAGGTCTCTGCTGTCAGAAATGTGTAGTTCTATGCTGTCAGACACCTACACATCTGACAGCATAGAACTACACATTTCTGACAGCAGAGACCTACACGTCTCTGGCAGCAGAGACCTACACGTCTCTGGCAGCAGAGACCTACACGTCTCTGGCAGCAGAGACCTACACGTCTCTGGCAGCATAGAACTACACATCTCTGACAGCAGAGACCTACACATCTCTGACAGCATAGAACTACACATCTCTGACAGCAGAGATGTGTAGGTCTCTGCTGTCAGAGACGTGTAGTTCTCGGCTTTCAGAGACGTGTAGCTCTCTGCTGCCAGAGACGTGTAGTTCTCTGCTGTCAGAGACGTGTAGGTCTATGCTGCCAGAGACGTGTAGTTCTATGCTGTCAGAGACGTGTAGGTCTATGCTGTCAGAGACGTGTAGGTCTATGCTGTCAGAGACGTGTAGGTCTATGCTGTCAGAGACGTGTAGGTCTATGCTGTCAGAGACGTGTAGGTCTATGCTGTCAGAGACGTGTAAGTCTATGCTGTCAGAGACGTGTAGGTCTATGCTGTCAGAGACGTGTAGGTCTATGCTGTCAGAGACGTGTAGGTCTCTGCTGTCAGAGACGTGTAGGTCTCTGCTGTCAGAGACGTGTAGGTCTCTGCTGTCAGAGACGTGTAGTTCTATGCTGTCAGAGACGTGTAGTTCTATGCTGTCAGAGACGTGTAGTTCTATGCTGTCAGAGACGTGTAGTTCTATGCTGTCAGAGACGTGTAGTTCTATGCTGTCAGAGACGTGTAGTTCTATGCTGTCAGAGACGTGTAGTTCTATGCTGTCAGAGACGTGTAGTTCTCGGCTTTCAGAGACGTGTAGCTCTCTGCTGCCAGAGACGTGTAGGTCTGTGCTGTCAGAGACGTGTAGGTCTGTGCTGTCAGAGACGTGTAGGTCTGTGCTGTCAGAGACGTGTAGTTCTATGCTGTCAGAGACGTGTAGTTCTATGCTGTCAGAGACGTGTAGTTCAATGCTGTCAGAGACGTGTAGTTCTCTGCTGTCAGAAATGTGTAGGTCTCTGCTGTCAGAAATGTGTAGGTCTCTGCTGTCAGAAATGTGTAGGTCTCTGCTGTCAGAAATGTGTAGTTCTATGCTGTCAGATGTGTAGGTGTCTGCTGTCAGAGACGGGTAGGTCTATGCTGTCAGAGACGTGTAGTTCTATGCTGTCAGAGACGTGTAGTTCTATGCTGTCAGAGACGTGTAGTTCTATGCTGTCAGAGACGTGTAGGTCTATGCTGTCAGAGATGTGTAGTTATATGCTGTCAGAGATGTGTAGTTATATGCTGTCAGAGATGTGTAGTCAGAGATGTGTAGGTCTCTGCTGTCAGACGTGTAGGTCTCGGCTGTCAGACATGTGTAGGTCTCGGCTGTCAGAGATGTGTAGGTCTCGGCTGTCAGAGATGTGTAGGTCTCGGCTGTCAGAGATGTGTAGGTCTCGGCTGTCAGAGATGTGTAGGTCTCGGCTGTCAGAGATGTGTAGGTCTCGGCTGTCAGAGATGTGTAGGTCTCGGCTGTCAGAGATGTGTAGGTCTCGGCTGTCAGAGATGTGTAGGTCTCGGCTGTCAGAGATGTGTAGGTCTCGGCTGTCAGAGATGTGTAGGTCTCGGCTGTCAGAGATGTGTAGGTCTCGGCTGTCAGAGATGTGTAGGTCTCGGCTGTCAGAGATATGTAGTCAGAGATGTGTAGTTCTATGCTGTCAGAGATGTGTAGGTCTCGGCTGTCAGAGATGTGTAGGTCTCGGCTGTCAGAGATGTGTAGGTCTGTGCTGTCAGAGATGTGTAGGTCTGTGCTGTCAGAGATGTGTAGTCAGAGACGTGTAGGTCTATGCTGTCAGAGACGTGTAGGTCTCTGCTGTCAGAGACGTGTAGGTCTCTGCTGTCAGAGACGTGTAGGTCTCTGCTGTCAGAGACGTGTAGGTCTCTGCTGTCAGAGACGTGTAGGTCTCTGCTGTCAGAGACGTGTAGGTCTCTGCTGTCAGAGACGTGTAGGTCTCTGCTGTCAGAGACGTGTAGGTCTCTGCTGTCAGAGACGTGTAGTTCTATGCTGTCAGAGACGTGTAGTTCTATGCTGTCAGAGACGTGTAGTTCTATGCTGTCAGACGTGTAGTTCTATGCTGTCAGAGGCGTGTAGTTCTCTGCTGTCAGAAATGTGTAGGTCTCTGCTGTCAGAAATGTGTAGTTCTATGCTGTCAGATGTGTAGGTGTCTGCTGTCAGAGACGTGTAGTTCTATGCTGTCAGAGACGTGTAGTTCTATGCTGCCAGAGACGTGTAGGTCTCTGCTGCCAGAGACGTGTAGGTCTCTGCTGTCAGAGATGTGTAGGTTTCTGCTGTCAGAGATGTGTAGGTCTCTGCTGTCAGAGATGTGTAGGTCTCTGCTGTCAGAGATGTGTAGTTATATGCTGTCAGAGATGTGTAGTCAGAGATGTGTAGGTCTCTGCTGTCAGACGTGTAGGTCTCGGCTGTCAGACATGTGTAGGTCTATGCTGTCAGAGATGTGTAGGTCTCTGCTGTCAGACATGTGTAGGTCTCGGCTGTCAGACATGTGTAGGTCTCGGCTGTCAGAGATGTGTAGGTCTCGGCTGTCAGACATGTGTAGGTCTCGGCTGTCAGAGATGTGTAGGTCTCGGCTGTCAGAGATGTGTAGGTCTCGGCTGTCAGAGATGTGTAGGTCTCGGCTGTCAGAGATGTGTAGGTCTCGGCTGTCAGAGATGTGTAGGTCTCGGCTGTCAGAGATGTGTAGGTCTCGGCTGTCAGAGATGTGTAGGTCTCGGCTGTCAGAGATGTGTAGTCAGAGATGTGTAGTTCTATGCTGTCAGAGATGTGTAGTTCTATGCTGTCAGAGATGTGTAGTTCTATGCTGTCAGAGATGTGTAGGTGTCTGCTGTCAGAGACGTGTAGTTCTATGCTGTCAGAGATGTGTAGGTCTCTGCTGTCAGAGATGTGTAGGTCTCTGCTGTCAGAGATGTTTAGGTCTCGGCTGTCAGAGATGTGTAGGTCTCGGCTGTCAGAGATGTGTAGGTCTCGGCTGTCAGAGATGTGTAGGTCTCGGCTGTCAGAGATGTGTAGGTCTCGGCTGTCAGAGATGTGTAGGTCTCGGCTGTCAGAGATGTGTAGGTCTCGGCTGTCAGAGATGTGTAGTCAGAGATGTGTAGTTCTATGCTGTCAGAGATGTGTAGTTCTATGCTGTCAGAGATGTGTAGTTCTATGCTGTCAGAGATGTGTAGGTGTCTGCTGTCAGAGACGTGTAGTTCTATGCTGTCAGAGATGTGTAGGTCTCTGCTGTCAGAGATGTGTAGGTCTCTGCTGTCAGAGATGTTTAGGTCTCGGCTGTCAGAGATGTGTAGGTCTCGGCTGTCAGAGATGTTTAGGTCTCGGCTGTCAGAGAAGTGTAGGTCTCGGCTGTCAGAGACGTGTAGGTCTCGGCTGTCAGAGACGTGTAGGTCTCGGCTGTCAGAGACGTGTAGGTCTCGGCTGTCAGAGACGTGTAGGTCTATGTTGTCAGAGACGTGTAGGTCTATGCTGTCAGAGACGTGTAGGTCTATGCTGTCAGAGACGTGTAGGTCTATGCTGTCAGAGACGTGTAGTCAGAGATGTGTAGGTCTCTGCTGTCAGAGACGTGTAGTCAGAGATGTGTAGGTCTCTGCTGTCAGAGATGTGTAGATCTGTGCTGTCAGAGATGTGTAGGTCTACGCTGTCATAGATGTGTAGTTCTATGATGTCAACCAGCCTACTGAACTATCTTATCTTGATCCGTACTGCAGGCAATAGCCATGGGTGCTGATCAGTGTGTTCTGATGGCGGGAAGTCTCCTCATTGTCGGAATGCACTGAGCGGGAGGATTCCACCAAACACAACAAATGTCTGGATGGGGGAGTCATGGAACCAATATCAGACTTGTGTATGGGCAGCCTCAGGCTCTCATCGCCTGCACTGATCTCTAGTCCTTACTATTTGGATGGAGCTGGGAGAAGATCACTTACCTGTCAAGTGTCTCTGATTTCCCCACCCAGACTTCCCATTCTGCAGATACAACCGGGAATAACTCGCTCTGTTCTTCTCCTGGGAATGACTTAAAATATAACTAAAGACATTTTATTTTTTTATTTAGTTTTGGACAGAGGGAAGGACTAAAACCCCTGGCAGGTGTTTATTACTGTCCGTGCCCCTGATTTACACTCTCTATTAGTCCTATTTACCATTATCACAGAGGGTGGAACTTTTGGGTTGTCCCCAGAACAGGAATAGAGATGCAAATCTTCCAATGGGGACACTAGTACAGGGGATGACCTGGAATTCTCAGTTTACAGGGATTTTCTCTACCTTCCTTTTATAGTGACTTCTGCTGGTGACCATTGTTAGTGGTGGGAAATCAAAAACTATTTTTAAAGAGATTTCCCCCTTGCTTTGGAGGGATTACTGTCACTTCCTGTTGTGTTGGGAGGGATTACTGTCACTTCCTGTTGTGTTGGGAGGGATTGCTGTCACTTCCTGTTGTGTTGGGAGGGATTGCTGTCACTTCCTGTTGTGTTGGGAGGGATTGCTGTCACTTCCTGTTGTGTTGGGAGGGATTGCTGTCACTTCCTGTTGTGTTGGGAGGGATTGCTGTCACTTCCTTGTTGTGTTGGGAGGGATTACTGTCACTTCCTTGTTGTGTTGGGAGGGATTGCTGTCACTTCCTGTTGTGTTGGGAGGGATTGCTGTCACTTCCTTGTTGTGTTGGGAGGGATTACTGTCACTTCCTGTTGTGTTGGGAGGGATTGCTGTCACTTCCTGTTGTGTTTTGGTGGGATTACTGTCCCTTCTGGTTGTGTTTTGGAAGGATTACTCACTTCCTGTTATAGTTGGGGAGGGAACACTCTCTCACTTCCTGTTATGTGTGTCCAGGGTTGTACACCAGTGCATGTGGGCAGGTTTGCAAGATTATGTAATTGCCATTGTACTTTATTGTAATGTCAGAAGTGAGATTTCTTTTGGTTCTAGTGACACGTGGCATTACAATGTTGTAACTTGGATTCCAATCCGCTGAACTCAAAAAAATATCCCCACAACACAGTGCTGTTAGCCCCCCTCATAGGGAACAATGCTTGTTGCCTGGTTTTGTGTTGGGACTGCTCTAGGCATGGCTGCTGAGCACCCCTGGTGTGAACAAGCCTTTTGATTTATGTTACACTTGTGGTTAAGGGTGTGTTTTTTTTTACCACCCCTCAAATGCTCCCTCTAAGCTGCAAGGCCAGCTATAGGGGGGTACATACACGCCATGGCCATGATGCGTTGCCTTGTGACGTGGAAAAAATTATCCCCACTGTCGCGTTTGGCAGACTGTGCCACCCACCAAACACAACCAATTTAAGTAAATGGGGCTGCACTGCAACCACTGGCAGTGCTTATTGCTGTGGGCTTCAAAGGGATAAAGCGGGCAGTGAGGAGGCGACATAACAGGTGGAATATTTAGATGGGAGAACTTGTGCAAAAAAAGGAAGAAGCAGAGTCCTAGGAAACTTAATAGTAGAAAAAACAGGGTATCCCTGAGTCTTCCAGTAGAAAAAACAGGGTGTCCCTGAGTCCCCCAGTAGAAAAAAACAGGGTGTCCCTGAGTCCCCCAGTAGAAAAAACAGGGTGTCCCTGAGTCCCCCAGTAGAAAAAACAGGGTGTCCCTGAGTCCCCCAGTAGAAAAAACAGGGTGTCCCTGAGTCCCCCAGTAGAAAAAACAGGGTGTCCCTGAGTCCCCCAGTAGAAAAAACAGGGTGTCCCTGAGTCCCCCAGTAGAAAAAACAGGGTGTCCCTGAGTCCCCCAGTAGAAAAAACAGGGTGTCCCTGAGTCCCCCAGTAGAAAAAACAGGGTGTCCCTGAGTCCCCCAGTAGAAAAAAACAGGGTGTCCCTGAGTCCCCCAGTAGAAAAAACAGGGTGTCCCTGAGTCCCGCAGTAGAAAAAACAGGGTATGCCTGAGTCTCGCAGTAGAAAAAACAGGGTATGCCTGAGTCTCGCAGTAGAAAAAGCAGGGTGTCCCTGAGTCTCCCAGTAGAAAAAGCAGGGTGTCCCTGAGTCTCCCAGTAGAAAAAGCAGGGTGTCCCTGAGTCTCCCAGTAGAAAAAACAGGGTGTCCCTGAGTCTCCCAGTAGAAAAAACAGGGTGTCCCTGAGTCTCCCAGTAGAAAAAACAGGGTGTCCCTGAGTCTCCCAGTAGAAAAAACAGGGTGTCCCTGAGTCTCCCAGTAGAAAAAACAGGGTGTCCCTGAGTCTCGCAGTAGAAAAAACAGGGTGTCCCTGAGTCTCGCAGTAGAAAAAACAGGGTGTCCCTGAGTCTCGCAGTAGAAAAAACAGGGTGTCCCTGAGTCTCGCAGTAGAAAAAACAGTGTGTCCCTGAGTCTCGCAGTAGAAAAAACAGGGTGTCCCTGAGTCTCGCAGTAGAAAAAACAGGGTGTCCCTGAGTCTCGCAGTAGAAAAAGCAGGGTGTCCCTGAGTCTCGCAGTAGAAAAAGCAGGGTGTCCCTGAGTCTCCCAGTAGAAAAAACAGGGTGTGCCTGGGAGGCATGGGCATATACGGGATTTTTAGCGTGCCTGACAATATACTACGCACAATGGCACTATACTTAAAAAAACAACAACATTTATTATACACAATTAAAACCTGAAAATACAATCTAAAATCATGTAATAAATGCTGCCACATTTGTTACACAAACAGAGCAGAAAGCGATGGTGGTATTGACGCGTTTTGCCCAAGTTGGGCTTCATCAGAAACCACTTTGTGTTCACAACATATTGACAAGGAAGATGATAGTCCTCCTTATAAAAAAACTTTTAACATTTAACTATCTGCCTGGGCATGCTCTCTGGGGATCCCTGAGGTGAAAATCTGGGAGTGCATCCACCCAAACATTGCTTTTAGATTATTGAAGTGTCTTCATATATACCGGTTGAACATCTGTAAGTCCTTGTTCTTTTTAGACTCCATATTCTGTTTACTGTTATGTACTACAGTATCTTGTATTCTCACCCCTGAAGAAGGAGGAAACTGTAATCTCCGAAGCGCGTTGGGTATGAGAAACCACTTTTTGACCATGATGTAATTTACATGTTGTATTGACTGTGTATGATGTTCAAACACTTCATTTTAATGCATTTATATACACGTTTTTTTGTAATAAATAATTTTATAATTTAAAAATACATTATCTAAAAATTCTATTTTCTGGGTAAAAACTCTGTGCCTTAAAAGTCCACCACATAGGGGATCCCCCATTTCTTTTCTTTATAAAAAAAAGAATGCCCAATTTGAACCCCAAAGTCCAGGGTAGTAAGGGAAGGGAGATGAATACCAAGACCTTAAATTCTTGGCGTTGCCACTATCACGTTTCAGGCGGATCTAGTGCCATGTGCTGCGATTTTGGCTGTATACGAGGCTGGAGTTTTCTGCAATATTTGTGGGTGGCTGGTTGGGTTCCAATTTAAGGTCTTGGTTAGCATTACCCCCCCCCCCCTTACTACCCTGGCCTTTGCGGTTCAAATTAGGCATTCTTTTTTTTTATAAGGAGGACTATCATCTTCCTTGTCAATATGTTGTGAACACGAAGTGGATCCTGAAGAAGCCAAACTTGTGCAAAACACGTCAATACCACCATCGCTTTCTGTTCTGTTGTTTGTATAACAAACTTGGCAGCATTTATCACATGATTTTAGATTTGTATTTTCAGGTTTTAATTGTGTGTAACAAATGTCTTTTTTATAAGGAGGACTAACATCTTCCTTGTCAATAGGTTGTGAACACGAAGTGGATCCTGAAGAAGCCCAACTTGGGCAAAACGTGTCCATCCCACAATCACTTTCTGCTCTTTTGTTTGTATAACAAACATGGCAGCATTTATCACATGATTTTAGATTGTTTGTTTGTTTTTTTTCAGATTTTAATTGTGTATAATAAATGTTGTTGTTTTTAAGTATAATGCCATTGTGTGTAGTATATTGCCAGGCAAATAAGATATTTTGTTCTGTTTTGTTTAGTATATTGCCAGGCATGCCAAAAATCCCGCATATGCCCGTGTCTCCTATACTGGGAGACTACTGCTGCGTACACACGACCGGACTTTCCGGCAGACTGGGTCCGGCGGTCTTCCCGACGGACTTTTGGCGGAGTTCCGACGGACCTTCTGAACGAACGAACTTGCCCACATACGAACGGACTAAGTCCGTTTGTTTTGAACGTGTTGACGTACGACGGGACTAAAAAGGAAGTTCAACAGCCAGTAGCCAATAGCTGCTCTTCCGTCGTATTTTGTCCGTCGGACTAGCATACACGGTGAACGGTTTTCCCGATAGGAATTGAGTCCGTGGGACAGATTTGAAACATGTTCTATTTCTAGGTCCGTCTGATTTTTTTTAAAAATGAGAAACGATCGGATTAGCCCACACGATCGGATTGTCCAACAGACTGATTCCGTCTGACATATATATAGACAAAAAAACGGCGCTGGGAAAAACGTGTACAATATGAACGTGAAAAGAAACAAAAGATGTGCAGCTGCTGGTACAAAAAGTGCTAGAACTTTCAAATATGCTTAAACCGTCTGACATATGCCACGTACACACGAGAGGACTTTTCGACAGCAAAGGTTCATGTGTGGGCTCCATCGAACTTTTGCTGTCGAAAAATCCGACAGACTTTAGAAATAGAACATGTCTTAAATTTTCCCGCCGGAACTCCGCTGGACCCAGTTTCTAGTCTGCCGGAAAGTTCGTTTGTGTGTATGCGGCACTAGTCTGCCGGAAAGTCCGCTCGTGTGTACGCGGCACTAGTCTGACGGAAAGTCCGCTCGTGTGTATGCGGCACTAGTCTCTCAGAAAGTCAGTTCGTGTGTATGCAGGACTAGTCTGCCGGAAAGTTTGTTCGTGTGTACGCGGCACTAGACTGCCGGAAAGTCCGCTCGTGTGTACACGGCACTAGTTTCCCGGAAAGTCCGCTCGTGTGTACGCAGCACTAGTTTCCCGGAAAGTCCGCTCGTGTGTACGCGGCACTAGTCTCCCGGAAAGTCCGTTCGTGTGTACGCGGCACGAGTCTCCCGGAAAGTCAGTTCGTGTGTACGCGGCACTAGTCTGCCAGAAAGTCCGCTCGTGTGTACGCGGCACTAGTCTCTCGGAAAGTCCGCTCGTGTGTACGCGGCACTAGTCTCTCGGAAAGTCCGCTCGTGTGTACGCGGCACTAGTCTACCGGAAAGTCCGGTCGTGTGTATGCGGCACTAGTCTCTCAGAAAGTCAGTTCGTGTGTATGCAGGACTAGTCTGCCGGAAAGTTTGTTCGTGTGTACGCGGCACTAGACTGCCGGAAAGTCCGCTCGTGTGTACGCGGCACTAGTTTCCCGGAAAGTCCGCTCGTGTGTACGCAGCACTAGTTTCCCGGAAAGTCCGCTCGTGTGTACGCGGCACTAGTCTCCCGGAAAGTCCGTTCGTGTGTACGCGGCACGAGTCTCCCGGAAAGTCAGTTCGTGTGTACGCGGCACTAGTCTGCCAGAAAGTCCGCTCGTGTGTACGCGGCACTAGTCTCTCGGAAAGTCCGCTCGTGTGTACGCGGCACTAGTCTCTCGGAAAGTCCGCTCGTGTGTACGCGGCACTAGTCTACCGGAAAGTCCGGTCGTGTGTATGCGGCACTAGTCTCCCGGAAAGTCTGGTCGTGTGTGCGCGGCACTAGTCTCCCGGAAAGTCCGCTCGTGTGTACGTGGCACTAGTCTCCCGGAAAGTCCGCTCGTGTGTACGCGGCACTAGTCTCCCGGAAAGTCCGCTCGTGTGTACGCGGCACTAGTCTCCCGGAAAGTCCGCTCGTGTGTACGCGGCACTAGTCTGCCAGAAAGTCCGCTCGTGTGTACGCGGCACTAGTCTGCCAGAAAGTCCGCTCGTGTGTACGCGGCACTAGTCTGCCAGAAAGTCCGCTCGTGTGTACGCGGCACTAGTCTCCCGGAAAGTCAGTTCGTGTGTGCGTGGCACTAGTCTCCTGGAAACTCTGTTCGTGTGTACGCGGCACTAGTCTGCCGGAAAGCCCGCTTGTGTGTATGCGGCATCAGAGTTACCCTGTTTTTTCTGCAATTGAGGCGACAAACGCCTTCTGAAAATAGATCCACCGCAGATTGCTTTTCAGAGGGCAGAGCTCGTTTAAACAAGCCTTTTAAATGACTCCTGTGATGAGCTTTCCATATAGTAGTCTGGACTTCACCCCCTTTCTTCGAAAATCCCTTTTCAGATAGGTGGCAGTGCCTTTCGGGCCTCTGAAAAGTGATCCACGATGGATCGGTTTTCAGTGGTCTCCACTCCTCAGCTCGTGTAATCAAAGAGGCGGGTGGGCATTGCCTTGCCCACAGCTAATTGGAGTAAAAAAAGAGCGTGAGTTCAGAGCTTGAGTAGACATGAGTTTGAAGGATGCCAAGCTCATCTCTAATCATGAATGTGGATCTGAGGCATTCCCTGTCCTGTAGGCACACAGTGGCGTGTGTATACATGGCAGTGGTTGGGGGCGGAGCATGCCTGGGCCACTTAGGATTGGCTGGGTGCAGTGACAGATTCCTGGTGGAATAACTCAGACGGGTTCAGACTATGATCCGAACACACCTGAGCTCTTCCCTTGTAGTGATCACAGCATTTGGGCTGAACTGGGAACTCTAGTGGTGGATCCGACCACTTAAGATATAGAAGAGATCGCCGTGTCATTCAACCTTGTCAGGAAAAACATCCAAGTGTTAGGCGGAGGCGCCCTTTAAATAGGCTGTTTTACTGTCTCTATTTCCTATCATGAACAAGATTTTAATTTTTTCACACTGACTACAAATATTGTCGGAGGAAGAACGATGGTTTTCACACTGCAGACAATTAATGGCCACATTCAGGAAAAGCCTTCTTCCTCTCCTGGGAGTTCACAGAGAAGCAGACCTTTAACTCTTGTCAGATCTGTTCCTCGATAATACGAGTATTGCCCTGAGTTCCCCTCTCACCAGAAGACAATGAGTGATCTTCTGCAGGAAGTTTTATCTTCACATATTGGCCGGCAGTGAGAAGGGAATCAATCAGGACGGGGGGCACAGGAGTGACCGGACAGCAGGCTGCTTAGAGTAACGGCATGAAGAGGGTTCATGTCCGCCATCAGGAGTCAATCACAGTCATTGCTTTGTAGGGTGTCCGTCTTATACCATGAAAATCATTTTCATCTCTGCCAAACATGATTAGATTTACTATAGCTGCAGTATAAGGTACTTTCGCCTGATCCGTAAATAAAGGAATAAAGAATGGAGTGGAGCAATTTACAACACCATCCTTTGCTGTATGTGACAAATGATTTTCACAATGTAATGAAATAATAATAAATGGCGAAGAAAAGAAACCCAGAGTGGAAAACATATATGCCGCGTACACACGAATAAACTCAGACGGTTTTCCCGACCAGAGTTCCGACCGACCGGACTTGCCCACACATGATCACACCAAAGTTCATTCGCTTCGAACGCGATGACGTACGACGGAACTAGAAAAGGAAGTTCAATAGCCAGTAGCCAATAGCTGCCCTTGCATCGTATTTGGTCCGTCGGACCAGCATACAGACGAACGGTTTTACGGATAGAAATTGATTCCGTCGGAAAGATTTAAAGCATTGGATAGTGATGTTTGTTTTATTCCGCCCTCTTCAAAAAAACACCGCTCTGCGCTCCTAGGATGTGTTACTAACAAGTTTGGGTAGGTATATAGGTGTACCAACCTGTATTATGTAGATTTGTTAAATATATATATATATATAAATAAATAATAAAAATAAGTAAATATATAAATATATAAATAAATAATAAATAAATAAATATATATGTATATATGTGTGCAAGATAAATATATAAAAAAATCAAAATATATATATATATGTATGCTTGTGCATAGATGTGATGAAATTATAATTGTGATGTGCAAGAATAATCTCTATGTAATGTGTATGTACAGTAGACCTTATACATATAACATTAACAGCTGCTGCTTAAAACAAAGAAATATGGGATAGTACAAACAGCATTGGGTGGACCGTGCTTGGTCCACTCAAATTGGTGTTTGTAGCAGCGCTATTCAGAATTTTTCAAGTGAATGAAAAAACATTTAATATATATACTCAAAATAGAACACCATATATCACATAGAGTTGTGAAAAATTAATCTTATATGTGTAATAAAATTAAAATGATAAATATAGTTCTCGTAAGAGTGAAAAAAATTTCTCATAAGTGCTTAAAATTATAAAAATGTATAAAAATCAAAGTGCATTCAAGTGAATCATATATGTGATAAACCGGGATAATGAATGAATAAATAGATGAATAATTATCAATTCTGTGTCTCCAGTCCTCATAAAACACCACTTGTCAAACTAATCCAGCTAGACTGCAGCAATCCACCAATCCACCAAGTGACAGTTGGTATAAAAAGACAGTTCAAAATTTGGATATTTGAGTGATCTGACCACCGAAGATTTCCACCTTGTGCAAGACTCGTCCCCCTATGGGGATGCACTCACCAGAAAACTGCTTTAAATGTGCCTGTAGTTTTAACCAATGTGGGCCTTCTCCTCCAACATCAGACCATCCGCCAGCGCGAAAATAGGACCAGATCCTCTGTCCAGCATCACCTGATCATTACTCCACCAGCGCAGTCACATAATGTATGAGAAGACAAATGGAGGACCACATAGTGTAATACTGCTTAAAAGTCATTTTATTGAAAACACTTCCCCTTTAAAAAACGAACCCCCCTAGTAGTAACTGCGTACCAAAAAATGTTAATCAATGAGCCTTTAGATAAATGTAGGAATCTACTGTGCCTGAATCCAGTCCACAGGATGTGGAAGAAACGATTTCCGCTGAGTGTGTGAGCGGTGTCTCTCCTTCCTGATGGTCTTGGAACGCACAGTGGACCGCAAGCGTGATGACGTCACTTCCTTCTGACCTACGCCCTGACGCGTTTCGTCATTTCCGACTTCTTCTCGAGGGCGTAGGTCATCAAGGAGGAAGTGACATATATATACACTGACTGATGGGCCAGCCGTCCAATGAGGAGGCTAGAATGCTCGCACACTGGACGGGGGCGCCGTAGACCAGGCAAACAGACACCAGAGGTCTAATGAAGACATCTAGTAATGAAAGCTCCGGTGTCAGCGCATTTACAGCAATGGGGGACATTTCATATCATATTATATCATATTTAAACATCATAATGTACAAAGGATATGGAATATTTTTTCTTTTGTGTGTTTTGAGAGATCAGATATACAGATATATAGATATTTCTTCCTCCATATACATCTAATATATCATTTCATTTACTGTGAGCTGTCATTGTTAATATACCCATTCACCTTTTATATGCGGTGTCTGTGTTCATAACCTTATATAGTATCTGGCTTCTGCCCGCTAATTGTGCGGTTGGGTGCATGGTGATGCATAGTCTGTCCCGCTGATTGCGGGGATGAAAACCCCTTGGGATGTATCTAACTTGCAATCAACAATGATAGCCCATATTTCCAATACAGCCATATTATATATTCAAGGAACGTGAACTTGAATATTGAAATAATGGTTACAAGATATGTATGTAAACCCATATATCCATCCAGTCGGGAAATATATGTGTGTACCCTCCAATTAAGGGGAGTTGGAGGGGGATATATTAAAATGATGATACAAACAGACATGGAAGTTGGTATTAAAACCGGAGGTATGTGTGTGTAGCAAAATTACGTATATTTAAAATGACAATATATATAAAACAAGGTATGAGCCCTGCTCAGGTTTGTGATTATAGATAAATGTATAAAATACAGTAAAGAGTATATAAATTCTTCTGTTGTTACATTTATATATAAAAAAAATATGTAATATAATGTATAAAATGTAATATGAAGAAAATATTTATTTAGATGGTCAAGGTTATATCTATATAAATTAAAATTAATTAAAACTATATTATGTACTCATATACAATTAAAATTAGGATAAAATTGTATATAAAATTGTAAATAAAAAGGGTGAATTGCCATAAATAACCATAAAATCAATGCGTTGTGAAATCAGAGTGACTGAATTATCTGTGGAGGTAATATTATTGTTTCATATTCATGTTCCTTAAATATGTACATATACCGACACAGTCAAATACACAAACGCTCGTGAATTATGGTCACCAGGATATCTGGTAGTGTTTGTGTGTTTGTACGTGGTGTACTCTTTCTAAGACACTATGTGTCGCTTATAAAGCAATTAATATCTAGTTCGATGTTTAATCCTTTGGGCGAGAGAACGTCGACTAGGTATATCCATTTTGTTTCTTGTTTAGAAAGTTCGCGGACCATGTTTAAACCTCTCCAATGGGGTTGAATCTGTTCAATACCCCAAAATTGGAGGCCTTTAGGGTCCTTGCCATGTTTGAGTTTAAAGTGCAGTGAGACATTATGGTCTTTAAAACCAATTTTTATGTTATGAATATGCTCAGCAATTCGCACTCGTAATAGTCTTTTTGTCCGTCCAATATACATTAAACCGCATGGGCACTTTAAGGCATATACCACATGCGTGCTATTGCACGTGATGAACTGTTTGATAGAAAACACGTTATTGTTGACTGAGGAGGTGAAATTTTCCAATTTCCTGAGGGGTTTAGATACTTCCCGGCATGCTTTACATTTCCTACAGGCGAAAAAAACGTTCTGGTCCCAGAATGTAGGTGTTTTTTTTGGCGGATCAATTACCTTCTTTACTACTTGATCTCCAAAGCTAGGTGCTTTCCTGTAAATAAATTTCGGAACTGGAGGCAATGATGTCATTAGTTTCTTGTCCAGAAGCAGGACATGCCAGTGGTTTTTGAAGATTTGTTCCACCTCTTGGTACTGTGCATGGTAACCTGATAAAAAAGCCCATTCCAGATTTTGTTTGCTGGACGGTGTACATAGTTTCTTTTTTTCTTCCAAGATAGTGGACCTGGGTATTAGATTAACTTCTTCCACTATCTTCTGTAACCTCACAGGGTCATAACCTCTTACTTCAAACCTATTTGTAAGAATTTTTGATTGTTCAATATAATTATTTTCTTCAGAGCAATTTCTTCTTACCCTCATTAGTTGGCCTTTTGGGATGTTTTTTAACCAAAGTGGATGGTGTCCACTAGATGTCGGTAAATAACTATTTCTGTCAGTTTTTTTAAAAAATACTTTAGTCTCCAGTCTATTTTGTTTCCGATATATCGTAACATCTAAAAAATTGATTTCATTAAAATCATTGACCGATGTGAGTTTAATATTATTGTTGTTATTATTAAGACCATTTAAAAATACTTCAAGACTAAAAATGGACCCTGCCCAGATAAAAAACAAATCGTCTATAAAACGTTTATAAAATTTCAGTTCTGGTCGCTGATTGTTAAAAATGGTCTTATCTTCCCATTCTGCCATGAATAGATTTGCAATACTTGGGGCAAACTTAGCCCCCATGGCAACACCTCTTTGTTGGGAATAGAACTCTCCTCCATACCAGAAATAATTGTGGGATAAACAAAAATCTAGAGCATTCCTTAAAAACATCTTCTGATTAAAAGCCAAATCTTCTCGTTTGCTTAGAACCCAATTAAGGGCTAGTAACGCGTCATCATGTTGTATGATCGAGTACAGAGATGAGACATCTGCTGTAACGAGAATAATTTGTTCGTTGTTTTCCAGATTAATTTCTTGTAAAGAGTTGAGCAAATTTTTTGTATCTCTTAGATATGATTTTGTTTCCCTTACACTTTTCTGTAGGAAGGTGTCCAAGTATTGACCCAGCCTTGATGACACTGATTCAATACTATTAACTATTGGTCTTGCTGGTGGGTTGGTTGGATCCTTATGTATCTTGGGCAGGGTATATAGTGTGGGTACTCGACTACTTGTGGGTATTAGGTATCTTCTCTCTTTACTCGAGAGTACTCCAGAGTGAGCGCCCATCTTTATTAATCTTTCTAGGTCTTCTCTATATATTTGTGTGGGGTCTTTGTTCAGAGTTCTGTAGGTCTCTTTATCTGACAACATCTCCAAAATTTGTTTATGATAGAATTCTTTGGTTAGTATAACAACTCCTCCACCTTTGTCGGCCGGTCTGATTACTATATCTTTACGTTTTTCTAGAAGTTTTATGCCCTCTTCAACGTGTTTTATATTCACTTCTTTTTTTGGTTTCAGTGTTTCTAGATCTTGTAATACCAGACTCTTGAAGACTTCCACATGGTGGTTCGGGTTGTTCGGTGGATTGAACAGTGATTTGTTCTTTAGTCCACTATTCTTAATCCCAGGTCTTTCATTTATTGTGGTTATTTGGGGTGTTTGTGTTGTTTGGATGCTACTTGTTATTTCGCTAGTGCAGCCATTGCCCAAAAAATATTTCCTTTATATTTATTTTTCTAATATATTTGTGTATGTCAATGTACACATTAAACTTATTTATAGGTTTTTTTAGGCCGCATTTAAGGCACAGTAGATTCCTACATTTATCTAAAGGCTCATTGATTAACATTTTTTGGTACGCAGTTACTACTAGGGGGGTTCGTTTTTTAAAGGGGAAGTGTTTTCAATAAAATTACTTTTAAGCAGTATTACACTATGTGGTCCTCCATTTGTCTTCTCATACATTATGTGACTGCGCTGGTGGAGTAATGATCAGGTGATGCTGGACAGAGGATCTGGTCCTATTTTTGCGCTGGCGGATGGTCTGATGTTGGAGGAGAAGGCCCACATTGGTTAAAACTACAGGCACATTTAAAGCAGTTTTCTGGTGAGTGCATCCCCATAGGGGGACGAGTCTTGCACAAGGTGGAAATCTTCGGTGGTCAGATCACTCAAATATCCAAATTTTGAACTGTCTTTTTATACCAACTGTCACTTGGTGGATTGGTGGATTGCTGCAGTCTAGCTGGATTAGTTTGACAAGTGGTGTTTTATGAGGACTGGAGACACAGAATTGATAATTATTCATCTATTTATTCGTTCATTATCCCGGTTTATCACATATATGATTCACTTGAATGCACTTTGATTTTTATACATTTTTATAATTTTAAGCACTTATGAGAAATTTTTTTCACTCTTACGAGAACTATATTTATCATTTTAATTTTATTACACATATAAGATTAATTTTTCACAACTCTATGTGATATATGGTGTTCTATTTTGAGTATATATATTAAATGTTTTTTCATTCACTTGAAAAATTCTGAATAGCGCTGCTACAAACACCAATTTGAGTGGACCAAGCACGGTCCACCCAATGCTGTTTGTACTATCCAAGATTTAAAGCATGTTCTATTTCTAGGTCCGTCGGAAATTTTTAAAGAAAAAAGTCAGATGAAGCCCACACACCGTCTGACCTTTTCTGCCGGAAAGTCCAGTCGTGTGTACGCGGCATTAGTGTCTCCTTACACTAATGGCTAGTAGACAAGTGCCTGAATTACACTGGTAGTAAGGGCCCCCTTAGGTTGGATGTTGAGCGGCCGAGGGCCCCCTTAGGTTGGAAGCTGAGCGGACGAGGGCCCCCTTAGGTTGGATGCTGAGTGGACGAGGGCCCCCTTAGGTTGGATGCTGAGTGGACGAGGGCCCCCTTAGGTTGGATGCTGAGTGGACGAGGGCCCCCTTAGGTTGGATGCTGAGTGGACGAGGGCCCCCTTAGGTTGGATGCTGAGCGGACGAGGGCCCCCTTAGGTTGGATGCTGAGCGGACGAGGGCCCCCTTAGGTTGGAAGCTGAGCGGACGAGGGCCCCCTTAGGTTGGATGCTGAGCGGACGAGGGCCCCCTTAGGTTGGATGCTGAGCGGACGAGGGCCCCCTTAGGTTGGAAGCTGAGCGGACGAGGGCCCCCCTTAGGTTGGAAGCTGAACGGACGAGGGCACCCTTAGGTTGGATCCTGAGCGGACGAGGTCCCCCTTAGGTTGGATGCTGAGCGGACGAGGGCCCCCTTATGTTGGATGCTGAGCGGACGAGGGCCCCCTTATGTTGGAAGCTGAGCGGACGAGGGCTAGGTTGGATGCTGAGCGGACGAGGGCCCCCTTAGGTTGGATGCTGAGCGGACGAGGGCCCCCTTAGGTTGGAAGCTGAGCAGACGAGGGCCCCCTTAGGTTGGAAGCTGAGCGGACGAGGGCCCCCTTAGGTTGGAAGCTGAGCGGACGAGGGCCCCCTTAGGTTGGAAGCTGAGCGGACGAGGGGCCCCCTTAGGTTGGAAGATGAACAGACAAGGGCCCCCTTAGGTTGGATGCTGAGCGGACGAGGGCCCCCTTATGTTGGATGCTGAGCGGACGAGGGCCCCCTTAGGTTGGATGCTGAGCGGACGAGGGCCCCCTTAGGTTGGATGCTGAGCGGACGAGGGCCCCCTTAGGTTGGAAGCTGAGCGGACGAGGGCCCCCTTAGGTTGGAAGCTGAGCGGACGAGGGCCCCCTTAGGTTGGAAGCTGAGCGGATGAGGGGCCCCCTTAGGTTGGAAGATGAACAGACAAGGGCCCCCTTAGGTTGGATGCTGAGCGGACGAGGGCCCCCTTATGTTGGATGCTGAGTGGACGAGGGCCCCCTTAGGTTGGATGCTGAGTGGACGAGGGCCCCCTTAGGTTGGATGCTGAGTGGACGAGGGCCCCCTTAGGTTGGATGCTGAGTGGACGAGGGCCCCCTTAGGTTGGATGCCGTATGGATGAGGGCCCCCTTAGGTTGGATGCCGAGTGGACGAGGGCCCCCTTAGGTTGGATGCCGAGTGGACGAGGGCCCCCTTAGGTTGGATGCCGAGTGGACGAGGGCCCCCTTAGGTTGGATGCCGAGTGGACAAAGGGCCCCCTTAGGTTGGATGCTGAGTGGACAAAGGGCCCCCTTAGGTTGGATGCTGAGTGGACGAGGGCCCCCTTAGGTTGGATGCTGAGTGGACGAGGGCCCCCTTAGGTTGGATGCTGAGTGGACGAGGGCCCCCTTAGGTTGGATGCTGAGTGGACGAGGGCCCCCTTAGGTTGGATGCTGAGCGAATGAGGGGCCCCTGATCGGAATATCCAACGGAATGATTCCGTCTGACCTTTTCTGCCGGAAAGTCCAGTCGTGTGTACGCGGCATTAGTGTCTCCTTACACTAATGGCTAGTAGACAAGTGCCTGAATTATACTGGTAGTAAGGGCCCCCTTAGGTTGGATGCTGAGCGGACGAGGGCCCCCTTAGGTTGGATGCTGAGCGGACGAGGGCCCCCTTAGGTTGGATGCTGAGCGGACAAGGGCCCCCTTAGGTTGGATGCTGAGCGGACGAGGGCCCCCTTAGGTTGTTGGTTGCGGAGAAGTGTCAACATTTCTGTGGTTCAAAGGGTCCGTTTTTCCTTAAGGCATATCACAGTTTAACAAGGCATGTACCACATTGATAAAATTGGGGGATCATAAGTGGCAATTCATATGATCGATGCCAGTTAAAGCCAGCCTAATTACCCCTCAGGGTCACCTGAACTCCTAAAATGTGTTGGCTTTTTATTAAACGATTCTGAATAAATGAAATCTAGATGACATACATTCTGCTTTTTGTGCTTTCCACTTATATTTGTGATCAGTACAGCAGTGCTCTTACCGTGGCGCTGGGCCCCCCCTTAAATTTGTGATCAGTGGTGAAGGGCCCCTTAGATTGGTGCACATTGGGACAAGGGCCCCCTTAGATTGGGCGCTCATTGGGACAAGGGCCCCCTTAGATTGGGCGCTCATTGGGACAAGGGCCCCCTTAGATTGGGCGCTCGTTGGGACAAGGGCCCCCTTAGATTGGGCGCTCGTTGGGACAAGGGCCCCCTTAGATTGGGCGCTCGTTGGGACAAGGGCCCCCTTAGAATGGGCGCTCGTTGGGACAAGGGCCCCCTTAGATTGGGCGCTCGTTGGGACAAGGGCCCCCTTAGATTGGGGCGCACGTTGGGACAAGGGCCCCCTTAGATTGGGGCGCTCGTTGGGACAAGGGCCCCCTTAGATTGGGGCGCTCGTTGGGACAAGGGCCCCCTTAGATTGGGCGCTCGTTGGGACAAGGGCCCCCTTAGATTGGGCGCTCGTTGGGACAAGGGCCCCCTTAGATTGGGCGCTCGTTGGGACAAGGGCCCCCTTAGATTGGGCGCTCGTTGGGACAAGTACCTCTTTACAAATTGGTGGCCAGTGTAAGAATGCTAGAGAGATATTTAGTGTCTTCTAGGCTACATTCACACATTGTACGACTCCAAAGTTGCACTGACTGGATGGGACTGGATATGACTTTGACCAGTGATAATGGACAACTGTTGGACACAAGTTGCATTGTATAACATTCGGGTTTCATGCAACTTCTGAGGGTTAACATTGAAGTCTATGGCCCTCAAGTTGCATTAAAGTCAGGACCAAAGTAGTGCATGAACTACTTTGAAGTTGCTGCAACTTTAAGTCGTGCATATATGAATGGATATCATTGGAAAACACGGGGAAAGACTTGTCATGCAACTTGGATGTCCAAAGTTGCATGAATGGAGCCTGAGGATTGCTTTTGATTTTTCTGGGGGGCAAGTCCCAAAGTCCTTGTACAATAATGGTCTTTTGTTTTTGTGTCCCATTAGTGGATTTTCCTATACTTCTGTTCAAGAGACTAAAGGCGGCCATAGATGGAGCGATTTTCTTTCACAGTCAGTTTTGATGAAGGAACCCTTCCTGGGGGGGGGGGGGGGGGGGGGGGGCTGCAGTGTTCCTGCAGTGTTCCTGCCGGGAGAACACAGTGATTAAATCCAACATGCTGGTTGTACCCAAGTTGATCGATCGATTGTTTGCCCATGCATGGTTAGAATCTCGGCCAGTCCCTGCTGAACCAGCAGAGATTGGAACCGTCTATGGCCTGCTTTAGGAAGACACAGTAAGTGAGGGGACATGCTGCCATTACCAGAAAGGCGTACAAGGTGTAGGGCATGGGTCTTCAAACTATGGCCCTCCAGTTGTTCAGGAACTACAATTCCCATCATGCCTAGTCATGTCTGTGAATGTCAGAGTTATACAATGCCTCATGGGATGTGTAGTTCCGCATGTGTAGTTTGAGGATCCCTGGTGTAGGGTGACCACATTTCCAAACTGCCATTCAGGGACAATTTTGCCAAGGACCGCGGGGGTGTGTTGAATGTAGTCTCTGAGTTGACGTTTTTTTTTTTTTAGGGGCAAGTGATTTGTCAGGTGAATGGCTGGTTTTAGCACTTATTTCGTCCCAACACCATGCTTGATATGGTGTCAGGATGATCAAATCACATTATTTCTATCACTACATTGTAATATATAATGAAATAGTTCCACTCACCATAATGCAGAATCAGTGGGAACCCTGAGCTCATCACTTGCCACCAGATGCAGCATGCCACCGTCGCCTGCTACCAGATGCAGTGTGTCACTTGCCATTGTGGCAGTGCGGCCCGAGGACCTGTTTTAGAGCATGCTGGAGTGGGCCCAGAGAAGATAGAGGAGGTGGGTGGCAGTGGCTTCGCTAGGGTTGGTGTCACCCCACCGGTGCGGTAAAACATGGTGTCACCCCCTGCCAAGTAAAGTCCCCCCTCAGTACTGTAAAGTCCCCCCTTCATTAAGTATAGACCCCCCTCCCTCAGTATAGATCCCCTCCCTCAGTACAGACCCCCCTCCCCACTAAGTACAGACCCCCCTCCCCACTAAGTACAGACCCCCATCCCCACTAAGTACAGACCCCCATCCCCACTAAGTACAGACCCCCATCCCCACTAAGTACAGACCCCCATCCCCACTAAGTACAGACCCCCATCCCCACTAAGTACAGACCCCCCTCCCCACTAAGTACAGACCCCCCTCCCCACTAAGTACAGACCCCCTCCCCACTAAGTACAGACCCCCCTCCCCACTAAGTACAGACCCCCCTCCCCACTAAGTACAGACCCCCCTCCCCACTAAGTACAGACCCCCATCCCCACTAAGTACAGACCCCCATCCCCACTAAGTACAGACCCCCTCCCCACTAAGTACAGACCCCCCTCCCCACTAAGTACAGACCCCCCTCCCCACTAAGTACAGACCCCCTCCCCACTAAGTACAGACCCCCATCCCCACTAAGTACAGACCCCCATCCCCACTAAGTACAGACCCCCCCTCCCCACTAAGTACAGACCCCCCTCCCCACTAAGTACAGACCCCCCTCCCCACTAAGTACAGACCCCCCTCCCCACTAAGTACAGACCCCTCTCCTCACTAAGTACAGACCCCTCTCCTCACTAAGTAAAGACCCCCTCCCTCAGTATAGATCCCCCTTCCTCAGTACAGACTCCCCCAATATGTACAGACCCCCCTCAGTATAGACCCCCCTCAGTACACAGACCCTCCTCCCTCAGTATAGATCCCCCTCAATCAGTATGGACCCCCCCCCCAATATGTATAGACCCCCCCTCAGTATAGACCCCCCTCAGTACAGACCACCTTACTCTCAGGCGGGAGGGTGGTCTCAGCTCCCCTCGGCTTGGACGGGCTCGGCTGTGCTCGGGCGGGAGCTGGGGGGCGGTCTCAGCTCCCCTCGGCTCGGGTGGGTTCGGCTGTTCTCGGGCGGAGGGGCGGTCTCAGCTCCCCTCCACTGGAGGCAGATGGAGCTGGAGGCAGAGCGAGCTCCAGGGCTATAGCAGGGTTTGCTCGTTCTGTCAATTTTATTCCGGGACACTGTATTGTCCCGGAATGAAGGTACCCGGGACAGACCTGCTAATTGCGGAAATGTCCCGGGCAATCCGGGACACGTGGGCACCCTAACAATGTGTATTCTGCAGGTGCCTGATTTAGGCAAGCTGGAAAATGGGAAGACGTAAGCTGGATCAGGGAGACATAAGGAGTCATGTACAAGAGAGAGGAAATCAAGTCTAACAATGGGGGAGGCACTGCTGATATGGAGTGGATGAGAAGCATGGCTGCTGTCTCCTCTGTTCTGCCTATTCTCACCTTCAATTTCCTGCCAAGATAAACCTTCTGGTGTTAATCCAGCAAGATAAGGTCTCCTCTATATAAACGGCAGACCTTGTACAAACACTGCAGTCACCTTGAATGTATGTACATGGCTCCAGGTGTGCTAGGACGCAACTGCGGAGGAAGTGTTTATTGTTCCAGCAGAGAGAAGGCAAAGACCTCATACATGGCAGCAGCACCCATCAATAATGAACGGGAGGAGAGCTCTGTATACCTGGAGGGCAGAACTCTTCTTCTGTTTGGATAGACTGGAGTGAGATCACAACACGTGTCGGGTGTTTATTGCTGCCTGTGCCCCTATTAGGGAGATTCACCCTCTTCATTTGTCCTGGTGACCGTTATCCGTGAAAGTGAAAGAAAATCATTGTCCCCAGATCAGGAATATAGGGGAAATTTTAAAATGGGGACCAGTGGTGACTGGTTCCCCTTTTTTTGGGGGGGGAGGGCGGCAAACAAACCCTCCCCCCGCGCGCCAGGTCCGCACTTACCCCATCCAGGTTGCAGGCGGCATCGCTGGCTTCTCTTCCCGGCCAATCCGGTCTTAAAGCGGAGTTCCACCCAAAAGTGGAACTTCCACTCATTTGTCTCCTCTCCCCTTCCGGTGCCACAATTGGCACTTTTCGGGGGGCGGGGGCGCGAAGGACAGTATACCTGTCTTTGACAGGTATCCTGTTCCCACTTCTGGGAGCCCGGGCCGCGGCCCGTGACATCAGAGCGGGGCTCCCTCCTCCTCTCCCTGTAGCCGGCCCAGTAAGAGACAGGAGCGGGGCCTTGCACATGCGCAGTAGGGTTCCCGGTGTGAAGCCGTAAGGCTACACTGCCCGGTACCCTTACCCGAAATGGCGGCGGCAGCACCCGACAGCTGATGGAAACATCAGCTGCGGTGCCGACATTGATAAACTCCCGGAC
This sequence comes from Lithobates sylvaticus, assembly GCA_028564925.1. NCBI lineage: Eukaryota > Metazoa > Chordata > Amphibia > Anura > Ranidae > Lithobates > Lithobates sylvaticus. The sequence continues at coordinate 523,767,968 of CM053028.1, forward strand.
AGGTAAGTGTCCTATTATTAAAAGCCAGCAGCTGCAGTATGTGTAGCTGCTGGCTTTTAATTTTAAATTTTTTTTTTGGGTGGAACACCGCTTTAAGACCCGCTTCCTGTGCCCTATATGGACCGGCTGCCGCTGATGGGGACACTAGTTCTGGGGATGACCAGGAATTTCCTTCGCTTTTGGAGGCACTGTTGTGGCAATGGGACAGGAAGTGAAGGGAAATCTCCCTAATGGGAATACAGATGGCAAAAAAAATAATGACAGGGGAAATAACCCTCCCTTACTCGCTTTTGGAGGGACCACCACTCACTTCCTGTTGTGGCAATGGGACAGGAAGTGAAGGGAAATCTCCCTAATGGGACACAGATGGCAAAAAAAATGACAGGGGTTATAACGTTTTAACTTCAGCTCTACTTTAACCTGTCCAGCGACATACCGGTACTTTTGATTGTTATAGCTGCAGGCATCATCCTGGTACCATTTTTTATTTTTTTTATTTTTTTAGAGCCAGCGATCGGCTCTCTTGTAACAGCAACCGAAGTGGCTCACCAGCCTCTAGGGTGCTATTACACGCAGTAGGAGGGGACGTCTCCTTCCCCCTCTGGCCACCTTCCACGGCTCCCCTGGCCTCTACCGTCCCACTGGGAGACCCTAGTGACCAGCCGCCATGACCACTAGCTGGCCAGGCAGCCGAACAAAGCCGGGATTGGGGGTTCGTTATAGTAAACCAGAAGCAATGACATGACTTCAGGTTTACTCGGAAACTATTGGCGCCAGTTTTTAAATATTGAAAGCATTCAGGAACACCAATCTTTTTGTTTTGATTGGTTTTAAGTGCAGAGGAGGGATTTGGGGTCTTGTAGACCCCAGATCTCTCCATAAAGAGTACCTGTCACGTGCCTATTGCTGTCACAAAGATGTTTACATTCCTTGTGACAGCAATAAAAGTGATCAAAAACAAAAAATTAAAGCAACGGTGTAAAAATAAAATTGGTTGGAAATTTTTTTTTTTAACCACTTGCTTACTGGGCACGTAAACTTCCCTCCTGCCCAGACCAATTTTCAGCTTTTGGCGCTGACGCACTTTGAATGACAATTGCGCGGTCATACAACACTGTACCCAAATTACATTTTTATCATTTTTTTCCCACAAATAGAGCTTTCTTTTGGTGGTATTTAATCACAGCTGGGATTTGAATTTTTTGCTAAACAAACAAAAAAAGGATGGAAAAAAAAAAATCATGTTTAATAGTTTGTTATAAAATTTTGCAAACAGGTAATTTTTCTGCTTCATTGATATGCGCTGATGAGGCGGCACTGATAGGCTGCACTGGTGAGCACAGATAAGGTGGCACTGATGGGAACAGCTAAGTTGGTACTGATGGGCACAGATAAGATGGCACTGATGGGCCCTGATGGGTGACACGGATGGGCACTGATGGGCACTGACAGATGGCACTGTGGGCACTGACAGGTGGAGCTGGTGGGCACTGACAGGTGGAGCTGGTGGGCACTGACGGGTGGAGCTGGTGGGCACTTTTTATTTTTTCTCCTCGCGCTGTCAGTGCGAGGAGGAAAAATAGCCGATTACCGGCTCTGTTGATATCACATGATCAGCTGTCATTGGCTGACAGCTGGTCACGTGGTAAGGGGTCGGGATCGACCCCTTACTCAGATCTGTGATCCAGCGAGTCTCACAGACTCGCTGATCACAGAGCGTCGTCCCGGGAATATATAGATCCGCACTGTAGCCGTCATTCGGCTATAGCGCGGATCTCAGGAGGTTAAAGTGCCCCGTCCTTACGTGCTTGCCCGCAAAAGCGAACACGTGCTTTGGTCCCACACGCTTGCATGCAAACAGCGATTGTCCCACGCATGTCATCAGATCATCAGATCATGGGCAGTAGTTCTAGCATCAGACCTCCTCTGCAAATCTAAAGTGGTAACCTGTAAATATTTTTAATTTATCGCCTATGGATAATAACATTTTAAAGAAAGATTTGGCTGCTCAATGACCAGACCATTTTTTGCGATACGGCACTGCGTCGCTTTAACTGACAATTGCGCGGTCGTGCGATGCTGTACCTTAACAAAATGGATGTCCTTTTTTTTCCCCACAAATAGAGCTTTCTTTTGGTGGTATTTGATCATTTCTGCGGTTTTTATTTTTTGCGCTATAAACCAAAAAAAGCGTCAATTTGGAAAAAAACACAATATTTTGTACTTTTTGCTATAATGAATATCCCCAATTTTTTAAAAAAAAAGCAAATTTTTTTTTCTCAGTTTAGTCCGATATATATTCTTCTACATATTTGTGGTAATAAAAATCACAATAAGCGTATATTGATTTTATTTGGTTTGCACTAAAGTTATAGTGTCTACAAAATAGGGGATAGATTCATGGCATTTTTATTTATTTATTTTTTTTCACTAGTAATGGCGGCGATCTGCGTTTTTTTTTTTTATTATTATTATCATGACTGCGACATTATGGCGGACACATCAGACACTTTTGACACATTTTTGGGACGATTGACAATTATACAGCGATCAGTGCTATAAAAATGCACTGATTACTGCATAAATGTCACTGGCAGGGAAGGGGTTAACACTAGGGGCGATCAAGGGGTTAACTGTGTTCCCTGTCTGTGTGTTCTAACTGTGGGGGGAGGGGACTGACTAGAGGAGATGACAGATCGTGATTCCTAGCTATTAGGAACTCACGATCTGCATCTCCTTTCAGAACAGGGATTGGTATGTTTACACACACATGTCCCTGTTCTGCCTCTCATGCCCGCGATCACTCTGTAGGCTTCTTGGCAGCCTCCCTGACCAGTTGTATTCTCGTCTTTTCATCAATTTTGGTAATGTCACTGGTGTGCCATATTTTCTCTACTTGATGATGACTGTCTTCACGGTGTTCCATGGTATATCTAATGCCTTGGAAATTCTTTTGTACCCTTCTCCTGACTGATACCTTTTAACAATGAGATCCCTCCGATGCTTTGGAAGCTCTCTGAGGACCATGGCTTTTGCTGTAGGATGCAACTAAGAAAATGTCAGGAAAGACCTACGAGAGCAGCTGAACTTTTTATTTAGGGTTAATCAGAGGCACTTTAACCACTTCCCGTCCGGCCTATAGCAGAATGACCGCCGGCGGTGGCTTCGTTATCCTGACTGGGCGTCATATAACGTCCTTCAGAATAACATCCCGTGGGGGCGCGCATCGTGGCGATCGGTGGAGCGGTGTGTCAGTCTGATACACCACTACACTGATCTCGGTAAAGAGCCTCCGGCGGAGGCTCTTTACCACGTGATCAGCCGTGTCCAATCACGGCTGATCACGATGTCAACTGGAAAAGCCGGTGTTCAGCTTTTCCTCACTCGCGTCTGACAGACGCGAGTAGAGGAGAGCCGATCGGCGGCACTCCTGACAGGGGGGGTCTGCGCTGATTGTTTATCAGCGCAGCCCTCCCTCAGATGCCCACATTGGACCACCAGGGACTCCACTAGGACCACCAGGGAAGTGGGCAACATGTGGATGGCCAGTTATGTACCCCCTGGCCATCCACATGTGCAAATGATGCCCAATCTGTGCCAGTCAGATAAGTCAGATGTAGCAATAAAAATCAGTGATGCCCAGCAATGCCACCCATCAGTGTCATCAGTGCCACCCATCAGTGTCCAGCAGTGCACCCATCAGTGCCCATCCATGCCACTCATAAGTGCCCATCAGTGCTGCCTATGAGTGCCCATCAGTGCTGCATACCAGTGCCGCCTATCAGTGCCCATCATCAGTGGATGTCAGTGCCACCTCATCAGTGCCCGTCAGTGCAGCCTAATGAGTGCCCGTCATTGAAGAAGAAAACGTACTTATTTACAAAAAAAATTAACAGAAACAAAGAAAACGTTTTTTTCAAGATTTTCAGTCTTTTTTTATTTGTTGCACAAAAAATAAAAATCGCAGAGGCGATCAAATACCACCAAAATAAATCTCTATTTGTGGGAACAAAATGATAAAAATTCTGTTTGGGTACAGTGTTGTATGACTGCGCAATTGTCATTCAAAGTGCGACAGCGCTGAAAATTTGTCTGGGCAGGTGTCTAAGTGCCTGGTATTGAAGTGGTTAAATGATGGCAGATGTGTACTGAATCCCATTTAACATGAGCCCTGGAGCCCTGGTTCACATTGGTGCGTTTTGACATGCGATTTGACATTGGTGCGCTGCACTGATTTCAAAAAGTCGTTTCTGTACTACTTTTTTGCGATTTCAGGGTGCGATTTCCATTGACATCTGTGCAGAAACCCGCACGAATGTCTGTGAAATCAGGACAGACACGCGGGAGTGAATTCGTTCAGCTGAACTCGCACGGCTTCATTCCCGCAGCTCAGTGTGAACCTGGGCTGAATGGGATTTCTTAATGCTGAACACAGCTACATCCCCAGTTATAAGAGGGTGTGTACTCATGAAACCACATTATTTTCGTTTTTTATTTTTACTTCCCCCTTCTAAAAGAGTTGTACAGTTTATAGGTCACATTAAAGTGGTTGTAAACCTACTTTTTGGACTTTTACCTATAGGTAAGCCTAGAATAAGGCTTACCTATAGGTAGTGGAAATATTTCCTAAACGTGCGCCGTTTAGGAGATATTTCACTTGTAGTCCGCCGAAAATATCTACGGTGCATGCGCAGGGAAGAAACAAAACTAAATGCTGTTTCTTCCCTAGCATATGCCGCTGGTCGCGGCTCCCGTGAGCATGCGCGGGAGTGAGGTCACGCGGCCCTGGCGAATTACAGAGCCGGAGTCCGCGGCCCGGAAGGAAGAGGGGCCAGAAGATGGATACTGCCCACACAGGGGACATCGCTGGATTCTTTTGCAGGCAAGTGGCACATAATGGGCTAGTATGCAATGCAAACTAGCCCATTATGCTTTTCATTTGCAGGCTGCAGCAGCGAGCAAAAGAGGAAGTAAAACCCATCAGGGTTTACTTTCTCTTTAAAGGTGGAAAAAGTTCTGAAATGATTTATCTTTGTCTCATTTTCTAATATCCCTGAACTTTTAACAGGGGTGTGTAGACTTTTTATATCCACTGTAGATACTTAAAGAGGAAGTCCGGCCAATTTATTTTTTTTTTTTAAAGTCAGCAGCTACAAATACTGCAGCTGCTGACTTTTAAAATAAGGACACTCACCTGTCACAGGGTCCAGCGATGTCGGCACCCGAGGCAGAACCGTCCCTCGGTCCTCGGATGCTGCCGCCGCCATCTTGGGTATGGGAATCAGGAAATTAAGCCTTGCGGCTACACTTCCCGGATCCCTACTGCACATGCGCGAGACACGCAGTGCAATAGGAATGCTCCGCGCTGTCTCTGGGACCTGTGTGTCCCAGCAGACAGCGCGGCGGGACAAGAAGAGGCATAGACTCCTATGGGAGTCTATGCCCGGAAGTGGTTGCAAATATCTGTCTTAGACAGGTATCTGCACCCCCTCCCCCCTGAAAGGTGCCAAATGTGACACCGGAGGGGGGGGGGGGGGGTTCCGATGAGCGGAAGTTTCACTTTAGGGTGGAACCCCGCTTTAAATAACTATGTAAAAATTGCCATACACAAACTTCAACTTTTACCTCCTCCCGCCCGCCGTACAGGGAAATGAGGGCTGCAGGGTGGTTCTATTGTTCTGGGACAACATCATATGTCATCGTCCTACTCTCACCGCGCTCACGGGGGTCACAGCGATTGGTGGGGTGCTGTGTCCCGGGTCAGGGTGCATCCCCGATCTTGGTAAAGAGCTGATGACGCAGCTCGTTACCCATGTGATCAGCTGTGTCCAATCATGTCCAATCAATGTAAACAAGGAAATGCCGGTTATCGTCTCTCCTCGCCTCACACTGACAGTGTGTGAGGCGAGGAGAGACGATCAGTGGCATTTCTTTAGAGGGGAGACCAGATAATCAGGGCACTGATTATAAGAGCAGACCCAACAGTGCTCTTTAGGGATGCCAATCAGTGATGCCAATGACTGTCAGTCACCAGCTGTCTGCTCTGCCCCCCACGCTAACTGGAGCACTGGACTGTGGAGGGGGCGAAAGCGGTCGGCTCAGGCTCTCACCGGCTTGCTGAGAGGCTGAGCCAGCTGTTACTAAATCTAACTCTATATTATTGCAATAAAGTCACTATACAAATGGCCATAGCAACACAGGGTGCCAGTCCAGGTATGTGGGTGGATCCTGACTTCATTGTCGCGATCTTGCTGGAGCCTGGCCCGGCTCTGTGACGTTAGCCGATAGCGGGCTTCAGCCCGCTGTCTGCTGAAAACAGGTCACGGGAGTGCAGTTTGTTAGCTTTGGCTGTACTTTTAAATATACTTCAGTGTAATAATTAACCACTTCCCGCCCGGTCAATAGCATATTGACGTCCGGGAAGTGGTTTCATAATCCTGACTGGGCGTCATATGACATCCTTCAGGATAAACAGCCGCTGCGCGCCCGTGGGTGCGCGCATCGCGGCGATCGGTGGAGCGGCATGTCAGTCCGGCGGAGGCTCTTTACCACGTGATCAGCCGTGATCAGCCATGTCCAATCACAGCTGATCACGATGTACACAGGAAAAGCCGTTGATCGGCTTTTCCTCACTCGCGTCCGACAGACGCGAGTAGAGGAGAGCCAATCGCTGGCTCTCCTGACAGGAGGGGTATGCGCTGATTGTTTATCAGCGCAGCCACCCCTCAGATGCCCACACTAGACCACCAGGGAATCCCCCAGAATGTGGATGGCCAGGTACATCCCCCATGGCCATCCACATGTTAAAAAAAAATGCACAAAATATGCCAATCAGTGCCCACAAATTGGCACATCATATTTATGTTATAAAACAGGGATGCCCAGCAATGCCACCCATCAGTGTCATCAGTGCCACCCATCAGCGTCCATCAGTGCCACCTATCAGTGCCCATCCAGGCCCACCTATCAGTGCCACCCATAAGTACCCGTCAGTGCCACCCATAAGTACCCGTCAGTGCCGCCTATGAGTGCCCATCAGTGCTGCCTATGAGTGCCCATCAGTGCCACCTGAGTGCCCATCAGTGCGACCTATCAGTGCCCATCAGTGCTGCCTATCAGTGCCCATCATCAGTGCCCATCGGTGCCACCTCATTGGTGCCACCTCATCGGTGCCCATCAGTGCCGCCTTATCAGTGCCCGTCATTGAAGAAGAAAACGCACTTATTTAAAAAAAAATAGAAATTAACAGTGACAAAGAAAAACAGTTTTTTGCTAAATTTTTGGTCTTTTTTTGTTTGTTGCGCAAAAAATAAAAATCGCAGAGGTGATCAAATACCACCAAAAGAAAGCTCTATTTGTTGGAACAAAATGATAAAAAATGTGTTTGTGTACAGTGTAGCATGACCGCGCAATTGTCATTCAAATTGCGACAGCGCTGAAAGGTGAAAATTGGCTTGGGTGGGAAGGTGTCTAAGTGTCTGGTATTGAAGTGGTTAAAAAATGTAATTGGTCCCAAAAAAAACACTTGCTGTTGCAATTTGTATTATGATGTCACCAGATATCAGCAGCAGGGTTGCCTTTTGTTCATGAGGTCATAGGACAGTAGAAGTAAGTTGCTTTGTGCACGATTGTATCAGTAGCGAGATCTTGCATCTTATGATATGGCGTCTCTTGAGCATTTTAGGAACGGCTGAGAAGATTTCGGAGTTCTTGCTCGTCTCTCTGGAAAAGCTGTGGAAACCTTTGCTAAGTGCCTGGGGAGCTCTGAAGGCCTCTGACAAATGTTTAGACTCTAGAAGCTATTCCCCTGGGTTCCGGTCTTGTCAGTCTCATCTGTAGAAGCGGGCACAGTTCACAGTCAATTTGCTCAATAATTCCTTTTTTGCTGACGGCACTTCCTCTGTGTGGTTGGAAGTAAGTGCCAAGAGAGAGGTCTGTGTTTATCGAAAGGAGAAGATGTAATCTTACAACATACGATGACCACATGTCCTTCACGGCACCAACTGCCCTTGTTGTGGCCGTCGCTGTGAAGGACTGGAGTCTAATTTGATGAGCTAAAATCGCATAGTGCAACCAATTCATTCCTGTACCCGGCTTCACTCCTCCTGTGACAGATGCTGTGCCTTCGCCCAGGCCTGCCCTCAATTGTCTGATTAGTAGAACATCTCTTACTCCTTTCAGTAGGATTTTTTTCTTACCCTGATGTGGAGAGTTGACGTTTTGGTGCAGTTTTTTACTGCTATGGTTTATTATAAATATACACAAAAGCTGCTATTGCATAATTTTTGATTCCTCTAATATCTTTGAGTGTTTATTGCTGTGATAGTGTAGAAATAATTTCCATACTACAGTAGAATAAAACTTACCGTATATACTCGAGTATAGGCCGACCCGAATATAAGCCGAGGCCCCTAATTTACCACAAAAAACTGGGAAAACTTATTGACCGAGTATAAGCCGAGGGTGAGAAATGCAGCAGCTACTGAAAGTGGAAAAGAGGGTCAACAATGCCCATCTGCAGCTGCATACCTCCCTGTGCCCTGTGCCCTGTGCATACCTCCCTGTGCCCTGTACACACCTCCCCTCCCTGTGCACTGTACACACCTCCCTGTGCACTGTACACACCTCCCTGTGCCCTGTACACACCTCCCTGTGCCCTGTACACACCTCCCTGTGCCCTGTACACACCTCCCTGTGCCCTGTACACACCTCCCTGTGCCCTGTACACACTTCCCTGTGCACTGTACACACCTCCCTGTGCCCTGTACACACCTCCCTGTGCCCTGTACACACCTCCCTGTGCCCTGTACACACCTCCCTGTGTCCTGTACACACCTCCCTGTGTCCTGTACACACCTCCCCTCCCTGTGCACTGTACACACCTCCCTGTGCACTGTACACACCTCCCTGTGCCCTGTACACACCTCCCTGTGCCCTGTACACACCTCCCCTCCCTGTGCCCTGTACACACCTCCCTGTGCCCTGTACACACCTCCCTGTGTCCTGTACACACCTCCCTGTGCCCTGTACACACCTCCCCTCCCTGTGCACTGTACGCACCTCCCTGTGCCCTGTACGCACCTCCCTGTGCCCTGTACGCAACTCCCTGTGCCCTGTACGCACCTCCCTGTGCCCTGTACGCACCTCCCTGTGTCCTGTACGCACCTCCCTGTGTCCTGTACGCACCTCCCTGTGTCCTGTACGCACCTCCCTGTGCCCTGTACGCACCTCCCTGTGCCCTGTACGCACCTCCCTGTGCCCTGTACGCACCTCCCTGTGCCCTGTACGCACCCCCCTGTGTCCTGTACGCACCCCCCTGTGTCCTGTACGCACCCCCATGCGATCTGTGTCCCCCATTGCTGATCCTGACGATCAGCGTGTAAGGCCAAACAGACGGCGCCATTCCAATATTCAAAAGCCGCGCCTCCTCCTCCTCCTCCTCCTCGTCCGTGATAGGAGGAACACTCTGTTTTCCCAGCAGTGAGTCAGTGTGCAGTGTTCCGCCTATCACGGACATCCTCATCCTCGTCCATGAGATGAGAATGATAGGATGTCCGTGATAGGCGGAACACTGCACACTGACTCACTGCTGGGAAAATTAGTGTTCCTCCTATCACAGACGAGGAGGAGGAGGAGGCGCGGCATTTGAACACTGCCGTCTGTCTGCATGACACGCTGATCATGTAGGCAGACGGCGGTGACTCGAGTATAAGCCGAGGGGCGCTGAAAATCTCAGCTTATACTCGAGTATATATGGTATTTTAAATTAAATCTTTATTATTATTGGCAATAACACAATGTGGGCGGATTTCTGCAAGTCACAGGCTGTGTCATGTCCCTCCAGCCTGTGTCTTAGAATAAGAGGAGGGTGAAGCCTCTGTTAATCTACATGTAATGTCCTGCCCCCATTGTGTTTAGCTGGTTAGTGGGCATGGAGGAGGAAGGAGAGAGTGGGCTGTCCTTTACCACGGTGTGTACACCCACATATGTAACTCCTATAGTCATATGGGCTGCTCATATGTGATGGGGAGGAAAAGCTCAGCTTAGAAACTCACTGAAAACTGAGCATGTGCTGAGTTGCCACCACAGCTGCAAATTCCCTAGCTGAGTTGGGGACATGGACAAAAGGGGGAGATAGAGAACAGCAGGATAAACCTGTTTTTTCTGCAGAATACAGAAAACAAATCTCATAGTGAGTATGCACAGCATGTAATACACCATTTAATGATAGTTTTTATGATGTGGGTTTAGTGACACTTAAAGACTCAAAAGTCAAGGATGTGGGCTTTGTTCCTGGGCGTTGCATGCAAGCCCCCAGCACGGAAACCGAGGTGTCACTGACAGCAACTGCTCTTGTACTGAGGATCGGTGGCTGTGAGAACTGGCTTCCACCCATTGGATGGCTGCGTAAGATTTATTATTGATCATTTATTACAGGTATTTACATAGCGCCATCACTTTACGCAGCGCTTTACATATATCTTGTATATCCACATCAGTCCCTGTCCTCAAGCTTACAATCTAGGGTCCCTAACTCCCACTCCTTACCAAATGAAAGCCCTTGTTGTCCTGAACAAAACGAGATCCAACTCCCCGGGATATGTCGTTTACTGACACATGCCAATTTTGCAAAACTGGTTTTAATATTTTATTTGAATTGTCATTAAGGGGTTAATGTGACCCCCCCCCCCCCCCCCCCCCCCTCTGTTTAAAGTCTGCTTGTCCTTTCAGATCCTTGTGCAGCACCACAGGCCACCCCTGCAGACCACGGTATGAAAAGCATGGTGTACTCTGCAGAAAGGGTTATGTGCAGGATGGATTGTGATTGGTGAAGAGCGATGAGAATTCCCCTCCATTATTCTGGGGGTGACGGATGACGGCAGGAGAATATTAAACAGGTCTTATACCACGGAGTCCCCATGTACGATGGGTGGCCGTGTCTTATAGTCCTGTCTCTGGGATTTTCTGGGGTTATGGAAAGTTGGGTAAAAGATGGATCTTGAGCTTCGGTTCACATATATAGGTGGTGCGGGAAACGCAGCGAATCCTGTCCGTTTCCTGCACCGCATTTATGCCATCTGCTGCGGGGTCAGTTTTTAAATTAAAGCGGAGCTGCACCCGCACAAAAAATATTAAAAGTCAGCAAGCTACAAATACTGCAGCTGCTGACTTTTAACAACACCTTCAAACCATTCCTGAAACGCAGTGCGATTGCCAGAATCGGATCACATGGGTATGGACAACCATGCAATCCAATTTTGGTGCAGTAAGAAAAATGCCTGCACCTTTTTTCGTGCGGTGTGATTTGTGCCTATACAAAATGAATGGGCTCAAATCGCACTGAAAAGAATCGCATGTGATTTGAACAGGCATGCAGTGCGATTCCTATCCAAATTGCTTGCGGTTTCCCATACTGTTCCTGTGTGATCTCAGGCTAAAGCTGAACTGTGGGACAAGCATATGTTTTCTAAATCCATTTGTCATGTGTATTCTTCCTTGGATCATGGTTTGGTTTGGGTATTTCTTACAGATCTGTGCAGTAATGCAGTGTGAGTTCCTGTAATAAAGACCGGTCACTGCTGTTCTCTCTCCTTGTACAGAGTGACTGGTCTTGTCTCCGCCCTTTCCTGTAGTTCCCTGCAGGCAGCCTATAGTGGGTGGAGCCTTCTGAGCCCCTCCCACAGCTCTGCTCTCTCTCCTTGTGCAGGGTGACTGGTCTTGTCTCCGCCCCCTTCTGTAGCTTTCTGCAGGCAGCTTGTAGTGGGTGGAGCCCCTCCCACAGCTCTGCTCTCTCTCTCTCTCTCTCTCTCTCTCTCTCTTGTGCAGGGTGACTGGTCTTGTCTCCGCCCCCCTCCTGTAGCTTTCTACAGGCAGCTTGTAGTGGGTGGAGCCTTCTGAGCCCCTCCCACAGCTCTGCTCTCTCTCCTTGTGCAGGGTGACTGGTCTTGTCTCCGCCTCCTCCTGTAGTTCTCTGCAGGCAGCCTGTAGTGGGTGGAGCCTTCTGAGCCCCTCCCACAGCTCTGCTCTCTCTCTCTCTCCCCTTGTGCAGGGTGACTGGTCTTGTCTCCGCCCCCTCCTGTAGCTTTCTACAGGCAGCTTGTAGTGGGTGGAGCCTTCTGAGCCCCTCCCACAGCTCTGCTCTCTCTCTCCTTGTGCAGGTGACTGGTCTTGTCTCCGCCCCCTCCTGTAGCTTTCTGCAGGCAGCTTGTAGTGGGTGGAGCCTTCTGAGCCCCTCCCACAGCTCTGCTCTCTATCCTTGTGCAGAGTGACTGATCTTGTCTCCGCCCCTTCCTGTAGTTTTCTGCAGGCAGCCTGTAGTGGGTGGAGCCTTCTGAGCCCCTCCCACAGCTCTGCTCTCTATCCTTGTGCAGAGTGACTGATCTTGTCTCCGCCCCTTCCTGTAGTTTTCTGCAGGCAGCCTGGAGTGGGTGGAGCCTTCTGAGCCCCTCCCACAGCTCTGCTCTCTATCCTTGTGCAGAGTGACTGATCTTGTCTCCGCCCCTTCCTGTAGTTTTCTGCAGGCAGCCTGTAGTGGGTGGAGCCTTCTGAGCCCCTACCACAGCTCTGATATCTCTCCTTGTGCAGGGTAATTGGCAGTGGCGGCCCGTCTATTAGGGGAGCATGGGCACCGCCCCCCTCATCCATGCGTCCGGCCCCCCTAATCTACATGCTGGACACATGGATTCCAATGTTTTTTTTTTTTTTTTTTTTATTTCTTTTTGAAGCACGTGATTGGAGCCAGAGGCTCTAATAGGCTTTAAAAAATGTATATTCGCTATTGTCACACCAATCCTCCTCTCGTCCAGTCGGGAAGCACATCCTGAGACCCGTCACCTGATTAGCTGAAAGGACAGGCGATCCTATTGGACTCCTTGGAGGAGGAGGGAGGAGACACAGCCGCTGTGATGCAGAGAAAGAAGATACGCAATGGAAGCCGCCGCCCCTAGAAGCACTGCCCGCCTGCGATATAGATGAGGTAAGTGCGAGGCTGGATGACATACCGACCGCCCACCCGCAGAGGGAGGTGGTGTGCGGGTGACCCGACCGACAGCGTGGGGGTTGTTGTTCGCCCCCACCAGCCACCACTGGCAATTGGTCTTGTCTGGTCTCCGCCCCCTCCTGTCGTTTTCTTTTCCTTTAGTGGGTGGGGCCTGCTAGACCCTTCAACAGCTCTCCTCTCTGCACATGTGCAATAACAAGGAGGATGTCGCCACTACTTTTACAAGATAATATCTGGGTTTACAAGGGCATTTGGTGAACATGGAGTTATATCTCTTGTGACTCTTGGGGAATATATTTTAAAGGAAAAAAAAATTATTTTTTTGGCCAGTGTTTAGATTTAGAGTGGTACTAAACAAATGTGATGCAAGCTGTCAGGATCATTAACACTGCAGTCTTTGTTTTACTGAGTCCCCGCTGTAAACTTGGCCAGGCTGTGCAGCAAAAGTAGAAGTTGGACGAGGTGTATACTAGTGGCTGGGAGGTGGGGGGGCGGGGACGGGGGACAAGAGGCTGAGCTGGGTTTACTCTTTTACTCCTCCCTAACCCCTCCCCTTAAACTGCAAAGGCAGCAGACGTGGGGTGTACACATGCCACGGCCACAATGCTCCGCATCCCAGCATGGCAAAAAATGATCGCCCTGTTGAATTCAGCAGGCAGTACCATCCACCAAACCCAACCCATTCAATAGAATGGGTGCCCCTTCACAACCGCGTTTTTCCGCGTTTTGTGTTTTTAAATTTTTTTTTTTTTTTACACTGTGGTTGCTTAGCAAACAGCTATATACAGTGTAAAAATAGTAGTAAAGATGCGGTAAAAACGCGTTTTGGATGGGGGTCCATTGACTTCTATTACATGCAAAACGCTGCATTTTGCATGAAAAAAAGTCCCTGAGACCCCTTTCACACCACAACGCCAATAGCGTCGGTGGTAAAACGGCGCTATTCTTAGCAGCGTTTTACCGTCGGATTTGCGGCGCATTTCGGCCGATAGCGGGGCGCTTTTACCCCCCGCTAGCGGCCAAGAAAGGGTTAAAACCCCCGGCAAAGCGCTGCAATGGCGGCGTTTTGCCGGCGGTATTACAGCGCTGCCCCATTGATTTCAATGGGGAGCAGCGGTGGAGGAGCAGTGAGTTCACCTCTCCTTCACCGCTCCAAAGGAGCTGCTGGCAGAACTTTGTGTTACGCCCTGCCAGCGCACCGTTGCAGTGTGAAAGCCCTCGGCTTTCACACTGCAGACAATGGTGCAGCAGTTTGAGGGCGGATTGCAGGCGCTATTTCTAACGCTATAGCGCCTGCAAAACGCCCTCGTGTGAAAGGGCTCTGACCCTTTCCAAAAAACGCAGAGGCACAAAAATGCATTGATGTGAACATGTTCCATAGGAACCCATGTTAAAAAATTTCCCTGCATTTCTGCAAAATGCATCAAAAAACGCATTAGTGTGAATGAAGCCTAAGGCCCCTTTTTATACTTGTGCGACTGCAAAGTAGCATGAAAAAGTCGTACCCCATGATTTCCAATAAGTATCATTCATATCTGTGCAACTTCAAGTCGGTCTCTGCACTACTTTGGTCCCACTTTGATGCGACTTGAGGTTTATAGACCTCAAGATTATACAGGCATTGCTTCAAGTCGTGTCAAAAATCGCTGCAAAAGTCGTTTTTTTTAATTTTTTTTTGAGAAGGGTGCATGTGATCAACACAGGGCCAATCGGCACTGTCCAGACAGAGGGTCAGGGATCCTGCAGCCTCATAGGACAGAGGAGAATGAAAACTCCTCCTACAAAATCTTGCGTTTTTCAGCACCACTCAAAAACACTCCTGCAGATACACATGGGCAGACACTGATAGAAGTCACAAGGCTGCTATATACTGCTGATGAGAAAAGGTATATATCAGTTTATATTTGCTAAAATAATTGTATTTCCATTTTCTGTTTAGGCCCCTTTCACACTTGGGCGACTTGTCCTGCGACTTGGGACTGCAAAGTTGCATTATAAGTCTTTCCCCATGATTTCCAATGGTAACCATTCATATACAGTCGAATCTTGGTTTACGAGTAACGCAGTTAACGAGCATTTTGAAAGACTAGCAACTTTTTTTTAAAAATCCTGACTCGGTTTGCGAGTGTTGTCTCGCAAAATGAGCAGGATTCAAGCCAATGGGGTGTGCAGTACCGCATTTGGCCAGAGGTGCAGGGGCGAGGTTCGGAGCCATTCGGAAATACTCGGAATCAATCAGGGTTTCCGAGTTCAGCCGAGCTTGTCCCCGAGTATTTCCGAGGCTCTCCGGCGCCCCCCCCCCACCTCTGGCCACATGCGGTATTGCATGCAATAGAAGTCAATGAGGAACAAATTATCTTAGTTTCCATTCTCTTCTATGGGGAAACTCGCTTTGATATGCGAGTGCTTTTGGATTACAAGCATTCTCCTGGAACGGATTTTTTTTTATGATATTATTATTTATTTTTTTTAATATTTGTGGTTGAACTGAATGGACTTGTGTCTTTTTTTTCAACCTAACTATGTAACTATATAGCGCCAACAGTTTGCGCAGCGCTTTACAACATGAGGGCAGACAGTACACTTACAATTCAATACAGGAGGGATCAGAGGGCCCTGCTCGTTAGAGCTTACAATCTACAATCTAGAATAATAATTAATTTTGGAGAACAAAGTTATTATTTAGTGTCACATAAACTGCTCATTTTATCTAGGGGGGCGGTAAAACATTTTTCCGTACCTGATCCTCCGCTACCCAGTAAAAGGTGCTTCCCCTATGCTCTAGCAGCGAATTTTCCCTTGGCGGTCCTCACATCCAGTGCAAAGCTGTGGACTCTGCATTGGTCTTAATGGCCCCAGAGCACCTTAGACCGCCAGAGTGCTAGGGGATTGGTCTAGCAACATGGAGGATCAGATAAGTACAAACTGCTTTTTCTGATCTCCTAGACCTTAGGCTCGGTTCACACTTGTGCGGGTTGCAGGTTGCAGGAATCGCATCACATGTGTGTGGAAATCGCACTGCTCTTGCGAGACACTTGGGGCTATCATACATTCTGAATGGCACCCCCACGCATCTCAGTCTGCAGCGTAATCGCCGGTGCGGGAACTGCAGGTAAACTGCATGGTCTTTTTGAACTGTTTCCCTGCGGCCACGTCTTTGAAAAGGTGCATTCATTTTTTTTGTGCGTTTCCCCCAAAAAATTTAAAATGAATGGGCTGCTGTGCCTGAGCAAACAAGCAGGACATACGACCCGCACTAGTATGAACCGAGCCTAAACAAGCCGTTAACCCAGGGGTCTCAAACTGGTGGCCCTCCAGCTGAAACGACAAGTCCCATGAGTTACAAGCATGATTCCCACAGGCAGAGGCATGATGGGACTTGTAGTTTTTCAACAGCTGGAGGGCCGCCAGTTTAAGACCCCCCTGGGTTAACCCTTGCACTGTGGGTGCAGCCCCACTGCAAGAAAGGAGTATTCGTTTTTCTGGAATCCAGCTTTAATTTTTTCGTTTTTGGGGTTAATGTCCCTTTTAGGAGAGATGAGTTGCTGATTGTTGTCAGCGATGTTCCCTTTTAATAAAATCCTGGTCAAGGAGAGTACAGTCAGTTACTACAGGACAGGTGCTCTTTACCAGAGAGATGAGTAGTGCGGTCCTGGTGATCGGGAGACATGCCGGTGTATTGTCACAGGGGGAGACCTGCAGATTTGGCAGTGAATTTTCCAGGGTAAGTACACAGGAATTCCTGGGGGGGGATTCCAGGGTAGGGATTCGGAAGTGAATTTTCCAGGGTAGGTACACAGGAATTCATAGGGGGGATTCCAGGGTAGGGATTCGGGAGTGAATTTTCCAGGGTAGATACACAGGAATTCATGGGGGGGGATTCCAGGGTAGGGATTCGGGAGTGAATTTTCCAGGGTAGGTACACAGGAATTCCTGGGGGGGATTCCAGGGTAGGGATTCGGGAGTGAATTTTCCAGGGTAGGTACACAGGAATTCCTGGGGGGGGGGGGGGGGGGGGGTCAGTGAATTTTCCAGGGTAGGTACACAGGAATTCCTGGGGGGGTCTGGCAATGAATTTTCCAGGGTAGGTACACAGGAATTCATGGGGGGCATTCGTCAGTGAATTTTCCAGGGTAGGTACACAGGAATTCCTGGGGGTGATCTGGCAGTGAATTTTCCAGGGTAGGTACACAGGAATTCCTAGAGGGGGGGGGGGGGGGGGGGATTCGGCAGTGAATTTTCCAGGGTAGGTACACAGGAATTCCTGGGGGTGATCTGGCAGTGAATTTTCCAGGGTAGGTACACAGAAATTCCCAGGGGGAATCCGGCAGTGAATTTTCCAGGGTAGGTACACAGGAATTCCTGGGGGGGGGGGGGGGGGGGGTCTGGCAATGAATTTTCCAGGGTATGTACACAGGAATTCATGGGGGGCATTCGTCAGTGAATTTTCCAGGGTAGGTACACAGGAATTCCTGGGGGTGATCTGGCAGTGAATTTTCCAGGGTAGGTACACAGGAATTCCTGGGGGTGATCTGGCAGTGAATTTTCCAGGGTAGGTACACAGGAATTCCTAGAGGGGGGGGGGGGGTTCGGCAGTGAATGTTCCAGGGTAGGTACACAGAAATTCCCAGGGGGAATCCGGCAGTGAATTTTCCAGGGTATGTACACAGGAATTCCTGGGGGGGTCTGGCAATGAATTTTCCAGGGTAGGTACACAGGGATTCCTGGGGGGCATTCGGCAGTGAATTTTCCAGGGTAGGTACACAGGAATTCCTGGGGGGGATCCGGGAGTGAATTTTCCAGGGTAGGTACACAGAAATTCCCAGGGGGAATCCGGCAGTGAATTTTCCAGGGTATGTACACAGGAATTCCTGGGGGGGGGGGGGATCCGGCAGTGAATTTTCCAGGGTAGGTACACAGGAATTCCTGGGGGGGGGGGGATCCGGCAGTGAATTTTCCAGGGTAGGTACACAGGAATTCCTGGGGGGGGGGGGTCCGGCAGTGAATTTTCCAGGGTAGGTACACAGGAATTCCTGGGGGGGGGGGGGGGTCCGGCAGTGAATTTTCCAGGGTAGGTACACAGGAATTCCTGGGGGGGATCAGTACAAGCAAAGAGTGTAGAAAGTTTTTGCTGCATTGCAGAGTGTGTGTGAGCCGAGTGATCAGGATGGAGAAGTGGAGAGGAAGGATCACTTCCTGTACTCGGCTCGTTCCATGACATGGTCCACAGCCCGTCTACCCCTCCTCTCTCTGCCCGGGGGGGGGTCTGCCCGCCTCTGGGGGCCAACATGCACACAATCGTTTATTACACTCATCAGAGCTGAACTCCCGGGATATAAAAAAAAGGAAAAAAGACCCTTGCTGTGTGGCTCTCGGCGCTGCAAGGGTTAAAGCAGATCTGTGATCGGAATGTAAAGTCCGATATGAATTTCCACGCTTCTTTCTTGCTGATTCCTTTTTAGCTTGAAATTTGTTAAAGCGGAGCTCCACCCAAAAGGGGAAGCTTTGCTTGTTTGCTCCCCCCGCTGTCTTATTTAGCACCTTTTTTTGGGGGGGGGGGGGGGCAGGTACCCTACTTCTGAGAGACCTCTGCGTGGTCCCCCAGATGTCCTCCTTCCCCAGGCCATTCCCAAAGAGCAGCGTGCTAGGGGAACCGCCTGTGAAGGCGCTTCATTGCCAGTTTCCATAACAAGGAATGGCGGCGGCAGCACCCCAAAGAAAAAAATCAGCTGGGGTGCCGACATCGCAGGATCCCTGGACAGGTAAGTGCCCTAATATTAAAAGTCAGCAGCTGCGGTGTTTGTAGCTGCTGACTTTTTAATTTATTTTTTCGGTGGGGAGGCTGGAGCTCCTCTTTAAGACTCCCCCCCCCCCCACACATTTACTTGCTTTGAATTGTGTGACACGTATTTCCTGTGCCCCATGAGTGCGCGCCGCCGTGTCACACATCTGTTCCGTCAGATTAGTGTGCAGTACGGGGAATGTACAGCTGTGCGAGACTGAAGGGTCGGTCGGAGTTCTCCTTTAAGGGCTCATATACCCGTCATATGTACCCTGTAGGAGAAAAGACTCTCTCTTCTTTTTCCATTTCTTATTCTCTTACCTTCCAGCGGGGTGGAGGGCTGTGACACTTTTTTGCGTATGGAAGAACATTCTGTTCTCAGCGGAGGATTCTGGGAGTTTTCCATCTCCAGACACTGGCACTGAGTCGGCTAATAACAGCTTTGCGTTGTGGTAATGTCAGTAATGGAGGGTTTGCTCTCTGCTGACAGTGTATGGATAATAAACGGCTTGTTGTGGTCTCATTGTAGCCATGATTGTGGAGAGGGGAGCCGCACAACTTGTGCATAGAGTACATATAGGAGAGATTTATGTCCTACAGAGAAAGTGCTTTACCTCCCATATCACTGATCCTATTATCCTGTTACTGAGAAGAAAACAAACACCCATCTAATCTCCAACTGAACGGGATTTCATTTGCTAAAACACTTTAGGAAGTATTTAGAAAAACAATTTGCATAGCAAATTTTCTTAATGATTTTCTTAATTTGTGTACGTTGCATGTGTGCCAATGGGGCAGAGAAAGATTGCTATTTTGCTATTTCATGTGTTGGTCGAATGGATATTAAAAAGGAAAATACCGCATTTGGCCACTAGATGGCGATAAGTACCATGGGAATTTTTTATAATACTCAACGCCATCTAGTGGCCAAATAAAAACCCCAACCAAAAATGGTTGTAAACATCAGACATGAAATATGAGCAAGACATATCTCATAGCATGGGTGCTCAACCTGTGACCCTCCCAGCTGTTGCAGAACTACAAGTCCCATGAGGCATTGCAAGCCACTGACAGTTACAAGCATGACTCCCAAAGGAAAGAGGCATGATGGGAATTGTAGTTCCGCAACAGTTGGAGGGCCACAGGTTGAGCACCCATGCTCTATAGCAGTGATGGCGAACCTTGGCACCCCAGATGTTTTGGAACTAAATTTCCCATGATGCTTATGCACTCTGCAATGTAGTGGAGCATCATGGGAAATTTAGTTCCAAAACATCTGGGGTGCCAAGGTTCACCATCACTGCTATAGAGCATGGGTGCTCAACCTGTGGCCCTCCAACTGTTGCGGAACTACATTTCCCATGATGCTCCACTACATTGCAGAGTGCATGAGCATCATGGGAAATGTAGTTCCAAAACATCCGGGGTGCCAAGGTTCGCCATCACTGCTCTATAGTGTGTACTTGTCTCAATCCGGAGCACTAAAGCTCCATTCACACTTGGGCATCAAAGTTGCATGACAAGTACTTCCCCATGTTTTCCAATGATAACCATTGTAGCGACTTTCATGCAACTTGAGGGCCATAGACTTGGTCCGATTTTCATGCAACTTGAGGGCCATAGACTTCAATGTAAACCCTCAGAAGTTGCATGAAAGTCATACCTGAATGTTATACAATGCGACTTGTGTGTAACAGTTGTGTATTTATCACTGGTCAAAGCCAAAGTCGTATCCAAGTCGCACCCATTCAAAGTTGTTTTTAAAGTCTGCGCAACTTTATGGCTCGTACACACAAAATCCGAAAATCGGACGAAAAATACCACTTTCGACGCGATCGTACCACAATCAGATTGTTAGTACAGAGCTTTCGAGAGACGATCACGACAATTCATCTGATTATTATTCGATCGGACAGGCACGTACTCGTACTATACCAGATCGTACGATTTTCATATAGTCAGTACAGTTGTCATCAGAAAATACAATACAAACACATTACAACACATGACATCACTTCCGATTTTTTTTTTTTTGTCGTACGAGAATTTTCGTGACTTTAGTAACCTATTCAATTTCTACTTGCGACTGTTCAGCGAAAAAAGTCGAATGATATTCGGATCGTGTATACGGCCCATTAGGCCCCTTTCACACATGCGTACCATTCAGGTTTTTTAGGCGGATCTGAACAGATGCTCCATGCAGTTCTATGGAGCGACGGATGTCTGCGGTGACATGTCCGCTAAATTCAGACGCATGGAAAACCCTATTTTCCAAATAACTAATAATAAATACCGTATATACTCGAGTATAAGCCGAGTTTTTCAGAACATTTTTTTGTGCTGAAAGTGCCCCCCTCGGCTTATACTGGAGTCAAGCACTTTTCTGCAGCAGAGAATGACATTTTCCGAACCGACTTTGGGGCCTCTTATCTCGGGGCCACTTGGTGCTAGAAACCCCAAATTTGGGGTAACTAGCACTACAACATATCCAAATTTGGGGTTCCTAGCACCAAGTGGCCCCGAGATACGGGGCCCCAAAGTCGGTTCGGAAAATGTCATTCTCTGCTGCAGAAAAGTGCTTGACATTTTCCGACCCGACTTTGGGGCCCCGTATCTCGGGGCCACTTGGTGCTAGGACCCCCAAATTTGGTGTGCAAACTTAGTGGAACCATCACTACAACATATTCATTGGGTTCCTAGCACCAAATGGCCCCGAGATACAGGGCCCCAAAATCGGTCAACTGTGTCCATCTGCAGCAATGTCATTTCGGGACCCTTTGGGTCTGGAGACCCCAAATTTGGCTGCAGCTAGGGGGCATCTAGGAACCCTTAACTACCAAGTTTAATATTCGGGGACCTATGACTGCAAATGGGCACAGTGAGGCTGCAAATGGGCACAGTGAGGCTGCAAATGGGCACAGTGAGGCTGCAAATGGGCATTGTTAACCCTCTTTTCCACTTACAGTAGCTGCGCATTTCTCACCCTAGGCTTATACTCGAGTGAATAGGGTTTCCCAGTTTTTTTGTGGTAAAATTAGGTGCCTCGGCTTATATTCGGGTCGGCTTGTACTATAAGTATATATGGTATTAAATTATAGGTATTGGAATTTCCTTTCAAATTTGGCTGTTAGTGAACGTATTTGAACAAATTATCTGAAATAACCAATGCCGTATCTCAACGAATGGAACATAACGATCTAATAATAATAAATAATAATAAAACCTTTTTATTATTAAGTTGTTCCAGTTGTTCCATTTGTTTAGATGCGGCACTCGTTATTTCGGATAATTCGTAACTTCAGATAAATTCGTATTTGTTACGTTCACAAACAGCCAAATTTGAAAGGAAATTCCAATACCTATAATTTAATAGTTACCGTATATACTCAAGTATAGGCCGACCCGAATATAAGCCGAGGCACCTAATTTTACCACAAACAACTGGGAAAACTTATTGACTCGAGTATAAGCCTAGGGGTGAGAAATGCGCAGCTACTGTAAGTGGAAAAGAGGGTCAACGATGCCCATTTGTAGCCTCACTGTGCCCATGCAGATGGACACAGTTGACCGATTTGTGGCCCTGTATCTCAGGGTCACTTAGTGCTAGGAACCCCATCTTTAGATATGTTGTAGTGCTAATTCCACTGGGTTGGAATACAACATTTGGGGTTCCTAGCTCCAAGTGTCCCCGAGATATGGGGCCCCAAGTTCGGGTCAGAAAATGTCAAGCACTTTTCTGCAGCAAAGAATGACATTTTCCGAACCGACTTTGGGGCCCTGTATCTCGGGGCCACTTAGTGCTAGGAACCCCATCTTTGGATATATTGTAGTACTAGTTCAACCGGATTTGAATGCCAAATTTGGGGTTCCTAGCTCCAACTGTCCCCGAGATATGGGGCCCCAAATTCGGGTCAGAAAATGTCAAGCACTTTTCTGCAGCAGAGAATGATATTTTCCGAACCGACTTTGGGGCCCCGTACCTCGGGGCCACTTAGTGCTAGGAACCCCATATTTGGATATGTTATAGTGCTAGGTCCACCGGGTTGGCACGCCAAATTTGGGACTCCTAGAGATACGGGGCCCCAAAGTTGGGTCGGAAATTTTTTTTTTTTGCTGCGGAAAAGTGCTTGACTCGAGTATAAGCCGAGGGGGGGCACTTTCAGCACAAAAAAATGTGCTGAAAAACTCGGCTTATACTCGAGTATATACGGTATGCCCTGTACACACGATCGGACATTCCGAAAACAAAATCCATGTTTTTTTTCTGACGGATGTTGGCTCAAACTTGTCTTGCATACACACGGTCACACAAATCTTGTCGGAAATTGCGAACGTCAAGAACGTGGTGACGTACAACATGTACGACGAGCCGAGAAAAATGAAGTTCAATAGCCAGTGCGGCTCTTCTGCTTGATTCCGAGCATGCGTGACACTGTGCGTCGCAAATTGTGTACACACGATCAGAATTTACGACAACGGATTTTGTTGTCGGAAAAATTTGAGATCCAGCTCTCAAATTTTGTGTGATGGAAATTCCGACGGAAAAT
This sequence comes from Lithobates sylvaticus, assembly GCA_028564925.1. NCBI lineage: Eukaryota > Metazoa > Chordata > Amphibia > Anura > Ranidae > Lithobates > Lithobates sylvaticus. The sequence goes on from CM053028.1 coordinate 523,791,297, forward strand.
GTCCGATGGAGCCTACAAACGGTCGGAATTTACCACAACAAGCTCCCATCGAACATTTTCCGTCGGAAAATCCGAACGTGTGTACAGGGCATAAGTTGTTATTATTTCAAATTTTACTGATTTTTCTTTCTGTTATTCGTGGTTTTCAAATTTCTGAATTCAAAAATTCGGAAAATTTGAAAATTCGGAAATGTGAAAATCCGAATTTCCGAAAAAAAAAAAAAAAACAAAAAAAAAAAAAAAAATGAAACAAACAAATTTTTTTGTCAGTGCACATGTCTAGTGGTCACATGATTGCTAGCAGCCTTACCCCCCACCCCCGGGTTACGGATTATTAGTGGGGGACCAGGAGCGGTCTTTGACCTGCTTGGCGTCTGTGCGGGGGGGGGGGGGGGGGGCGCTCTCGGCACAGAAACATCGGCAACTCAGTGACGTACTTGTGCGCTGTTTAGTCATTAAAACCCTTCCTTCTCCGCCACGATTATATGTCATGTGTGCTTAAATGACTGTTTTTTCATGCTTTTTTCCTCTATTGCATCCCACTTCTACTGATTTCCTGCAGCCTCTTTGCAGACACTTTCTACATTTACTGCAGCAATGTCTGCATGACGTTTCTCAGAGTGAGTTGCCTGCATGATGTGTGATGAAACGGCCACTTGTAGTCTCCATCAGAAGCCTGTGTGATGTGGTGACAACACCGCCATTCAATTAGAAGATGGAGACAGAGTGTTGTCACCTAATAACAGGAGGAGCCTGAAGAGGGGCCGTCATGGCGGGATTACAAGGCAGTATTTCCCCAGCCATATCACTCTATTGTTCTGATCATCATTTGTAAATACAAGAGTGCCTCAGGAAACCTGTCCCTTATCCATTCAAGTTGTAGATAAACAATGCAAACAGCAGCATTTGTAATATGAGGAGAACCTTCGGCCCCCATGCACACGAGACGCAGATGCTAACTGTGCTGAACGCATGTTTTAAAAAGCAGAAACCTGCGTTTAAAAACGCAAGTTTTGCTGTGTTTTCATGCCGCGTTTAGCCGCGTTTTCATGCCGCGTTTAGCCGGGTTTTCATGCCGCGTTTAGCCGCGTTTGCGTCTATAAGCGTTTGTAAAGATAACATCATATAGACCCTCCCCAAGCTCAGAAAGCATGTATTATTAACTATTTCTGCCATTTTGATCAGAGTGAGCAGCAGCAGCAGAGAGAGCAGTTGTACACTTGCATTTGCCTCTCTTTCTGTGTTTTTTTTTGGAAATGGATCCCATATTGAATAGATGTCAGTAAATGCTCCTGATGTTGCTCTTGATGCGGCAGCAACGTCGTCGCAAATTTGCATGAGAGGTCCAGAGTCAGAGCTCGTCGATATTGGACCCATCTAGGGCTGCAACTAACGATTATTTTCATAATCGATTAGTTGGCCGATTATTGTTTCGAATAATCAATTAATCGGTTAATAACCTTAAAAAAAAAAAGTGTGGTGTATAATTTAGTTAATATGTAAAGTTTTTAAAAAAAAAAGGCAATTTATTCTTAAATATCTATGCAGTGGTAAATATAAATAACCAACTATATGGTTAGGGAGCAAAATATCTAATCCACTCTGAGAATAACAGACAGAAGAGATATATACTTTTTTTTGGGCAATTTGTTGTTGGGCAGATTAAAAAACACAAATTGCTGCAAAAACACATTACATTCTTTTCTGCAGCTTCTCCATTGAAGTATATTGAACCAAAAAAAAGCACAGTTTTGCGTTAACAAAAAAAAAAAAAAGAAGTCCCTGACCCTTTCCAAACAGCAGTGGCTGTAGATGTGATCGTGTCCCATAGGAAACCATGTAAATGAACTGTAGTGCGTTTCTGAAAAAAAAGCACCAAAAAAAACACATAAGTGTGAACCGGGCCTGAGACATTTAGTAACATAATGGGGGTTAAAAAAAAAAAAAAAAATTTGCCCTTTATAGTACAAAAAAAAAAAAAAGCAGATAATTACTACTGTAGGGGTTCATTTTTTTTTTTACTGTAGAACTGTGAAAGTAATATTTACAGTAGCGATTATTTGATATTTTTGTACTATAAAGGGCTCATTTTAGTTTTTTTTTAACCCCATGTTACTGGCTGATTAATCGAAAATAGTAATCGATTAATTTTATAATCGATTAGTTGTCGATTAATCGTTTAGTTGTTTCAGCCCTAGACCCATCCGTTGATGGCACAGCGAATGTCCGTTGGATATTTCACAAACATGTATGCATTAGTGAGTATATATGCTCTATGAACTATCTAAACTAATTACGACATTTTAAACCAATTTTTCTAGTATTTTTTATGGTTTACCATCATATTTCTGAGTTTTCTGGTCCAAAAAATTGGGTTCCTTTTTAAAAAAGGCTTATAAATTCAAACGCGGGTGCCGCGTTTAGCTGCGTTTTGCATCTGAACCGTGGAAAAGCAAAGTGTCTGAACGCATTTTTTTTTGCTTCTGGAAAAACGAGGTTAAACGCAACTGCATGAAAACGGGAAAAAACGAGACTGTGTACATGGACACATAGGATAACATTGCATGCGTTCAGGGGCAGCTGAAAAATGTGTCCAACTGCCTCTGAACGCGCGTTTACCAGCGTCTCGTGTGCATGAGGCCTTAGGAGTTGAGCTGCTATCCCTCCTTGTCATTCCCTGATCTTCCCCAGCTGAGATCATGACACATCCAATCACCATTCTTATCTCTCTGCAGGATGATTGAAGAGAGCGGAAAGAGGAGGAGGACCATGGCAGAGAAGAGGCAGCTCTTCATGGAGATGAGTGAGTACCCGCTCTGTCTGCCCAACATATATGTAACAGCACTTGGTGTTTACAGTGCCTTGAAAAAGTATTCATACCCCTTGAAATGTTCCACATTTTGTCATGTTGCAATCAAAAACGTAATGTATTTTATTGGGATTGTATGTGATAGACCGACACAAAGTGACACATAATTGTGAAGTGGAAGGAAAATGATAAATGGGTTTCAATTTTTTTTATAAATATGTGATAAGTGTGATGTGCATTTGTATTCAGCCCCCCCTGAGTCAATACTTTGTAGAACCACCTTTCACTGCAAGTCTTTTTGGGGATGTCTCTACCAGCTTTGCACATCTAGAGAGTGGTATTTTTGCCCATTCTTCTCTGCAAAATAGCTCAAGCTCTGTCAGATTGGATGGAGAGCGTCTATGAACAGCAATTTTCAGGTCTTGCCACAGATTCTCAATTGGATTTAGGTCTGGACTTTGACTGGGCCATTCTAAGGCCCCATTCACGTCTGAGCATTTTGTAGCTTGAAGCCTGAAGCTACAAAACCCTGGAGGGGAAAAAAAATCAATTATTCCCTATGGAGATGGTTCACATCTCCACTCCAAAACGCCTGAAGCTCAAAAAAGTTCTGGAACTTTTTTTTAGGCAGATTTGGGCGATTTTTTGCTTTTTACATTGTGACCTTTTGACCTGTACAAAATCATGGCAAAATTGCACGACTTTCTGCATGAAAAACACTACACTCAGGTGTGAATGGGGCCTAACGCATGAATATGCTTTGATCTAAACCATTCCATTGTAGCTCTGGCTGTATGTTTATGGTCTTTGTCCTGCTGGAAGGTGAACCTCTGCTCAAGTCTTTTGCAGGTTTTCCTCTAAGATTGCCCTGTATTTGGCTCCCTCCATCTTCCCATCAACTCTGACCAGCTTCACTGTCCCTGCTGAAGAAAAGCATCCCCACAACATGATGCTGCCACCACCATGTTTCACGGTGGGGATGGTGTGTTCAGGGTGATGTGCAGTGTTAGTTTTCTGCCACACGTAGTGTAATGCTTTTAGGCCAAAAAGTTCAATTTTGGTCTCATCTGACCAGAACACCTTCTTCCACATGTTTGATGTGTCCCCCACATGGCTTCTCGCAAACATAACTTCTTATAGTTTTCTTTCAACAATGTCTTTCTTCTTGCCAATCTTCCATAAAGGCCAGATTTGTGGAGTGCACAACTAATAGATGTCCTGTGGACAGATTCTCCCTCCTGAGCTGTGGATATCTGCAGCTCCTCCAGAGTTACCATGGACCTCTTGGCTGCTTCTCTGATTAATGGTCTCCTTGCCCGGCCTGTCAGTTTAGGTGGACGGCCAGGTCTTGGTAGGTTTGCAGTTGTGCCATACTCTTTCCATTTTCAGATGATGGATTGAACAGTGTTCCGTGAGATGTTCAAAGCTTGGGATATTTTTTTATACCCTAACCCTGCTTTAATCTTCTCCACAACTTTATCCCTGATCTGCCTGGTGTGTTCCTTGGCCTTCATGATGCTGTTTGTTTACTAAGGTTCTCTAACAAACCTCCGAGGGCTTCACAGAACAGCTGTATTTATACTGAGATTCAATGACACACAGGTGGACTCTATTTACTAATTAGGTGACTTCTGAAGGCAATTGGTTCCACTAGATTTTAGTTAGGGGTATCAGATAAAAGGGGTCTGAATACAAATGCATGCCACACTTTTCACATATTTATTTGTAAAATATTTTGAAAACCATTTATCATTTTTCCTTCCACTTCACAATTATAACGCCTCCTATTTCTGCCATTTAGTGGCCATTTAGTGGCCACTCTGTGTTGGTCTATCGCAGGAAATCCCAATAAAATATATTTGGTTGTAACGTGACAAAAAGTGGAAAATTTCAAGGGGTATGAATACTTTTTCAAGGCTCTGTATGTCAAACCTGTACTGGCCATTAAAGCGGAACTAAATTTAACAGTTTCCCAAAACAGGCCTGGTTCATACCTATGCAATTTGCATATTCCAGGTGCATTTTGCATTTTTAATGCACATTTTTGATCCATTGAAGTCTATGGAACCAAAAACCTGAAAAAAGTCCTTTTCAATAAATTGCAGAGATGTGAATGTGACCCATAGGAAACCATGTTAAATGGTCTGCAGTGTGTTTCTGCAAAACTGAAAATGTACTAAAAAATGCATAGGTGTGAACCAGGCCTTAAATTCAATATATTATATGATAATTGTAAGGCTGACCATAGATTAGGCAATTTTCTTTCCTTCAACCCTGGGTTAAAGGAAAGGAAACCACTCGATTCCCACATTAACACAGTCAGTGTTTGATGTGGAAATCACTCCTGCTGTATTGTGACAGTGGGAGGTTTCCCCACCATCAGATTACAATGATCACTGCTGGTGGCCATAGCCACCAGCAGTAATTGGGTGAAAAAAAAACCTGACAGGCTGGCTGTACTGAAGTTAATCGCTAGATCGACCTTCAGTACAACCAGCCTGCCTATAGATTGATCAAAATGTATAAACCCTCAACCCAGCACAAAATGAGACCTTTTATGTCATGCTTTGGGACTTTCCAATCCTAAGTACTCTAGTGAATCGATATTCAGCTGGTTCCTGCTGAACGAGTGAATTTCGATCTGTCTATGTCTGGCCTTGGCCTTGGCCCCAGTCGGATGGATTGCAATCCATGGACAAACGCTGCCCCTAGTGGACAATACAGCATGCTTCCTGAAGAATGCGCAGACGTGTAAAGGTTTACCTCTTGGACATGTCTATTGGATGGAAGGCAAACGATCTGTCTATGTCCGGCCTTACGGATACTAGACTGCTTACATTGACTCTCAACCAAACTGTCAAGCCAACAAATGGTTGGAGTCCTAACTGATCACATGTACAGCACAATGGCACCTGCAGATCAAAAAGAGGCTAAGATGGCAGCTTCCTTGACTGTAAAGGATAGGAGGGTGTTGGATTCAATAGGAACTCATGTAATCCCAACAGGTTTCTGGAGAACAGGATGCCCTCCCCCGGTTGGAATGTAGCCAGTTGAACAACATATGTTATATGAGGTTAGGATAAGGAGGGTAAAGGATAGGAGGGTTTAGTTCCGCTTTAACTGAATAAAAAAACAAGGCCAGTTTTTCATAGTGCCACAGCTGCAGATACTGCATTTTACAGGCCTTATGAATAGGCCGGCTGAGGAATTGTGTGACCTAAGCACTAACAAGAAATGTCATATTGCTCACAGCAGCCTATCAGAATCCTTTTTTTATTTTTACTGCAAGATTGATAGCTGGGTGCTGATTGGTTGCTGCAGTAAACTTTTTTGTTTGCACTTTCCATTGTTCTATTGATCCTTCTACCTTCAATAGCAGTGAGATCTCCGGGACTGCGAGCAACCCAACCCACTTCAGCCCTGGAAGATTTTACCCCCTTCCTGACCAGAGCACTTTCCACAATTTGGCACTGCGTCGCTTCAACTGACAATTACGCAGTCGTGCGACGCTGTACCCAAACAAAGTTTGCGTCCTTTTTTTCCCCACAAATAGAGCTTTCTTTTGGTGGTATTTCATCACCTCTGCGTTTTTTATTTTTTGCACTATAAACAAAAAAAAATATGAAAATTTTGAAAAAAATATATAACAACTTTTTGCTATTATAAATATCCCCCAAAATAAAAAATAAAAATAAAAAAAAATGTCTTCATCAGTTTAGTGTATTTTTCTACATATTTTTGGTAAAAAAAAAAAGCAATAAGCATATATTGATCGGTTTGCGCAAAAGTTATAGCGTCTACAAACTATGGGTAATGGCGGTGATCTGCGGTTTTTAGCGGTATTGCGACACACAGATCGCAGACCTTTGACACATTTGTGGGACCATTGACATTTATAAGGCGATCAGTGCTATAAATATGCACTGATTACTGTATAAATATCACTGGCAGGAAAGTGGTTAACACTAAAGGGCGATCAAGCTGTTAACTGTGTGTTCCCTCACTGTGTTCTAACTGTAGGGGGAGGGGACTAACTAGGAGAGGTGACAGATCGCCGTCCCTATTTTGTAGGAACACACGATCTGTCTTCTCTCCTCTGACAGCACAGGGATTTCCCCGTGCTGGCTCTCGTGTACGCGATCGCGCATGGCCGGCGGCGACCGCGCCTGTTGGCCACACGCAAAAGGGTCCCCCGCTGTGCAGTGGGTGCGTGCCTCCGGCAGTGCTCGTGTTCCCTCTGGTTGCTCTCATGGGCAAAGCCGTGTATATATATATATGGGATTTCCCCCAGGTGAGCCATTCTGCCGCAGTATATCTGCGTGAGCCAGTCGGGAACCGGTTAAGTGGCAGTTGGTAACTATGGGGGGGAAATTGACAGTTGCAATTTTCTATTAATATCTGTCTGTTTATATTAGGGGCGCAGAATTTTGATGTGATTCGCCTGTCAACATACCGCACGGCGTGCAAACTCCGCTTTGTACAGAAGAGGTGCAATCGTAAGTGTCTGACTTGTTGCTGCTGGGGATCATTTCTGTTTAACTAAAAAGGGTAAAAAATATATTTGAGAGTTAAAACAAAGAACATTTTACTTCTGTATTCATGCTAAAGGCAATGTAAACCAAGACCTAAAACCTGTCTATATATTGAGTTGCAAGGTGTCACATGAAAGTTAAACTGGCTGTAAAGGGTAATTAATAAAAAAAATAATCAACATGTTACTTACCTGCTCTGTGCAATGGTGAACCTCCTCTTCTGGGGTCCCCTGCCTGCAAACTCGGCGCCCCCTCTTCGGTGTGTGTCCCCGTAGCAAGCCGATTGCTATGGGGGCACACCTGTGGGGCTGAGTGCATCTATAGACACGCACAGCGTGGCTTGGCCCCCCCACCCATGTTGCCTCCTCATGGGATTTGATTGAGAGCAGCAAGAGCCAATGGCTCCTGCTGCTTTCCTCTGTGTCCTGTGAGGAGAGGAACACAGAACAGTGCAACTGCAGATGGACACAGCGATGGATCAAGATAAAACTCAGGTATGTTTATAGGAAGTTAAAGAGGTGTTCCCATAATAAAATAAAAAAATAAAAAATCAGCAGCTACAAATACTGCAGTTGCTGACTTTTAATAATTGGACACTTACCTGATGCGGGGGATTGAAGCCCTGCTCGTCCCCCCCTCCGTTCGGCGGCGCCGGCATTATAACTGTGGGAACACGGCTGTGGCTTCACAGCCAAGCACCCACTGTACATGTGCGATGGGGCGGCGCGCGCCGTGATTGGTCGCGCAATCATCTGGGACCTGTCACATGTCCCAGATGATTGACAAGAGGGAGGGGTCAGAGCTGAGCCCTTCCTGTGCCGAGGGGAAGTGACGTCAAGAGCCCAGGCACTGAAGGAGGCAGACTACGAGGGACCTCCTAGCAACAGCCATTTAGAGGTGTTTATTTTTTATTTTTTTGGGTGTAACACAACTTTAAGAGGGCAATACAACTATTAGGACATTTTTTACTTTAATTAATTAAGGAAAAAAACATCTTGGCTTTAGAGTCAGTGCAACTCAACCCTCCAATCCTTTACAGCCAAGGAAGCTGCTACCGGTATTTTAGTTTCATCTGTGATTGCCATGGCGCTGCCCATAAGATCAGTTATGATACCATGCATGGCTGGCCTTAGCATCAAGTTTCACCATGTGGAATGTGACTAACTACTGCTAGCAATACTTGTGATTCGGAAAACTAAAGCTTCTGGGTATACATGTTTTGAAATTTGTCCTGTTTCAATACATCTATAAATCTCTCTCTTAAATTTGTACCTGGCTGCTGCTGTCCTGGCCACCGCCTGGGGGTTCCCGTCGTCGTCCTCTCTCTCTCTCTCTCTCTCTCTCTCTCTCTCTCTCTCTCTCTTCCCCCCCTCTCTCTCTCTTCTCTCTCTCTCTCTCTCTTCCCCCCCTCTCTCTCTCTTCCCCTCTCTCTCTCTCTCCCCCCCCTCTCTCCCCCCCCCTCTCCCTTCCCCCCCTCTCCCCCCCCCTCCCCCCCTCTCCCCCCCCCCCTCTCTCTCCCCCCTCCCTCTCTCCCCCCCTCCCTCTCTCCCCCCTCTCTCTCCCTTCCCCCCCCCCTCTCCCCTTCCCCCCTCCCTCTCTCCCCCCCTCCCTCTCTCCCCCCTCCCTCTCTCCCCCCTCCCTCTCTCCCTTCCCCCCCTCTCTCTCCCCCCTCTCTCTCTCTCTCTCTCTCTCCCCCCCCCCTCTCCCCCCTCTCTCTCTCTCTCTTCTTCCCCTCTCTCTCTCTTCCCTCTCTCTCTCTTCCCCCCTCTCTCTCTCCCCCCCCTCTCTCTCTCTCTCTCTCTCTCTCCCCCCCTCTCTTCCCCCCTCTCTCTCTCTCTTCCCCCCTCTCTCTCTCTCTTCCCCCCTCTCTCTCTCTCTTCCCCCCTCTCTCTCTCTCTCTTCCCCCCTCTCTCTCTCTCGTCCCCCCTCTCTCTCTCTCGTCCCCCCTCTCTCTCTCTCGTCCCCCCTCTCTCTCTCTCGTCCCCCCTCTCTCTCTCTCTCCCTCCCTCTCTCTCTCTCCCTCTCCCTCTCCTCCTCCTCCTCGTAACAGAGAGACCCCGCACCGGCCCGGGAGCATATGCAAAGGAAGGATGCCACACAGAGGAGGGTAGGTGGAGCATTAGGTTCCACTCCACCTGTTAAATTATGTGCACCCGCTCTGGCCGTCACCAAACGTTTTATGGGGGCGCCAGTCGATCCCCCCCGCCAACTGCGCCCCCACTATTAGTAAGTGCCGCGCTACAACAAGGAGGCCGTGGGATGCTGTATATGTGCGAGAGACAGGACTTGGGAGGATGGGTGGGTTTTTTTTTTTAATGCAGGTGCCGTATCTGTGGGATGCCGCTGGAAATTACTGTAGTAGACACCACAACGCTAGCTTCTGGGTCCCGTGACAAGCGGCTGCACATCTGTTTACAGAACACAGGAGGTCACCCACTTGGCTTAGGCACTATTCAAAGAACATTTTCCATTTTCTCAATGAATGCAAAGTGTTCTCTGATTGGAGGAGGTGGAGCAGCAGAGTGGAGATCATGACATCACCACTCATGTCCAATCGGAGAACACTTTGCATTCATTGAGAAAATGGAAAATGTTCTTTTTGAAAAGTGTTCTCTGATTGGACATAGTGGAGATTATGACATCACTACTCTGCCGCTCCACCTCCTCCAATCAGAGAACACTTTACCATCATTGAGAAATTGTAACGTGTTCTGTAAATTGTGCCCATGCCGAGTGAGCGCCCCTTCTGTGTTTATTAATAAGCAGGGCAACTGCTTAGCATAGGGCCCAGAAGCCAGTGGACACCACTGGCAGAGCGGTGCCTACTACAGTGATCCTCAGCTTCTAAGGGGATCCCACAGGTATGGTATATACATAGTTACATTGGGTCAAGCTGGAAAACTAGTAATAGTGAACATAACCGTACATATGTATTAAGGTGATGGAGGGGGGCACAAGGGTAGACAAAATGGCATACAGCATAGCATTACTTAAAGTGCCAAATCCTTTCAACTCAACCTATCTGACATTTTATATATTATAAAATTCTTAATCTCTGTAAATTTGCTCCTGGAAACTTTGATTAGTTTTCCAGTTGGAGAGATGTTGACATTCCCACTAATGCAGCTTCTAAGGTGGTAACAGGACCTCTTTATTGTTTGAATTTCAGTTCATCTGGTTGATATCTGGAACATGATAGAAGCCTTCCGAGACAATGGCCTTAACACGCTGGATCACAACACCGAGATCAACGTATCCCGACTTGAGACCATCATATCGTCCATCTACTACCAGCTAAACAAACGCCTTCCATCTACTCATCAGATCAGTGTGGACCAGTCCATCAGCCTTCTGCTCAATTTCATGATTGCTGCCTATGACAGGTAAGAGTGCCGGGTATTATTTGTACCCACGCCCAATCTCATCCGCTTTATCATCTCTGTGTATGTCAGATAAGGCCAGCCATAAATGGATGGAAATTTGGCCGGTTCAGCAGGAACCAGACAAATTTTGATCCATCTATGGGCAGGCTGGTTGTACTGAAGTCGATCCATCGATTTGACTTCAATACAACCAGCCTGTCTTTTTTTAATTTTATTTTTATTTGTGCGATCACTGCCGGCTGTTTTAACTTTGGAGCCTATTTGGCTGCTTAGTTATATTTATTTCACTGCACAACTGCTGTAACAGGAAAGCGATGGTAAGACAATGAAAATAGAGGTTATTAGTCCAACGACTACCTAACTGGATCTCTGTGTATGTGATTTCAGTTGGGCTCTTAAGCACACTTCTGGTGTCTGTTGAGGAAACAGGAACAAAAGCCCCTTGAAGTGGTAATAAAATAACACTGTTTGAGGTAAAATAACGATTTATGAGAAATAAGGTTTTTAACAGTTAAAGCAGAGAATTGTCACCTTGGCTCCATCAATGTGGTGTCCTCGAGCTCCCCGCCCAGTCACTGACATCTTCGTGCGGCCAGCTTCCAGGTCCCAATTGCTGGGCGCTGTCATTGGCCGGGCGGGTATGACGTCACTTCCGCACATGCACAGGAGTTCAGTCAGATTCAGCATTGCCAAATTTGTTCAGTGAGCTGAGCATGCATAGCTCCACTGTACAAGGGTAGACAGGCGGGTAAGTAGTTTTAATGCAGAAGAGACAAAGCATGTCTCTTCTGCATTAAAAATCCTGCCTGTTCACATGTTTTAACTGCGTCTGTCATTTCACTATATAGCAGATGGGAGCTCTCTCGTTTGGAACGTCCTCCTATTCTTACTGCTGTTAGCGAAATTCGGCTGTCCACAGAGCAAACAGCCAATTTTTCCTGTTTCTAATATAAATACCCATTTCCGTCTTAATGATATTAATGCCTTACCTTTAGATCTTCCATTACCTCCCAAACCCCTGGTTTCCCATTCCCCAGTAAACAGCCATCAACAGCATTCTTAGATCCTAATCTCAGCACGGTCAGTCAGCAATCCCGGCCCACACTAGCCAGCAAGGCCTTTTATTATCCATCAAGCTTTCACAAACAGCAAGTGCCTGCCTCCAACAGCTGAGCACTTCCTCAATACAAAATGACATCACAGGAAGTGACATGGAGTAAAGGGGAGGGCATTCACGGGAGGAAGTGCACACACCCCCTTTTAGTCAGCATGCAGCCCAGTCAATACTGTTCAAATTAAACAGTATCTATTAAACTCATTCTACTGGTTCTTACAGGCTTGAGACAATCTGCAGGGACATTGCCACTGATGTTGTGAATATACGGTACGAGTATATTAACAAGGCAGATACAAATGTCCTCTTATTAACCACTTCAATACCAGACACTTAGACACCTTCCCGCCCAAGCCAATTTTCAGCTTTCAGCGATGTCGCAATTTGAATGACAATTGCGCGGTCATGCTACACTGTACCCAAACAAATTTTTTATCATTTTGTTCCAACAAATAGAGCTTTCTTTTGGTGGTATTTGATCACCTCTGCGATTTTTATTTTTTGCGCAACAAACAAAAAAAGACTGAAAATTTTGCAAAAAAACAAGTTTTTCTTTGTCACTGTTAATTTTTTTTGTAAATAAGTGCGTTTTCTTCTTCAATGACGGGCACTGATAAGGCGGCACTAATGGGCACTGATAAGGCGGCACTGATGGGCACCGATGAGGTGGCACCAATTAGGGGGCACCGATGAGGTGGCACTGATGATGGGCACTGATAGGCGGCACTGATGGGCACTGATAGGTGGCACTGATGGGCATTGATAGGTGGCACTGGTATGCGGCACTGATGGGCACTCAGGTGGCACTGATGGGCACTCATAGGCGGCACTGACGGGTACTTATGGGTGGCACTGATGCACACATATAGGTGGCACTGATAGGTGGCATGGATGGGCACTGATAGGTGGCATGCATGGGCACTGATAGGTGGCATGGATGGGCACTGATAGGTGGGCATGGGTGGGCACGGATGGGAACTGATAGGTGGCACTGATGGACGCTGATGAGTGGCACTGATAACACTTATGGGTGGCATTGCTGGGAATCCTTTTTTTTACTTTTTTTTTTTATTAAATATGATGTGCCAATCAGTGCCCATCTGTGGGCACTGATTGGCATATTTTTGATTTTTTTTTAACATGTGGATGGCCATGGGGGATGTACCTGGCCATCCACATGCTGGGGGCTTCCCTGGTGGTCCTGGGGGCTTCCCTGGTGGTCCTGGGGGCTTCCCTAGTGGTCTAGTGTGGGCATCTGAGGGGGGGCTGCGCTGATAAACAATCAGCGCAGACCCCCCCTGTCAGGAGAGCCGCCGATCGGCTCCCCTCTACTCGCGTCTATCAGACGCGAGTGAGGAAAAGCCGATCAACGGCTCTTCCTGTGTACATCGTGATCAGCCGTGATTGGACACGGCTGATCACGTGGTAAAGAGCCTCCGCCGGAGGCTCTTTACCGAGATCAGTGTAGCGGTGTGTCAGACTGACACACCGCTCCACCGATCGCCGCGATGCGCGCCCCCACGGGCGCGCGGCGGCTGTTATCCTGAAGGACGTCATATGACGCCCAGTCAGGATAACGAAGCCACTTCCCGGACGTCAATTTACTATTGACCGGGCGGGAAGTGGTTAAAGCAGATATGTATCCAAAAGGGATAACGTAGCCACACAGAGATAAAATAATATGTTTCTCTCGTTATACAGACCTCGCTTCTCTAATGCGCATAGTCATTTGAAGGCAAGAAGCCCAGCGCATTGCGCTTGGTACCTACAAACCGACAAACAGCCACAGACACAGAGAACACGTCTCAAATCCCATGAGAAGGTTTTCATACTGACCGTTTTACCACTGGTCTCTATTCAACCCAAGTGCGCTCTGCTGGAGCTCTCCTTGATTAAATCAGACACAGGGAGACAGATGACAATCTATAAAAACACACATCCTAGAATAAAATGTCCACATAAATTTTATACAAAATAATTTCCACAACACTGCGCATGTGCATCGGCGGGGGCACGCAGTGTGGCGACCGGTGGTGCACTGTGCTGTGTCTCTGGGACACAGCGCATCATCGATCACGGTAAAGAGTCTATGATGTAGGCTCTTTACCAAGTGATCAACTGATCACAGTGTAAACTGGAAATGCCGGTTATCAGCGTTGTTCTCCTCGCTCAGCGAGTACAGTATTTGGCAAGTACAGAATCACAGTATATATAAAATAATATGCAAAGTGGTTGGAGGAAAGCTTCAGAATGGCAAAGATGTGTTTTTTTTACAAATTATGTGAGCAGTTTCTTTTCAACACTGAAAATTGACTGCACACCTACTGTAGGTAACATTGATACCTCCAAGCTGAACATTGTGGGTGGAAGTCTAAAATGCACAGTTTATTTAAACTGATAAGTTTTTTTTATCCAAGGATGAGGGGTCTCATTAGAAGGCACTACCTCCCCATGGTAGAAACATTAGTAATAATGTGCGAAAATGGGAGTTTTAAGGTGCCAAATTAATCAATTGAAACAAAATAAAAAATTACCAAAATTGTATTAAATAAACATTAAAAAATGTTAATCGATAAATATGAACATTCTTCCGGTCATAGTACATTGAATTAAAGCTGAAAATACCATGAACTACGACCGTATGAATGTTCATATGTCGATTTTTAACATTTAATTTTTATTTAATAAAATTTTGTTAATTTTTTATTTTGTTTCAATTGATTAATTTGGCACCTCAATACTCCCATTTTTGCACTTTATTACTAATGTTTATTTAAACTGATGTCAGAACATTAGTACATATCCATCAAGTTTGGGAAATGTTGTGCTGGAAGTTCATCTCTCCACTAACACTAATGTCCTGTATTTCTTGCAGTGAGGGTCATGGGAAACTGACCGTCTTCTCAGTGAAAGCCATCTTGGCGACCATGTGTGGTGGGAAGATCCTGGACAAGCTGCGATGTAAGTTTGGGGACACAGCGCTGCACTCCATCCTTTGAACTGAAGAAACGATATCAGTCGCTGGGGGCACAGAAGCCTGGTGGCATTTTTGGAAGGGTTTTCTTTATTTATACACTGGATGCATATTAGGCAATAATTTACAGAATCTTTAGAACCAATCACATCACTGCCTGCCCCTGGGGAACGCACCTTCCTATATTCATAAGCTTTACGCTCGAATCTCCCTGCTGAACCGGCCTAGATTCGAACCGTTTGTGGACAGGCTGGATGTACCAAGTTGATCTATCGATCAACTTGGGTGCAACCAGCCTGGTGGATTCACTTGCGATTATTGCTAGCGGCTGCTCTAGCCACTAGCAGTATTCCCTGTCTTCTTCAGGGGAAGAGGTGGGGGGAGCCGTTACCGCCGGGAGCAGACAGTTCCGCAGCAGGAGGGATTTCACTGTCAGCACTGCCTCTGTTAATAGGGGGAATCTTGCAAATTTCTTTCCTGCAGCCCATGGTTGCAAGAAAACAAATTTTGCACCGTCTTGGCCTGCCTTACCTTAAAGCTGAACATATGATGCAGGCTTGACAAGTAAGTATGTACAGTATATCTTGTATCTGACTAACTGCTGTGGAAGCTGACAATCTCTGTAGTAGTCAGCACTACTACATTGATTGCCACAATCTTCTGAGTCCTGTGCCACTGCACACTGACCACAGGGGGTTGGAATAACCAGATTGCATGACCACATGTAGAGGTCTGTGCAGTTCAGTCCTAATACAGAAATGTTGCTTCCATCAAGCTGTCATACCGATTGATTTTTGGCAACCTAAAGGAAGGTCATGCAAACACACTGTGATTGTACAAACTCCATGCAGACTGTGTCCATTGTGACAGTTGAGTCAAGGTCCCAGAGCTTAAAGCTCTAATGCAGTACTGTCACACAAGGTACACAGTGAGGGTGCAGTAATTTTATCACAACGCCAGCGAACAAATCCTGAGTATTGCTCATTTATAGTATATTATAGCAGAGACCATTTAATTGTGCTGCATTGCCTCCCTCTGCTGGTGAAACCTTTACACTGCATGTTACTTGGTGCTTGTTTCTTACACATATCCAGCGTAGCAATCTGTGCCCTAGTGGAGTTCACAGTTGAGTCTCATTGGCCCATTAAAGTGGGAGAACATGCAAACTCCATTCAGACTAAGCCTCTCATGGGATTGCAACCTAAAACACTAATTCTATAAACAACACTTATACCCACTTAGTCTCTTTATGAACTTCATCCTTTTTTCAGGAGTGTCAGGTTGCTTTAAGCTGTCAGTATGACATACTAAGACTTGTAGTTTTGCAACTCTTGGCCAGTCACACAGATTATCTGTCACGGATTACATAATGTCGGTAGAGAATTCAAGTCCGCATCGTTCTTAATTGGTATTTTATCTCCCACTAGACTCCAGAGAATATTTTCATTCGGCCAGTGCCATCTGCTGGAGAGACAGTGGTCAGGTTGGTGTGTAGAGTTGTATGTATGTCTTACTAACATCACTCTGCCACCTGTAAATAGATCTATTAAACATGTATTTGGCACTGTTAAATTCTCTAACACAGTAATACACATCTGGTGAGATTTAATTCACTGGCCTATGTTGGACTGTGTGGGGTGTTGAGTCCAACATAGAATCCAGACACCTAACAATGTCTTCTTCCCTAGATCTAGTGAGGAATAACTGGCCACTCAACCAAAAATACAAGTTCTTCTCATCATTAGACCCTACTATATCCCCCCTCAGACCCTACTATGGTTATCCTTAGAAGGTACTATATTTATCCCTAGACCCTTTTGGGGTATCCTCAGACTCTACATATTCTGGGACCCTGCCATGGTTCTCAGAACCTACCATGTTAAAACTGAATTCCAGGAATTCAGACACTTTGTAAACAGTGAAAGCACACTATGAGTTAAGTCCAGTGAGGTTCGTGACGTCTCCCGGACTTCTCCCTATTTACACCTGACAAGTTTATTGCTTTGCTGGAGAGACACTCCACTGAGAGGAGAGAGGCACATAGAGCAGCTATGCCCGTCCCTCCTCCCTGCTGCCCATTCACAGAAGCCTTTGTATTTTTTGAACGTGTTTACATAATACCAAGACTTCTGTGATTGGGCAGGAGGAGGGGAGGGGCGGGCATAGGAGCTACAGCAACTATACTGTTGAAGATGCTGAGACCAGAAGAATCAGCGTTGGGCTCCTGGAACTACAGCGATAGCCATCTTCCAGTAGTACTAAAAACCTATCCGATGTACATAATAAAGATAAGTCCAGGAGATGTCATGCACCTCCTTGGACTTAACTCATAGTATGCTTTCACTTTTTACAAAGGAGCTCAATTCCTGGAATTCAGCTTTAATCATGAGAGCTTACAGTATTTGTCAGATCTTTCCTTGGTTATCCTAAGAGCATACCATGTTTATCCTCGGACCCTTTTATGTTTAACCTCCAAGCCTACTGGTTTTGTCCCCAGGCCTACAGTGGTTATCCTCAGACCCCTGCCATTTTAATCCTTAGACCCTACCGTGTTTATCATCATACCATGGTTGTCCTAAGACCGCATCATGTTTATCCTTAGACCATACAAGGTTTATCCTTAAACAATACAATGTTTATTCATAAATTGTACCATGTTTACCCTAAGACCCTGCCATCTTTAGTCTGTACCATGTTCATCCTTACACCCTACTATGTTTATTCTTTGAACATGCCATATTTTTTATTTTAATTTTTTATTCCCAGACCCTTCCATGTTCCCTCTACGACCCTTCGATGTCCACTCTACGACCCTTCCATGTTCACTCTACGACCCTTCCGTGTTCACTCTACGACCCTTCCGTGTTCACTCTACGACCCTTCCGTGTCCACTCTACGACCCTTCCATGTCCACTCTACGACCCTTCCATGTCCACTCTACGACCCTTCCATGTTCACTCTACGACCCTTCCATGTTCACTCTACGACCCTTCCATGTTCACTCTACGACCCTTGTTTATCATCACATCTTACAACTATACTATGTTTGCTCTAAAAAGTACCATCTATACCAAGATTATCCTCAGACTTTTATCCTTTCATCCTTTATCCTCAGTTTGTATTTATGAGACTGAAGATGTTTATCTTCAGAGACCTTGTCATACAGTGCATCCAAAAAGTATCCACAGTGCTTCACTTTTTCAACATTTTGTTATGTTACAGCTTTATTCCAAAATGGATTAATTTCATTATTTTCCTCACAATTTTACAAATTATACATCATAATGACAATGTGAAAGAAGTTTGTTTGAAATCTTTGCAAATTTATTAAAAATAAAAAATGAAAAAATCCCATGTGCATAAATAAGTATTCACAGCCTTTGCGCAATACTTTGTTGAAGCACCTTTGGCACCGATTACAGCCTCAAGTCTTTTTGAGTATGATGCTTAAACGCACTTCTTTCACATCATTATGGGGTATTGTTTGTAGAATTTTGAGGAAAATAATTAATTGAATCCATTTTGGAATAAGATTGTAACATAACAAGATGTGTTTATCCTTAAACCTTCCTGTATTCATCCTAAGTCCATACCATGTTTATCCTCAGACCTTACTGTAATGTTAGGGTCCCCTTTTAAGCTCACTACTGTTCCTCCAAATATCTGTTTCCAGAAACTTTCTGCATATCATAAAACTTTTCCATCCTGATATAAACTTGTATTTATGGTTTAGTGGTCCTTTAGTGACAGCATTTCTGTTCTTTAGATACTTTTATAGGTAATATTGTTTTTTGGTGTAGTTATTAGGAGTGTGCTTCATGTGGGTGATATAAAGGTTTTTAGTGTTGCGATATAAAATAGAAATACTTGATAGAAGAATATATTTGAGTGGCTAACCTGCTATAATGGCCCGATTTATTCATATGCCTTTTTGATTGTTTTTGTACTTTTTAATGCATTATTTTGTGTTTTTTAGAAAAATGTAAATGCATTTTGTTGTGTATTTTTACATGTGTGATAGCAGTTGCACAGTGTGTTTTTAAATATGACTGTCAAATCCAGTAGACACTAGAGGGTGTCCACACTGTCCATGGCATACCATAATGCAATTGATCCGGTCAAACATATTCCCCTCAATTTCTCTGCCCTACAAGTCTGTAGGCTCCATTCACAGAACCAGATCGCATGCAGTGTTTAGGTGTTTTCCCAAATAACGCATGCTATCCTGAAAATGTCAATTCACTACTGGTTTGGTATGGATTTTTGGGGGGAGCCAAAAGTCAGCAGCTACAAATACTGCAGCTGCTGACTTTTAAAATAAGGAAACTTACCTGTCCAGCGCACCCGCGATGTCAGCACCCGAAGACGATCTTTGCCTCGGCTCTCGGATGCTGCCGCCGCCATCTTCAATGAGGGAATCACCGCTGCCATCTTGCGGCTTCAATTCCTGGTTCCCTACTGCGCATGCGTGACACGTTGCGCAATGCCACTGGTCCCCGCTGTCTCCTGGGACCTGTGTGTCTCCCAGAAGACAGCGGGGGGAGGGGGGGCACTGGACGTGGCGTAGACTCCTACAGATAATGCGGGGGTCTATGCCCGGAAGTGGGTAAGTGGGTGCAAATACCTGTCTTAGACAGGTATCTACTCCCCCCCTTCTCCCCCTGAAAGGTGCCAAATGTGACACCGGACTGCGGAGGTTCCATTTTTGTGTGGACCTCCGCTTTAACGTATGCAATTTTTTTTTCTGTAAATGGACTTTCACTCCTGTTTTAATGCGGTATTTAAAGCGAAGCTCCACTGCCCCTGACGTTTTTTATTTTTTTTAACAGTCCTTAATAAAGAATATATTTTGTCATTTAATAACTCACCAGTCCGGGTTGTAGCAGTTGTGCCTTTCATTTTTTGTAGTAAAAAAGGACTTTATAAAAAAGCTGTTGCGGTTTCCATCTTGGCTATGGGCGAGTGAAATCTCCAGGCGTTCTCTTCCTGGATTTCACTGACGCCCATTCATTCTAATCTCGCGCATGCGCCGTCAGCAGCTCCTGTTGCCATCACAACGGCGGCAGCAAAAGTCCCGCAAGTCTCGCGCGATCTCGGGCCAGGCAGCCGCACTGACTCCTGGGAGCTATGACACAAGCTCCCAGGAGACAATGCGGGCTAGGGGATATTACGTAATAGCCGTAATATCCCCGCCCATATCCGAGGGACCGAGAACCAGGAAGCGATGGATGGCAAGAAGAACAACTAAAGGTAAGTTAAAAAAAAACAAAAAACTGCCGTTTCGGATCGAGGAAGGTGAGTATTACTCATTCACATTGGGGGGGGGGGGGCGGTATCTGGGGACCCCCTTGTTAAAGGTGGCTTTCAGATTTAGATAAGCCCCACGCAACCACCAGTCAGGGTTGTGGGGAAGAGACCCTCAACATGGGGACAGGCAGGGCCCCCCCTCCCATGTTGAGGGCATGTGGCCTTGTGTGATTCAGGAGGGGGCCCTTTTCTGACCAGCCAGGGTGCATGCTCGAATAAGGGTCCGGTATGGATTTTGGGGGGAACCCCACGCCATTTTTTTATTTTTTATTTTGGCGTGGGGGTTCCCTTCATAATCTATGCCAGACTTGAAGGGCCTGATCTGGATTGGGGGGTTTACTTGGATGTGGTAAGGGACTGCTTTGTGAATGGAGCCCTATATGAGGATGCTTGTGATGAGGGGTGTGGCCACTACTCAGCTATGCAAGGTTCCACAATGGAGAAAATGGCAAACGTCTATAATCCTAAACTGTGACCTACAGTGCTTATGATGTACCATTTTATCTTTGACATGCTTATGATGAAAGAATCCGAAAAAATTGAATTTGAAATAAGATCTGACGGTGACCAAAAACATTCGGCGGCTGTCATTTTTCCATCTGGTTGGTGGCTGTAGTAATTTGAGACATTTGGAAATGAAGCCTAGTAGAAAGTTTTCTAAGCAAAACAGAAAAATAGATTGTGTGTAATGGTACATTGAAGAGGAACTCCAGGCCAACAAATCAATGAAGAAATGAAATACATATAAGGGAGCTGTCACTCGGATTTTCCCTTTGTACATTCATGCCATGTTTTGTGTCTTCTCTACAGATATCTTCTCGCAGGTGTCGGACTCCAGCGGCTTCATGGTTTGCGCTAAGTTTGACCATTTCCTGCGGGAGGTCCTGAAACTGCCAACCACCGTGTTCGAGGGTCCGTCATTCGGGTACACGGAGCACTCCGCCCGGTCCTGTTTTCCACCACAGGTAAGCAAAGTAGTCTTTTAATAACCTTTTACATATTGGAAGCGCAAAATGCTTGTATATTGGCATATTGGAGTTTTATTATATCTGTAGGTTTTCAAACTAAAAAATAAAACCGGTGCACTATTTGCTGTTTTTTAAATAAAGTGGGCAAAATCTGTAGACACCTAACCATCACACTTTATATGAGCTCGTTGGACATCCCATTCCAAAACCTTAGGCACTAACATGGAGTTGACCACACCTGCAATTATAACAGGCTTTCCTCCAAGGAATGGAGTGTGTCTATGGGAATTTGTGCCCATTCAGACAACAGAGCATTTGTGAGATTGGGTATCGATTTTGGAGAAGATCTGGATCACAATCGTCATTCTAAAAGCCATACAGTGTAGGTGTGATGGTCAGGTGTTTGGCCATAAAGTGTATCTTGATATGTCTCCTTTAGGTCAACTGAGTGAGGTCCATTATTTACGTTCTGTTTTGAAGCAAAACTTATCAGAACATTTTATGCATTTCTTTATTTGAGGTGCATTGTGTACTCACTAAAAGGCTTTGGAGGACCCTGGGTGATGAATCCTGTTCCTTGGGGATCTCACCAGTGCCCGTCATTGAAGAAGTAAATGCACTTATTTACAAAAAATGTTAAACAGAAACAAAGAAAAATATTTTTTTCACAATTTTCAGTCTTTTTTTTATTTGTTGCGCAAAAAATAAAAAATCGCAGAGGTGATCAAATACCACTAGAAGAAAGCTCTATTTGTGGGAACAAAGTAATAAAAAATTTGTTTGGGTAAAGTGTAGTATGACCGCGCAATTGTCATTCAAATTGCGACAGTGCTGAAAGCTGGAAATTGGCTTTTGCAGGAAGGTGTATAAGTGCCTGGTATTGAAATGGTTAAGAGAAGCTTGGGGTGAAATAAAAATAAAAACATTTATACTCTCCTAGATGGATGCAGCATTGATCCAATGCTGCATCTCTCCTCCGTTTCGTCTACTCTGAGAACCGAGTGATCAAATGCCGCTGATTGCTCCGTTCTCTGTCTTCAGTGAGCAGAGAGCCAGAGTCTGTTGGACCCCTCCAGCACACGCTGGACTTTAGAGGGGCGGCGGCTCGCTGAGCCAGCTGGCAGTCCAGGCATTCCGACATTAAAGTTGGGCTCTCTCCAGAGTCTGGACCGGCTGAGTGACCTCATCCGACAGTAGTCTTTAGCCCGCTGTTGGCTGAATATGGGTCACAGGAGTGCATTGATCAGATTAAACCAGTGGTGGACAAAATCATCGAAGTGCCCCTGTTCAAGACCAGTTTGTGACACCGCCCCCCCTCTCCCTCATGTGACTATTGGCAAATTAAAAACACTTTTTTTTTCTCGTCCATTGAGGGGCAAGGGAAGTTTTTATACATTTTAAACCTGAAAAAAAAAAAAAATTTTGGCGAGCCCTAGGATAACCCTTGCTACTACCAGCATATACATTCACCGGCCACTTTAATAGGTACATCTTACTAGTACTGGGTTGGACCCCCTTTTGCCTTCAGAACTGCCTTAATTCTTCGTGGCATAGGTTCAACATGGTGTTGTAAACATTCCTCAGAGATTTTGGTCCATATTGACATGATGGCATCATGCGGTGGCTGCACATCCATGATGCGACTCTCTTGTTCCACCACATCCCAAAGGTGCTCTATTGGATGAGATCTGGTGACTGTGGAGCCATTGGAGTACAGTGACCTCATTGTCATGTTCAAGAAACCAGTGGTGAGATGATTGGAGATTTGTGACATGGTGCATTATCCTGCTGGAAGGAGCCATCAGAAGATGGTACACTGTAGTCCTAAAGGGATGGACATGGTCAGCAACAATACTCAGGTAGGTCGTGGCATTTGAACGCTGCCCAGTTGGTACTAAGGGGCCCAAATTGTGCCAAGAAAATATCCCCCACACCATTACACCACCACCAGCCTGAACCGTTGATACAAGGAAGGATGGATCCATGCTTTCATGTTTACACCAAATTCTGACCCTACCATCTGAATGTTGTAGCTGAAATCGAGACTCGTCAGACCAGGCAAGTTTTTCCAATCTTGGTGAGCCTGTGCAAATTGTAGCCTCAGTTTCCTGTTCTTAGCTGACAGCAGTGGCACCCGGTGTGGTCTTCTGCTGCTGTAACCCACCTGCTTCAAGGTTCGATGTGTTGTGCATTCAGAGATGGTAATCTGCATACCTTGGTTGTAATGAGTGGTTATTTGAGTTACTGTTTCCTTTCTATCATCTTGAACCAGTCTGGCCATTCTCCTCCTGACTTTAGACAAGGCATTTTCATCCAAAACGGCTGTTCACTGGATATTTTCTGACCATTCACTGTAAACCCTAGAGATGGTTGTGTTTCAAAATCCCAATAGATCAGCCCGTCTTGCACCAACAACCATGCCATAATCAAAGACGCTTAAATACCCCTTTTTTCCTATTCTGATGCTCGGTTTGAAATTCAGCAAGTCATCTTCACCACATTTTGATGCCTAAATGCATTGAGTGGCTGCCATGTGATTGGCTGATTAGCAATTTGTATTACCAAGCAACTAAACAGAAGTACCTAATAAAGTGGCCAGGAGTGTATGTCCATGTCCTAGGAGGTTGGACATCTTTATTTAGCTCCACTGATTCAGGACTTGGCCTATGATTTCTTCTAGCAAGGTCTTTTTTCTTCAATCAAGAATCGTCACCCTGTAGCTGCTGGTGGTCTCCCCACATTCTGCACAGTGATCTTCAGTTTTGGCTTCTGGATTTTACTGCTATTGCACCCTGATGAACTGGACATTGTGGGGGTGAACCCGGATGTGAGCCTGGGCTCTGCCTAAATGCCTCCCAGACTGGTAATGTTTGTTTTAGCTGCAGAGCACTTTTTTAGGCCTGTTGCCTCTATGCTTGCCCCATCTTTAAATGCTCACCAAGTAGGCCGTACAGGCAGGGCATTAGGTGCTCCTTCATTTTAATTAGTTGCTAGGTGCCAAACTTTATTCCCTGTTGTTTTGCTAGCTTGCCGTGCAAGGTTTTGGTGCTGTATTAGTGAGCTGGGTGGAGTGTCACAAGTCACTTCACTTTCTTTCCTGCCAAGACAGCGTTGAGGAAGCAATTCTCTATTACTACTCCCGTCACAAAAGCCATGTGGAATGTCAGTCTTACTGCCCACCTGCAGTGATGCTTGGTCACCTCTGGCCGCTTGACGCTCTAGTTGTGATCTTCAGCTGCTCAGTCTTTGCCTTGGATTTTGAACCTGTAAGTGTCTTACCTCACCTTTGGCTGCAACATGTCCAGATGTACTGGGTATCCCCAGCAAATGATCTACTAACGAGTTGGGGACTATTTATATGGCTGTGATTCAGGCTGTTTGAGTTTATCTCTCAGCCACATCTTCTTTCATAGGGATAGATTCTCTTTTACTCATCCTGGATGTCCCCAGGAAGGGTGCTCCAGCTCATCTTTCCACCTTTTCTTGGTGGCTCAGAGAAACCATCCCTACTGTACCATTCTGTACTAATATTAAATCCTTTTCTTGAAGTCCATAAAAGGGTTGTAAACCCTCCGTGGTTTTTCACCTTAATGCATTCTATGCATTAAGGTGAAAAACGTTCTGAAGTGCTGCAGCCCCCCAGTGTCACGATTTTACTTGCCTTGGGGACAAGCACACTAGCTCTAGCTGGTGTCTTGTGTCCAGGACCGGTGCTGCCTAGGGGTGCCAGGTCGCTGGTTTCCGGGAATCGGCTGTCGAAACTTGTTTACACGCCATTAGAAAATCGTACGATTGTTCCTCGCACAAAAATGTTCGATTTTCTTATAGTATGTACAAGCCTTTAGTCTGTGTGGCAGTGGGAGGGGTCACAGCCCCATCTGACCCATCTCAATATTGTAAATTGACCCGAAGGCCCTTTTGCAGCTGAACATTTTACACAAATGGTATAACCGCTGTACAGGATTCCAGGGGTGGACCCTGGATGGGAAATATACAGTATTTTCCCACTATTCGGGTTGTGTTTGCTTTTAAGGGAGAGCTCAGAGTATTCAGTGGTTTTCGCCCATAAAGGGTGAGGGGTTCTGGGATAGTCCACCTGGAGAGAAGAGGACCGATTTTACATTTTAGTTTTTTGTTTTTTTTTGGGAACGGCAAGTCCTCTTTTAGGACCCAGAATTCAGAGGCTCATAGAGACTCTTTGGGTGGAAAAGGGCCTTCAAACCCTGATTACAGGGACTGAACGGGTTAACCCGTCTGAATAGGAGTCCAGAAAAGGAGCGGAAAACAGCCATCGGGAGAGCAGAACACAGCGGAGTGAGCAATGTGGACTAGCTTATCACTAAAGGCCGGCCATGCATGGGTCAAATTCCGAAATAATTTTCGGTCAAATTTTGCACCATTCGTTGCAGCAACGGACAATTTTCATGCTTGAATTTGAGTAATCGGGCATGTTGGAAAATTTTTTGAAAAATTAATGATTTTCAAATCAATGATGGGAGAATCGTGGGTGAAAAAAGTATTTGATCCACTGCTGATTTTGTACATTTGCCCATTGATAAAGAAATGATCAGTCTATAATTTTAATGGTAGGTTTATTTTAACAGTGAGAGACAGAATAACAATAAAAAAAATCTAAAAAAGTTAAAAAATTGATTTGAATTTTAATGAGTGAAATAAATATTTGACCCCCTTTGCAAAACATGACTTGGTGGCAAAACCCTTGTTGGCAATCGCAGAGGTCAGACGTTTCTTGTAGTTGGCACACATCTCAGGAGGGGGAAAAAAATTCAAAATTCAAAAGCTTTATCAATGCATGGTGAAGTCCTCCTTTTTGAAAACGCAGATTGCACCAAATGAGGGGAAGCAATGATTACTGGCAAAGTTTTGTGAAATTCTAGCAAATTTATCTTTAATTAAACTGCTGCAGCCAATATTTTTTACGTAGATTTTCACTTTTTTGTTTTAATATTGGAAAAATGAAAGGTAAAATTTCAAAGAACTCGCAGTAAAAATGTCAATGTAGAGAGGCCCCTACGTCACGCAGTAGATCAATTTTTGGTGGGTCTGTTAAAGTTGGTAGTGCTCTGTATTTGGGTAATTGCCCGTACACATGATCTGAATATCGTACGACAGATCATACGACTTTTTTCGCTTAATAGTCACAAGTCGAAATTGAATAGGTAACTAAAGTCCCGAAAATTCTCGTACGGCAGAAAAAATTTAATCGGAAGTGATGTCCTGTGTTGTAATGTATTTGTATTGTATTTTTGGACGACAACTATACTGACTACATGAAAATCGTACGATCTGGTATCGTACGAGGAAAATTTCCGTGCATGTCTGAACGAATAATATCGGATGAACTGTCATGATCGGCTCTCGAAAATAGTGCACACACGATCCCAAAATCGTACGATTCTTCCTTCATACGATATTCGGATCGTGTGTACGGGCCATAAGTGGATTCCAGTAAAACATAATAAATACGTTTTGGGACTTTAACGCTTAAGCTGGCCATAGATGGATCAGAATTTGTCCGGTTCAGCAGGAACTGGAAGAATCTTGATCCATCTGTGGGCAGACTGGTTGTACTGAAGTCGATCCCCCCGAATGACTTCAGTACAACCAGCCTGTCTGTTTACTTTTTCACCTGATCACTCCCAGCGGCTATAGCCTGGGCAGCAGTGCTAATTGTATTCTGCCAGTTAGGAGCCTTCACAAAAGTGCTGCAGGAGGGACACTGACTGTGTTGATGGGGGAATCTGGCAATTTTATTTTCTTCAATCTGTGGTTAAAGGGAAGAAAATTTCATAGTGTATGGTCTGCCTTATTCTGGCAGGTAAAGCGGAACTTCACCCAAAAGGGGAAGCTGCGCTTGTTTGCACCCCCCCCCCCCTTCATTGCCACGTTTGGCACTTTTGGGGGGGGGGGGGGTACCTGACAAGTACCCACTCCCATTTCCAGCTCAGTCCCCTTCCCCATAGGCTTCTAGGACACATCACAGGTCCCAGAAGACTACGGGAACATGCACAAAGTGCAGTGCAGCTTGCGCATGCACTGCAGGAAACCGGCTGTGAAGCCACAAGGCTTTACTGCCTGTTTCCCTTACTTGAGATGCCGGTGCCTGTACCCGAAGCAGATTGAAGAATCGTCTTGGGTGAGGGCAACACTGGATCCCTGGACAGGTACGTGTCCTTGTATTAAAAGTCAGCAGCTACAGTATTTTGTAGCTGCTGACTTTTTTTTATTAATTTTTTTTTTGGGTGGGGAGCCGCTGGAGCTCCTCTTTAAACAATAAGAAACTTTCAAACAAGCTCAATGGCTCTGGAAAGGTGGTCTGCAAACAAACTAGGCTTCCTTTGATAAGTAGCCAGAAGTGATTCAACCCATCATAATAAAGAACAGGGAGGGCTCCAATCCAAAAGAGTCCAAAATGCTTTTAATTGTCTGTAATTCAATCATATGGTCCTCTGCACATTTAAAGCCAGAACTTTTTTTTTTTTTTTGGATAGAATAGGGAAGGGTAGGGACTCCTTTCAGGTTTATATTGTTGTCTGTGTTCTCGCTGTGGAGATTCACCCTATTATTTGTCCTAAGGACCATTGTCTCCAGTACAGAAAGGGATGGGGATCTAAAGTTTTAGAGTTGTCTCCGCAACAGTAGAGGGGAAATCTAATGGTGACATCCCTTCCAGCATCAACTGTATAAAAGGAGATTTTTGCTAATTTTGGAGAGTTTTTACCATTTCCTGTTATGTCTTTGGAACAGGAAGTGAAGGGAAATCTCTCCAGAAGTGACACAGGCAGAAAAAAAAGGAAAGATGACAGGTGTTCTAAACATTCTCTACTCCATCCAGATCTGTGCTTATTCCATATTTCTTTCTTCCTTGCAGTGCTGCAAAATGGTTATACTTCCTCTTCTTATGCCGCGTACACACGATCGGAATTTCGGCCAGCAAAAGACAGATAAGAGCTTTTTATTGGAAAATGTGACCATGTGTAGGCTCCATCGGAATTTTGCTGCCCAAATTCCCGCCAGCAAAAATTTGAGAGCATGTTCTCAATTTTTCAGACGGAAAAACTTTCTATTGGAAATCCCGATCGTCTGTAGCAATTCCGACGCGCAAAATTCCTACGCATGCTCGGAAACAATTCGACGCATGCTCGGAAGCATTGAACTTGATTTTTTTCTCGGCTCGTCGTAGTGTTGTACGTCACTGTGTTCTTGACGGTCGAAATTTGGTGTGGCCGTGAGTAGGCAACACAGCTTGAGCGGAATTCCATCGGGGAAAACCATCCGCGCTTTTTCCGATCGTGTGTACGCGGCAATACTATGCAAGTCTGTGCATTGGCCAACTTTGTACAGCCGTGGCCAAAAGTTTTGAGAATGACACAAATACTGTATATACTCGAGTATAGGCCAACCCGAATATAAGCCGAGGCACCTAATTTTACCACAAAAAAACACAAAAAACTGGGAAAACTTATTGACTCGAGTATAAGCCTAGGGTGAGAAATGCGCAGCTACTGTAAGTGGAAAAGAGGGTCAACAATGCCCATTTGCAGCCTCACTGTGCCCATTTGCAGCCTCACTGTGCCCATTTGCAGCCTCACTGTGCCCATTTGCAGCCATAGGTCCCCTGAACTTCAAACTTGGTAGTTAATGGTTCCTAAATGCCCCCTATCTGCAGCCAAAGGGCCCTGAAATGACATTGCTGCAGATGGACACAGTTGACTGAATTTGAGGCCCTGTATCTCGGGGCCACTTGGTGCTAGGAACCCCAAATTTGGATATGTTGTAGTGGTGGTTCCACTGGGTTTGCACATATCCAAATTTGGGTTCCCTAGCACCAAGTGGCCCCATGATACGGGGCCCCAGATTCAGGTCGGAAAATGTCAAGCACTTTTCTGCAGCAGAGAATGACATTTCCCAAACCGACTTTGGGGCCCCGTATCTCGGGGGACGTCCTTCTAGACCTTCTAGTAGCTTATCTACTAATACACATCAACAAATATACTTTATAAGTAAAAAATTTATGTAGGTCTGTAAACCATTTGCTCTGTATTGCTGTGAGCCGGATCATCCACAAGGCAAACTTAGTCAGGAGACTAGTTCATGGTGGATATTTATGGTGCTCACCTACAACCTTCATGTTCCTGCAGTAAATGAAGGTATAGCATGATTGGTTCTGCCTGTCACCTCACAAAGGACAATGTATTTGTAGGCAGTTGATGTCTTATGACAGCATGCCGATACTGACTGTAAACTTGACAACTTCTCTATGCCTTTTGCAGTCCTTATCAATGTCCATTAAAGGGATGGGAGAGGGCACAGCTACTACCTTTCCAAGGGTCTCGTTCTGCCTTAATCCATCTCTGCTCATAGTACATTGTTCTGATCTGATCTTTCCATGTGTTACAGAAGAAGATTGCGCTGAACATGTTCCTAGACACCATCATGGCTGACCCCCCTCCCCAGTGCCTTGTCTGGTTACCTCTAATGCATAGGCTCGCCCATGTAGAAAATGGTAAGTGTCGTGATCTGGAAGGGTCGTTGTATGCGTCTCCTTTAGGCAATTTGCCCTCATTACACGACAGCAATAACACTGTCTGACTTCTTCTTCTCTGTATCCTTTCCTTTGTTTCCTTTCCCTCTTTTTCCGTCCCTCTCTGTAAAGCTGGCCATACATGGATCAAATTTCTACCAGTTCACCAGGGACTGGCCGAGGTTCAATCCATGTTTGGGCAGGCTGATTGTTTCTAAGTTGACCCATTTATTGACTTTGGTACAACCAGCCTGTCAGATTTTTTCACGTGCGTTTACTGCCATCGGCTATAGCCGCTGGCAGTAATCATTGTCGTCTCCCATCTGGAAAGGCTCTCTGCGCCACCCTGCCGGCAGAACACAATAGTGCTGCATTCTCTCTTCAATACTGACCGTGTTGGGGGAATTGAGCAATTTTCTTTCCTTCCACCCGTGATAGAAGGAAAGAAAATCAAATTATCTATGGGTTGCTTAGCTCTTTGTTCCTTCTCTCTTCATTTCCCCCCCATATTCCATTGCTTCTCTCCCTTTACTCTCCTCCACCCCTAACATATGCTCTTATAGCCCCCACTTTTTGTATTTGCCTCTCTCAAATACACACACGCACCCTAATTTCTGCCAACTTGTCTCACTGTTTTTTGCCATGCCCCCCTCTCTTCTTTTTTTCTTTCCTCTTCCTGCCTCTTTCTCTCCCTTCTTTCCTCTCATTTTCTCCCACTCTTTCCATTGTGCCCTTCATCTCTTTCCATTGTGCCCTTCATCTCTTTCCATTGTGCCCTTCATCTCTTTCCATTGTGCCCTTCATCTCTTTCCATCGTGCCCTTCATCTCTTTCCATCGTGCCCTTCATCTCTTTCCATCGTGCCCTTCATCTCTTTCCATCGTGCCCTTCATCTCTTTCCATCGTGCCCTTTATCTCTTTCCATCGTGCCCTTTATCTCTTTCCATCGTGCCCTTCATCTCTTTCCATCGTGCCCTTCATCTCTTTCCATCGTGCCCTTCATCTCTTTCCATCGTGCCCTTCATCTCTTTCCATCGTGCCCTTCATCTCTTTCCATCGTGCCCTTCATCTCTTTCCATCGTGCCCTTCATCTCTTTCCATCGTGCCCTTCATCTCTTTCCATCGTGCCCTTCATCTCTTTCCATCGTGCCCTTCATCTCTTTCCATTGTGCCCTTCATCTCTTTCCATCGTGCCCTTCATCTCTTCATCTCTTTCCATCGTGCCCTTCATCTCTTTCCATCGTGCCCTTCATCTCTTTCCATCGTGCCCTTCATCTCTTTCCATCGTGCCCTTCATCTCTTTCCATCGTGCCCTTCATCTCTTTCCATCGTGCCCTTCATCTCTTTCCATCGTGCCCTTCATCTCTTTCCATCGTGCTGCCTCCATGTCTTTCTGTCGCTGCCTCCATCTCTTTTCGTCGCTGCCTCCATCTCTTTTCGTCGCTGCCTCCATCTCTTTTCGTCGCTGCCTCCATCTCTTTTCGTCGCTGCCTCCATCTCTTTCCGTCGCTGCCTCCATCTCTTTCCGTCGCATGCCCCCCTCTCTTCTTTTTTTCTTTCCTCTTCCTGCCTCTTTCTCTCCCTTCTTTCCTCTCATTTTCTCCCACTCTTTCCATTGTGCCCTTCATCTCTTTCCATTGTGCCCTTCATCTCTTTCCATTGTGCCCTTCATCTCTTTCCATTGTGCCCTTCATCTCTTTCCATCGTGCCCTTCATCTTTTTCCATTGTGCCCTTCATCTTTTTCCATTGTGCCCTTCATCTCTTTCCATCGTGCCCTTCATCTCTTTCCATCGTGCCCTTCATCTCTTTCCATCGTGCCCTTCATCTCTTCATCTCTTTCCATCGTGCCCTTTATCTCTTTCCATCGTGCCCTTCATCTCTTTCCATCGTGCCCTTCATCTCTTTCCATCGTGCCCTTCATCTCTTTCCATCGTGCCCTTCATCTCTTTCCATCGTGCCCTTCATCTCTTTCCATCGTGCCCTTCATCTCTTTCCATCGTGCCCTTCATCTCTTTCCATCGTGCCCTTCATCTCTTTCCATCGTGCCCTTCATCTCTTTCCATCGTGCCCTTCATCTCTTTCCATTGTGCCCTTCATCTCTTTCCATCGTGCCCTTCATCTCTTCATCTCTTTCCATCGTGCCCTTCATCTCTTTCCATCGTGCCCTTCATCTCTTTCCATCGTGCCCTTCATCTCTTTCCATCGTGCCCTTCATCTCTTTCCATCGTGCCCTTCATCTCTTTCCATCGTGCCCTTCATCTCTTTCCATCGTGCCCTTCATCTCTTTCCATCGTGCCCTTCATCTCTTTCCATCGTGCTGCCTCCATGTCTTTCTGTCGCTGCCTCCATCTCTTTTCGTCGCTGCCTCCATCTCTTTTCGTCGCTGCCTCCATCTCTTTTCGTCGCTGCCTCCATCTCTTTTCGTCGCTGCCTCCATCTCTTTCCGTCGCTGCCTCCATCTCTTTCCGTCGCTGCCTCCATCTCTTTCCGTCGCTGCCTCCATCTCTTTTCGTCGCTGCCCCCATCTCTTTCCGTCGCTGCCTCCATCTCTTTCCGTCGCTGCCTCCATCTCTTTCCGTCGCTGCCTCTCTCCAGCCCTCTCTTTACCTCTCTCCAGCCCTCTCTTTACCTCTCTCCAGCCCTCTTTTTACCTCTCTCCAGCCCTCTCTTTTACCTCTCTCCAGCCCTCTCTTTTACCTCTCTCCAGCCCTCTCTTTTACCTCTCTCCAGCCCTCTCTTTTACCTCTCTCCAGCCCTCTCTTTTACCTCTCTCCAGCCCTCTCTTTTACCTCACTCCAGCCCTCTCTTTTACCTCTCTCCAGCCCTCTCTTTTACCTCTCTCCATCCCTCTCTTTTACCCCTCTCCGTCCCTCTCTTTTACCCCTCCCCATCCCTCTCTCCATCTCTCTGCTCTTCCCTTCTACCTCTCTCCCCCCAAAATACTCTCATATCATTATTATCCCCCATCTCTCTCTACATAAAAACACAGATAGACATGTCAAACTGTTGTTTTTTATGGGCTGCATTCAACCTCCTTAGGCCCATTTACAGCTGTGCACTATAGGTGCGGTGTGTTAAAAAAAAAAAGAAAAATCCTGCTAGCTGCATCTTTGCTAAAATGCAACTCCCAGATGTCTCTGTGGCCCTCAGTGGTTTAAGGTTAAAAAAAGACTAATGTGCCCCCAGCTGTTTCCAGCAGATGAACTGTACAAGTCATTAGTAAGACCTCATCTGGAATGTACAGTTTTGGGCACCAGTTCTCAAAAAAGATATCGGAACTGGAGAGAGAGCAGAGAAGAGCAACCAAACTGATAAGAGGCATGGAGGAGCTCAGCTATGAGGAAAGATTAGAGGAACTGAATGTATTCTCTCTTGAGAAGAGGAGCTTAGGGGGGATATGAGCAACATGTACAAATATATAAGGGGTCCATATAGTGAACTTGGTGTTGAGTTATTCACTTTAAGGTCATCACAGAGGACAAGGGGACACTCTTTATGTCTAGAGGAAAAGCGATTTCATCTCCAAATACGGAAAGGTTTCTTCACAGTAAGAGCTGTGAAAATGTGGAATAGACACCCTGCAGAGGTGGTTCTGGCCAGCTCAGTAGATTGCTTAAAAAAAAAAGGCCTGAATTCATTCCTAAATCTACATAATCTCACTGGATACTAACATTTTACGGGTAAAGTTGATCCAGGGAATATCCGATTGCCTCTTGGGGGATCAGGAAGGAATTTTTTCCCCTGCTGGAAGAACTTGGATCATGCTTTGCTGGGGTTTTTTGCCTTCCTCTGGATCAGCTGTGGGTTATGGGAAAGAAAATAATTTAATTACACCATCAATGCAGTCAGTGTTGATGGGGGTATCCCTCCCGCAGCGCTATTGTGTTCTGCTTGTGGGGAGTAGGCGGAGCCATTCCTGCCAGTAGAACACAAGGATTAGTGTTGCTGGCTATAGCCGGTTGCACTAATCGTTTGGGAAAAACCCAACAGGCTGAGTGTACAAAATTTGATCAAGGGGCCCATTCATTGATCAACATTTGACAGTCTGTGCTTAACTGGACAGATTTCAAACCATGTATTTCTGGTTTAACTCTGCAGCCCATTTTTTCATTTAAATTTGACTTGCCTGCCCTATGCCTCTTTCTTTCTTTCTTTCTTTCTTTCTTTCTTTCTTTCTTTCTCTCTCTCTTTCTCTCTTTCTTTCCATCGTTCGTTCTTTCTTTCTTTCTTTCTTTCTTTCTTTCTTTCTTTCTTTTTCTTTCTTTCTCTCTCTTTCTTTCTATCTCTCTTTCTTTCTCTCTCTTTCTTTCTTTCTTTCTTTCTTTCTTTCTTTCTTTCTTTCTTTCTTTCTCTCTTTCTTTCTTTCTTTCTTTCTCTTTCTTTCTTTCTCTCTCTCTTTTTCTTTCTCTTTCTTTCTTTCTTTCTTTCTTTCTTTCTTTCTTTCTCTTTCTCTCCTTTAATCGTTTTCTTATCCTGTTACTCTTGCTTACTCTCCCTATGCCTCTTTCTTTCTTTCTTTCTTTCTTTCTTTCTTTCTTTCTTTCTCTCTCTCTTTCTCTCTTTCTTTCCATCGTTCGTTCTTTCTTTCTTTCTTTCTTTCTTTCTTTCTCTCTCTCTCTCTCTCTCTCTCTCTCTCTCTCTCTCTCTCTCTTTCCATCTTTCTCTCTTTCTTTCTTTCTTTCTTTCTTTCTTTCTTTCTCTCTCTTTTCTCTCTCTCACTTTCTTTCTCTCTCTTTCTTTCTCTCTCTTTCTTTCTCTCACTTTCTTTCTCTCTCTTTCTTTCTCTCACTTTCTTTCTCTCACTTTCTTTCTCTCTCTGTCTTTCTTTCTCTTTCTTTCTTTCTCTCTCTCTTTTTCTTTCTCTTTCTTTCTTTCTTTCTTTCTCTTTCTCTCCTTTAATCGTTTTCTTATCCTGTTACTCTTGCTTACTCTCCTTATGACAGTAGGCCAGCTAAGAGCGGGGTGAACCATAGGACGCAAAAAGTCCATCCCCCTAAAGTACTGTACTGTAGGGTACAGCTTGTCTTCTTAAAACAGAAGAATAGTGATGAAATGTAAACGCCTACTGTTTTAAGAAGGTATACAGTACTTTGTGTTACAATAAAACAAAATTTGTTTCATGATCAAGAGGAAGTAATGCTTTTACTTCTATATTTATATATCAAAGTAAGTATGAGAATACCTTCAGCACACATTTATAGGGAATGTATCACTGGTGTGATCTGCGCCTCTCTCCCTTCCCTGTAGTCTTCCATCCTGTGGAATGCTCCTTCTGCCGATGTGAGAGTATGATGGGATTCCGCTACCGTTGCCAGCAGTGCCACAATTACCAGCTTTGCCAGAACTGTTTTTGGCGAGGACAGGCCAATGGTCCACATAGCAACCAGCATCAGATGAAGGAGCACTCGTCCTGGGTTAGTACCAAACTGTCTTCTTCTTCTTCCATAAATATACATGTGGGGGAATTATCAAAATTGGAGCATGGCAACCAATCAGCTCCTTTGCTTTTTAAAGTTTAACCAAACAAGCTGAATATGGAAGCTGATTGGTTGCCATGCACAGTTGATCCGGATTCTGTTTGCTCCAATTTTGATTAATTGCCCCAGTATGTTTTCTGTGAAATGCTTAAAGATTATCAGCAAAATACAGTAAACCAGATGCATTGTGTTAACATGCATTTTCTGAGTAGAAGACACAGAACAGTATAATCAGTGTACCAACTGCTAAGGAGGAATTTCTGAGTTCCAGTGTCCAGTGTTCATCTGAAGAAGGCTGCCTCTAGAGCTTGTGCTTTCTTATCCAGAAGAATATTGCTCCATGGAAGTTGTGTGCACCACAGCACTGTGATTCACACCTCTTGTATCCTAGTGGGTGTGTCAGTCATGGTCAGTTGGTCTTGTGGGAGGTTGAGTGTCCTACAGACTGAAAGTGTGCCTACTGCAATACCCTGTAAGAAATTAGGAGCACAATATGCAAGGAGAGGAGGAAATTAAATAACAGCATAGTTTCCACTAAGGGGCAGACGTACAGTGCCTTGAAAAAGTGTTCATACCCCTTGAAATTTTCCAATTTTTTTCATGTTACAACCAAAAACATAAATGTATTTTATTGAGATTTTATGTGATAGACCAAAACAAAGTGGCCCATAATTGTGAAGTGGAAGGAAAATGATAAATAGTTTTCAATTTTTTTTTTACAAATGTGTGTGTGTATATATATATATATATATATATATATATGAAAAGTGTGCATTTGTATTCAGCCCCCTTTACTCAGTATAAATGCAGCTGTGAAGCCCTCAGAGGTTTGTTAGAGAACCTTAGTGAACAGGCAACATCATGAAGGCCAAAGAACACACCAGACAGGTCAGGGATAAAGTTGTGGAGAAGTTTAAAGCAGGGTTAGGTTATAAAACAATATCCCAAGCTTTGAACATCTCACGGAGCTCTGTTCAATCCATCATCTGATAATGGAAAGAGTATGACACAACTGCAAACCTATCAAGACATGGCCGTCCACCGAAACTGACAGGCCGGGCAAGGAGAGCATTAATCAGAGAAGCAGCCAAGAGGCCCATGGTAACTCTGGAGGAGCTGCCGAGATCCACAGCTCAGGTGGGAGAATCTGTTCAGAGTACAACTATTAGTCGTGCACTCCACAAATCTGGCCTTTATGGAAGAGTGGAAAGAAGAAAGCCATTGTTAAAAGAAAGCCATAAGAAGTCCCGTTTTCAGTTTGCGAGAAGCCATGTGGGGGACACAGCAGACATGTGGAAGAAGGTGTTCTGGTCAGATTGAACTTTTTAGCCTAAAAGCAAAACGATATGTGTGGCGGAAATATGACACTGCACACCACCCTGAACACACCATCCCCACCATGAAACATGGTGGTGGCAGCATCATGTGGTGGGGATGCTTTTCTTCAGCAGGGACAGGGAAGCTGCTCAGAGTTGATGGGAAGATGGATGGAGCCAAATACAGGGCAATCTTAGAAGAAAACCTGTTAGAGTCTGCAAAAGACTTGAGACTGGGGCGGAGGTTCACCTTCCAACAGAACAATGACTCTAAACATACAGCCAGAGATAGAATGGAATGGTTTAGATCAAAGCATATTCATGTGTTAGAATGGCCCAGTCAAAGTCCAGACCTAAATCCTAATGACAATCTGTGGAAAGACTTGAAAATTGCTGTTCACAGGCGCTCTCCATCCAATCTGACAGAGCTTGAGCTATTTTACAAAGAAGAATGGACAAAAATGTCACTCTCTAGATGTGCAAAGCTGGTAGAGACATCCCCAAAAAGACTTGCAGCTGTAATTGCAGTATTGAATCAGGGGGGCGCCATACAAATGCACGCCACAATATTCACATATTTGTGAAATTTTGAAAGCCATTTATCATTATCCTTCCACTCCAAAATTATGTGCCACTTTGTGTTGGTCTATCATATAAAATCCCAATAAAATATATTTACATTTTTAGTTGTAACATCACAAAATGTGGAAAATTTCAAGGGGTGTGAATACTTTTTCAAGGCACTGTAGATGGAACAGGTAAGGCTTGAGTTCAAAACTAACATTTAGAGCCTGATGTAAAGACTGCAGAAGTCTCTACTGTATCATTTCTACATAGATGTGGAAGCTTCATGCCACTATTGTATTTACCCACTGTAACCTGGTGTCTACTAAGTATTTAGGTGCCTGCTTTATGGGAGCACTAACTAACTCATACATATTTAGTAACAATTCAAGAGAAGCTCTAGAAAAGGTCCAGCAACTTATGAGAGGACGAATCTCATGGCGGCAGACCATCTCTCAGGCCCCTTTCACACTGGGGCGGGAGCAGCGGCGACGGTAAAGCAGCACGATATTTAGCGCTGCTTTACCGTCGTTTTAGCCGCGGGATTCGACCGCAATACTTTCTGTCACACCGTATTTGCGCAGCGGTCTTACAAGCGCACTTTTTTGGGAAAAAATACACTTTTTTGAATTAAAAAATAAGACACCAGTAAAGTTAGCCCATTTTTTTTTTATATTGTGAAAGATAATGTCACACTGAGTAAATTGATACACAACATGTCACGCTTCAAAATTGCGCCCGCTCATGAAATGGCGACAAACTTATACCCTTAAAAATCTCCATAGGTGACGTTTAAAGA
Source organism: Lithobates sylvaticus (assembly GCA_028564925.1). Lineage (NCBI taxonomy): Eukaryota > Metazoa > Chordata > Amphibia > Anura > Ranidae > Lithobates > Lithobates sylvaticus. The sequence goes on from CM053028.1 coordinate 523,829,085, forward strand.
ATTCTACAGGTTGCATGTCTTGACTTACAGAGGGGTAAGAATTATTGCTCTCTCTCTACCGATCGCGGCGATACCTCACGTGTGGTAGATATGCGGGCGCTAGTCACGTATGCATTCGCTTCTGCGTGCGAGCTCGACGGGACAGGGCGCGTTTAAAAAAAATTCTTTATTTCTTATTTGTTTTACCTTTTTATTTTTACGCTGTATTTATTTTTTTTTTTAATTATGTCATTTTTATTCCTATTACAAGGAATGTAAACATCCCTTGTAATAGAAAAAAAGCATGACAGGACCTCTTAAATATGAGATCTGGGGTCAGAGAGACCTCAGATCTCATATTTACACTAAAATGCAATAATAAAAAATAAATAAAGAATTTGTCATTTAAAAAAAAAAAAAAAAAAAAAGCGGATGTGAAAAGTGACGTTTTGACGTAGTTTCCGCCCTGCAATGTCATGGAGACGGGTGGGGGGCCAGCTTCCCCTCACTCGTCTCCATGCCAAGGAAGGAGGAACATCCGATCGCCTCTGCCGCTGCGGACGGCTCTGGTAAGTGACGGAGGGCACCGAAGCCCTCTTTCGTCGCAGATGAAAGTGATCTCGCTGTGAATCCGCCTCAGAGTCCACTTTTATCTTGAAGCGGACCGCCGGCTGCGCAAGAGGATACCTGGGTTATGGCAGCTAGCTGCTGCCATATCGACGATATCCCCCATCAAATTAAGGACGTATATTGGCGTGTGACGGTCCGCAAGTAGTTAAAGCCAAACTAACATTATTTTGGATTTTTATTCCACTTTTATGTTATACTGAATTGTAACAAAGATGAAATAGGTTTGCTGCCTAGACAAACAGGATTGTGCTGTGTGGCAGAGCTGTGTAAATCTCAGGACCAGATGGACAGAAATACAAAATTCTTAGGCAGGTAAAACCATTTCCATATCCTTATATTTATTTGTTGAGTCCACTTTTCACTGAGTGCTACTCATCTGTTCTCCAGAAGATGGCATCATTGAATACTGAAAATCACATCTTGTATAATAGCTGAATTCTGCCATTAGATCCATCTTATATGCTTCTTCAGTTCTTCCCCTGCCTCTAGCATAGACCAGTATTTCCGAAAACAGTGCTAGTTCAAGGGTCTGCAAGTCTTTGTGAATGATTTGTATTACCTGGAACCAACAGTGGATTACACCAGGAAAGAGCCATCAATAAAATGATCCTATCACAGGGGATGAGTAATAAAACTGATACCAGACATAAAAAGTAGGCTCCATGGTAAGGCAGACCATTTATTTAACAACTTCCCCTCTAGAGCATTTATTTCATTTTTTACACACATTTTAAAACTTGCATTTCTGGCTATAAAATGTACTTAAAGTGGAAAAAAAGACTAACTTCAGATATTCATAAAATGTACTTTACATGTATTTTTTTTTTTTTTTTGTACAAAAAGGTGAGGTTGTATTGCATACACAGATACCAAATGTGTCCTGCCTCAAAACTGCAGTACAATCCATAGGTGAAGCTTTATGCTTAAAGGGGTTGTAAAGGTTGGTTTTTTATTTTCTAAATAGGTTCCTTTAAGCTAGTGCATTGTTGGTTCACTTACCTTTTCCTTCGATTTCCCTTCTAAATGTTTTTTTCTTTGTTTTCTTTGTCTGAATTTCTCAATTCCTGTTCCTCCTCAGTAAGCTGTTCAATAAGCTGTTCTGGCTGACTAAACACCGCTCGGATGATGGTGTGAAGTTTACTGAGGAGAAACAGGAAGTGAGAAATTCAGACAAAGAAAAAAAACATTTAGAAGGGAAATTGAAGGAAAAGGTAAGTGAACCAACAATGCACTAGCTTCAAGGAACCTATTTAGAAAACAAAAAACAAACCTTTACAACCCCTTTAATGTACAATGGCTGCTCCTAAACTCATGTTTAGGAGCTTTTGGCATTTTTTTGCCGAAGCCCCTAAACACAACTCAATAAAAGCCTATGTGTCCATGTACACATAGGCTTTTAGCAGAGTTTAGGAGCAGCCGCGTTTTAGGGGAGGAACGTTTTGGCCAAAGACAGCTGACCGCGGCAAAAACTTGTGTTAACCATGGTACTGGTGTACACGCATTTTTGCAGTGTTTAGCGTTTTTCCATGGCTGGTGTCCAGGGGAGGTTAGTGTACATGAAGCCTTAAAGGGTTGTAAAGGTTTGTTTTTTATTTGCTAAATACCGTATGTATCAGCGTATAACACGCGCCAGCGTATAACACGCACCCCAAGTTTAGGAGGAAATTTTAAGGAAAAAAACTTACATTTAAATGCCCATCAATGCAGCCTTGCACAGCGTCCATCTGCATGCTTGTCAGTGTAATTTGCAGCCTTCTTAGTGTAATTTGCATTGTTTATCTGCAGCCTCCTCAGTGTCATTTGCAGCCTTGTCCAGGCTGCAGTTAAACTGCAGTGACATGTCAGTGTCACTGCAGTTTGAAAATTGGTGCTATTGGCCGTTCTCGCAGCTTTCGGCCGCCTTCACACCGTTCTCGGCCGCCTTTGGCCTTTCTCTGCAGCTTTCGACCGCCTTTGGCCTTTCTCTGCAGCTTTCGACCGCCTTTGGCCTTTCTCTGCAGCTTTCGGCCGTTCTCTGCAGCTTTCGGCCGTTCTCTGCAGCTTTCGGCTGCTGAGAATGGCCGAAAGCTGCCGAGAATGGCCGAAAGCTGCCGAGAAAGGCCGAAGGTGGCCGAGAACGGCCGAAAGTTGCTGAGAAGGGCCGAAGGCGTCCGAAAGCCGCCCAGAGGCTCACAACGGCGGGGGATCGGCGTATAACACGCACCCTGATTTTAAGGGGAAAAAAGTGCGTGTTATACGCCGATAAATACGGTAGGTTCCTTTAAGCTAGTGCATTGTTGGTTCACTTACCTTTTCCTTCGATTTCCCTTCTAAATTTTTTTTTTCTTTGTTTTCTTTGTCTGAATTTCTCACTTCCTGTTCCTCCTCAGTAAGCTGTTCTGGCTGACTAAACACCGCTTGGATGATGGTGTGAAGTTTACTGAGGAGAAACAGGAAGTGAGAAATTCAGACAAAGAAAAAAAAACATTTAGAAGGGAAATGGAAGGAAAAGGTAAGTGAACCAACAATGCACTAGCTTAAAGGAACCTATTTAGAAAATAAAAAACAAACCTTTACAACCCCTTTAAATGACTTTACAGGTCATCAGTTCAGAGTTAACTGCAAATATTGGACTCAACGTGAATGTTTTAGTTGACATGTGAACGGGGTGATCGGGGGGCTAACAAGTCCCTAAGTGATAGCACTGTCTGGTGACAGGTTCTCTTTATGGAGACATGAGGGGTCTGTTAGACCTCCTATGTCTCCCTTACCCTGTGCTCCAGCTGTGCACCCGTTTTTCTTGCTGGAAATTCAGCAGCTCTGAACCAGAAATGCTCAGAGCTGAGCTTTTCCTGTTCACACTGCTGTAGAGTAGATCGGGGGACATGCGTTCCCTCCCGCTCGTCATGCAGACGTCACAGTCACTGGTTTAAGTGGCATGGCTGTTGAGGCCCAGTTTCTGAGGGACATCTGAGTCTATGATTTCTATGATATTAAAAGAAAGTCTACTTCCTGCAAGGTCTATGGGACATAGAAGGCATACCTCACTTGGTGTGAATCTTGGGGCTTTCACCCCAGGTGTCCTTCCATAGAACCAATCTTTTCCTTGTAGCTGGGTCAGGACCATCACTTGGCTCTCAGCTCTATCAAAGGTCAGGTTTTGGCTCTTTCTTTTCTGTTTCAGAGCCTGTTGGCCTCTCACTTTTTTGTTAAGATCTGTTTGCAAGCGGTTCCCTAAGCAGCTTCCCCTGTCCTTTCTCCTGTGGCTTTGTAGGATCTAAATCTTTCTTTTTGTGCTTCAGACACCACTGATTAAAACCATTATGCCCCGTACACACGGTCGGAAATTTCGACCACAAAATCCGTCAGATTTTTTCTGACGGATTTTGTCCGAAACTGGTGTTGCATACACACGGTCGGACAAAGTTGTCGGGAAAATCCGATCGTTCGGAACATGGTGACGTTGAACAAGTACGACGGAACTACGTAGAGCAGGCATGTCCAAAGTCCGGCCCGCGGGCCAATCGCGGCCCGCGTTCCGGTTTTGAACGGCCCGCCTGGTTATTTGGACATGTATATCTTTTGTGGCCCCCAACGATCTCCCAGCGCCGGGGCCAAGTGCCATGCACACAGGAGAATTTCCTGTTTACATGCCAGCCTCTGTAATAGATAGTCCCGTCTCCAGCGCTGCCATTGGACGACTGATCTGTCCATCAAAGGAGGCAGGACTTTCTATCAAAGAGGCCGCAGAGAAAACAGGAATTTCTCCTGTAGCTAATATTTTGGCGCTCGTCCTCGTCCCGCCCCTCTCCCTGTCCCCTCCGAGGCTGAAGATGGATGGGAATTAGTCAGGCTGCAGTGATTGCAATGGTGAGTCTGCATTCCTGGCAATGATGGGGGCTACATTACTGGCAATGATGGAGGGCTGCATTTCTGACAATGATGGGAGGCTGCATTCTTGGCAAAATGGGGGCTGCATTCTTGGCAATGATGGGGGCTGCATTCTTGGCAATGATGGGGGCTGCATTCTTGGCAATGATGGGGGGCTGCATTCTTGGCAATGATGGGGGGCTGCCTTTTTGGCAATGGTTGATGCTGCACTCATGGAAATGGTGGGGCTGCAGATGGGCACTGACCCTTATTTTGCTTCATAGTTTTTTATTTAAAATTTAAGTTTTTTTCCTGAAACTTCCCTCTTAAAGTGAAGGTGCGTGTTATAAGCCTATAAATTTGGCATATCCAAATAACACGCCCAAGCTCATCTCTTTACTCACACACAGCCACAAAGGCAAGAGAATTCTTGTTGGGCAGTGTATTAGTGCTCGAACTAACACACAGACTGAATTTTAATGGTTCAAAAAATGTCAGGGAAAATGGTCGGCCCTCACGCACGTTCACTTCATCAAATCTGGCCCTCTTTGAAAAAAGTTTGGACACCCCTGACGTAGAGGCTAGTAGCCAATAGCTTTGGTCTCATAATTTGCTCTGACCATGCGTGGTACTTTGTTTGTCGGAATTCTCTACACACGATCGGAAAAAGTCTAATCGGATGTTGTCGGAAAATTTTAGATCCTGCTCTCAAATTCCGATGGAAAAAGCCCGCTAGAGCCCACACACGATCGGATTTTCCGACAACATAATCCGATCTGACTTTTTCCATCGGAATATCCGTCCCTGTGTACGGGGCAATAGACATATAAACTCACCGGCCACTTTATTGGGTACACCTGTAAAATTGCTTGGTAACACAAACTGCTAATCGGCCAATTCGATGGCAGCAACTCAATGCATTTAGGCATCTAGATGTGGTGAAGACAACTTGCTGAAGTTCATGAATGGGGAAGAAAGGTGATTTAAGTGACTTTGAACGTGGCATGGTTGGTGTCAGACGGGCCGAACTAAGTATTTAAAAAACTTGGGTGTGTTTTGGAGATGTTGCAGAGGCTGAGGCGTAAAGCTTTGGACAGAGGAATCGGAGGCCCCTGCTTGTAAGCGCTTACAATCTAACAGGGAGGGTCAGGTGATACTAAAAGGTAATAACTGTGGGGGATGAGCTGATGGAGAAAATAAAAGTACAGTTGTTAGGTGGGGGTGGTATAGGCTTCTCTGAAGAGAAGGATTTTCAGGGATTGTCTAAAAGCAAACAAAGTAGGAGATAGACAGATTGGGGTAAGGAGTTCCATAGGGTGGGAGAGGCTCTGGAGAAGTCCTGGAGGCGAGCATGGGAGGAGGTGACAAGGGAACTAGAGAGCAAAAGGTCTTGGCAGGAATTAGGCCAGAGGCCAGATTAGTGATGTAGCTGGGGCCGAGTTGTGGATGGCTTTGTAAGTTGTTAGTATTTTGAATTTAATTTGGGTGAGCAGAAGCCAATAGAGGGATCGGCAGAGAGGAGTAGCAGACACTAAACAGTTGCTAGGGTGGATGAGCCCGGCAGCAGCATTCATGATGGACTGAAGAGGAGATAACCTGTGTAAAGGTAATCCAACAAGAAGGGAGTTGCAGCAGTCGAGGCAAGAGATAACCAGGGAGTAGATTAGGAACGTTGTCATTGGCTAGGAAGGGTCGTATTTTGGAGATGTTGCAGAGGTTGAGGTGGTAAGCTGATTGGATAGAGATTGGGTGTGGGGCCGGAAGGAGAGTTCATAGTTGATAGTTGTGTCATCGATCTTGACAGAGAAGTAAGGGGAAGAGGCATGGGGAGGGGGGAGACTTTATATGAGCTTAGATTTAGGTAGATTGAGTTTGAGGAAGTGGTGTGACCTCCAGTATGATATCTCTGTTAGTAACTCAGTGATACGTGATGGAGTGAGCTGAGTGGTAGAGAGAGAGATTTGGGTGTCATCCGCATACAAAATGCTATTGGAAGCCATGGGAGGCTATCAGCTGACCCAGGGAGGAGGGGTAGATTGAGAATAGGAGAGGTTGGGGGGACCCTGATGGAGAAATGACGAGGAGAGGAAGAAGTAAAATAGTGAGTAATGCTAAAGGTACAGTTGGGTAAGTAGAATGAGAACCAGAGAAGAGTACAGTCACGGAGACAAAAGGCATGGCGTATTTTGATGAGGAGGAGGTGGTTAACTGTTTTAAAGGCAGCAGAGAGGTTAAGGAGTTTAAATCGGAGCTCCACCCTAAAGGGGAACTTCCGCTCATCAGAACCCTCCCCCTCCGGTGCCACAGTTGGCACCTTTCAGGGGGGAGGGGTGCATATACCTGTTGCATCCACTTCCGGTAATAGACTCCCGCGGGAGTCACGCCCCTTCATGTCACATCCCCCCCCCCCCCGCTGTCTCCTGTGAAACACACAGGTCCCAGGAGATAGTGGGGGACCACTTACGACGCGTAGCGCAACTCGCGCATGCGCACTAGGGAACCGGGTAGTAAAGCCACAATGCTTCACTTCCTGATTCCCTCAACAAGAATGGCGTCGGCAGCAGCCGAGAACCGAGTGATTGCTCGGCTTCCGACATCGCTGTAACAGGTAAGTGCCCATTTATTAAAAGTTAGCAGCTGCAGTATTTGTAGCTGCTGGCTTTTAATATTTTTTTTTTTTAGGTGGACTCCCTCTTTCAGTAACTTACCGTATATACTCGAGTATAATAAGCCGACCCGAATATAAGCCGAGGCACCTAATTTTACCACAAACAACTGGGAAAACGTATTGACTCGAGTATAAGCCTAGGGTGAGAAAAGTGGAAAAGAGGGTCAACAATGCCCATTTGCAGCCTCACTGTGCCCATTTGCAGCCATAGGTCCCCCAAACTTCAAACTTTGTAGTAAAGGGTTCCTAGATGCCCCCTAGCTGCAGCCAAAATTTGGGGTCTCTGGACCCAAAGAGTACCGAAATGACATTGCTGCAGATGGACACAGTTGACCGACTTTGGAGCCCCGTATCTCGGGGTTCCTAGCACCAAGTGTCCCCGAGATATGGGGCCCCAAGTCGGGTCGGAAAATGTCAAGCACTTTTATGCAGCAGAGTATGACATTTTCCGAACTGACTCTGGGGCCCCGTATCTCGGGGCCACTTGGTTTTAGGAACCCCATCTTTGGATATGTTGTAGTGCTAGTTCCACTGGGTTTGAATACCAAAATTGGGTCGGAAAATTAAATTTTCTGCTGCAGAAAAGTGCTTGACTCGAGTATAAGCCGAGGGGGGCACTTTCAGCATAACAAAATGTGCTGAAAAACTCGGCTTATACTCGAGTATATACGGTACCAAATCTGCATGAATACATTATACAACATTAACACTTGTACCCATTTTTAAAAAGTCATCCTTGTGCTGCAGTCAGTGACTTTTTTCCTAGGCTGAGTTGATATCATTAGTCTGCTGCAGGCATTAACCCAGTGATCAGACAGCAGCCGTGTACAGTGCCTTGAAAAAGTATTCATACCCCATTGAAATTATCCACATTTTGTCATGTTACAACCAAAAACATAAATGGATTTTATTGGGATTTTATGTAATAGACCAACACAAAGTGGCACATAATTGTGAAGTGGAAGGATAGGAAATGATAAATGGGTTATAACCTAAAGGAAAAAAAAATATGTGGAAAGTGTGGCGTTGAAATAATATTTAATATCTGTGATATTATTCGCTTATTCTGTGTAAGCTTTCAAAAGATTATTTTTCTACAGGCGTACATTTGTATTCAGCCCCCTTTTTAATCTGATACCCCTAACTAAAATCTAGTGGTACCAATTGCCTTCAAAAGTCACCTAATTAGTAAGTGGAGTTCACCTGTGTTTAATTTAATCTCCGTATAAATACAGCTGTTCTGTGAAGCCCTCAGTGCAAACAGCATCATGAAGGCCAAGTAACACACCAGACAGGTCTGGAATAAAGTTCTGGAGAAGTATAAAGCAGGGTTAGGTTATAAAATAATATCCCAAGCTTTGAACATCTCACGGAGCACTGTTCAATTCATCATCCGAAAATGGAAAGAGTATGGCACAACTGCAAACCTACCAAGACATGGCCGTCCACCTAAACTGACAGGCCGGGCAAGGAGAGCATTAATCAGAGAAGCAGCCAAAGAGGTCCATGGTAACTCTGGAGGAGCTGCAGATATCCACAGCTCAGGTGGGAGAATCTGTCCACAGGACAACTATTAGTCGTGCACTCCACAAATCTGACCTTTATGGAAGAGTGGAAAGAAGAAAGCCATTGTTTGAAAGAAAGCCATAAGAAGTCCCGTTTGCAGTTTGTGAGAAGCCATGTGGGGGACACAGCAAACATGTGGAAGAAGGTGCTCTGGTCAGATGAGACCAAAATTTTACTTTTTGGCCCAAAAGCAAAACACTATGTATGATGTAAAACTAACATTGCACATCACCCTGATCACACCATCCCCCATGAAACATGGTGGTGGCAGCATCATGTTGTGGGGATGCTTTTCTTCAGCAGGGACAGGGAAGATGGTCAGAGTTGATGGGAAGATGGATGGAGCCAAATACAGGGCAATCTTAGAAGAAAACACACGACTGGAAATTCGGCCAGCAAAAGACATATGAGAGCTTTTGGTCGGAAAATGCGGCCGTGTGTAGGCTCCATCGGACTTTTGCTGGCCGAATTTCCGTCAGAAAAAGATTGAGAGCAGGTTCTCAATTTTTCGGTTGGAAAAAGTTCTGATCGGAAAATCCGATCGTCTGTAGCAATTCCAACGCGCAAAATTCCTACGCATGCTCAGAAACAATTTGACGCATTCTCTGAAGCATTGAACTTAATTTTCTCGGCTCGTCGTAGTGTTGTACGTCACCGCGTTCTTGACGGTCGAAAGTTCAGCAAACTTTTGTGTGACCATGTGTATGCAAGCCAAGCTTGAGCGGAATTCCGTCAGAAAAACCATCCAAGATTTTTCCGACGGAAAATCCGCTTGTGTGCAGAGTCTGCAAAATACTTGAGACTGGGGCAAAGGTTCACCTTCCAGCAGGACAACGACCCTAAACATACAGCCAGAGGTACAATGGAATGGTTTAGATCAAAGCATATTCATGTGTTAGAATGGCCCAGTCAAAGTCCAGACCTAAATCCAATTGAGAATCTGTGGCAAGACTTGAAAATTGCTGTTCACAGACGCTCTCCATCCAATCTGACAGAGCTTGAGCTATTTTGCAAAGAGTAATGGGCAAAAATGTCAGTCTCTAGATGTGCAAAGCTCGTACAGACATCCCCAAAAAGACAAATGTGGGTAAAGGATTGGGTATATGGGATTGTCTGATATTTTTTATTTAATTTTTTTATGGTTGAACTAGATAGACTTGTGTATTTTTTTCAACCTGACTAATAACTATGTACCTTGGAGCTGTAATTGCAGTGAAAGGTGGTTCTACAAAGTATGGCCTTGGGGGGGGCTGAATACAAATGCACGCCACACTTTTCACATATTTATTTGTAAAAAAAATTGAAAACCATTTATCATTTTCCTTCCACTTCACAATTATGTGCTACTTTGTGTTGGTCTATCACATAAAATCCCAATAAAATACATTTACGTGTTTGGTTGTAACACGACAAAATGTGGAAAATTTCAAGGGGTATGAATACTTTTTTAAGGCCCTGTAACTTTGTATCAAGCCACAAGGTGAGTGGCTACAGCCAAAGACGGCACAGACTTTAAGATTTAGGCCCCTTTCACACTTATACAACTTGTCCCAAGATTTGGGACTGCAAAGTAGCATGACAAGTCGTTCCCCATGATTTCCAATCACAGCCATTCATATTAGTACGACTTCAAGTCATTCCGACTTCAAAGTAGTTACTTTACTTTGTCCGATTTTGATGCCACTTATGCCGCATACACACGTTCGGACTTTGTCCGTCGGACCTAGTCCGGCGGATTGTCCGCTGGACCTAGTCCGGCGTGACTTCCCCACACACGGCCGGACTTCCGAGCGTGTGACTTGCCCACACACGCCCGGACTTCTCCGGTGGACAATCCGCTGGACAAAGTCCGCGGGACTTTTGAAAATGAACGGACTTGCCCACACACGGAGCAGTCCGTTCATTTCGAACGTAACTTCAGGTACGTAGCTAGCGTAGGCAGTAAATGCCTGCGCGCTAGCTCCGTCACCTGGCATGGATTTAAAGGGAATCCCCACGCCGAAAAACGGCGTGGGGGTCCCCCCCCAAATCCATGTCAGACCCTTATCCGAGCACGCAGCCTGGCCGGCCAGGAAAGGGGTGGGGACGAACGAGCGCCCCCCCCCCTCCTGAGCCGTACCAGGCCGCGTGCCCCCTTGCAATGTCATAGTCCCGGAGGATGCTGGGACTGTGACATCACAAGGGGGCAGGGTCACCATGTGACATGAGCATGTGACCCTGTCCCCTTGTCCCTATATAAGTGCCAGCACAGCGCGGCTCTGGCATTCCGGGCAGAGGGAGCGACGTGTCAACATCGGAAGAAGAACAAGAAGAAGGACAAGAAGAAGAAGGCGGCGCCGGCGGCGCGGAAGGCGACGACCGCCGCAAGAACAGAAGAGACCCCGGAAGACCCCCGAAGGCGGATCGAGACCCCCAGACGACGGCGGCGACGACGAAGAAGGTAGCCGGACTTCTCCGCTCGTGAAAGAGCTAGGTAAAAGAGCAGAAGAGAGCGGAGGAGTCCGGCGAGAAGACCCCCAAGACGGAAGAAGACCCCCGGAGCAGTGCAATAAAATATTTTTTCAAAAGTGTGTGTGTTTTTTTACTTTACATTTTACACCTTAGGTGAATGGGTAGGGGTACATCGTACCCCATACTCATTCACATAGGGTGGGGGGCCGGGATCTGAGGGCCCCCTTATTAAAGGGGGTTCCCAGATTCCGATAAGCCCCCGCCCGCAGACCCCGACAACCAACGGCCAGGGTTTTGGGGAAGAGGCCCTTGTCCTCATCAACATGGGGACAAGGTGCTTTGGGGTGGGGGGGCCGCACGGCCCCCCTTTCCCCAGGGCACCCCCCATGTTGAGGGCACGCGGCCTGGTACGGCTCAGGAGGGGGGGGGCGCTCGTTCGTCCCCACCCCTTTCCTGGCTGGCCAGGCTGCGTGCTCGGATAAGGGTCTGACATGGATTTGGGGGGGACCCCCACGCCGTTTTTTCGGCGTGGGGAGTCCCTTTAAATCCATGCCAGCTTACGGAGCTAGCGCGGCGGCATTTACTGCCTACGCTAGCTACGTAACCTGAAGTCACGTGCTAAATGAACGGACTTGCCGACGAGCGGCAAGTCCGTTCATTTCAAAAGTCCGGCGGACTAGCCTACTAACGGCGGGATTGTCCGCCGGACTGCCAAGTCCAGCGGATAATTTTAAAACCAAACTTAAAACTTTGGTCCGCCGGACTTTGGCGCCAAAAAGTCCGCCGGCGCCCACACACGAGGGGATTATCCGCTGGACTTGGGTTCAGAGGATAATCCCGCGGGATAGTCCCTTCGTGTGTACGCGGCCTTACACAGACATTCCTTGAAATTGCGGCAAAAAATGTGTCCCCCCATCGGATAGTGTCCGCCCCGTACTGCGCAGGCGCAGCGCTTGCGCAGTACGGAGGACAAGGAGACGCCGAAAGTCTCCGAAGATGAACGCCACCTGCGCACTTACCTTCTGCCATGAGGTCAGGTTCAAGCCCCACCATGCAAGTGGACATACGGTACATGATGTAAAACAGCACTTAGTTCCAAGCGCAGTACAGGGCGGACACTATCCGACGGAGGACAGTGTTCGACAAGACACCGGAATCTCCAGTCGAAGAAGTCGATGGTGACCCTGGATGATCTCTGAATAAAGATGGCTCCAACCTTCTGAAGAGGAAAGCCAATAAAAGTATTGTCAAGGGGAGTAAATACTTGAAACACATTCTAGGTCCCTTTTATAAAACGGCCTCTGAATTTCACATGTCGCTGAGTATATGGTCATGAGTCGTGTTGATGATTTTGGTCCATATTTCTATCTGAGAACACGGTGTTCTTTTTCCGCAGAAGGCGATGATACATCTATTATTTGTGTCTGCGCTTTCATGCATTCATCAGAGAAACCCTTTGATATTTTGTAGAACAGAGAGCGTTTAGATTATTATTGAAGGCGAGATTCCTGCAGATTGAAGGACACAGTCTATTGTCTGAGGTTCTAAAGACAATGTTCCCCCTCCAACCTCCCATTGAGGATGTTACATACCCTCAGTAACACTTGTATAGGACAGGGAGGGAGATGGTTCATTACCGATCCGTTGGGTGGAGGCCATTGTGTGCTGATTCATCCTCTGCAATAGGCCTCCCATTATAGGGCTTAGTGAAGGGTGCTTTTCTTGTTTGTGGGCCATTGCTTGTGTAATGTGCTCCTCGGGAACTTCAAGGTTTTTATTATAGCACAGAGAGCTTAGTTTACAATGCTGTAATGATTGGTGTTTGCTGTAACAAGCATTCTTTTCATATAAAGCTGAAAATAACAATCGATACAGCATAGTTTAGTGAAATAAGAACTACCAATATTTATACAGATCCTAAATAACTGATCTCTGTGAAAATACATACCGTATATACTTGAGTATAAGCCGACCCGAATATAAGCCGAGGCACCTAATTTTACCACAAAAAAATGTGAAAAGGTATTGACTCGGGTAAAAGCCTAGGGTGAGAAATACGCAGCTACTGTAAGTGGAAAAGAGGGTCATCAATGCCCATTTGCAGCCTCACTGTGCCCATTTGCAGCCATAGGTCTCCCAAACTTCCTAGATGCCCCCTAGCTACAGACAAAATTTAGTGTCTCTGGACTCAAAGGGTCCCAAAATGTCATTGCTGCAGATGGACACAGTTGACCGAATTTGGGGCCCCGTATCTCAGGGGCACTTGGTGTTAGGAACCACAAATTTGGTGTGCAAACCCAGTGGAACTATCACTACAACATATCTAATGGTATGATGGGGTACCTAGAACCAAGTGGCCCCGAGATACGGGCCCCCAAAATCGGTTCGGAAAATGTCAAGCACTTTTCTGCCGCAGAGAATGACATTTTCCGAACCCCATCTTTGGATATGTTATAGTGATGGTTCCATTGGGTTTGCACATGAAATTTGGGGTTCCTATCTCCAAGTGGCCCTGAGATACGGGGCCCTAAATTCGGGTCGGAAAATGTAAATCTCTGCTGCAGAAAATGCTTGACTCCAGTATAAGCTGAGGGGGGCACTTTCAGCACAAAAAAATGTGCTGAAAAACTCGGCTTATACTCGAGTATATACGGTACTTTCACTACCATGCAAAGTATATGTAGTCAAAGTATATAATCCAACACCTAAACTTATATAAACGTATATAAATATTTTTATATAATATATTGCCGTCCTTAGATGTGGTGGCTACATTAGTTTTTCCTTTTTCAGGCTAAGAACATTGCAAGGGAGATGGGGCTCACTATGCTCTCCCGCACTGCACAGAGTGAGGATTCCTTTCATTAGGAGATGCTGTGGTCTCCACTCCCCCCCCCCCCCCCCACACTGATACATTGATATCAGGTAGTGGAGGGGCTGGGGGAGACCACACAGTTTTAGTGATGCCCAGTACAGTGCCCTGCCCTAATCCGCCACATGGCATCATAAGTTCCCATGGAGCAGAGGGGGCAACCAGTATTCACAGCACCATTCGTTGCTAAGGTGCTCGCAGCCGGACACCAGATGGTGTCTTCCAGGGCGGGCGTGATGGATGGATGAAAAGCCTGCTTGCTTCCACCCTCCCGCCTTCTGCCATGTTGCTGCAGCCATGGTGAAGATTTAAAGGGGAGGGGGTGGTAGAAACTATAATGTGAAGGGGCAGGGATCTTGTGTGATTGAGGGGAGGCTTTGGTGTGATGGGGAGGCCTCTGATATGGGGGGCTCTGATGTTGGAGGGTATCTCTGATTTTATATATACAGTATCTCTAAAAAGTGAGTACACCTCTCACATTTTTGTCACTATTTTATTCTATCTTTTCATGTAAAAAAAACTGAAGAAATGACACTTTGCTACAAGGTAAAGTAGTGAGTGTACAGCTTGTATAACAGTGTAAATTTGCTGTCCCCTCAAAATAACTCAACATACAGCCATTAATGTCTAAACCGCTGGCAACAAAAGTGGGTACACCCCTAAGTGAAAATGTCAAAATTGGGCCCAATTAGCCATTTTCCCTCCCCGGTGTCATGTGACTCATTGGTGTTACAAGGTTTCAGGTGTGAATGCGGAGCAGGTGTGTTAAATTTGGTGTTATCGCTCTCACTCTCTCATACTGGTCCACCCCAAACTCGCTCATCCATGTCTCTATTAACCTTGCTTTGTGCACTGGAACGTAGTCATGTTGGAACAGGAAGGGGCCATCCCCAAACTGTTCCCACAAAGTTGGGAGCATGAAATTGTCCAAAATGTCTTGGTATGCTGATGTCTTAAGAGTTCCCTTCACTGGAAATAAGGGGCCAAGCCCAACCCCACACCATAATACCGCCTCCACCAAATGATTTGGACCCGTGCACAAAGCAAGGTCCATAAAGACGTGAATGAGCAAGTTTGGGGTGGAGGAACTTGACTGGTCTGTGAAAGGAAATGGTAGGTATTCTGGATGACCACTCGTCTATTAGGTACACCAACAGGGCCCTCAGATATCTGGAGACACTAAATGAAAACGAGAGGCAGGTTGTGCATTCGTAAAATGTCTGACTTTATTAGGTGTGTTACAGCTTATATATGGTTCAACATACCATTAGAAAGAGGGGAGGGGGGAGTGGTTAGTAAATTATGTATTTGTATAGAAATATATAGTTATATGGTTATACAAGTCAGTGACCCTTTAAGATACATTATCGTGAGTTAACATGGGTCAACAGGCCATCTGGTTATGAGTTATATGTCATGCATCCTGTCCCATGGCCTACAGAACAGAGAAGGACAAACCAACCCACAATGATAGATATAGAGTACAGTGCTTGTGCAAGCATATTTCTAAGCATTCTTTTATAGTTGCAGATTTAAGCTTGTATACTGAAATAGCAGAGCATATCAAAGCATATCAGTCACAATGGTTTGCGCATATTATTACAGCCTGCACAGTGCCCTGACCTCAACCCGATAGAACACCTTTGGGATGAATTCAAGTGGAGACTGCGAGCCAGGCCTTCTCATCCACATCAGTGCCTGTCCTCACAAATATGCTTCTGGATGAATGGTCAAACATTCCCATAGACACACTCCTAAACCTTGTGGACAGCCTTCACAGAAGAGTTGAAGCTGTTATAGCTGCAAAGGGAGGGCCAACTCAATATTGAACCCTACGGACTAAGACTGGGATGCCATTAAAGTTCATGTGCGTGTAAAGGCCGGCACCCCAATACTGTTGACAATATAGTGTATGTGTTGCTACTATAAAGGCTCTTAAAATGTAGTTGGGACTGCAGATAATAATGGAGTGCCTTGTTGCAGCCCCTGTGGCTCACACATTTAATTTTGCAAATATGTGCAAACTAAAGTAAGTTAAAGCGGTTCTGCACTCATCCCATGAACTAAGTCTCTATGGCTTCCCTATCATGTAAGATGACAGAATTGATGGTTCAATTCTGCATCTTTTAAGCTTACCTTTTCATGATGGCTTCATCTGTTTTCTTCTCCCTGCGGGGGTGGGCGGGCTCTCAGCAGGAATCGGCGTCATTTCCTCTTCATTTCGCTGTGTCTCCTGGGATCTCGTGTAATCAATCTCAGGAGACATTGCGGGGGTTCCGATGCGAAATCTTGCGTTATTTGCATGGCGTGACGTCATTACGTCACCCGTTGTCATGGTAACCATCCCGATTACGCCGCTCGTAGCTGTGAAGCTACTGAGCATGCGCGGGAACCGGCAATGAATGCTGGTACGGGAAAAAGAAGGGAACCAGGAAGTGCTTGCTTGTGGGCTTCAAATGCCCACAAGCAAAATGACATTGGTCAGGAGATGTTTTTATAACTAATCTTTCTACAGAAAAATGGACGTAGGAACGCTGCAGCACTTAAAGTGGGATTCCACCCTAAAGTGGACCTTCCGCTTTTCGGAACCCTCCCCCCCTCCGGTGTCACATTTGGCACCTTTCAGGGGGAGGGGGGTGCAGATACCTGTCTAAGACAGGTATCTGCACCCACTTCCGGGCATAAACTCCCACGGGAGTTTACGCCATTTCCTGTCCTGGCGCTCTGTCTGCCGGGACACACACGTGTCCCGGCAGACAGCGCTGACGATTCCAGCCACTTCCTGATTCCCTCACTGAGAATGGCGCCGGCAGCAGCAGAGAGCCGAACGATCGATCGGCCTCTGCTGCCCACATCGCTGGACCCTGGGACAGGTAAGTGTCCATTTATTAAAAGTCAGCAGCTGCAGTATTTGTAGCTGCTGGCTTTTAATTTTTTTTTTTTTTTTCAGGTACCGTCCCGCTTTAAAGAAGTAGGTTTCTTTTAAGATGAATTCTTTGCAGATAGATAGACCGAAATTATTTTTTTTGAATTTGTCAGTGCAGAACCGCTTTAAGCTGGGAATTTATCTTTCTTTGACATGAGTCGCCCTTCCATGTGCTCCGTGCTATTCAGGCCAGATAAAGGTTGGGGTAGTTGCTGTTTGTTTGTATTCTTGATGCGCGCCTGTGATGTGACAGCCCATTCGTTCTATTTACCCCCCCCCCCCCCCGCCCCCATACACACTCACTGGAAGATTACCTTGGCAGGGCATGGACGGAGAAGGATTTCAGCTAATAGAAGGGGCATCGACATATGGTACACATCCTACTGACTGTAAGGCCCCTTTCACACTGACGGACCGTTCAAGTCCGCCTGTCAGTTTTGACGGCGGACCTGAACGGGCACTCCATGCTAGTCTATGGAGCGACGGATGTCAGCGGAGACATGTCCGCTGACATCCGACCTGGTCCGATCCGCCAAAAGCAGACGGATGGCTCTACGTCCGGATCCGTCACTGGCGGATCCGATCCGATGAGATCTGATGAAAACGGACATGCTGTCCGTTTTCATTCGATCTCTCCATAGAGACCAGCGGCGCTCGACAAGCCCCTCCCCGCTCAGTGAGCAGAGAGGGACCTGTCATCAGCCGGCTCAGCGGAAATCAACGGAGAGATCTCCGGCGGACAGAGGCGGACCCCGTGCAAGCGGATCCTCCTCGTCTGAAAGGGGCCTAAGTTATGGCTCTTATGCTGATTGATGTGTTTTTTTTTAAACTTTGTCAGCACTTGAGTTTTAATTAGGGCTGCAACTAACGATTATTTTCATAATCGATTAGTTGGCCGATTTATTGTTTCGATTAATCGGTTAATAACCTTAAAAAAAAAAGTGTGGTGTAAAATTTAGTTAATATGTAAAGTTAAAAAAAAAGGCAATTTATTCTTAAATATCTATGCAGTGGTAATTATAAATAACCAACTATATGGTTAGGGAGCAAAATATCGAATCCACTCTGAGAATAACAGACAGAAGAGATATAATGTATACGCTATTAGAAGAGATATATACTGTATACACTATTAGAGGAGATATACTGTATACATTATTAGCGGAGATATACTGTATATACTATTAGATGAGATATATACTGTATACACTATTAGGAGATATACTGTATATACTATTAGAGGAGATATACTGTATACACTATTAGAGGAGCTATACTGTATATACTATTATAGGAGATATACTGTATATACTATTAGAAGAGACATACTGTTTTTTGGCCAATTTTCTGTTGGGCAGATTAAAAAACACAAATTGCTGCAAAAACGTATTATATGCTTTTCTGCAGCTTCTCCATTTAAGTATATTGAACCAAAAAAACATGTTTTGCGTTAAAAAAAAAGGCCCTGACCCTTTCCAAATACGCAGCAGCTGAAAAAAGCATAGATGTGATCGTGTCCCATAGGAAACCATGTAAATGAACTGTAGTGCGTTTCTGCAAAAAGCACCAAAAAACACATAAGTGTGAACCAGGTCTAAGATGTTTAGTAACATAATGGGGTTAAAAAAATAAAATTAAATGAGCCCTTTATAGTACAAAAAAACAAACAAATAATCACTACTGTAAGGGGTTAATTTTTTTTCTGTAGAACTGTGAAAGTATTTACAGTAGCGATTATTTGCTCTTTTTGTACTATAAAGGGCTCACTTTAGTTTTTTTAACCCCCATTATGTTACTGGCCGATTAATCGATTATGAAAATAATAATCGATTAATTTCATAATCGATTAGTTGTTTCAGCCCTAGTTTTAATAAAAACTATTTTGTGATCTGGGGAACAGCTGGACCCCTTGAAATGGTGCACAGAGCTGATAACTCAAGTACAGGATTCTCCAGCATAGTCCTTTGTTAGTTGTGTGTGGACTGGCGCGTAAAGTGTACCAACTCTCCATAGGATGCAATGCAGAGTGTACAGCATATGGGGGACCTGGCCTGCAGGAATTTCCGAAAATCTGTGCATCTTGTACAAGCTGCACAGCTGATATCTTGCTGGATCAGGGACAGCCAAGTTTTAGACCAGAGGGGGTGATTAAAGCAGGGGCCCCTCAATTTAATGTGTGCATTTTTTTTTCTTTTTTGCATTCCCTTTTGTGTTGTACTTCAGCTCCGGAGGATTTACCCCCCTTCATGACCAGGTCATTTTTTGCGATACAGGACTGCATTAGTTTAACTGACAATTGCACGGTCTTGTGACACCGTACCCAAGTAAATGTATGTCCTTTTTTTTAATTCCACAAATATAGCTTTCTTTTGGTGGTATTTGATCACCTCTGTGTTTTTTTTCATTTTTTGCGTTTTAATTAAAAATTGACCAACAATATTATAAAAAAAAAAAAATTCAGCATTTTTTTTACTTTCTGCTATAAAACATATCCCAAAAAATGTAAATCAAAATTTCTTCATAAATTTAGGCCAATATGTATTCTGCTACATATTTTTGGTAAAACAAAGCCCTTGAATCTGGTAAAAAAAAAGGGCTGACGCGTTTTGTGCTGTGACCAAGACGGTGTGCCGAAACGCGTCAGCCTTGTATCTTTTTACATCTTTTTACATGTACCAATAAGCTTTTACATTTGTATATGGACATGGAGTTGCCAGCTTTTCCTATTGGGACTGCGATATTGCAGCAGACAATCCAACACCTAACTTGCACTTTTGACACTTTTTTTGGGCAACCAGTGACACTAATACAGTGATCAGTGCTAAAAATATGCACCGTCACTGTACTAATGACACTGACTGGGAAGGGGTTAACATCTAGGGCGATCAAAGGGTTAACTGTGTGCCTAGATGATGTTTCAGTGTAGTGGGGAGGTGCTTTTACTAAGGGAAGGCATGGATCGGTGTTCCTGCATTCCAGAAAACACAGGATCCATGCCTTCTGTACTGACAGAACGGCAATCTGCCTTGTTTACATAGGCAGATTGCTGCGCTGCCTGTGTACAGTTCTGTGTACAGAACGATCGCTGGGCCCTCGGGACCCACTGTGATTCTACATACAATCCTATTACCCGGAAGGGCAGGATCTTGTGTATATATACGCGATCCTGCGCAGCGGGGCGCCCTGTAGCAGAAAATCTGCTATAGGGCGGTTGAAACTGCATCATGCCGCTATTTTATTCTCACTGCTTTGTAGTTTTTACATTGCAGTTAGTAAGAGGTTGCGGTTTGTTTTCTGCATATCTTCTGTTTTACACGTGTTTTTAAAACCTGTGCATTGGTTAGTGGACAAACCAGCTATGAAAAAACTGTGAAAAAAAAAAAAAAAGTCTGAACCTTACTTTAAAGAATGGTTTAAAAAGATTAAAATCCAATAAAATGCATTTCTTTAATAATGTCTGTTTGCATATACGCCAATCGGCAAGATTTCTGATCGGCATCCAGGACTGGGCTTGGTGTCATAATTAGAAAGTAATAATAATGGCGCGGAATGATTTATTGTTAGACCGCCTCTCCTAACGCCGTCTGCCCGTCTTTCTGCAGAAATCGCCGGCAAAGAAGCTAACTCACGCAATCGGCAAGTCTCTTGGCTGCGTTCCCAGCAGAGAACCTCCTCATCCCGTCTTTCCAGAACACCCCGAGAAACCACTAGACCTATCGCACTTAGTGTGAGTACAAGATGGCTTCCTGGATGCTAACCTCACATGGCGGGGGGGGGGGGGGGGGGAGAAGGGACTGTTACTGCTGGACTCTGGATAAGAAATGACAGTGCTAAAATGTACTCCTAAGTGTGACTTTAAAGCCTTATTTACATATGTGGTGGGGGGGGGGGTAAAAACATTTGGTTGAGCCTCATTTTTGCCACCCCCAAGCTGCAAAGGCAGCGTAGGAAGGTATACATGTGCCGCAGCTTGTCTTTACAGCAGAAATCATGCTGCCCGCTGAATGTGACCCGTTCAGCTGAATACATGCGGTTGTGGTGTGCGGGGGTGTGGTTTAAGGGGGTTAACAGGTGGTGAGGGGGCAATGTAAAGCCTCTTCCCTACCTGTCAAATGCCCTCCAAAGAGCAGTCTGACCATAGATCGCTCCTCAGAGAGCAATTCTTGTGTAAATGAGCTACAAAGGTCTTCTTATTAGTAAAGGCTTTGGTGCTGCGTTATCAGTTTCTTTCACTGATGACCAGGTCCTGCACCTAATCTCATTAGCAGAGAGTGGCTGGTCATCAAGCCACTCCCTTGTAGCATATGCTATATGGAGGATTGCATTCATGATTTCCTTTTGAAAAAACAACTTACCGTATATACTCGAGTATAAGCCGAGATTTTAAGCAAATTTTTTAGGCTATAAAACCCCTCCCTCGGCTTATTCTCAAGTGAGGGTGCCCATCTGCAGCTGTACCTGTGATTACTAAAACAGCGGGTGTCTCCCACTGTGTCATGCAGTCTGTGCGGCTGTCCATTGTAACAAAGCCCCGCCTCCTCCTCGTCTATAATAGTGGAACACTGATACAATGCTGGGAAACTGTATCAGTGTTCCATCTATCACGGATAGATCTATCAAAGGTACAGCTGCAAATGGGCATCACACAGCGGGAGACACCCACTGTTTTATGTATCACAGGTACAGCTGTAGATGGGCACAGTGAGGCTGCAATGGGCACAGTGAGGCTGCAAATGGGCACAGTGAGGCTGCAGATGGGCACAGTGAGGCTGCAGATGGGCACACAGTGAGGCTGCAGATGGGCACAGTGAGGCTGCAGATGGGCACAGTGAGGCTGCAGGTGGGCACAGTGAGGCTGCAGATGGGCATTGTTTACCTAGTAGCTGCTGCATTTCCCTTCCTAGGCTTATACTCGAGTCAATACGTTTTCCCAGTTTTTTGTGGTAAAATTAGGTCCCTTGGCTTATATTCGGGTCGGCCTATACTCGAGTATATCAAAAAAGGAAGAACTCCGGACAGCCGCACACCGGGGCACAGTGAGGCTGCAGATGGGCACAGTGAGGCTGCAAATATGCACAGTGAGGCTGCAGATGGGCATTGTTTACCAAGTAGCTGCTGCATTTCCCTCCCTAGGCTTATACTCGAGTCAATACGTTTTCCCAGTTTTTTGTGGTAAAATTAGGAGCCTTGGCTTATATTCGGGTCGGCCTATACTCGAGTATATACGGTACCTGGCTCTTGCCTCATTGTTTTAAATTGTTTGTAAATGATTTACTTGGAATACAGCACCAGTCAAATTTAGAGTATCCTATGCCATGCTGGTTATGGTAGAAATGTCCCCTTCAGTGATGCTGGATACATAAAGGATCTGTGATCTTCCAGTGCTGCGTGAATGAGAGACAACAGCTCTTTCTCTCCTCTTGTCCATTCACAAACTTGTGTGCATTTCTTAGAAAAGGACGCAAAGAGTATTGTGAGTGGATGAGGGGAGAGAAAGGGGAGGGCAAAATCCTTCACTGCCATAGCCGCTGCCTCTCAGCACTGGAAGAGCGCCACGCTCCTGTGTAGTATCTGGCTTCACTGAAGGGTGGATTTTGCACTGTAACCAGTGACGAGTAAGATACTCTTCAATAGAGGTAACTGATGTGACTGGTGCTGTATCCCCAAAAAAGTTTTTACTGGAGTTCAGCCTTTAATACTTTAGGCTGCATTCACACCTGAGTGTTTACAGCTCGTAAAACGCCCGAAAAGCACCCAACAAGCAAGATCCCATTCATTTAAATTCCCCCCGTTCACATCGTAGCCTGAAGCAAAACGCCTGAAGCTCAAAAAAATACATGAGCTCTTTTTTGGGAAGACTACAGGCGTTTTTCTGCTTTTTACATGGTGACCTTTTGACCTGTACAAAAACGCTGTAAAAACGCACGGCTTTCTGTCTGAAAACGAAACGCTCAGGTGTGAATGCAGCCTTAGAAGTCGCTCTCCTAGAAAAGTATGGCATACAAGTACAGAAGACATGTGGCAGATAGGGCTCATTCACACAGATGCTCATCCCTGTGCAGCCACCAAGAGCTGTTTGTTCTCTTTCTATTCCTACCACTGAGTTGCATGCAGGCAGCCCATAGAAAGTGAATGGGTACACATGGGCTGTGTGGGCTCACAAGCAAAGCCAAGTTTGACAGGTACACAGGGATGTGTACAGAGACCCGGACATAGAGCCTACGTATCCAGCAATCTCCTCCTCTCCCTGAATCTCCTGTTTGTGGCTGAGGCCTTGGGGGTCATCATGTACACTGCAGGGCTATCAACCCTGTATTATAGATGGTGGGGTGATTGTGGGAGCCTTTTAGTGCGAGGCGTTGGATAAATAATACAGCCTTCTTTGCAACCCCCTTATGCCCCGTACACACGAGCGGATTTTCCATCAGAAAAATCTTGGATGGTTTTTCCGTAGGAATTCCGCTCAAGCTTGGCTTGCATACACACGGTCACACAAAAGTTTGCTGAACTTTCGACCGTCAAGAACGCAGTGATGTACAACACTACGACGAGCCGAGAAAATGAAGTTCAATGCTTCCGAGAATGCGTCGAATTGTTTCCGAGCATGCGTAAGAATTTTGCACCTCGGAATTGCTACAGATGATCAGAATTTCTGATCGGAACTTTTTCCAACCGAAAAATAGAGAACCTGCTCTCAATCTTTTGCTGGTGGGAATTCCGCCAGCAAAAGTCCGATGGAGCATACACACGGTCGGAATTTCCGACCAAAAGCTCACATCGGACTTTTGCTGGGGGAATTTCCAACGTGTGTACGGGGCATAAGGCTTGGTAATTGCAATAGGCACTCTGCCAAAGCAAGAATTTTCCTAGGTTGTGCCTGGTGTTGGGCTTTAAGATGGCGTCTTAAGATCTGCAGGTTGAAGGTATAACTAAAGGCAAACCTTTTTTTTCGAGTATTTGGATAGAGTGGAGGGAGATTAGAACCCCTGTCAGGCTTTTCTTGCGGTATGTGTCCCTGTTAGGGAGATTCACCCTCTCTATTTGTCCTGTTTGCCATCATCGAAGGTAAAATAATCCCACATTTTGGGTTCTCCCCGGTATATAAATAGAAGGGGAATCTTCCAATGAGACACTAGTTCTGGTGACCCTAGGGGCCACCGGAATTTCCTCTCGCATCCTGTTTTGTTATAGGTAGAGATGGGGAGGCCTGGAAAAATTGGTTGTTAACCTACAGGGTTAAATTGACACTATTCTCTCGGTTTATTCATGTAATGTCCCCCTGTGACTGCTTTATAAAATAATACAGCTATATACCTGTTTACATAGCGCCCATCTGCACTCACATGACCCCGCCGCCTCTTTCCTCTCTCTGGCCTGATAGCTGCAGCTGGCGGGGCCGAGGATCCCCTGCTGATGTCAGTCAGGAGGGGAAGAGGAGAGAGGCGGCGGGTCACGTGAGCAAACAAGTATATAGCTGCATTATTTTATAAAGCACAGTCACAGGGGGACATTACATGAATAAACCAAGAGGATAGTGTAAATTTAACCCTGTAGGTTAACAACCACTTAAATTTTTCCAGGCCTCCCCATCTCTACCTATAACAAAACAGGATGTGAGAGGAAATTGCGGTGGCCCCTAGGGTCACCAGAACTAGTGTCTCATTGGAAGATTTCCCTTCTATTTATATACTGGGGAGATTTGAGCAGCAGGATAGGAAGGGGGCAGGCGCGGACATAGAGCTGACAGACAGGGAAGGGAGGGGGGAGAGGACAGAGGAGAGACAGGAGACGCAGAGGATGACGGAGGCACATAAACTGACCACGGTGTCAGGGCTCAGCAGCCATGATATACAGTGGTCAGTTTACAAAGGGGAGGGCAGAACCAGGCAGGATAAGCCAGGTATTTCAGGTGTTACAGGGGGCCAAATGACACAGCAGAAGTACTGTGCTGTATAACATGCTTTAAAGGAACAGGATTTATTTTATTTTTTTGCTGCAGTTAACAAACGCTTTAAGTTTTTTTTAATGTTTGTTTTTTCATAGCCATTTCTTTTCTCGCGGGAAAAAAAAAAGTGTAGACTGTTATTTTACAATGATAAATAATTTATCTATGACATAGTATTTAAACCATATAACATGAAGCCCTTAAAGTGGTTGTAAAGACAGAAGGTTTTTTATCTTAATGCATTCTATGCATTAAAATAAAAAACCCTCTGTGTGCATCAGCCCCTCTAATACTTACCTGAGCCCCATCTCTATCCAGCGATGTTGTAGGAGTGCCTAGGCTGCCCGGGACTCCCCTCCCCATTGGCTGAGACAGCAGCGTGGCACCATTGGCTCACGCTGCTGTCAAAGTAATTTGGCCAATGAGTACAGAAAGGGGGCGGGCCGGGTCGTGGCTCCGTGTCTGAATGGACACAGGGAGCTGTGGCTCAGCTTGGGTGCCCCCATAGCAAGCTGCTTGCTGTGGGGGCACTCAACAGAAGGGAGGGGCCAGGAGCACCAAAGAGGGACCCAAGAAGAGGAGGATCTGGGCTGCTCTGTGCAAAACCATTACATAGGGCAGGTAAGTATAACATGTTTGAACTAAAAAAAAAAAAACAAGACTTTACAATCACTTTAATGAAAGATTTCTAAGAGTTTTTGTTAAGTCTTAAATTATTGCAAGTTCTCTCAGCTGAAGACAAGCAAATCCTGGAATACAATTCAAGTAACACTGTAATTCTCAATGCAGTTCTCAAAAGTGCATTTCTGCCACTAGGGGGCCCTGCAGGAGAAAGGCTAAAGTTTTGCTTGCTTGTAGGCTCTATCTTCTACAGTTGGATGATTGTTAGGATACAGTAGATGTCTGTCCCCTCAGGCCCTAGTTGACATGTAAGAGGTTAAATTTGTCTGACAAATTTGTTTATTTTTATGGACCTTTAAATGATTCCTAATAATGTTCTCCACCATCACAGCATAATGTGTACCTATAGTCTGGTCAGTAAATTGGTATTGTAAGAATAAATATTCTTTTCCAAATGGTACAAGGATGACAAAACACATTCTGGTTTTTGCCAGAGGTGCAATAAAGACATTAAAAAATACTTTACGGAATAAATGATGAGGGCCAGAATGAAAGGACGACTAGCTTTTTTCCCTCAGTGTAGCCCATTGTTCATGAATGTGTAAGTCAATAGACTCCAAGAAAAATTTGACATTAACATTTATTTTTCATTTTGGCTGTAGCAGGGAAGGTTTTAAACCAGTGGTCTCCAAACTGCGGCCCAAGGGCCAGATGTGGCTCTTTGCTTGCCTGTATCCCACCCTTGGTGCACTCTTCCTCTAGCTGACACCAATGATGGGCCATCTCATTCCTCCAATTGAAACTAATGACGGGGCACCATTCCTTCCACTGATGCCAACAATGGGGCACAATTCCTCCCTTTAAAACTGATGGTGCATGGTTTACTCCCACTGGCCACAGTCTTGTTCCCCTAAAGCCTGACGGACAGTAAACTGGCCTTTTGCTTAGAAGGTTTGGAAACCCCTAGTTTAAACCCTTGTCATGTTTAATTGTGGTCTGTGCACATTGGGAGATTTTCCTTCATTTTTGTTAAGAAACAAAAAAATGTCTGATGGTTTGCTTTAAATTTACACCTAGTTTACGGGCAGTTTAGAGTCTGCCTGGGGTGGGGTCTTCTGGGCAGCCAGAAGGTGACAACACTTGTAGGCACAGTCAGCTACCGTCTGTTGGGGAATAATGTTGTGTGTATGTGACAGGTCCTCTTTCCATGGGGAATAAGCCTCTAGCTGTGTGGATATGTAATAAATGGGTGACCTTGATAGTTGTTTTCAGTGCAGGGCTTTTGGTCCACCTCGCCCTAACCTGCCTGGTCTTCCTGTATTGGAAAGGGTTGTACGAGTCCCGTGTAATAGATGAACCTCTAGAACTTTTTTTTCTGCTACAGAACAGTCATCCATTGTACTTCACATGAGAATAATTATCTTTCTCACAGAATCGATTGCATATTGACAGGGATTTCACGCCCAATTTCCTCCCTTTATTTCCTTTTTCATTGCATCATTTTTCTTTACCAGGAGGCAGAGAGTTCTCCTTGTGATAGATATATTGTGCGCTTTTCTCATTATCCATTTCTCCGCTCTGTATATCCTGCTTGGCTATCCTTAACAGGGGTTGGGATAAGCTGAAACCCTGCCAGAGGTGTTCGAGTAGTTGCAGCTAACCGTAATGTATAGTGTCCAGCACCCCAGTATACAGGAGTGCATTGGGGTGATGTCAATCTACAACACATGTACATGCAGTGGGTTAGTGTGTAAATGAGCCCTTATGAGAACACAATGGGGTTGATTTACTAAAACTGGAGCGGTTCTGGTGCAGCTATGCATGGTAGCCAATCAGCTTCAAACTTCAGCTTGTTCAATTAGGGCTCTTTCACACGGACGTGTCCGTGTACGGAGCCCGCTCTGTACAGCGGGGGATCGCTCCGCTAAGCAGGAAGATGACAAGTCTGTCTCTGCACTCTGTGCAGGGACGGACCTGTCAGAGCGCCGCTCTCCTCTATGGGGGATCGGATGACGACGGACCGTAGAGTCCATCGTCACCCGATCCGATCCGCAGACGGATGGAAAAATTGTGTTTTCCTCCGTCACACTTTTTCGAATCGGAGCGGGTTGGATGTCAGTGGACATGTCACCGCTGACATCCGTCCCTCCATAGGGGTCTATGGAGCGTCTGTTCAGGTCCGTCTAAAAAACTGACAGGTGGACCTGAACGGACTGTCTGTGTGAAAGGGGCCAAAAGCTTTGAAAATTAAACCTGGAATTGGTTTCTATGCAGAGCTGCACCAGATTTTTCACTCTCCAATTTTAGTACATCAACCCCACTGTGGCACGCTGTATGGGAAGTCACCATTTAATACATTCTATCCAATGCTAAATCCTAAAAAAAATGCATGGTACTTTCCTCAAAAACATTACATACACTGAAGCTGCGTAAACATTGTGGCCTTGACCTTTTTAAAGTGGAACTGTATTTCAAAAGGGAAGATTTGCTATGTTCATTGTGCCTACTCCGTATCCTGAAAACTATATTTTTGGCTGAAATTCCACCTGAAAATAGTGCCTTTTTCGTATGTGGATGCGCCTAGACATTCCTGTTTAATACCCTAGGATGGTGATGGCAAACCTTGGCACCCCAGATGTTTTGGAACTACATTTCCCATGATGTTCATGCACTCTGTAGTGTAGTTGAGCATCATGGGAAATGTAGTTCCAAAACATCTGGGGTGCCAAGGTTCGCCATCACTGCCCTAGTATCTTTGTTTGCAGTGTGAGATCTAAGGCACTGCTGCCTCTGACTGCTATTCTCAGAAGGTTTGAAGTAAAATTTGGTGGTGTGCTGCTCAATGTTCTTTTTGCTAGAGAGGAGGGTGTACCTGAGGAGCTGCAGTGCAAGGATCTCCCTGCTTCTGCTTTATTAATTGTGTAGATATATGCTTCTTCCACCTCCCTGCCTCTCTTACCTCTCCACCCATCAATTCACTAATCATCAGAGGGAGGTTCTGACATGCGGAAGCAAAGCCCTGCTTCTATTAAGATGGCCGCCACCACACAGACACAGTGCAGAGCAAGGCAGTGGTAATTCAGTAATGGAGAAAGACCAACTACAGGGAGACCACTGGCATCACTGTTGACAAGTCCTTTGTCTTCCTGCCTGCCTTTGTATGAGAACAGCTTCCGGAGCTCAGTTTCTTTTTCCTTGTGCACATGGACGTTCACACACTCCTCAGTCTTGAAGCATAAAATGTCTGGCAACTTCTGCACCTGGAGAGCCGCGGGGTCATGTACAACCATCAATGCAAGTGAATGGCTGTTACATAACCAGCTGCTCATAAACACTGATGGTTTCTGCATCAGCATTTACCCACAAATACGCATATAGTGTGTATCCCTGAACATGCATACTTGGGTAAATGCTGATGCAGAAGCCATTCGTGTTTACGAGCAGCTGGCCACGTACTGCCATTCACTTGCATTGATGGCTGTACATGACCTCGCAGCTCTGCAGGTGCAAGAAGTTGTCAGATATTTTATGCTTCAAGACTCGGGAGCATGTGAACGTCCATATGCACAAGGCCCTAAAAAGAAACTGAGCTCTGGAAGCTGTTCCCATACAAAGCCATTCACTTGTATTGGCGCAGGAAAGAACTGGACATTTTACTCTGCAAGGCTTGGGTGCGTGTGAAAGTCTCTGTGCATGAGGCCTAACAAAGATCCAAGTGGGACTTTTGTCTTATGCCGCGTACACCCGATCGGAAATTCGGCCAGCAAAAGACCGATGAGAGCTTTTGGTCGGAAAATGCGACCGTGTGTATGCTCCATCGGACTTTTGCTGGCCGAATTCCCGCCAGCAAAAGATTGAGAGCAGGTTCTCAATTTTTCGGTTGGAAAAAGTTCTGATCAGAAATTCCGATCGTCTGTACAAATTCCACCACGCAAAATTCCTACGCATGCTCGGAAACAATTCGACGCATGCTCAGAAGCATTGAACTTTATTTTCTCAGCTCGTCATAGTTTTGTCTGTCACCGCGTTCTTGACGGTCGAAAGTTCAGTGAACTTTTGTGTGACTGTGTGTATGCAAGCCAAGCTTGAGCAGAATTCCGTCAGAAAAAACATCCATGTTTTTTCAGACGAAAAATCTGCTTGTGTGTTTGCCTTCATCCATCCAGACACGGCTTTTTTAAACTAAACTACATGGTCAAGTTTATGTGCACAAAAATGATGACTGAACAGTTCAGCCCATCGATGCCATGGCGATTTGAAAAGGGTACATT
This sequence comes from Lithobates sylvaticus, assembly GCA_028564925.1. Lineage (NCBI taxonomy): Eukaryota > Metazoa > Chordata > Amphibia > Anura > Ranidae > Lithobates > Lithobates sylvaticus. The sequence continues at coordinate 523,858,863 of CM053028.1, forward strand.
TTTTGCACCTGCTTTAATTCATTTTGTTTGATTTGCTTTTGCATGCTGTTTAATGTCATTTAGGGCCATTCACACCAGCAGACACGTGTTATGCTTTGTATAATGCACTCCCTCTGGTGTGCGCTGTAGAAGGGCAGTGCCATGCGTTGTTACAACACTTCACATGGTTTACCTTTTTTTGTTTTTTTTTGTTTTCTTTGTTTTCTTTTTACCTTTTATTAAAATGGAAAAAAATAAAAATGTCATCCATTTCTATGTGTATAAGTTAAATTGCCTTGTCTCTGCCCAGCGCGGCCCAATGCATATGGTGTGGCTGGGTCCATACTGCAACAAAACAGTTCCTTCTTTTAAAAAGCATGCGAAAAGTCACCAATAAACAAAAAATATCAAAATGTGCATCTTCAAAATAAAAAGGTGTGAACAGGGCCGAGACTACTGTTAATCATTTTTATGAAATAATGGAGTGTGTGGCAGTTGCACAGTGTCAGGGAGTACAGCATCTCGAAGGGGGGCAGCCATTTTTCTCTGTCGCCGTGCGTCGACGTCCTCTCTGCAGGAGACGAGAGTTCACTGGAGCTGTGCAGCATTATCAATCGGTTAAGTGAGAGGCGAGTTTGTTTTCCTGATAATAAAGCGATCTCTGCGTTGTGCATTCATTTAACTATCCAGAGATTGGGGTATTATTGTGCTAGTTCTATTTATAGGTATAGAAGAGCATGCCGCAATGCAGCAGGATTGGGGGGCCTTTTGTTTATCCACCCCCTGTTCTTCCTGTCTGTTATACACTTTCCACCATCCAACTTAATTCCTTAGACTGTCTACATACCACACTATACTACAGCCATACAACCTCGGTATTAAAGGGTCCACCAAAAAAATATTTTAATTATAGGGGGAGATTTCCGCCACCATATCGCTTGTGTGGATGGTGGAAATCTGTCCTTTTTTTATTTTTTTTCCCGTTCAACCTACTGGTTGAATAAAAAAAATCCAAACCTCTCCATCCACTTTTAGGCGATCCCTGAAAACTTTCCTCTTCAGAGAAGCCTATCCTGCCTCCATCTAACAACTGCACTATTTTCTCCATGAGCTCATCCCCCACAGCCCTTTTGTATAACTTGACCCTCCCTCCTAGATTGTAAGCTCTAATGAGCAGGGCTCTCTGATTCCCCCCCCGTATTGAATTGTAATTGTACTATCTGCCCTAATAGTGTAAAGCGCTGCGTAAACTGTCGGCACTATATAAATCCTGTATAGTAATGTGTATATACCCGCCTTTGGTTTGCAACCAGATTAAAATCTCCTGGAAACAACAGGAGAATGTCAGGTGAAATCATCAGCCTATCTGATAAGTAATGAGAGGATTCTCCTGTAGTGCAGAGCGGATGGGGTCATTCTACTCAAGGAAGGGCCAAGTCTGTCAAACATTACCCAAGACTGCAAACTTTGACATGTGCAAGGAGGAGGAGGAGGGCATGTAATGTGATTGCAAGAGTAGAACAGACAGACCAAGGACAGAGACTGTGGCCGGGAACAGACAGACCAAGGACAGAGACTGTGGCCGGGAACAGACAGACCAAGGACAGAGACTGTGGCCGGGAACAGACAGACCAAGGACAGAGACTGTGGCCGGGAACAGACAGACCAAGGACAGAGACTGTGGCTGGGAACAGACAGACCAAGGACAGTGACTGTGGCTGGGAACAGATGGACAGAGGACAGTGACTGTGGCCAGGAACAGACAGACCAAGGACAGAGACTGTGGCCGGGAACAGATGGACAGAGGACAGTGTCTGTGGCCAGAAACAAGCTGACAAGAGGACGGTGATTGTGGCCGAAAACAGACAAAGGACAGCAACCGTGGCCGGGGAACGGATAAACAGAGGACGTTGACTGTGGCCAAGAAATGATGGATAGAAGGCGGTAACTGTGGCTGGGGTTGGACGGACAGACGACCGTGACTACCAAAGAGAAAGTTAGAAGTGTGGCTGCGGCCTGGTCACTGGCAGAGGAGACTTCCCCAATCACTGCGGTAACTTCTGTAGACCCATTCTTCTACTTTATAATATCTAATATATTGCCTGTTTCTGTCATGAGCTATGTTGCATTTTACACATATGAATACAATGAAAAGTAGACGGAAGTCACATAACATTGTCTTTGTGTATATTTGATAGATGGTGGATATACTCTGTACAGTGCCACATCCCTAATATATGAACTGTACAAATCCTCATTGGAACTTTAAAGACAATATAGACATAATTGATTATAAAAAGCTTTACAAAACTTATTGAAATACAAAATCACATAGATTAAAATCATCATACATCTTCGAGAACAGCTGTCCTATATTGCACACCGGTCATGAATGATCCACATAGATGTGATGTGTTTGCCACCCAGTGCACCAACCATGGACTGGGGCCTCCAAACCCAACAGAGGGAGAGGGAGTCTATTGCGACTACTGAGGCTAACAGATGCAGATCCTAGAAAATGGACATGGTTATATATAAGCTTTTAAATATATACTATGTCAACTATAGGAATAACTACACTAATAAGAAGCAGCTAATATAGAGATCCTACCCGTGGTGTGTATAGACATAAATGCAAGAGACTTTTGTATTGTTTTTTTGTGTATGAGATCAGCCATGCTGGTAATCACTCGTGTGGGCTGTGCTGTCTCCTTCAAGGTCCACTTCACCTTTAGTAAAGGTTACTTTTCTATGCAAATGCAGGCAGTAAAATGCATGTGCAAATGTTATACTTTTACTGACATGTCATTTAATAAGGGCGATATGTTTGCATGTTAGTACCCCCCCCCCTGCCCCCCCATTACAGTATAGAGGACACAAAGCTCTAGCATGCATAGGTGTGAACTGTACACTTAAAGATGAGGGAAAATAGTCCTTACCGTGCCATTCAGGTTGAATGACTTATTTTCCACTGAATGTAATTGCATTGCTTTCCAGGCTTTCCAAATTATAGGTTTGTTTATATTTTTTTCCAAAAAGTGGTCTTTTTTGTATAATCTTTATTTAAGTGTTTTTTAGTACCACGACTAAATCCCTGCCGCTAAGGAGCACACATGAAAAATAAAATAAAAGGTGGGGGTGATGAGGTTGACCAGCAGATCATCCTCGGGGGGGGGGTGACATGAGGTATAACTGGGCACGATTAGCGCCCTCAACTATGTACTTCGACAATAATCATAGTTACAAATCAGAATATAGTAGTATGTAGGATGTTGAGCCATTAAAGAGGAGCTTCCATCTCCTGTGAAAAAAAAAAACTGCACGTGCTGACTTTAAAAAAAACAGCCACTTACCTGTCCCATGATCCAGTGGTGTGCTCACCTGAGTCGGTTCCACCTGCTATCTTATTTCCTCAGCGCCGGCATTTTAACTATGGCAGCTTGCGGCTTCACAGCCAGGTGCCCACTGTGCATGCGCGAGCAGCACTGCACATTGTGAATGGTCAAGATTGCCTAGGTGCTAAGAGCAGAAGTGGGAGCAGGTACCTGTCAAAATCAGGTACCCACCTCCCCCCCCCCCCCCCTCAAAAGTGCCAATTTTTCAACATCTGTCATAAGTGCATGTGAGTGCCAGCGCGCACAGGTATGCGCATACGCATTAACAAGTGCCCAATTCCTGCAAGCACGAAAGGAAACGTGTATTAGCCGGTGCACAGAAGTCCATCTAGAGGAGCTGTCTTGTCTATTGGTATGCCCTTCCTTACAAGGACTCAAACCCACCCCTGCTTCACCAACACAACAGACTTTGCTATGCGGAGGATTCAGAGCTGCCTCTGCTTCACCAACACTACAGAACTTGCTGTGCGGAGAACCCAGGCCCATCCCTGCTTCATTAGCACTACAGAATTTGCTGTGCGGAGAACCCAGGCCCATCCCTGCTTCACCAACACTACAGATTTTGCTAGGCGTAGGACCCAGATTCACCCCTGCTTGACCAACACTACAGACTTTGCTATGTGGAGGACCCAGGCCCACCCATGCTTCACCAACACTACAGACTTTGCTATGTGGAGGACCCAGGCCCACCCATGCTTCACCAACACTACAGACTTTGCTATGTGGAGGACCCAGGCCCACCCATGCTTCACCAACACTACAGACTTTGCTATGTGGAGGACCCAGGCCCACCCATGCTTCACCAACACTACAGACTTTGCTATGCAGAGGACTCAGAGCTGCCTCTGCTTCACCAACACTACAGACTTTGCTATGTGGAGGACCCAGGCCCACCCATGCTTCACCAACACTACAGACTTTGCTATGCAGAGGACTCAGAGCTGCCTCTGCTTCACCAACACTACAGACTTTGCTATGTGGAGGACCCAGGCCCACCCATGCTTCACCAACACTACAGACTTTGCTATGCAGAGGACTCAGAGCTGCCTCTGCTTCCCCAACACTACAGACTTTGCTATGCAGAGGACCCAGAGCTGCCTCTGCTTCACCAACACTACAGACTTTGCTATGTGGAGGACCCAGGCCCACCCATGCTTCACCAACACTACAGACTTTGCTATGCAGAGGACTCAGAGCTGCCTCTGCTTCACCAACACTACAGACTTTGCTATGCAGAGAACGCAGAGCTGCCTCTGCTTCCCCAACACTACAGACTTTGCTATGCAGAGGACCCAGAGCTGCCTCTGCTTCACCAACACTACAGACTTTGCTATGCAGAGGACCCAGAGCTGCCTCTGCTTCACCAACACTACAGACTTTGCTATGCAGAGAACCCAGAGCTGCCTCTGCTTCACCAACACTACAGACTTTGCTATGCAGAGGACCCAGAGCTGCCTCTGCTTCACCAACACTACAGACTTTGCTATGCAGAGGACCCAGAGCTGCCTCTGCTTCACCAACACTACAGACTTTGCTATGCAGAGGACCCAGAGCTGCCTCTGCTTCACCAACACTACAGACTTTGCTATGCAGAGAACGCAGAGCTGCCTCTGCTTCACCAACACTACAGACTTTGCTATGCAGAGAACGCAGAGCTGCCTCTGCTTCCCCAACACTACAGACTTTGCTATGCAGAGGACCCAGAGCTGCCTCTGCTTCACCAACACTACAGACTTTGCTATGCAGAGGACCCAGGCCCACCCATGCTTCACCAACACTACAGATTTTGCAATGCTGAGGACCCAGAGCTGCCTCTGCTTCACCAACAGACCCATCCCTGATTCAGGAGCAATTTTTGCGCTGCCAAGCACTGCTCTAGATTATAGCTGTATTTTCTGTTGTGATTGTAGTGGCATCCCTGACCTCCAAAGGCCTAATAGTTGGGAAGAGCTGACATCTTTGTTCACAGTATGGGTTACTAGGCATGATAGGTGTAATGCAATTGAAAACATGGACACCAGTCATATTTTGGATGCGAACAAAGGAGATTTATTGTCTCTTAACAAGAACTGAGGGAGAGAGGGTTTAGGGCAAGGACACCCTTAGACAGATGCAATAGCAATTGGCAGACTCCAAGACAAAAATAGGCAGACAGCTATACAGGTAGAGGGCCTTTAAGCTGGATGCAACAACTGTATTTGCATAACTGCTGTCTCCTATGGCAACTGAACTTTGAACAGTCAATAGAGATCCGTACAGGTAACTCACTGTAACCCGTTATAGATCTTTTCTCACATCTCACAATATCCTACTGTCGATCTTCACTCACTGAGCTCCCGGTCTCTGACTAGACTTTCAGATCCCAGTCATCACTGGATCCCCTGCTAACCCGCTGGGTCCCTGGCTTGGCACTCTGCTGAAGCTTTTCCACTTGTTCACTGTCCCCGGCTAGTGAATAAGGCTGCTCTGGTACTTCTTAAGACTTCCATAACTGGCCTCTGATAACTGGAGTGATTGTCCCTTAATAGCAACTGTGTCTCCTTTATCTCTCACCTTGATCCTCACTTGCCTCTGGTAACAGGAGTTGTTGTCTCATGTGGCAACTGCTTCTCCCTCACCACTGGCAACGATGTGGTTTCCCCGTCCAGTGGAACCTCTGCAACTTGGTTGGGCTTCCGGCCAAAAGCCCCAACCCCGCGCTGCTTCTCTCGAACTTGGATAGCCCTCAGACAGCCTAGCAGCCAGGTGCTCCCGGGAAAAGCCTCAGGCTGCTGGCCTAGCAACATGGAGCCTTGTGACACACGTCCACCCAGACAGCCGTCCAGGTGGCACAGAACTGTGATCACCTGACTCCTCCCAAATAAATAGGCTCTCCCAGCAGGCCAAGGGACTAAAGAAACCCATGCCAATTGGCTGAGACACCACATCCACTCCTGGTCTGAATTCAATATGCCCTAGTCCAGTGATGGCGAACCTTTTTGAGCCCGAGTGCCCAAACGGAAAGAAAAACATTGCAACACAAAACCAAAGTGCCAACACGGCAATTCACGAGAGAGGGGGGCTGAGCGAAAGAGAGGGGTTGTGAGAGAGAGGGGGGGTTGTGAGAGAGAGAGAAAGAGGGAGAGAGAGACAGAGAGAAATAGAGAGAGCGAGAGGGGACAGCAAGAGTGAGGGGTGTGAGAGATGCTGAGAGGGAGGGGGTCTGAGAGAGAGGGGGCAGAGAGAGAAGGGTGTGAGAGATATGCTGAAAGAGAGAGGGAGAGGGGCTGAGAGCGAGGGAGGGGGGACAGAGATAGAGAGGGGCGTGAGAGATATGCTAAGAGAGGGGGAACAGAGAGAGGGAGGGGGGCTGAGAGTGGGAGAGAGGGGGCTGAAAGAGTATGAGAGAGATGCTGAGAGAGAGGGGCAACAGAGAGAGGGAGAGGGGTTGAGAGAGAGGGGTGTGAGAGAAATGCTGAGAGAGAGGAGGAGAGAGAGGTGAGCTGAGAGAGGGTGGGGGGCAGAGAGAGAGAGGGTGTGAGAGAGGGGGAACAGAGAAAGAGAAGGGGGACAGAGAGAGAGAAGAGGGACAGAGAGAGAGGGGGGTGATTGAGAGAGGAGTAAGCTGAGAGAGAGACAGGGACACAAAGAGGGGGTGACGGAAAAAGAGAGGGGCTGAAAGAGAGGGAGGGGGGAGAGAGGGACCTCTAGCTCTGTTCTGGATCCTCTTGTGTGCCCACCGAGATGGCTCTGCATGCCAGCTGTGGCAGGCGTGCCATAGGTTCGCCATCACTGCCCTAGTCATTCTAATGCCACCTAGTGACAGAAGAGAGAGGTGCATCAAATCCAGAGTTGGGGAAAAGCCAGTAAATCCTCTATCAGCCAGGCTAGTTACCACCTAGCAAAGCAAAATTTGTTAGCAACCCTGCCTACTACCAGGGTGCTACATGATGTTTACAGAGCACATAGACAGAATTTGTTTTTTATGTGCACTAGCAGTGACCTGTGTGCAAGTGCTTTATTGGTCAGCTTGACCGTGCTGACCATTGAGAAACTCTTCTTTCTTCTGCGACTCCGTACTGGGAAAAGCAGCCACAGATACATTTCCTACTGGCCAGCACCAATGATGGCTTAGCCTTGCAAGCATTATGGTGGATACTCACTCCAGGGTATGCCGGCAGCACAGGTCATCATGACCGCTATGTGCAGCGTGGTTACAAGGGATGGCGAGGATATTTGGAGTTCTGCTTTAAATTTTTTCCTAAAAAGGTGTACATACCATTTTGTCACATGAACCTCTGGATGGCCAAACGTGACATTTGTAATGACACCTTGGCAATCCGTAGCTCCCTGGTTCCATTTTGCATGTTAATGACCTCGCTAGAGGACCATAATACACAATTTATTCTGTTCTCTGTATGAGTGATCAGCGTGCTGGTAATTTACTGCTTGAATCTGCAGTCTGATAATGAGCCGATCCGTTGCCGCTGACAGACCACATTAATTTTATTACCTCTGGAGCTGTGTGTGTTTAATAAACATACATAGATTATAAAATGCGCAGCACCCGGTCTTCAGGCGGCAAGCAGCGATGTATGCGCTCACCCCCCAACGCACCCCATCACTGTACACAAATGTCCAGACACATGAAGCCATATAGAAAGCTGACCTCCTTCCCTTCAGTCCTTTGCTTTTCATCCCCTGTACTGAAATGGCTTGCTCTGGTTTCACTGCATACTGTGAGCTTCTCGCAATGTGCATTCAAAGCTGCAGCAAGTCAGATAGAGCCCGCCATTTTTAGATGGAGGATGTCCAGCATGACCTAGCTCTTTCCTACCCAACGTACAATCCCTGGCCCGCCCCTTTCATTCGAGCTCAATCCATTCATTCACAGAGGCTTAGCATTACATGTGGGCGTTTACCTAGGGTGGTCTGCCTGGGATTTTAACTCCTCCAGACTGACCTACACCCATCAGGGCATTACTCCTCCCATAAACTAGCCCACTGCCTGCATCAGGGCCGAGGGTTGTAGAGAGGCAGGGTGCTGTGATTTGTTTGGAAAACTACAGCCATGGCCAAAAATACAGTGCTTTGAAAAAGTATTCATACCCCATGAAACTTTCCACATTTTGTCATGTTACAACCAAAAACGTAAATGTATTTTATTGGGATTTTGGGTGATAGACCAACACTAAGTGGCACATAATTGTGAAGTAGAAGGAAAATTGTAAATGGTTTTCAAATGAAAACTTTACCTTTTACTCTGATACCCCTAACTAAAATCAAGTGGAACCAATCACATTCAGAAGTCACCTAGTCCATCTGTGTGTAATGTAATCTCTGTATAAATATAGCTGTTCTGTGAAGCCCGCAGAGGTTTGTTAGATAACTTTAGTGAACAAACCGCATCATGAAGGCCAAGGAACACACCAGACAGGTCAGGGATAAAGTTGTGGAGAAGTTTAAAGCAGGTGTTAGGTTATAAAAAAAATTCTAAGCTTTGAACATCTTACGGAACACTTTTGAATCCATCATCTGAAAATGGAAAGAGTATGGCACAACTGCAAACCTACCAAGATGTGGCCATCCCCATTCAGGGCTGGGCTCAGCCCTTCCTTCTCTAAACTGACTGCTCAGCTGTCGGGTAATTGCCAGCTCCTATCTCTCTCCACAGTTACTCAGCTGTTGATGATCCTGCTCGTCAGTCCTGCCTACTTAAAGCCGAAGTAAACCCATCCATAAAACAGTTTCATTTCTGGCACATGCCTAAAATGTAACACTCCCATTGGTTGCGCTCTCAACCAAACTGTCAAACCATCCAATAGCTGGTGTCATAACTGATCACATGTGCAGAATCATGGCAGTTGTAGATTAAACAGAGGCAAAGATGGCAGCTTCCTTGGCTGAAAACGATAGGAGGGTTTACTTACACTTTAAGCCGTCCAGTCCAGAGGAGCTCTGCCTTCGCCTTGGTCACATCACAAGAAACTATCTCCTGCAGTCCTGTTTAAAGACTGGCTGTGCTGAAATCTCTTCTGGCTCCAGATCCTGCTTGCTGTTCCTCTACTTGGATCCCTGACTTCTGGCTTGACTGACTATCCGTTCCTGTTACTGAACTTTGGCTATGTTTTGACTATGTTTGTTCTTTTATTATTAGCCACCTCAATACCGGGCACTTTCACCCCCTTCCTGCCCAAGCAATTTTTCAGCATTCAGCGCTGTCGCACTTTGAATGACAATTGCGCGGTCATGCAACGCTGTACCCAAATACGATTTTTATCATTTTTTTTCCCCATAAATAGAGCTTTCTTGTGGTGGTATTTGATCACCTCTGCAGTTTTTATTTCTTCTTTTGCTATAAACAAAAGAAGAGGGACAAGTTTGAAAAAACCCAATTTTTTAACTTTTTGCTATAACAAATATCCAATTTTTTTTTTTTAACAAATTTTTTCTCAGTTTAGGTCGATGTGTATTCTTCTGCATATTTTTGGTAAAAAAAATCGCAATAAGCGTATATTGATTGGTTTGCGCAAAAGTTATAGCGTCTACAAAATAGGATAGATTTATAGCATTTTTATTTTTATTTTATTTTTTACTAGTAATGGCGGAGATCTGCAATTTTTTTCGAGACTGCGATATTGGGGCGGACATATCGGACACTTTTGACACATTTTTGGGACCATTCACATTTATACAGCGATCCGTGCTATAAAAATGCATTGATTACTGTATAAGGGAAGGGGTTAACACTAGGGGGTGATCAAGGGGTTAATATGTTCCCTATGGGAGTGATTCTAACTGTGGGGGGAGGGACTGACTGGGGGAGGAGACCGATTGGTGTCCTTATGTACAAGTGACACACCATCGGTCTCCTCTCCTCTGACAGGACGTGGATCTGTGTGTTTACACACACAGATCCATGGTCCTGCTCAGTTACTGGGCAATTGCGGGTGCCCGCCGGACATCCCGGCCGCCGGGCGCGCGTATCGAGACCCCAGTGACGCGGCGCACGCGCGCCCCCTAGTGGCACGGGAAGCAATCACGTCATATGATGGCAGCTCAGAACGAGAGCTGCCTCGTCCCGCCATCATAGGACAGTGGGCGGGCAGTTAGTGGTTAAACAAGTGTAATTTAACTGTACTTCTGTCTCGGTCTGATTTTATGGTTTCTGACACCACCTAAACTGACAGGCCGGGCAAGGAGAGCATTAATCAGAGAAGCAGCCAAGAGGCCCATGGTAACTCTGGAGGAGCTGCAGAGATCCACAGCTCAGGTTGGAGAATCTGTCCACAGGACAACTATTAGTCGTGCTCTCCACAAATCTGGCCTTTATGGAAGAATGGCAAGAAGAAAGCCATAAGAAGTCCCATTTGCAGTTTGCGAGAAGTCATGTGGGGGACACGGCAAACATGTGGAAGAAGGTGTTCTGGTCAGATGAGACCAAAATTGCTATGACACAAAAAAGTAGAGAAGCAAAAAGCCAAATCTGACACATTCCACGCAAAACTCCAAAAATGGACCGGACAAACTTATTGGCAACCTCAATTTAATATTTGGTAGCACACCCCTTGGAAAGAATAACTGAAACCAATCGCTTCCTGTGACCTTCAATGAGTTTCTTGCACCTCTCTACTGGAATTTTGGACTGATCTTCTTTCACCAACTACTCCCAGGTTCAATTTCCCAACTGCTGTCCTCTGCTCTGCCCCTCCAGCATTCACTGGGGCGCTGAGCTGTGGAGGGGGCTGGAGTGGCTAGCTCAGTCTCCCTGTGATTCGCTGAGAGCCCGAGCCAGCTGCTGCTCCAGACATCTGGGTGGATTCAGACATTAAAGTTGGGATCTTTCTAGAGCCTTGACCAGCTGAGTGACATCAGTCTACAGCAAACTTTAGCCCGCTGTTGGCTGACAACGGGTCACAGGAGTGCAGAAAGAGCTTTACTTCTGTGATCCATAGGAGAAGTAGGGCCACTAAGTGTCTAATCTAGAACACGAAGTGTCATTTCTGTCTTCTGCTTCATTCCTCTGCTATCAGCTTGAATCACCTCTGATAAGTTTTCCTGACACCAATAGAAAAATGGGGACGGGAGGGACCTCCAGCTGATTGACAGCCTCAGCTCTGTTCCTTTGTGCTGTGTCAAGTGGGTGTGTCCCTTCCCTCCAATCAGCTCTCAGAACTCTCCTCACTGAGCTCTGCAGTGTGTAACTTCAGCCCTCCGTCCCTTTTTTTTTTTTTTTTTTTTTTCTTTTTTGAACTTTTAGACAAGCTTATACATTTAGCACTTTGAACAGATGTAGAGAAGAGAAGACTGCAGGTAAACAGGTACAACTTATGTAGGAGGCTTTGTTTCATCCCTGTGTATAACCTGAGGCCGGTCACTTCACTTGGTACATGGAAGGGTTTACAACCACTTGAAGTATATTTTCTTGTAAACCCAAATTTGTATTAAAAAGAATAAAAAAAATTGTAGTACAAAGACTTGCTTGACTGGATACACATTAATTGGATAGTTTAGGTATGTATTGGTAAATCTAAAGTTGATTGTACAAAGATTGAAGGGTCAGATTGTAACATGTATAGTGACCCTTAGGCCCCATTCACAGCTGAGCATTTTGTACTTCGAAGTTCCAAGATGCTCAACATCCAAAATGCCATGTATTATAGTGGTGGCTGTTCACATGTGAATGCTCTGATGCCTGTAGATTGCAGAATGAAGCTCCAAAAGCTACATGACTGACTTCTGACTCGATTTGTGTGGTTTGGGCCCCATAGACTTTAATGAGAACCGCTAAAAACACTTGACTCTAGTGTTTTCAAGATTTTTTTTTTTTCAGGTGTATTACAGGTATTTTGAGCCTGTAAGAACTGATCACCTTCCCCCTGTGCTTTCCATTGGCTAAAACAAAAATGCCTGAAGCTTTTACACCTTATGTGGCCCTCACACCCAGTTTTGCATCTGGAATGTGGTGGAATTTAATTCCGTCCACCTCTGGCTCTCACCCGCCACTCCCTGCTGTCACTTGTAAATACAGAAGCCTTCTGTGTTTACAAGGACAACTTTGCTCTCAGCAGCTCTCGAGTCTAACAGATCCCTGCACATATTCACGGTGGGGACAGAATCTGACAGACAGAATAATCTCCCTGCAAGAAGAGGCAAAGCCACTTAGACTGGTACTAGTGGGAGAGAGAATAGATCTGAGGAAGCATCCCTAAACCCTGCACTCTGTACACTGCGCACCCCATAAACTCTGTATGTAGCATACTCCTGAACTCTACACTCTGTCCGTAGCGCATCCCTAAACCCTGCACTCTGTACACTGAGCACCCCATAAACTCTGTATGTAGCATACTCCTGAACTCTACACTCTGTCCGTAGCGCATCCCTAAACCCTGCACTCTGTACATTGAGCACCCCATGAACTCTGTATGTAGCATACTCCTGAACTCTACACTCTGTCCGTAGCGCATCTCTAAACCCTGCACTCTGTACGTAGCGCACCCCTAAACCCTGCACTATCTGACAGACAGAATGATCTCCCTGCAAGAAGAGGCAAAGCCACTTAGACTGGTACTAGTGGGAGAGAGAATAGATCTGAGGAAGCATCCCTAAACCCTGCACTCTGTACACTGCGCACCCCATAAACTCTGTATGTAGCATACTCCTGAACTCTACACTCTGTCCGTAGCGCATCCCTAAACCCTGCACTCTGTACACTGAGCACCCCATGAACTCTGTATGTAGCATACTCCTGAACTCTACACTCTGTCCGTAGCGCATCCCTAAACCCTGCACTCTGTACACTGAGCACCCCATGAACTCTGTATGTAGCATACTCCTGAACTCTACACTCTGTCCGTAGCGCATCCCTAAACCCTGCACTCTGTACGTAGCGCACCCCTAAACCCTGCACTATCTGACAGACAGAATGATCTCCCTGCAAGAAGAGGCAAAGCCACTTAGACTGGTACTAGTGGGAGAGAGAATAGATCTGAGGAAGCATCCCTAAACCCTGCACTCTGTACACTGCGCACCCCATAAACTCTGTATGTAGCATACTCCTGAACTCTACACTCTGTCCGTAGCGCATCCCTAAACCCTGCACTCTGTACACTGAGCACCCCATGAACTCTGTATGTAGCATACTCCTGAACTCTACACTCTGTCCGTAGCGCATCCCTAAACCCTGCACTCTGTACGTAGCGCACCCCTAAACCCTGCACTATCTGACAGACAGAATGATCTCCCTGCAAGAAGAGGCAAAGCCACTTAGACTGGTACTAGTGGGAGAGAGAATAGATCTGAGGAAGCATCCCTAAACCCTGCACTCTGTACACTGCGCACCCCATAAACTCTGTATGTAGCATACTCCTGAACTCTACACTCTGTCCGTAGCGCATCCCTAAACCCTGCACTCTGTACACTGCGCACCCCATAAACTCTGTATGTAGCATACTCCTGAACTCTACACTCTGTCCGTAGCGCATCCCTAAACCCTGCACTCTGTACACTGAGCACCCTATGAACTCTGTATGTAGCATACTCCTGAACTCTACACTCTGTCCGTAGCGCATCCCTAAACCCTGCACTCTGTACGTAGCGCACCCCTAAACCCTGCACTCTGTACACTGAGCACCCTATGAACTCTGTATGTAGCATACTCCTGAACTCTACACTCTGTCCGTAGCGCATCCCTAAACCCTGCACTCTGTACGTAGCGCACCCCTAAACCCTGCACTATGTCTGTAGTGCACCCCTGAACTGTGTACTCTATGGCGTAAACCTGAACTTCTGCTTTTAGAGCGAGTTATTACTTAAATGAGAAATAAGGGGTTCCTAAATATATATACACACACACACACACACACTTCCTTAGGTAGATGCAACATGCGTCCCGATGCTGCATCTGTCCCCTGCTGCTGCTTCTAAGCCTGAGAACTGAGTGATCAAAGACCGCTGATCGCTCAGTTCTGAGTCTTCCGTAAAAAGAGCTCTGGTGACTGTCAGTGACCGACTCTCTGCTTTGCCCCTCCGGGGCTCACTGCACTGCTGGGCTTGCTGAGAGGCTGAGTTAACTGCTGGTCCAGCCACCTGGGTGGATCCCGATTGTAAAGTCAGGATCTTTTCAGAGCCAGGACCGGCTCAATGGCGTCAGCTGACAACAGGCTTTAGCACAGAACGAATTGCACTCCTGTGATCTGTAGGAGAAGTTTTGGCCCTACTTCTCCTTTTAAAGTGGTTTTGCACAGATGTTCCCCTAATGTTCGAGTTACTGGGAAGATTAAAGTAGAAGTCTAGTCAAATCCTATCTAAACTTAAAACCTGCTCCCATCCCATTCCAAGCCCTATACTAACTACCCTATTAAGGAAAGATGCTTATACTTACCTATTTTCAGGGTGCTCCGGTCCAGTAATCTGATCTCCTGAATAGCCGTCCTCTGTGAAGAGGAGAGATCGCCGACAACAGCCACAATACTTTAGTATCAGACTTACGATGGGGCATCCGTTGTCGGTTGTCCCTCCTCTACCCTGAAGACACTGCCGGGATCCGATCAAGTGACTAGGTAATAGTTCTAGTTAGGAATAGGTAAGCATGCACATCTTTCTTCTATAGGATAGTTAATACAGGTTTTAGAATTTGCGTAGGAGCAGGTTTAAGTTTAGATATGACTGGGCTTCTAGTTGTTTGGGTTACAGGGGGAGTTTTGAGTTTCAGAGAGAGGTTAGTAAAGTTAGAGGCTCGTTTGGGATTACAGGGAGGATTAATGTTGGGATTACAGGGAGCGTAAGCAGGGGTCAAGTCCTGGGGAAAAAAGTATGGGAACTCCCACCCAAGATCCACTCGTCCACCAAAAAAAAATAAAAAATGATACACTCATATGCACGAACACTTCAAAAGTGGTATTTTTCGTCCAATTTTCGTATTGTGTGTATGAAGCTTAACTGTTAGTACATAAAAAAAAAAACAATCCTCAATAAACATAAATACTGTAATTCTCTAAATAATCAGCATTCGTTCAATTGTGCTTCCATACAAATGTGAACATCATGTTCTGATCTTTATTGGGGAGTTTTATTTTGTATATAGAGTGTTTAAGTGGTGAGTTTACACTTTTTATTGAACAGAGTTTGGATAACACAGGGTTAAACGGAAAGGTCATAAATGAACTGCACATTATCTGGACAGAATGCTTGGGGAGATAGTGATGTGTTCCTGCTTAGGAGATGTATGTTAGCTTGGGGGGGCTACAAACTCTGCAGGGCTCCAACACACACTCGCTGCTATTCCAACCCTTCACATATTTCCACATAAACTTCCCTCCTGGCATTAAACTTTGCCAGGTATTGTGCTCTCAGCTTACCACCCCAAACTGATGTTCCTCCCTCAGCTCACCTCTCTCCCTGCATGTCCTGTGAGCAGAATAGCCGTGCTCCTCCTCTGGGTTCTCTCATCATATGGCACTGAAGATTCAGCGGGACACACAGAGCAAGTATGCAGGAGACTGAGGGGGGGGGATGGGGAGACAGAAAATCAGGAGGGGCCGCCGGGGAGGAGCGCATCACGAGAGGTCTGAGTAAATACAATCTCTTAGCAGCAGGGACCTGATCTACTGTCAGCTAGCTGTGATTGACAGGTAGATCGAAGCGGAAGCTGTCCTGGGGACCCCTACTGGCAATGGTCAGGTGTGCGGCACTTACTATTGCGAGCTGTGTCGGCAGCTGCTGTTGTAGCACCTGCCACACAGCTTGCATACTTCAAAGTCTTGCAGGACACGGCTGCTAACGGGAACTGAGTTCCTATTGTGGAAAAAGTACAGGAACTCCATTCCCATGCGTTCCCGCAGGACTTGAGCCCTGAGCGTTAGTCTCTTGCTTTTACAGGGAGGGTTAGTGTTGGGGTTATAGGGAGGGTTAGTGTTGGCATTACAAGGAGGGTTAGTGTTGGCACTACAGGGAGGGTTAGTGTCGGCGTTAGTGTCGGCGTTACAGGGAGGGTTAGTGTTGGCACTACAGGGAGGGTTAGTGTTGGCACTACAGGGAGGGTTGGTGTTGGCACTACAGGGAGGGTTAGTGTCAGCGTTACAGGGAGGGTTAGTTTCTGCATTACAGGGAGGGTTAATGTTGGGGTTATAGGGAGGGTTAGTGTTGGCATTACAAGGAGGGTTAGTGTTGGCGTTACAGGGAGGGTTAGTGTTGGGATTACAGGGAGGGTTAGTGTTGGGATTACAGGGAGGGTTAGTGTTGGTGTCACAGGGAGGGTTAGTGTTGGCATTACAAGGAGGCTTAGTGTTGGCACTACAGGGAGAGTTTGTTTTGGCGTTACAGGGAGGGTTAGTGTCAGCGTTACAGGGAGGGTTAGTGTTGGCATTACAGGAAGGGTTAGTGTTATGGTCACAGGGAGGGTTAGTGTTGGCATTACAGGGAGGGTAATGCCGCATACACATGATCGCACATTCCGACAACAAAATCCATGGTTTTTTTTTCCCCCAACGGCTCAAACTTGTCTTGCATACACATGGTCACACAAATGTTGTCAGAAATTCCGAACGTCAAGAACGCGGTGACGTACAACGAGCCGAGAAAATTGAAGTTCAACAGCCATTGCGGCTCTTCTACTTGATTCCGAGCATGCGTGGAATTTTGTGCGTCGGAATTGTGTACACACGATCGGAATTTCCAACAACTAATTTTGTACATTGGAAATTCCGGCGGAAAATGTCTGATGGAGCCTACACACGGTCGGAATTTCCGACAACAAGCTCCCATGGAACATTTGTTGTCGGAAATTCTGATCGTGTTTACGTGGCATTAGTGTTGGCGTTACGGGGAAGGTTTGTGTTGGCGTTACGGGGAGGGTTAGTGTTGGCGTTACGGGGAGGGTTAGTGTTGGCGTTACGGGGAGGGTTAGTGTTGGCGTTACGGGGAGGGTTAGTGTTGGCGTTACGGGGAGGGTTAGTGTTGGCGTTACGGGGAGGGTTAGTGTTGGCGTTACGGGGAGGGTTAGTGTTGGCGTTACAGGGAGGGTTAGTGTTGGCGTTACAGGGAGGGTTAGTGTTGAGTTTACAGGGAGGGTTAGTGTTGGGTTTACAGGGAGGGTTAGTGTTGGGTTTACAGGGAGGGTTAGTGTTGGGGTTACAGGGAGGGTTAGTGTTGGGGTTACAGGGAGGGTTAGTGTTGGGTTTACAGGGAGGGTTAGTGTTGAGTTTACAGGGAGGGTTAGTGTTGGGGTTACAGGGAGGGTTAGTGTTGGGTTTACAGGGAGGGTTAGTGTTGGGGTTACAGGGAGGGTTAGTGTTGGGGTTACAGGGAGGGTTAGTGTTGGCATTACAGGGAAGGTTAGTGTTGAGTTTACAGGTAGGGTTAGTGTTGGGTTTACAGGGAGGGTTAGTGTTGGCATTACAGGGAGGGTTAGTGTTGGGTTTACAGGGAGGGTTAGTGTTGGCATTACAGGGAAGGTTAGTGTTGGGTTTACAGGTAGGGTTAGTGTTGGCGTTACAGGGAGGGTTAGTGTTGGCGTTACAGGGATGGTTAGTGTTGGGTTTACAGGGAGGGTTAGTGTTGGGGTTACAGATAGTGTTAGTATAAAGAAGGACTAAGGATAGGGCATTGTTCTCTGCTTGGAAAATGTCATTGCTAAAAAAAAGACACATTTGAAATAACTTTTTTTATTTTGGTTAATTAAGTTTTCATTTACTTCTCGAAATAATAATATACAAAACATGGTGAATTAAGGCAATTAATGTGTAATTGGAATACAAAGAAACAGCATTTCAGTACGTTTTGCGCTTTTCGCAACATTGAAGCAGCAATTAAGCTTGCACATTCTTCACTGGCAGATAATGGCAGAATCTGGAATTAAACTCCGCTCAGAAACATTGAATATTTGTTAGCGGGAGCACACTCGGGAAATGGCTTATCAATAGATTTAAGATAAATTGCTTAGGATAAAATGCAATTTCTAAAATCAATCCAGTCTTTCCAAAACACAAAAGAAAATCTGCAATTTCCCAGCTGAGGACCAGTGTTATCTAAATGGCTGGTTTTTATGTACCATTCAGGTAATGCAGCAATCTGATTGGATTTCCAGAGTCTGAGAATTATAATTTTTTCCCCCAAGAAAAAAAAAGCAGGGTAAAAATATTAGATACTTTAAATGTGTAAATGTTTATGAAATGTATCATTTTAGTAAAAAAGAGATTTACCTTCTCTATCACAGAGGCTGAAAATAAAGAAAAATCCCAAATTTTGGGCTGTCACCAGATCAATAGAGGAGAAAACATTCAATATGTACACTGTTTCTGAAGGGCCTTGGTGGCAACCACAGGTTTCCTCACTTTGGAGAGATTTCCTGCCACTTTCTGTTTTGGCTATGGGACAGGAAATGTAGGAAAATCTCCCTAATGGAACAAAGATGACAAAATACTGACAGGGGCTATAACCCTTACCTAAATCTACCAAAAGCATACACTTCCCCACAGGTTCTCCTAGGGATAATAATATTTTATAGATGTCATCCTTGCTGCTCCTCTCACTTCTCTCTGTGGTGTCATGGTGTAAATATCAGTAAACCAGGGCCTCAAGTGCGCCCCCCCCCCCCCCCAACACTCACTGGGGGCCACACATTAGCAGGGCATTTTTGTACCTCAGCACCTCAAAATTTCGATCCTTCTGCATTTTTTGCAGTCTATCAAAATGCACACTGAAGATATTGGAGTATAACCCCCGACATTTGTGGCAGTGGCCGCAATAATAACCCCCAGCATTGGCAGTGGCTGTAATAATAACCCCAAGCATTGGTGTCAGTGACCTCAGTTAGAACCCCCGACATTGGTGTCAGTGACTGCAGTATTAACCCCCAGTGTTGGTGTCAGTACTATTAACATTAACACTCATTGGAATGGGGGGGGGGTAGTGAAATTGAACCCCACCCACCCTACATTGATGGTCAGTAGCCGTGAAAGCAAACCCCCATTACCCCCCTGTATTGGTGGTCATGGCAATGGAATTGAAACCCCCCAGTATTGGGGGTCTTAGCAGTGAAAGTGTTATGCCCCGTACACACGGTCGGATATTCCGATGGAAAAAGTCTGATCTGATTATGTTGTCGGAAAATCCGATCGTGTGTGGGCTTTAGCAGTATCTCAAATTTTCCGACAACAAAATCCAATCTGACTTTTTCCGATTGTGTGTTGAGAATTCCGACGGACAAAGTGCCACGCATGCTCAGATCAAATTACGAGATCAAAGCTATTGGCTACTAGCCTCTACATAGTTCTGTTGTACGCATCGAACGTCACCACGTTCAGAACGATCGGATTTGCCGACAACTTTGTCCGACCGTGTGTATGCAACACCAGTTTCGGACAAAATCCGTCGGAAAAAAAACGGACGGATTTTGTGGTCGGAATTTCCGACCGTGTGTACGGGGGCTAAACCTCCTCAATCCCCTGTATTGGTGGTCATGTCAATACTTGTTAAACCATTCCCCCTCTGCATTGGTGGTCATGGCAGTCAAAGTTAGAACCCTGAGATCTGGGGCCTCATACCTGCGTCCTCTACGTGCATGCATGGGAAACCCTGTGCGTGTCCGGATGTGCTGCAAGTCTCCAGTGGCTCAGGAAGCCCTGCGGCAGATCCGCACATTTGTGGAATCTGGCGGCACTTAGTCGCTGTCAGAGTGACCAGGAAATGCAATGTCGCTCTTGCCTAGGCGTTGCGGCATTAATAAAAAAAAAAAAGTTTTTTTTAACTTAAATTGTGGAAGAGGGAGGTGGGAGGAGCTAGAAACGCATACATTGCTTTATTGGGTGCAGGTCTACTTCGACTCTTCTGGTCGAATATTCTTAAGGTTTTTATTCTCTTAGGATCAAATGTTAGGGAAAGTTATGTTCCCTCTGCAAAAGGCAAGAAATTAAAACGGACTTTTGCACAGTGAAGTTTTCTATATATAAACCCGCCATATGCCAAGATTTTGGGGGGTCTCTCAGGGTCCCCATCATCAATGACTGAGGCAACCTGATGAAAAGGACTTTGCTCTGGCATATTGACGTATGTCCCATTAGGTGTCCATAGTAACTAGTTGGAGCGCTGGGGACTTTCTGCTCCACGCTCGTAATTTACGCGGCAGGCGCTGGAAGACGAGGCGGAACAAATGTGATTACAGATCCCCCCCCCCTTCTCCCGTACGTACGCCCGGGAAGAGGGCGATGTGCGAGCCGCTCTTGCCGTCATCCTCTCTCCTCCCTCCATCATTCCATCCGCACCTGTTCCAGCTCCCGAACGACGTTCCCGGTCACATGACCAGCCCGTTTCCTTAGAGACCACAGCAGAGCGTAGGGTATTAGGATGCTGCTCAGAGAAGAGGGAGCGAGCAGGCGAGAGGCGTCTCCGCACAGCTCCAAGGTAATCAGTGTGTGTGTGTGTGGTGTGTATGTGAGACACGCTGCAGCCCCATGTGTGTGATCTGTGTCTTCCCCGAGCTGTGTGCTGAATGTCACTCCCTGGTAACTCTTCCCTGTCCTCCAAGTCCTGAGCCCCCCCGATGTACGTTATCTACAGGGGCAGCTGACAACATTGCAAAGATCATTTTATTCTTTTTCTAATTTCCTTTTTATGTGTATCTGGCTAAAAAGTTAACGCTTTCCTTTAAATAAGAAAGTACGCTTGGGTTTTATGTTAAAAAAAAAAGCACTTGCTTGCCTAGTTCAGCAGGATTTTTAAAAGGCTTTGGGGTGGGACTGCAGCCTCTTGTCACATGACAACATTACCGGGCAGCTTAGATCTTTTTGCCTACGGTAAGAAAGAAACCTAATTGGTGATGGATCACTTTTCAGATGGTGTTTTAAAGACTGGTAACAGTTGGACAGGAAACCACCTTTTGACTACCTCTTTTGTGACCCATGGTTTATTAGTGTTCCTGCTCCGGCTCGATCACTGTGGGGAGTAGCGTGGGTGATGCCACGTTTGCTGCAGGAGTGCTGGCAAGGGATGGAGCTCATCCCAGCTCCTGTAGTTGTGAACGAAGAGAGGAAAGATCCCTGGTGCCGCACATCCACAAGGTCCCATGGCGGTAATAAGAGAGACAACCTCACCCTGGGCTTGCCATGCCCCCAATGTGTTTTGCTCCGCCCCCCGGCGCTTAGTCACTGGGACGTTTTGGGACCCCGAGGGGGTGAAATACCACACCGCAACCACCTTAGCTGCATTTGGCACCTGCTTGCAGCACGGTCCTATTGGCTTTAATGGGCAGAACACAATATGCCCAGTTAAAACTAGAGGGCCATGCCGCAAAAGTGGCACAAGCATGCTAGTCTGGACCTCCTCGTCCACCAGGAAGGTGAATGGCAGAGGAGGGCATCCCTAACTCAATACAGATGCTTGTTTCTAACCGCGGCCGTGATTGGGGTCTCAGAGAGCATGATGGCCACCATAAGGTCTATATCACACTAGCAATCCTATCACTGGCAGCAGCTCACCATGCAGTGATCGCTAAAACAGTGATCCTAAACCAAAGCAGCGAGGTGTCGCCCCCCCAAACGATCGATATTTTGTTATGAGGGAGTGACATTGTAGCAGCAGGTAAGTGGTTTCTTCAGTGGTCCTCTTGCTAGTAAGTTCCCCCACTGGCTGCATTGCTAATGTCTCGTGGTCCCTATAATTTAGCTGGCAGGACTGACACCAAGAGGAAAATTGGGTGGACTGTGGCCCCTGGGTCAGTTTACATTAAAGCATAACTAAACCCATACATTTAAAAGTTTCAAAAAACAGTTACCGTATTTATCGGCGTATAACACGCACCCCAAGTTTAGGAGGGAAGTTTAAGGAAAAAAACTTTTAGGAGGCAAGTTTAAGGGAAAAAACTTACATTTAAATGCCCATTAATGAAGCCGTCCACTGTCCCCCTGCAGCCTTCCACTGTCCCCCTGCAGCCTTCCACTGTCCCCCCGCCGCTGAGATCTTCGGCTCCTGCCGCCGAGATCTTCGGCTCCTGCCGCCGAGATCTTCGGCTCCTGCCGCCTAGATCTTCGGCTCCCCCGGCCGCCGCGATCTTCGGCTCCTCCCGCCGCCGAGATCTTCGGCTACTCCCGCCGACATAGACCGAGCCGAGCTGAGTGTACTCGGCTCCGCTCGCAGTAATGCCCCCGTCCCGCCCCTTGGCCCGGCTTCTATTATGGACACAACACCGGGCCAATGGCGGGACGTAAAGGCTAGGGAGGCGGGACTGGGCGTGACTGCGAGCAGAGCCGAGTACACAGTACACTTGGCTCGGCTCGGTAAATGTCGGTGGGGCTCCAGACAGCGGGGGATCGGCGTATAACATGCACCCACGATTTTCCCCTGATTTTAAGGGGGAAAAAGTGCGTGTTATATGCCGATAAATGCGGTACATCCCTGACACGGGCTAGTTTACACTTGCTTCAAAACATGGCTTCGGAAACGCTTTGTTAAAGCTCCGGTCGCTAAATAAAATGGTTAGCTTACAATCCAGTTTACACCTTGCTTTTGCCTGGTGCTTTGGTGGAGCTTCGATGAGCCTCTGGTGGGGCTTCGAAGAGCCTTTAGTGAGGGGCTTCAATGAGCCTTTGGTTGGGCTTCGTGGGACTTCAGTAGGACTTCAAGCAAGTTTTTCCATAGACTTCTATGGAGGCTTTGAAAATGCTTTGAAGCACCACTAAAGTAACATGGGGTATAATTTTTGAAGCAAAGCAAAAGCAAGGTGTAAACAGGACTGTAAGCTAACCATTTTATTTAGTGACAGAGGCTTTGACTAGTGTTCAGAGAGCTTTAACAAAGCATGTCCGAAGCCTTGTTTTGAAGCAAGCGTAAACTAGACCTTAATGTGTGTTGAAGCCGAAGCAAGTGTAAATGAGCTTCAAAAATGATACCCCATGTAGCTGTAGTGGTGCGTCAAAGCGTTTTCAAAGCCTCCATAGAAGTCTATGGCTCGCTTGAAGCTCCACCAAAGCCTCATTGAAGCACCAAGCAAAAGTAAGGTGTAAACAGGACTGTAAGCTACAGGAGCTTTGACTGGCATTCAGAGAGCTTTAACAAAGCCTGCCCGAAGCCTTGTTTGAACTGATTTTTTGTTATTGCACACTATACAGTTGATTATAAATCCTACTGTATGGTGCTTAATTGCATAGATTAGTAGAAGATAAAATGGTTCTAATTTACTTGTGGTGTATGGATTGTGCTTGACTGATTGCCATTTCTGTGGCTGGTCTTGTACGGCTTCTCTGTCTGTAGCTGTTCAGCTGATTACATTGTCTGACATTCTGATAAACTATAGAAAAGGCAGATACAGGTGAAATACCATCTTGAAAACATGGCACAGAAACCATAAAAAAAACAAGGAACTGTGTGAAAAGTAACCTTTTGTAGTCTTTGGCGGGTACAGTATATGTGCACTCCCTACTGTACACACCATTGTCTGCAGGCTGTACACATACTTATATTACTGTACGGGAGATTAGAATGTAAGCTCCTCTGGTGCAAAGAGGGATGAGGCTAGTTTATTGTTATCAGTACAGTACTTTGGTAAATGCATAATAGTGTGTGACTGTGGTGGAGACATTAGAGTGTGAGCTCCTCTGGGACAGAGACTGATGTGACTGGCTTAGTGTTCTCTCTACAGCACTGCGGTATATGTTAGAGTTATAAAAACGTATACTAATAATCGTGTGTGACTGTGGTGGGACATTAGAGTGTAAGCTCCTCTGGTGCAGAGATTGATATGACTTGTCTAGTGTTGTTTGTACAGCACTGCAGAACGTGTTGACGCTATATAAATGTATAGTAATAATAGCGTGACTGTCGTGGGTCATTAGAGTGTAAGCTCCTCTGGTGCAGAGACTGATATGACTTGTCTAGTGTTGTTTGTACAGCACTGCAGAATGTGTTGACGCTATATAAATGTATAGTAATAATAGCGTGACTGTCGTGGGTCATCAGAGTGTAAGCTCCTCTGGTGCAGAGACTGATGTGTCTCAGCATTCTCTGTGCAGCACTGCAGTATATGTCAGGGCTATATAAATGTAATAGTGTGTGATTGTGGAGGACACATTAGACCAGGGATCCTCAAACTACGGCCCTCCAGCTGTTGTGGAACTACACATCCCATGAGGCATTGTAAAACTCTGACATTCACAGACATGACTAAGCATGATGGGAATTGTAGTTCCTAAACAACTGGAGGGCCGTAGTTTGAAGACCCCTGCATTAGACTAATGCCCCATACACACGGTCGGAAATTCCGACCACAAAATCCGTCAGATTTTGTCCGACACTGGTGTTGCATACACACGGTCAGACAAAGTTGTCGGAAAATCCGATCATTCTGAACGTGGTGACGTTTGTTGCCTACGACGGAACTACGTAGAGGCTAGTAACCAATAGCTTTGGTCTCGTAATTTGATCTGAGCATGCGTGGCACTTTGTCCGTCGGAATTCGCTACACACGATTGGAAAATGTCCGATCGGACTTTCTGATGGCGCCCACACACGGTCAGATTTTCCGACAACATGGTCCGATAGGACATTTTCCGTTGGAATTTCCGACCGTGTGTACGGGGCATAAGTTAAAATATTTGGAAAAATGATTTGGCTGGTTAAATGACTAATGAAATATATGATGGTCCGTTTAAAGAGAAATTAAACCCAAAACCCCAAATGTTGCAGCTTACCAATGATTAGATGTGGTGGCTGCATTCATTTTCTTTTTTAGGATTTTCTTTTTTTCTTTTTTCAGTTTTTTGCTTGAATAAATAAAAGCTGATCAATATAATCACCCCTGTCAATGTTAAGTGGTTTGTCTTATCCATGTAAACTGATACATTCTGCTGGAGAGCTTGTGCTTTTGAAAGATAAAAGACTTGCTGGCTGGATCACCAGATGAAAAGAAAGAAAGCCTAAAAAAGGAAATGAATACAACCATCACATCTAAAAACTGGTAAGTTGTAATATAAGAAATGTTTGAGTTTATTACTGCTGTAAGGTTTAGCACCCAGGCCATACATTTAATGAAATACAGTTGAGGAAAACAAGACGAAAACTTTGAATGCTCGCGAACAATAAACTAAGCAGAAGAACTCCATGTCAAGTGCAAATAAAACCCTAGAATGTATAAAGAGATATAAAACAGCAATGTGTAAAGGCCTTGTAAGGACACGTATGCGATATATTGTAGAGTCCAGCAAATTCAGTAATGCCGCGTACACACGATCGGAGAGCTTTTGGTCGGGAAAATGTGACCGTGTGTATGCTCTATCTGACTTTTGCTGGCAGAATTCCAGCCAGCAAAAAATTGAGAGCAGGTTCTCAATTTTTCGGTCGGAAATTCTGATCGTCTGTACCAATTCCTACGCGCAAAATTCCTACACATGCTCGGAAACAATTCGACGCATGCTCGAAAGCATTGAACTTAATTTTCCCAGCTCGTCGTAGTGTTTTACGTCACCGCGTTCTTGACGGTCGAAAGTTCAGAGAACTTTTGTGTGACTGTGTGTATGCAAGCCAAGCTTGAGCGGAATTCCATCGGATAAACCATCCAAGATTGTTCCGACGGAATATCCACTTGTGTGTATGCGGCATAAAATGCATTGTAGGTATCTCAATGAAATGTGAAAAGAATTGGGTTTCCTTAGTCCAGTGGGCTTACTGTTCAAACCGAGCACCAGAATGGGAAAGAAAGGGGATTTAAGAGACTGAACGCGGCATGGTTGTTGGTGCCAGATGGACGCTCTAAGTTTTTCAAAAACTGCTCATCTACTGGAATTTTCACACGCAACCATCTCTCGGGTTTACAGAGAATGGTCCGAATAAGGGAAAATATCCAGTTGTGTGGACGAAAATGCCTTGTTGATGTCGGAGGTCAGAGGAGAATGGGCAACTCAAATAGCCACTGGTTATACAACCAAGGTATGCAGAATACCATCTCTGAACGCACAACACATCGAACCTTGAATCAGAAGACCAGGATGAACAGGAAACTGAGGCTACAATTCGCACAGGCTCACCAAAATTGGACAATAGAAGATTGGAAAAACGTTGCCGGGTCTGATGAGTCTCGATTTCAGCGGCAACATTCAGATGGTAGGGTCAGAATTTGGCATGAACATGAAAGCATGGATCCATCAACGGTTCAGGATGGTGGTGGTGGTGTAATGGTGTGGGGGATATTTTGTTGCCACACTTTGGGCCCCTTAGTACCAATGGAGCATCGTTTAAATGCCATGCCACGGCCTACCTGAGCAGTGGCGGCTGGTGCTCAAAATTTTTGGGGGGGCGCAAACAAACAGCCTCACTGTGCCATCAAACGCTGCCACTGTGCCCATTAAACGCTGCCACTGTGCCCATTAAATGCTGCCACTGTGCCCATCAAACGCTGCCACTGTGCCCCAAGTGCTGCCACTGTGCCCCAAGTTCTGCCATTGTGCCCCAAGTGCTGCCATTGTGCCCCAAGTGCTGCCATTGTGCCCCAAGTTCTGCCATTGTGCCCCAAGTTCTGCCATTGTGCCCCAAGTGCTGCCACTGTGCTCCAAACGCTGCCACTGTGCCCCTTAAGTGCTGCCACTGTACCCCTTAAGTGCTGCCACTGTGCCCCTTAAGTGCTGCCACTGTGCCCCTTAAGTGCTGCCACTGTGCCCCCTGCCTGCCCTCTGCACTTACCTTGTCCCGGTGTGCAGCTGGTGACGGCGTCAGGCGACGAGCGGTGTCTCCGTCGGATGTCTTCTCCCGCGCTCCTCCTGTCTTCTGCTATGATTGGACGCCTAGCGTCCAATCACAGCGCCTGTGACTTCAGCCAATCAGGTGACAGGTAACAGACCTGGCAACCTGATTGGCTGAGAGGCGGGTCTGTGTTAGGGAAGCAATGTATTCGCTTCTCTAACACAATACTGTGTAATCAGCGAACGCACAGCAGTGTGCCCGCTGTTTACACATAGGGAAGCCTATTAGAGCACACCGCTCTAATAAGTTCCCCTATTAGAGCTTACAGCTCTAATAGGGGCGCTTCCAGAAACACCCCCCCCCCCCCCCACTGTAATTCAGATGCCCGGCGCCCGATCAGGGGCCGGACACCTGAATAGGGGGCGGCAGCGGTGACAATAGATAGCTTCATGCAATGCATGAATCTATCTATTGGTGATAGAGCGGTGCAGGAGAGGGGGGGCGGCGCTCCTGCGCCCTCTATGCACGCACCGCCACTGTACCTGAGTATTGTTGCTGACTATGTCCATCCCTTTATGACTACAGTGTACCCATCTTCTGATGGCTCCTTCCAGCAGGATAATGCACCATGTCACAGAGCTCTAATCATCTCACCACTGGTTTCTTGAACATGACAATAAGGTCACTGCACTCCAATGGCCTCCACAGTCACCAGATCTCATCCAATAGAGCACCTCTGGGATGTGGTGGAACAAATCTGCAGCAACTCAAAGATGCTATCATGGTTATCTGGACCAAAATCTCTGAGAAATGTTTCCAACACCTTGTTGAATCTATGCCAGGAAGAATTAAGGCAGTTCTGAAAGCAAAAGGGGGTCCAACCTGGTACTAGCAAGGTATAACTAATAAAGTGGCCGGTGAGTGTATATCTAGGACAGTGATGGCAAACCTTGGCACCCCAGATGTTTTGGAACTTCATTTCCCATGATGCTCATGCACTCTGCAGTGTAGTGAAGCATCATGGGAAATGTAGTTCCAAAACATCTGGAGTGCCAAGGTTCGCCATCACTGATCTAGGGTTAAGGGAGCCATATGGCTTGAGCCCTAGTCCACTGACTCTGCCTAGACTGAGATGAGGTCCTATCAGCCTGCTGCAGGCAGAAAGAAGCTCTTCCCCAGTGATCAGACTGTGCATTCTAACTTTGGTTGAGAGGCTGGTCTGTGTCAAACATTTACACTATTGTGTCATCTCTGAGCCAGGATCTCAGTCCAATAAGTGGAGGATGACCCTAGGTGACTTTGCACACCTTTTTGGTTTTAATTCACCTGTCATGTATTTAGCAGATTTCAAACCGAAAGCTCAATTTAGCTTTAACACAAAAATATATATTTAATGCCAAGTCAATTTTTTTTGAAAGGGGGGAAATTGGTGCTTTTATGACCATGGTTACCTACAATTGTGATAACAAAGTCCAGTGTGGTAGAATTGTGAAGGAGGGAATTGATGAGGCTGCCTTTATAGGGGGTCTTTGCAGGTTCAGGGGTACAGGACCAAACTGCCAGAGTTTAAGAGGGGAAACCTGATGGATGGGGCTGATGAAACAAGGGTACATACCAGCAGATAAACACTTACATACATGAAGCAGCTCCTCACTGCATGAATAATGTGAAATAATGGCACAAATGCACAGTTAATGCCCACGTCATGAGCCAGAGCAGGGTCTGCCCTGGCTACGGGGTGACATTGGCAGCGTGTGTGTGTGTGTGTGTATATATAGTGGATAGAGACTGAGGCGTTCCTGGCAGCACCATCAGACATCCCTCCTCCCTGCTCCTTCTCTTCTGCTCATTAATGTGGATGTTCCGGCAGAGGGCTCGGCCGCGGGCTGGAGATCTGCCAGAGATAACTCAATGCTCTGTCTTCTCTGCCTCCCGTCTATGTGAGACAAATTATACTATAACCCTGTATATCACTGAGCGCCCCTCCACCCCACATTAAGGGGCTTAGATGGTACTATGACTCTTTGTCACTGAGCACCCCTCCACCCCACATTAAGGGGCTTAGATGGTACTATAACCCTTTTGTCACTGAGCGCCCCTTCACCCCACATTAAGGGGCTTAGATGGTACTATAACCCTTTTGTCACTGAGCGCCCCTTCACCCCACATTAAGGGGCTTAGATGGTACTATGACTCTTTGAAACTGAGGGCTTAGATGATATTATAACCCTTTGTCACTGAGTGCTCCTTCACCCCACATTAAGGGGCTTAGATGGTACTATAACCCTTTTGTCACTGAGCGCCCCTTCACCCCACATTAAGGGGCTTAGATGGTACTATAACCCTTTTGTCACTGAGTGCCCCTTCACCCCACATTAAGGGGCTTAGATGGTACTATAACCCTTTTGTCACTGAGCGCCCCTTCACCCCACATTAAGGGGCTTAGATGGTACTATGACTCTTTGAAACTGAGGGCTTAGATGATATTATAACCCTTTGTCACTGAGTGCTCCTTCACCCCACATTAAGGGGCTTAGATGATATTATAACCCTTTGTCACTGAGTGCCCCTTCACCCCACATTAAGGGGCTTAGATGATACTATAACCCTTTGTCACTGAGTGCCCCTTCACCCCACATTAAGGGGCTTAGATTATACTATAACCCTTTGTCACTGAGCGCCCCTTTACCCCACATTAAGGGGCTTAGATGGTACTATGACTCTTTGTCACTGAGCGCCCCTTCACCCCACATTAAGGGGCTTAGATGATACTATACGCCTTTGTCACTGACTGCCCATTCACCCCACATTAAGGGGCTTAGATGATACTATAAGCCTTTGTCACTGAGTGCCCCTTCACCCCACATTAAGGGGCTTAGATGATACTATAACCCTTTGTCACTGAGGGCCCCTTCACCCAACATTAAAGTGGTTGTAAACCCACTTAAAAACAAAACTAACACCTGCAAGACAAAGGCATAATGAGCTAGTATGCATAGCATACTAGCTCATCATGTAATACTCACCTGAGATCGAAGCCCTCGCTGCGGTGCCCATACACCGCTCCGGCGGCCGATATCAATCCCGGGGTTACTTCGGGGTATCGCGGCTCTGGCGCTGTGATTGGCCGGAGCCACGATGATGTCACTCCCGTGCATGCGTGCGGTAATGGCACACTCCCTGAAGCAACGGCACATACGTGCCATTGCTTCAGTTTGTGTCAGTGCGCATGTGCCGATGACGTTGGCACATACAAATACAGAGATATACTGGGTAGCTACAGGTAAGCCTTATTATAGGCTTACTTATAGCACAAAGTGCTCTGTAAGGGTTTACAACCACTTTAAGGGGCTTAGATGATACTATAACCCTTTGTCACTAAGCGCCCCTCCACCCCACATTAAGGGGCTTAGATGGTACTATAACTCTTTATGTCACTGAGCGCCTTTTCACCCCACACTAAAGCCCCATACACACGCGCGGATTATCCGAGGACCAGGTCCGTCAGACCATGTCCGTCATACTTTGTCTGATGTTGGTTTTGCGTACACACGGTCGGACAAAGTTGTCGGAAAATCCGATCATTCTGAACGTGGTGACGTTTGTTGCGTACGACGGGACTACGTAGAGGCTAGTAGCCAATAGCTTTGGTCTTGTAATGTGATCTGAGCATGCGTAGCACTTTGTCCGGTCGGAATTCGCTACACACGATCGGATTTGGTGTGATCGGACTTTGTTGTCAAAAAATCTATCCAGCAGGAGATAGGACTTTGTCCGTCAGACAATCTGATGGAAACTGTCCGATGGTGCCTACACACGGTCTGATTTTCCGACAACATTGTCCGATAGGACAGAATCCATCGGAAAATCCTACCGTGTGTATGGGGCTTTAGAGGCTTAGATGGTACTATGACTCTTTGTCACTGAGCACCCCTCCACCCCACATTAAGGGGCTTAGATGATACTACAACCCTCGGGTAGGCAACCTTTGAGAGGTGCAGATCTATCTGAGCAACATGAAAGAGATCAAAGATCACAGGGGTTTGGCGCCGCTTTTTTAATAGTAAGAAAAACTTAGAAAAATATAATAAAACAAATGTTGATGTAAAAATATAAGCTTTGCATACATTAGAAGTGGACAATGTGTGGACATTGTCAGTAGGGTAGTGGATTACGTGTGAAATCATTATTTTTAATTTTTTTTACAATTATTGATTACAATTTTTTTTTTTTTTAGTAGCCCTGTTGTGGAGCTTTGTGAAATATCAGACCCCTGATGTCTCACTTTTGAGACAGAGAAAAGAACTGAGGACAGAGATTCCCCAGTTCCTTTCTCTGCAGCCTCAGCTGCACTGGACAGGGAATGAATAGGAAGTGCTCGGTGCTGAGCGGCTTCCTGTTCATTCACAAACTGAAGCCTAGTAAACACAGTTTACTATTTCAGGATGAATGAACACAGTAAAAGGAAAGGGTCGGTAAATGGCCCCTTCCACTGCTGTCCATCCTGAAAGCAGCAGCTGGAGGGGGGGTGACCCAGGGAAGCACACAGGGGGACCCAGGCAGCAAGAGGAACAAGGAAAGTATAGGCGGCATGGGCAGCATTTACTGTACCCGATCACCTGTATTTTTCTCCAGCAGCTGAATGCTGGCGAGAGAGGGGGAGGAGGAGAAGCGGGCTTCCAACTGCTGCAAGAAAACACAACTGATCGGGTCTAGTACATGCCACCCCACCCCTCCTATCCCTGTTCCTCTTGCAGCCCGGCCCCCTGGAGCATGAGCGGAGTCACCATTGTGACCCCTCTTACTACTCCCACGTTTCCTGGAGTTATTCTTTAACTATAGCAATAATAAACAAGGAACTTGTACACCAGATTTGTTTTTTTCAGTGTGTTCTCATCTTAATTGTTTTTTTGTCTTCCCTTCAGCCCAGCTCGCCCCAACATGAATGATGCAATGGTCACTCACATTTCATCTGGCGCACCCACACCCACTAAAAGGTAGGTGGTGGAGCTTCTGTCTGTCGATAAGACTCTTCCAAAGCTGTGTGAAATGTACCCGAGCTGTAGAAATTACATTTGACAGGGTCAGGACAACGCACAAGATCCCCCTTTTTTTTTTTTTTTTTTTTTATCGATCTAGCTTTTTGTCAGTGTTGAAAAACGAATACCCTCCAGAGAGTAGTGAAGACACAGCATCATCATTCATATCAAGGACACTGATTCCTCGCTGTGTATATAGTGAACACAGCAGATATATCATCAGAACTCCTGTAGAATGTATCGTATCGCAGGTTGAAGAGCTGTGCGTTGGCATAGGTGGCAGACTGCATTTTGTCCGGTTTATTGTGTATATTTCATGTCATCACTGGTCCCACAGCCTGCCATCGAGGGCCCCTATCCATTCAGCTCATTAACATTGTCTCTCATTTTTCACGACTGTCACTAGGTTACACACGGACACAGGCGGACGGGTACCCGACGAGCACACTCTGATAGCGGACTATGTGGCTCGCCTCCGCAGTGGCACACGGTCAGTGGCAGGAGTGTGGCTAAGTCCACCACTATAAGAAACTTTTTTTTTTTTTTCCAACTTCCAATCCTCACCTAACGTTTTTTCTCCGGATTAAATAAATAACAGATACTAACACCTTTCTATTATAATAAGCATCAATATATTTCTATGCACTTTCTCTGCTCTCACTAAATCTTATGGTATTAATGTGATTCCAAGCAGCTGAATATGCATTTGACTTGCATGCCTGCAAAATGATTTGTAAAGTAATTCTACTATTCTGATTTGCAAAGTAATTCTACTATTCTGATTTGCAAAGTAATTCTACTATTCTGATTTGCAAAGTAATTCTACTATTCTGATTTGCAAAATAATTCTACTATTCTGATTTGAAAAGTAATTTTACTATTCTTTTGACCCCCCCTGTCCCTGCAACTTTGGTTGCAGAAGGAGAACACTTTCCAGAGTCCGCTGTTCTTCACACCACTACCTCACTTTTTTTTTTATTTGGAACATAAAGTAAAAAAATTTACGTTACCATAAAAGAAAACTAAAAGTACTGTATATACTCGAGTATAAGCCGACCTGAATATAAGCCGAGGCACCTAATTTTACCAAAAACAACTGGGAAAACGTATTGACTCAAGTATAAGCCTAGGGTGAGAAATCTGCAGCTACTGTAAGCGGAAAAGAGGGTCAACGATGCCCATTTGCAGCCTCACTGTGCCCATTTGCATGCCTCACTGTGCCCATTTGTAGCCATAGGTCCCCCAAACTTCAAACTTGGTAGTTAAGGGTTCCTAAATGCCCCCTAGCTGCAGCCAACCCAAAGGGTCCCGAAATGACATTGCTGCAGATGGACACAGTTGACCGACTTTGGAGCCCTGTATCTCAGGGTCACTTGGTGATAGGAACCCCATCTTGGATATGTTGTAGTGCAAGTTCCACTGGGTTTGAATACCAAATTTGGGGTTCCTAGCACCAAGTGTCCCCGAGATATGGGGCCCCAAATTCGGGTGGGAAAATGTCAAGCACTTTTCTGCAGCAGAGAATGACATTTTCCGAACCGACTTTGGAGCCCCGTATCTCAGGGCCACTTGGTGCTAGGAACCCCAAATTTGGTATTCAAACCCAACATCGCACTACAACATATCCAAAGATGGGGTTCCTAGCACCAAGTCACCCCTAGATACAGGGCCCTAAAGTCGGTCAACCTTGTCCATCTGCAGCAATGTCATTTCTGGACCCTTTGGGTCCAGAGACCCCACATTTTGGCTGCAGCTAGGGGGCATTTAGGAACCCTTAACTACCAAGTTTGAAGTTTGGGGGACCTATGGCTGCAAATGGGATATGTTGTAGTGCTATGTCCACTGGGTCGGCATGCCAAATTTGGGGTTCCTGGCACTAAGAGGTCCGATATACGCGGCCCCAAAGTCGGGTCAGAAAATGTAATTTTTTGCTGCAGAAAAGTGCTTGACTCAAGTATAAGCCGAGGGGGGGCACTTTCAGCACAAAAAAATGTGCCAAAAAAGTTGGCTTATACTCGAGTATATACGGTAAATACAGTCTCCTCCAAGCATAAGGTATAGCATAGTTAGGCTTATACTGCAGAAATAGATATAATCACAGTTAATGGTATGGAATTAAATAATTAGAATAATATATGTAATCGCAGTCAATTTTATGTGATTAAATAAATGACAAATAGACCAAATAACGCAACAGATGTCAAGTGGGTTTATGTAAAGCCATGGCGCTGTCATGTATGTTACCTCAATTACTATACAGGGGGTAGATATGAATAGGCCGGTATTACCGCATTAAACTGATAAGGACAGGTGGGAATGGGACTAAGGCAAGACAAAGATGAATCAATTTTCATGGAAAATCACAGTCAGTGTTGATGGGGTAATCCCTCCCGCAGAGCTATTGTGTTCTGGGGGGGGTATGGGGAGCCTTTCATGCAGGCAGAACACAATGACTAATGCTAGTGGCTATTGCCTGCTGCAATAATATTATGTATTATTTATATTATATAATAGTAATCACATGCTAAAAATCAGACCAGCTGGTTGTACCCAAGTGGATCGATGGGTCGACTTCGGTACAATCAGCCTGCCCATAGATAAATCGAAACCCTGGCCGGTCCCTGCTCAACCGCCGAAATGCTATGCATCTATGGCCGGTTTAAGGTAAGGGAGGTCAACCAAGTTGACCATAAATTGAATAATTTTAGGATACATCCCCTGTCCTGAAGTTTTTTTTTTCCCTTTCTAGTATGTTATTACCTGTATCCTTCCACTGCATGAACGATGGGGGTACAGAACTGCGTCTTTGTCTCTGGACTGCTATTGTACATCACAATGGCGATGGCCAGTCTAAGCGGTTTCCCACCTGTTACCTTCCTAAGCCCCCCACCCCCTCCTGTCAATCACTCTACAAAAACAACCACCTACTGCAAGACTGATTTGAGATACTAGCTGGTGTGTGACAGCTTATGCCGCGTACACACGACCGGACTTTCCGGCAAACTAGGTCCGACGGTCTTTCCGACGGACTT
Source organism: Lithobates sylvaticus (assembly GCA_028564925.1). NCBI lineage: Eukaryota > Metazoa > Chordata > Amphibia > Anura > Ranidae > Lithobates > Lithobates sylvaticus. The sequence goes on from CM053028.1 coordinate 523,893,951, forward strand.
TCGGCGACTTTCCGAACTAGCGGACTTGGCCACATACGAACGGAATAAGTCCGGTCGAAAGTCCGTTCAAATGTGGTGACGTAAACGGGACCAAAAAATAGCCAGTAGCCAATAGCTGCCCTTGCATCGTATTCGGTCCGTCGGACCTGCACACAGACGAACGGTTTTCCCGATTTGAGTCCGTCGGAATTGAGTCCGTCGGATAGATTTAAATCATGTTCTATTTCTAGGTCCGCCGGAATTTTTTTCCCGAAAAACGAACGGATTAGCCTACACACGACCGGACTTTCCGGCAAACTAGGTCCGACGGTCTTCCTGACGGACTTTCGGCGGCGTTCCGACTGACAAATTTTTTCTCGAATAACGAACGGATTAGCCCACACAAAATCGGATTGTCCTGACGGACTAATCCCGTCGGACCTTGTTTGCCAGAAAGTCCGGTCGTGTGTACGCGGCATTAGTGTAAAGACAGATCACACTGCCTGGCTTGCAATGTTTTTATAAATACATATAGGCTCAAAGTAAAAGGTGTTTATATTGATCGGGGAGTTGCTCTCACTGTGTATGTACACTACATAACTAAAAGTTGGTAGACATAGACCATCACACCTATATATGTTTGTTGGACATCCCATTCCAAAACCATGGTCATTCATATGGAGTTGCAATCCCCCCCTTCCCCCATTTGCAGTTATAACAGTCTCCGCAAACTTTTGGAATATATTTGAGTATTTATGCCAATAAGTGAGGTCATGTACTGATGATGGATGAGAAGACTTGGCTCTCAATCAGTGTTTCAAGTCATCACAAAGGTGTCCAGTAGTGTTGAGGTCAGGGCTCTGTGCAGGACACTCGAGTTCTTCCACACCAAACTCCTCAAACCATTTCTGTATGTACATTCCACACAGGCACAGCAGTGGAAAGGAATAGAACCTATGTTGGTTTTTATTAGTGATTCCCAGGGAGATTGACCCTCTCACTGTGGCTCCATTTGGGCTAAAACTACACAGAATTGCGTGTCTGTGCAGCGTGAAACACTGTTCATGTAATCATTATCCAAGGGCTCTGTGCCATTTCTTAACAATATGAGCATGCAAATAAGTCTTTGTAATAGTTTCACGTAATCCCCTAAACAGCCAAACTTCACCAAGGGGGGTGTAACACTGTGAGCCAATCAGGCGCCACTGCACTGTGCCATTTGTTCAACACTGGGAGCTTGCTGCATAGAGAGAGAGCAGAGCTGGAGATGGTTTGATGACAGCCCTTTAATGCTTAAATGTATGCCTGGGCTAAATAAAAAATAAATACAAAAAGAGTGAAAAATACACTCAGTAGATGCATATTTCCCTGTGTTTTGCCTTTGTAAAAAAGTACAGAAAAATTCCCTTTCGATTTATCGGAAGCAGCTGCGGCCTGTCCATAAGGGCCATCCATGCATGTCTGACGCCCTAATCTACATGTGGGGTGCCGGACCCATGGATTCCATTTGGGAGGGGGGGGGGTGTTTGAAGCACGTGATTAGAGTCAGAGGCTCTAATAGGCTTAAAAAAAGGGTGGACTTAGGGCGCAGAGCACTGCGCCCCAAGCACACCCACTTGTGTGACAACAGCAAATTAATATTTGCTATTGTCACATTGATTCTCCTCCCGGCCGTTCAGGTCCTGTTGGACGCCTAGGAGGAGATGCACGGTGGAAACCGACATGATGCAAAGTAGGAGGAGACGCGATGGAAGCCGCCGCCCGTAGGAGCGCTGCCCGCGACCTAGATGGGGTAAGTGCGGGGCTGGATGACCTAACGATCGACCCCATAGGGGGTGGGGGATGTGCGGGTGACCCGACAGACCAGGGGGTGGTTGTTTGCCGCCCCTCCCCCCCACAAGCCGTCACTGATGAGAAGTTCAGTGAGATGCTGACATCCTGTAGTGGGCTGCCAGCACAGTGTCACCAAAATCCCAAGCATTGTTAACCCTGCTCGGTTCTTCTCTTCAGGGCTACAGAACGTCTCCCCCTCTCCATCTCCTTTGTAGTCCAGCAAAAGTAGAAATGAGCAGGTCTGACAACACTACTCAGGATTTCAGTAGAACAGAAGCAGTGTAGTCAGCTCACTACAGGAAGTTGGGAGCTCAATGGACTTTTGGCAGATCATTAGGTATTTTTCTATATTTGCAGTAGTTTAAAAAAAAACTAATCTTGGGGAAATGAGCATCTACTGCAGAGATTCACACATTTTTATTTTCCCCAGACAATTACTTTAACGGCAGTGGAGAAAAGTGAGGTCAGTGACATCTCCGCTGTCTGGAAGAAATGCCTAGAGCATAAAATGAGCTCACCGGCATTATAATTCATTCCAACAATTCACACATTACAATATAGCACTTGCCTGAGCCACCCCTTTTGTATTGAATTTTGTATTTTCAACAAATTATTTGTTAAAGGACATGGAAAACAAGCCCAAAATGAATAGTACCTTTATAAATGTAAAAAAAAAAAAATTGATTTGTTATGCAGTAGGTGCAGAGGCAACAAACAGGAACAAACGTCCAGAGCCAAGATCCAACAGGTCCTCCATAAGAATGAGTTTTGGGTGGACTGACCCTTTAAGAGATGTCAAATCGCTGTTCCTTCTGCTCGCCACGCAGGCCAAAAATAGAACACGCTCCTATCACTATCCTACAGTCCGAGGAGCTACGTTCCTCCTAGTGATCGATAGAATTGTCTAGTGAGTGCTCGCGGGACAGCGCTGTAAGCTCAAGCGTCACGCCGAGACCAAAGAACGATGTAATTATCGCAGCTCCCACAGATGCCGCAGCAACATTAACAGCCTGCCATCTCCATCCCCAAAATTGCTTTTTCTTTGCTGGCTTGAGCGAATGTGCTTACTGTTGTGTCCCAGTGTCCCCATTAATTTGGTACATTCATTTTCTGCAGTAGGCATTTGCTGGAATCAAGTAAAAAATGATACATTCCCAGAACTCATCCTGACTGGCCACGACCCTTTAAAATAAAGCCGTGCTTCACCCATGCTGGGAAAGTGACAGAGTTCCTTTAGCCCCCCCCTATCTGCAGTGGCACATACCCACCTTCTCTTCACTACCCTACTTCATTGTTACACTGCTAAAAGCAGGAGAAGCCGCCCTTTAAATTGCTCAGGTCAAAGCTTACACTCTGCTGTAGACTGTGGAATGGGACAATGTTGGGGATTGGTGATTGGGTCACATGCACCTTCATATACAGTATTTTGTTTGCTTTAGAGGGATGGGGGAAGTAGTGACAACAAGTGGGCACACTTTACTGGTGATGGGTTCAGTATATCAGGCCAGTTCTCCAATTCAGCACTCCAGGTGCTCAAAGTCACTCTGGTACACAAATATCCAATCTTATTTTATCGGGCATTCATGTATTGATATCTGCAACCCAACAGCAGTTAAAATATTTCCCATTATTGCCAATTGCCCCTTTTCTAATTTGTGGGTTTAAGAGCACTGTATGCTGTAATTTGCCACTTCCAGGAACACCAATATCCCAGATGGACGTCACATGATGTCCTCCCATTCGTGCATCTTGTGCGAGCCCTAGGTGCCATGCAGCAGTGCGATATGTGACCTGCTGTGTCCACTGGACACTGCGGAACACAGATCATTGTACCGACCCTGGTACCTTGTGATCATTGTGACCAATCGCATGGCGGCTTTCAGTCATAGCCATTGTGTACTATTATGATGATTTCTGTGATTGGTCACCGTAATCACATGGTGCAGGGCCAAACACAGCAGACCTGTACCATGTGATAGCTGTGGCCACGTATGGCTATCACAATTGTACACAGTGGCACATGAATAGATGCCATTTGTAGTTTCACAGTCTAGACCAGGGATCCTCTAACTACGGCCCTCCAGCTGTTGCAGAACTACACATCCCATGAGGCATTGTAAAACTCTGACATTCACAGACATGACTAGACATTATGGGAATTGTAGATCCTAAACAACTGGAGGGCCATAGTTTGAAGACCCCAGGTGTAGACATTATTTCTTATACAGTGATCACCACTCTAATAAGTAATCATAGTGTAAAAAAAAAAAACCCTGATCAACTCTCTAGAGCATTACGTTGACACTGTACTGCTTAGGTCACAGTATGTAAAAAAAAAAGCAATAAAAATAAAACCAATTATAAAATTCTTCAAAAAACTCACAATGCCTCTTATTAAATACCTTTGGGTGTCTACTTTCCACAAAGGGGTTATTTTGGAGGTATTTGTACTGTCAGTACATCAGTATTGATCAATTATCAAATATATACCATAGTTTGTGGACTCACTGAATAATATACACTGATTTGGGTTATTTTCATCAAGGAAATGTAGCAGAATATATTTACAATACAATTGATGAAGAAAGATTATTTATGTATACATTTTTTAACAGAAACAAAGAAATGTTTTTTTTTTTTTTTTTTTAAATCGCATATATCAATGCGATTTAAAATATATATATATATATTATATATATATATTTATATATATATAATCAATTTTTATTTTTTTAAATGGTGGTTAAATACCACCAAAAGAAAGCGCTATCTGTCTCAAACAAATGACCAAAATGTAATTTCGGTACAGTGTTGCATGACTGAGTAATTCAAAATGTGACAGCACAGAAATCTGAAAATTGGCCTGGGCAGGAAGGGGTGTCCGGTATTGAAGTGGATTAGGAGAACCAATCACAATTAGGCTTATGCATCATTTGAATATGTAGTCCTAATTTATTATAACTCTGCAGGTTTACATTTTTTACAGTATTGAGCATTGTTTTAAACATTGAAAACCCACCACATGCATTCTGATTCCATCTGCAAAACAGAGCATTTATACATTTTATCGTGCTGCAACTGCCGCAATGTATACTAACGTGGCCATGTTAACTTGCGGTGATCAAAGGGCTAAAATAATGCCACGTCTAACTGCCCCTTGGCCACAAGTGAAAGCGAGGCCTAACAGACACGTACAATTCTTTGCACATGCTTTTCTGCACCCTTTATTAACATCAAACAGTGACTACTTAGAAACTAACAACTGTTAATAAAAATACTTTGGTCAAAAGTATTAATGTACAATAAAGCAAAGGTAATGCATGGGTCGGGGGTACATTATATAATTTACATATATAGTGCAGTGGTCTGCAGTATGTCAAATACAGCCCAGTGTACGGAGTTTAGTGGTCAGGAGAATGAAATCTACAATATAGTGCACAGAGTGCAGGGGTCAGGAGTGGGTAATGCACAGACTGCAGTGGTGTGTAATGCACAGACGACAGGGGTCAGGAGTGTGTAATGCACAGACTGCAGGGGCAAGGAGTGTGTAATGCACAGACGGCAGGGGCAAGGAGTGTGTAATGCACAGACGGCAGGGGCAAGGAGTGTGTAATGCACAGGCGGCAGGGGTCAGGAGTGTGTAATGCACAGGCGGCAGGGGTCAGGAGTGTGTAATGCACAGACGGCAGGGGCAAGGAGTGTGTAATGCACAGGCGGCAGGGGTCAGGAGTGTGTAATGCACAGGCGGCAGGGGTCAGGAGTGTGTAATGCACAGGCGGCAGGGGTCAGGAGTGTGTAATGGACAAACTGCAGGGGTCAAGTATGCGTAATGCGCAAACTACAGGGTTCAGGTATGCGTAATGCACAGAGTGCAGGGGTCAAGTATGCGTAATGCACAGAGTGCAGGGGTCAAGTATGCGTAATGCACAGAGTGCAGGGGTCAGGAGTGCATAATGCACAGGCGGCAGGGGTCAGGAGTGCGTAATGCACAGAGTGCAGGGTTTGGGCAAGAGTAATGCTGAATACAGAGCTCGGGAGAAAGTAATGTACACAGTGCAGGGCTCAGGAGTGCATATTGCACAGGGATCAGGACTACATAACGCACTGGATGTAGGGGTCAACACTGCTTAAAATGCAGGGTTCAAAACCATGTCATGCACTGGATGCAGGGATCAGGAGAGCATAATACACAGGCCAGTGTACAGAATATACCAAAAATTACCATATCCTCTCCCTTCCTGAAACCCACTTACCAGACATTACCGGTTTATTTAAAGTTTTTATGCATTCCCAGGTGTCAGGAGTGTGTGGTCAGGTAGCTGACGGGGCAGCAGCTGTCAGGCATCAGGTAACATCTGAGTTAAGACACTCAAGCCGACTACACTCTATTCTTTTTTTCTTGTTCAACCCAGCGGGTTGAATGAAAAAAACTGAAGAGCTTGGGAGGAGATCCTGTACTAACAATCTAATGTTGGTGCAGCGATCTCCTCGCTTAGCTATTGTTCTGACAGGGGGCCCCGCCAGAACATACTGGTCAAACAAAGCTCACACAAAATAGGTAACCTAAATAAGATGAAGTATAAATCTCATAAGTAAATCTGCAGAAGTATAAAAATGTAGGAGTCAATAAAGTTGGTTCGCCATGGTAATCTATGGACCTGTTCCTCACTGCTCCACCTGAAGTGACACAGAATTGCTCCCACCCATAGACTGCTAGTGTGGTTAGTGCTTCGTTCCTACAGATGCCATCCAGGAAGAGAGGTGAGTATACTGCCCATATTCTCTCTCACGGCTGTCATCAAGTGAGCCATATAACAAACGTGGTCTGGCCTGTATCTTGTGTTCCTGACACCACGGATTGTGTGACTGCTCGCTTTGTGCTTACTGCTGTGTTTGTCTTCACAGCGTACTTGACAGCCCGAGTCGACTGGATGAGGAACACCGCCTGATCGCAAGATACGCCGCACGGCTAGCTGCAGAAGCCGGCAATTCCGTGAGTGCCACCTCTGCTGACATTCTGTCTTATTACGAGCACCTGTACTGTAGAAATAAACTTACTTCTGTGAAGGAGGATAGATTGGACAGATCACTGCCCACATCTGTTCAAACATTGCTTTTATATACTGTGATTGCTATTGAAACGCATGTGATCACATGACAAAGGCTGAATTTGATCTGCTTTGTGCAATCACGCCTCAATGAGACATGCTGCATCTAAAGAAATGCAACGCAATGCAAAACAGGCCAAACGCAGCCTCTGCGCTGCCATGTGCACTCAGATAAAGTCAATGGGATTTTGATGACCTGCCTTTGACATGTATTTAAGCTCCGAAAAACAATGCCTGTCACCATTGGCCTTTAACTCTGTCTCTGCCAAAAACGTGTACCACGGCATGGCATCGAAAGGCATTAAATCAAGTTTTCAGTCTTCTTCTGGCTACAATGTAGAAGTTATCAGGGATTGTGGAAGTGGCAAAACTTTGTACTATGTGTTCCTATTTACACAGCGTACCAAAAAATACGTTTTAAAGGATAAGTTCACCTTTTAAAAAAAATAAAATAACTGCAGGTAAAAAAAGGCGTGCATTTTTATTTTATTTTTTTCTAAGAAACCTGCGTGATCGGCAGATCATCACGGGTGCAATCTTATGCCCCGTACACACGGTCGGATTTTCCGACGGAAAATATCCTATCGGAAAATGTTGTCGGAAATTCCGACCGTGTGTAGGCTCCATCGGACTTTTACAAAGTTTTTTATCTCCTGCTCTCAAATTTTCCGACAACAAAGTCCTATCAGACTTTTTCCGATCGTGTGTAGCGAATTCCGACGGAAAAAGTGCCACGCATGCTCAGATCACATTACAAGACCAAAGCTATTGGCTACTAGCCTCTACGTAGTCCCGTCGTAGGCAACAAACGTCACCACGTTCAGAATGATCGGATTTTCCGACAACTTTGTCCGACCGTGTGTATGCAACACCAGTGTCGGACAAAATCTGTCGGAAAAAATCCGATGGATTTTGTGGTCGGATTTTCCGACCGTGTGTACGGGGCATTAGGCTCCTGCAGACTCTCAGTATAGCTGCTTGCTCCTACCTCATATGGACAGTTACCTGACTGCAGGAAGATTAAGGAACTACGAGAGCGCTCACCAGCACCCTCATAGTTCATTGAAAACGACAAGCCTTCAGCTGCAATGTACTTGTAGGTATTCATTAGGGTTGCACTGATACCACTTTATTAACACTGTGTACAAGTACCAATATTTTTTTTCAAGTACTCGCCGATACCGATTCCTTTTTTTATATATATCATGTGACAGTGGCACTAATATGCAGCGCTGACAAAGCGTGGACTCTGTCGGTAGTTTTTATTTTTATTTAAAGCGGAGTTCTGCCCTTTTTTGAGAGGTGGTCCTAAACGAAAGATCACCTCTCCACCCCTCGTTTTTGGATATTAAAAAAAAAAATTTCTTCTATAGTACCTTTTTATGACTTACAGCCTGTACTTCCGATCCATCTGGTCCAGGGCGCAGGATGTCATATCCTTTTGTGTGAGGAGCCCCCCCCCCGCTGTCTTCTGGGACCTGTGTGTGTCCCAGAAGACAGCTGGCCATTCACAAAGCCGCAAGGCTCCACTGCTGGTTTCCCTTAGTTAGAATGGTAGCGCCTGCACCTGATTTGATGGACGGATCGGCCTCGGGGGGGGGGGGGGGGAGGGCACATCACGGGGTCCCTAGACACGTAAGTGTTCTTAATAAAAGTCAGCAGCGACAGGTATTGTAGCTGCTCACTTTAAAAAAATTATAATAATTTGCGGGTGGAACACCGCTTTTAATTTTTTTTTTTTTTACAATTAATTTTTTCTTTATTATTTTTTACAATTTTTTTTTTTTATATATAATTTTTTTTTTCAGTGCTTTTTTGGGGGGGGGGGGGGAGTGGACGTGTCAGTGTGTGTGTTTTTTTTTTTTTTTTTTTTTTTAACCTTTTCAATATTTATTACAATTTTTGACCTTTTGGGGGGTGGCTTTGGTGAGATATCAGGGATCTGTTAAGACCCCTGACATCTCCCTTTTGAGACAGGGAAAGGGGCTGAGGACACAGATTCTCCGGTCCCTTTCTCTCCAGCCTCTGCTGCACTGAAGATAAAAGGACAGGAGATGGCGGCTCCTCTCCATTCATAATCTGAAGCATCTTAAACACAGTTTATGATGCTCGGCGACAGTTATGAATGAACAGAGTCACTGATATCGGACTCTGTGCATTCGTAAAAGGAAGGAGCCGGTAAATGACATATTTACCGGCTCCTTCCTCCGCTCTCCATCCTGACAGATCAAGCACGGAGGGGGATCGGAGGAGCACGGAGGGGGACTGGAGGAGAATATGGGGAACAGTTGGGGATGATCGGTGCGGCGCTGGGGGGGAGTTACAATCACTGATCTCCCTGTATAGATTTCAGTAAAGCAGCTGAAAGGAGAAGCGGCTGTCAGCTGCTTTATTGAAATCTATACAGGGAGATCAGTGATTGTAACCCCCCCAGCACCACACGATCATCCCTGACTGTCCCCCATATCCCCCTCCATGCTCCTCGGTCCCCCTCCAAGCAAAGGTAGAAATACACTTTAAGACGTTTATCTGACATGCAGACATGATCGAACCTCAGTCAATCTATAATGCCTTTCACTGAAAGGGACAATTGGAATTAGGATGTGTTTTCCAAGTTGTACAATTAATCATTCTCCCAAAAGCAGTCAGCCGGCAGTGTCTGCAGACACGTTGGGCATGAGATATGGGTTCCGCTTAATAAAACCGTCTCACTATGACAGACAAATCAAAGTAACGTATTTGCCTATTAGCAGTTGCCGCAAGTAAATTTGTCTGAACTGGTTCTCCCTGCACCCAGTTTCATTTTTTTTTTTAAAAAAAAACCTTTCCAAACCCAAGAATATAAATGTAATATGTTGTAGCCTACCAATCATTAGATCTGGTGACTGCATTCATTTTACATTTTTTAGCCTTTTTATGTCCCTATATTTTCACCTGGTGATCCTCCAGGAACACACTTCCTGTCCTAGGGTGTCAACGCTCAATCACTGTCTTGTATCAAAGGAGGAGCAGGGTTGCCACTTTAGGACAGGTTTGCAAAACACCCCCTTATCTGCATGAGCAAGCAGGGAGGTGTTTTGTAGTCAGCAGAGATTGCTGGTAATAATTAATTTAACCACTTAAGGGCCGAGCCTCTTTTTGAGATGTGTTGTTTACATGTTAAAAACAGTTTTTTGCTAGAAAATTACCTAGAACCCCCAAACATTATATATTTTTTTTCTAACACCCTAGAGATTAAAATGGCGGTCGTTGCAATACTTTCTGTCACACCGTATTTGCGCAGCGGTCTTACAAGCGCACTTTTTTAAATTAAAAATAAGACAACAGTAAAGTTAGCCCAATTTTTTTTATATTGTGAAAGATAATGTTATGCCGAGTAAATTGATACCCAACATGTCACGCTTCAAAATTGCGCCCGCTCGTGGAATGGCGACAAACTTTTACCCTTAAAAATCTCCATAGGCGACGTTTAAAAAATTCTACAGGTTACATGTTTTAAGTTACAGAGGAGGTCTAGGGCCATTTTCATATGCGGGCGCTACTCACGTGTGCATTAACTTCTGCGCGTGAGCTCGGTGGGACGGTGCGGGTTTAAAAATTTTAATTAATTTTTTTATTTTTACCTTTATTTTTACACTGTTCTTTTAAAAAAAAATAATAATAATTGTGTCACTTTTATTCCTATTACAAGGAATGTAAACATCCCTTGTAATAGAAAAAAAGCAGGACAGGACCTCTTAAATATGAGATTTGTGGTCAAAAAGACTTCAGATCTCATATTTACACTAAAATGCAATAAAAAATAAAAAAATAAAAATTGCCATTTAAAAAAATGGCCCTTTAAGAGCCATGGGCGGAAGTGACGTTTTGACATTGCATCCACCCTGCATTGTTATGGAGATGGTTGGGGGCCACCTTCCCCTCACTTGTCTCCATGCCCAGCCAGGGTGAAGATCCGATTGCCTCTGCCACTGACGACGGATCCGGAGCATGGCGGGAGGGGGGGGCCTCTCCCGCCGCCGATAAAAGTGATCTCGCGGCCGAATCCGCCACAGAGACCACTCTTATCAGAAACCGGACCACCGGACGAACACGAGGATGCCTTATCAGCGATATCCCCCGTCGAAGTTATGACATATATTTGCGTGCGGAGGTCCGGAAGTGGTTAATGAGAGTGCTGTACAGGCAGAGAGCTAATAAGATTTCTGGCAGGATCCACAGGTATTCTTTGAACTTATCAAACAGATATAACATAAACGTTCAGTTGTATAATTATCAGACCACATGGGAGCAAAGAAGAGAAGTTGGCCCAATTTCACATGGGCATTGTCCATGCCGCATAACCAGGAAATTGAGTCAAAGAGATCTTAGCATGTCAAAGATCACTGTACAGTATGTATGGAGCCTTGGACAGGATTACAGAATACCTCTTCTTCTCTTCATCTTCATTATATAAGGGAAGGTATTTTTTTTATCTTCAAACAAGTTTTCTAGCAACACTTCAAGTCCACTCCAAAGCTTCCTCAAGTCAGTGCAGCTCTTGGCTTGAGAAAGAAAGGATCAGGTTGGAGCCTATGGGCACATTCACATAGGCAGTTAAGCTGCAGTTTTATCACCTCCCTCAAGCTGCAACAGTGGCTGAATGGGGTTGTACATGTGCGGCCGCCATGATGCTTTGCTCCACAGCAAAAATGTTACCCCTGTCGCATTCAGCAGGCAGTACCGCTGCCGAACGCCCCCTATTCAAATTAACGGGGCCCTGTCCTGTAACCACATATAACAGGGATATACAATTAGCGGACCTCCAGCTGTTGCAAAACTACAAGTCCCATCATGCCTCTGGGTGTCATGCTTGTGGATTTCAGAGTCTTGCAATGCCTCATGGGACTTGTAGTTCTGCAACAGCTGGAGGTCCGCTAATTGCATATCTTTGACATATAAGGTATGCAGGTGCAGGCAGTGAGTAGGCAACATATCACCTCCGAGCCATCTGTCAACAACAAGGGCTGCCGCAAGTGAACGATCCATAAATATTGACTGTGCTTATCAGCTTGGATCTCATTGGATACAGCTCTGTCTGAAGGATGGGATCACAGCACAAGGTGTGCAATCAGACTGAGGCGTGCGCTCTTCTTTTAATGTCTACAGATCCCAAATAGAAATGAAAGTCGTTTTAAAACCTAAACTCAACAATCTGTCCACCGGCAGATATTCAATTTCTATGCTGGCGTCAAAAAAATAGTTTAATACCTTTTTTTAGAAGGTTTTTTCAGCACTGTCACGTGAGCACATTTCCCCATCAGGTCGCAGTACGGAGCAGCCAATGGGCAGGTTAAACTGAGCATCTCTAATGTCCCTGGAGGATGGGAGGATGCTGAGCAGGAGATGTGCATGAGGATGCAGAGACATGCTCTGAAGTATCTGACATGCAGGAGGTGTATGCATACACCACATATCGGTGAATGCGAAGGGCCAACATTACTAACAGGTGGTGTAACTCCTATGCATTGTCAGTCACATAAAAAGGCCATTTTGATGTATATATAAGAAAATTTAAGAAGATGAATATTATGAAATGTTAACGCTGATTAAAGGATAAGTTCTCCTTGCAGGTAAAAAAAATGTGCATTTTATTATTATTTTTTACACTGGAGCCTGTAAAGCAAGGATCTCCAAACTACGGCCCTCTAGCTGTTGCAGAACTACACGTCCCATGAGGTATGGTAAAACTCTGATATTCACAGACATGACTAGGCATGATGGGAATTGTAGTTTCTGAACAACTGGAGGGCCATAGTTTGGAGACCCCTGCCAGTGTAAAGCATTGCACCCATGATTAGCAGACCGCGGGTGCAATGCCAATATCCTGCTGACGCTCAGTACACTGTCTGCCCGTACCTCCAATACAGGCAGGCAGTTACTGAATAGCAGAAAGAATCAATGAACTATAAGAACGCTCACCAGCTACAAGTCTGTCTGCCACGGTGGACAGCAGTACTTGTAGTTCATTTATTCACAGAACTGTTAATGAATGACGCGGCCGTGTGGGTGGAGCGCCACACTGTTTTGAAATTGTGACAGCGGGTACGGGGAGAAGATCCCCAGGCCGCTGTCACACGGAGGGGGGATCGGGGAGGAGAGGAAGCAGGAGCTGGAACATGTAATATGTTCCAAAGGTGAACTTATCCTTTAAAGCGGAGTTCCAACTGTTAAAAAAAAATTTTTTTTGGATGAATATCTTTATTTTAAAAATCTTATAAATAGCACTCATGTTTCTCTTTTCAATTGCCGATTTAATAGAGATTTAATAGAGATAGATATGTTTTATGCCTCTTTTTTGCCAATTGCCATTCTGCTTGTGGGCATGTGAAGCCCACAAGCACTATCTTCCGGGCTCTGGTGCAGCTGAGAAACCAGCATGCACCCCCTGTTCTTGGGCATGCGCAGTATGTACGGCTTGCAGCGCCGTACAATTCTGATGTTGCCAACACAACGGGTCGTTGGAAGCGCTCCGCCCCGTTGTGATGGCAACGAAGCCCTTGCGCTGCCCACTCCTGGCAAGTTATGACACACATCTCCCAGGAGCACTAGCGAGCACGGGCGCTGAGGGAATGGACGTCAGGCGCCAGGGAGAGGAAGAGGCAGATTCCAATGCACCCCTTAGCAACAGACATGAAAACGTGAGTAAAAAAAGAAAAAAACTTTTTCCAAATGTTGTTTATTATGGTTTAATGCTGCTGAATAATGTAAAGTTAATTTTATGGGTGGAACTCCGCTTTGAGTCTAAACCAAAAGCGTATTCTTTATTCTTTTTGCATGGAATTCCACTTTAAGATCTTTGTGTAATTTTCCACAGCCTCGTCCGCCTACCGATCTCAGCTTCAACTTCGACGCCAACAAGCAGCAGCGGCAGCTGATCGCCGAGCTGGAGAACAAGAACAGGTAATGCCTATTCAACACTAGTACACTCATGGAAATAAACGACTTTGAGCACGAGCGTAATGCTCAGTCACTTACAAGCATCATTTCCTTTTTGCTGTCGTCGTAGAGAGATATTACAAGAGATCCAGCGGTTGCGTCTGGAACATGAACAGGCCTCCCAGCCCACCCCCGAGAAGGCGCAGCAGAACCCCACACTGCTGGCAGAGCTGCGACTACTACGGTAAGCTGGGTACTACTGGACCTGTATTCTTATAGGGAGTCCCCCTGGCTCTATAGCGGATTCTATGTAGAAATATATGGACAAGGCAGTCTAGGCAGAGAAACTGGTCATCCAGGACAAAAAAAAGAAGGGGAATCAACCCAAGCTGGACACAAGCAGCAATGAATACTTTTTCTGGAGATATCATTAAAGCAAACCAAGCTTGGGTATTATTGGGCTTTGAGCCTTAAATTATTATAATTGTGCAGGATTGTGAAAGATTTATTTTTGCCCCCTTATTTAGCGTCTCCTACTTTTGAGCCTGACTCTTTAGCTTGAGGGTCAGTTTTTAGTTGTAGGGTTGCACCGATACTAGTACCAGTATAGGTGCCGATACCGAGTATTTGCACAAGTATCGGTACTTGTGCAAATGCACCGATACCAGAAACCGATACTTTTAGGCTCGGCTCTTTGAGCTGTCAGTGGGTCTCCCCAGTGTTAAAGAAGTCCGGTTATTGGAGCTGTCAAAAACAAAAAAAAAACAGCCGGCAAAGTTTATTACCAACATTGCTCAGCCCTGAAACACTAAATTAAAAAGAAACATTGTTTCTTTTTGTATCTTTTGGTTTCTTCATCTGCAGATCAAAGGGATGAACAAATGTTCCTCTGTTTATTTAACACCTTAATAACCCTTAACCACTTAAGCCCCGGACCAATTTGCAGCTAATTTTGCGATTCGGAACTGCGTCGCTTTAACTGACAATTGCTCGGTCGTGCGACATTGCTCCCAAACAAAATTGACGTCCTTTTTTACCCACAAATAGAGCTTTCTTTTGGTGGTATTTAATCACCTCTGTGGTTTTTATTTTTTGCGCTTTAAACAAAAATAGAGCGACAATTTTGAAAAAAATTGCATTATTTTTAACTTTTTGCTATAATAAATATCCCCCAAAAAATATATAAAAATTTTTTTTTCCTCAGTTTAGGCCGATACGTAGTCTTCTACATATTTTTGGTAAAAAAATCGCAATAAGCATTTATTGATTGGTTTGCGCAAAAGTTATAGCGTCTACAAAATAGGGGTTCGTTTTATGCCATTTTTATTTTTTTTTTTTTTTACTAGTAATGGTGGCGATCTGCGATTTTTATCGTAACTGCGACATGATATCGGTCACATCGGACAATTTTGACACATTTTTGGGACCATTGTCATTTTTACAGCGATCAGTGCTATAAAATTGCACTGATTACTGTTAAACTGACACTGGCAGTGAAGGGGCTGGCTAGGAAGGAGTTAAGTGTGTCCTAGGGAGTGAGTCTAACTGTTAGGGGGCGTGGCTATGAGTGACACGTCACTGATCACCGCTCCCGATCACAGGGAGCTATGATCAGTGACAGTGTCACTAAACAGAACGGGGAGATGCTTGTTTACATTAGCATCTCCCTGTTCTTCCTCTCCGTGAGACGTTCGCGGTATCCGTGGGACCCACGATCCTAATCAAGGAGCTTGCGGCAGGGTCGCGCGCGCAACCACACCGTGGCAAATTCAAAGAGATGTACAGGTACGCCCATTTGCACAGCCGTGCCATTCTGCCGACGTAAATGTACATGCGGCGGTCGGCAAGCTGTTAATTAACTCCCTATTCTCCTCCATTTAATTATTATTTTCCTGCATTTTTTCACGTCTATTTTATAAAAGATAAACAATTAAAACTTTTTTTTTTGTTTGTTTTGTTAGTGAATATTTTTACACATATATATTAACATATATTTCACATTGAAAAAGTCGCTAAATTAGAAAAAAAAATCTACTTATTTCATTTGTAAATAACTTTTCAATACTTTGTACCATTGCTGACAGCTGAAGTTAAAACAAAACAGTTGCGGTTGGTATCGGCGAGTACGAAAAAAAAAAAAAAGTATCGGTACTCATTGTAAAAAAAATGGTATCGGTGCATCCCTATTTTGCTGTCAACTAAAATTTGGCAGTTGCTGCTCTGTCAATGTCCTGGCTCCGCACACCATCTCCCAGTTGCCAAAATAGCAAAGCAATGTCAAATAACAGGAAGGCAAACAAGTACAGGACTCTGTTGTTTGACAATGTTATGCATAGTTAGGAGCTGGGAGACCGTGTATGAGATTGGGCAGCTGACGCTACAGCAACTGCCAGACTACAGTAGAAATCCAGACCTTTAAGCTAAATAAGGGGACAAATATAGCGCCCTGTATTATTCAGATTCTCGCAAAAGCCCAACAAGGACTGGGTCTCTTTAATCATATCAGTCATTTTTCATTTAACAGCTTTGTGCACACCCAAAACATTGTACTCTTCATCATAAAAGGTTTTAAGTAGACTTGTCAACACTTTTATAGACTGCTGGTGCTGGGTTATGGGTGACCGCTAAGTTTGTTCACTGGCTCCATTGCACAGAGTCATTGCAGAATATAGGACAAGTCATTCTGTCACATGTGATAAGTCCCTTAGGGCCTATGCCATGCAGAGGGGCACGCCAACATGTAGGACATTGTGTCACATGTGGTTACAACTCCAGTTCGTCTGTGTAAAAGTGGAAACCAACAACAGGGTTGAATCACATAGAGTAGTGATATCCACCGCCGATTTCCATAGCTCGAGGCATTGTTGGCGTGGGAGGGGGGGGGTTCAAAGTCCACCGGCTGCACAGAAAGGAGATAAGGAGATAGAGTTTTCACTTGACCACATAAAACGTATTTCCATTGAGATTTAATATATGATGTATGGCGGGCAATATGGAGGCAACGTTTAAAAGTCGGTTTATGGTTTAGCCCTTCCTTCTACTTCAATGAACACAGAGCTGGAATCCATTTTTTTGTCTGCCTGAAGTTCAGCTGTACAGTTTGTTTTTACTGTATAATAACTGAATTTATGCATACGGCGGACAAAAGTACTTTATAATTCCTCATACAGCAGCACTCAGACCATTAATAGGGTAGGACAACACTAGGGGTCAAACAGACTCTTCTGCATACCCATGGACTGACAGGGAACATGCTAACAGGAGAGGAAAGAGGACGCCATCAGTCAGGCCTGGACTGGGACAAAAAATAGGCCCGGGCATTTTAGACTGAGCAGCCAACTTCTCCAGAGGGACTGGGTGTGGGGGGGCGTCAGTAGACATTCGCGGGGGTGGCTGGTGTCGGTCCTCCACCTGTAATGTGCAGGGACACTGTAATATAAAGGGGACTGCACTGTTTCCAGTGCAGTCCCCTTTATATTACGATGTCCCAATCCTATTGTGGCCATACAATGCTAGTACTGTCTGTCTCCTATTGTGCCCACACTGCCCAGTGACACTGACCTGCTCTCTCTCTGGTGGTGCGGGTACAGCAGGGCTCTCTCTGGTGGTGCGGTTACAGCGTGGCTCTCTCTCTCTCTGGTGGTGTGGGTACAGCATGGCTCTCTCTGGTGGTGCGGGTACAGTGTAGCTCTCTCTGGTGGTGCGGGTACAGCGTGGCTCTCTCCCTGGTGGTGTGGGTACAGCGTGGCTCTCTCTCTGGTGGTGCGGGTACAGCGTGGCTCTCTTTGGTGGTGCGGGTACATCGTGGCTCTCTCTCTGGTGGTGCGGGTACAGCGTGGTGGTGGCACTCTCTCTCGCTGGTGGTGTGGGTACAGCGTGGCTCTCTCTGGTGGTGTGGGTACAGCGTGGCTCTCTCTCTGGTGGTGCGGGTACAGCGTGTCTCTCTCTCTGGTGGTGCGGGTACAGCGTGGCTCTTTCTCTGGTGGCGCGGGTACAGCGTGGCTCTCTCTGGTGGTGCGGGTACAGCGTGGCTCTCTCTGGTGGTGCGGGTACAGCGTGGCTCTCTCTGGTGGTGCGGGTACAGCGTGGCTCTCTCTGGTGGTGCGGGTACAGCGTGGCTTTCTCTCTGGTGGTGTGGGTACAGCGTGGCTCTCATGGCTCTCTGGTGGTGTGGGTACAGCCTGGTTCTCTCTGGTGGTGTGGGTACAGCCTGGTTCTCTCTGGTGGTGCGGGTACAGCGTGGCTCTCTCTGGTGGTGCGGGTACAGCGTGGCTCTCTCTGGTGGTGCGGGTACAGCGTGGCTCTCATGGCTCTCTCTGGTGGTGCGGGTACAGCGTGGTTCTCTCTGGTGGTGCGAGTACAGCGTGGCTCTCATGGCTCTCTCTGGTGGTGCGGGTACAGCCTGGTTCTCTCTGGTGGTGCGGGTACAGCGCGGCTCTCTGGTGGTGCGGGTACAGCATGGCTCTCTCTCTGGCTTCCCCTAGCACAGTCCTCTATTTTTCCTTTAGAAGTCACGCTTCTTCCTGGGTTCCAGGCCCTCACTCTTTCCCCAAGCAGAGTGCATGCTGGGGGCTGAAGTCTGCTGCCTGTGGACAACAATGGGGCTTACAATCCTCCAGTACTACATGTCCCATGATGCACTGCTAGCCTCTTCTGATTGGCCCTCCACTGTGGCCAATGGGGACAGAAAAAAATGGCAACAAGCTGAGCAGAGAGCAGCCAAATGCATTCTGCTGACAGGAGAGGGGGGCGAGCGGGGGAGATACGCTGACATCCCGCAGCTCGCCTTCCCCTTGTTACAGCGCGGCCTCTTGTGTTCACTGACTAACGGCCCCGCCTCCCCATAGCGACCTCTTCCTCGGCTTCTCTGTCCCTCCTCCTCTCCCGGCGTCCTGGTTGCCAGGTGCCCGTCGGCTGTTGGGGCGCATGCGTGAATCGGCGGCCTGGGTTGCCATGGATGGACTTAGTAGGCCTCCGCTCTTCCCGCCTCCGCTCCTCCATCCACCACCAGTTGCCGGCCCTGCATGTCCCTGCATGCAGCGCAGAACATCAGCGGCCGGCCCTGCATGTCGGAACCTGCGGTGGCGGCCGGCCCTGCATGTCACAGCCAGACATGCGGCCCAGAGGTCCCCGGCCCACCGGGCAAACGCCCGGTCTGCCCTATGGCCAGTCCAGGCCTGCCATCAGTGAACTGCTGCGCTATCACTGTCCAATCACAGACTGGGGTGGATCCTGGTCTAGGCTGTATTGCTTTACTGCAATGTGTTCATCACAGCAGTCTGCCATCTTTCAGAGCTATTAGGCTTTCTAAATAGAATTCTAAATCGTTTGGCAGGTAACATCGTTCATAGGTACAGTGCCTTGAAAAAGTATTCATACACCTTGACATTTTCCACATTTTGTCATGTTCTAGACCAACACAAAGTGGCACATAATTGTAAAGTGGAAGGAAAATGATAAATGGTTTAAAAAATTTTTTTACAAATAAATATCTGAAAAGTGTGGCGTGCATTTGTATTCAGCCCCCTTTACTCTGATACCCCTAACTATAATCTAGTGGATCCAATTGCCTTCAGAAGTCACCTTATTAGTAAATAGAGTCCACCTGTGTGTAATTTAATCCCAGTATGAATACAGCTGTTCTGTGAAGCCCTCAGAGCTTTGTTAGAGAACCTTAGTGAACAAGGAACACACCAGACAGGTCAGAGATAACAAGACATGGCTGTCCACCTAAACCAGGCTTTCTCAACCTTTTAACCCTAGAGGAACCCCAAAAATAATTTTAATTTCTTGAGGAACCCTTACTAAAACCAATTCATCAGGACTCAATAGGAAAAATGTCCCTTATATTGGTGGTCAATAGTAAGAATGTCCACCTTAAAGTGGTGCTCAGAATGCCACCCTTAAAGACAGCTAAAACGATATTTGGTGTCATGCTGCTGGCTTTGCTAAGTAGTGCTGAACCTTCAACTCTGTAGGCATCATCAAATAGGTGGTTTATAAGCAACAGCTTATGGAACCCTTAGCAACCTCTGGAGGAACCTCAGGGTTCCACGGAACCCTGGTTGAGAATGGCTGACCTAAACTGACAGGCCGGACAAGGAGAGCATTATTCAGAGAAGCAGCCAAGAGGCCCTTTTCGGAAGAGTGGCAAGAAGAAAGCCATTGATGAAAGAAAGCCATAAGAAGTCTAGTTTGCGAGAAGCCATGTGGGGGACACAGCAAACATGTGGAAGAAGGTGCTCTGGTCAGATGAGACCAAAAATTTTACTTTTTGGCCTAAAAGCAAAACACTATGTGTAGTGGAAAACTAACACTGCACATCACCCTGATCACACCATCCCTACCGTGAAACATGGTGGTGGCAGCATCATGTTGTGGGGATGCTTTTCTTCAGCAGGGACAGTGAAGTTGGTCAGATTTGATGGGAATATGGATGGAGCTAAATACAGGACAATCTTAGAAGAAAACCTGTTAGATGCTGCAAAAGACTTGAGACTGGGGCGGAGGGTCACCCTCCAGCAGGACAACGACCCTAAACATACAGCCATAGCTACAATGGAATGGTTTGGATCAAAGAATATTCATGTGTTAGAATGGCCCAGTCAAAGTCCAGACCTAAATCCAATTGAGAATCTGTGACAAGACTTGAAAATTGCTGTTCAGATGCTCTCCTTCCAATGTGACAGAGCTTAAACTTTTTTGCAAAGAAGAATGGGCAAAAATGTCCCTCTCTAGATGTGTAAAGCTGGTTGAGACATCCCCAAAAAGTCTTGCAGCTGTAATTGCAGTGAAAGGTGGTGCTACAAGGTATTGAATCAGGGGGGGCTGAATACAAATGCACGCCACACTTTTCACATATTTATTTATTTTAAAAAATGTTGAAAACCATTTATCATTTTTCCTTCCACTTCACAATTATATGCCACTTAGTGTCGGTCTATACAGAATCCCAATAAAATACATTTACGTTTTTGGTTGTAACCTGACAAAATGTCGAAAATTTCATGGGGTATGAATACTTTTTCAAGGCACTGTAGGTATTCTAGCTGTAGATGATGAAGTACCCAGAAACATGTCGGATGAACCCCTCGGTGTAGAGATACCACCGGCAGAGAAAGCATGCTCTGGAGAGTGGGACGCAAGTGACGTAACAAAGCCTCTGCTCTTCGTATTCAGTATTGCCGTCACAGTCCAGCCACTCTTGTCATCGCACAAGCTTCAGCTTAACTCTGCCATGTATTAAATCATTCATCGAGCTGAGCGCTACTTTCAGGAACTGTGTTCCATGAATTAAATATGGCTTTAATATATTAACGAGGGTCAACGAGGATCCCACAAGAGCTGCTCATGCTGAACAAATCCCTTTGAGGGCTGAGAGAGGACGAACGTGCATAAACTAAACACAGGACAACTTCCAGGGGAGAAACTGTTATCTATATGCTAAATAGGCAGCATAATTTTGTGCTTGGGTGAATCAAACCACATTATATGTAGTGGCTAGTTGTTTTCATGAGCTCTTGGGAGCAACAACCTATCACAGACAGGCTGAGTTGTACCGTTTTGAACCCCAAACCCATACTTTTTTTTACTAAATCCATGAATAAAGAAAAAACAACTATAGATAAATAACTTTCTTTCTTTCTTGTTCATGACAGATGATTCAGTTTTTTATGAGACAGTTGGGCTATCCTGCTGCTTTTAGAAGGTATTGGACACTGGCAAAAAAAGTCATTAGCCAGACAGTTATAACCCCTCCCACTCCTATCCCATCATACCATTATGCTCAGTGGCAGCTCGTCCATACAGGGCACAGGGGCACCGCCCCCCTAATCCATGCACCCTAATCTACATGCGGGGAGTACGTGATTAGATTCTAATTGGCTCTAAAAAAGGGTGGGCTTGGGGCACCGGGCACGGCGCCCTGAGCTCACCCAGTTGTATAACAATAGCAAATTAATATTCGCTATTGTCATCCTGATTCTCTTCCCGGCCAATTGGGAAGCAGGTCCTAAGACCCGTCACCCAATCGGCAAAGAGGAGAAGCATGCCTATTGGCCGCCAAGGAGGGAGGAGACGCAGGGTTAAGCCGCCGGCCGGAGGAAGCGCTGCTCGCGACCTAGATGGGTTGAGTGCGGGGCTGGTGACTGACTGAGGGAGGGGGGTGCCTGTGACCCCACCAATGGGGGGTGGGAGTTGGCTGCGGGGTGATTGTTCCCCTCCAAGAAAAATGTACCACCAGCCTCCACTGATCATGCTTCTGTTTTTGCTAGTGTTCTAGGATGAACACCTTCCCCTTTTGAGAAACGTTTAACCATTTTTCCAGCTGTTTTTTCTTCAATCTAGAATTCATCTACATGGTGCAGAGCTGGGCACTTTATACAGCTATATGGATCTACGTATCCTCAGCAATAGCTTTGGAGGCCATACCTGATTCCACTGGACTGAAGATTGTGGGGCCTGTCTGGATAACCTTCTGGTCCAGTGCTCCGTATTGTGGTACATTCCAGACCTCTGTGTACTGTTAGGCAGGTCTTAGCTGGTGAAGATTTCTTTCCTGCAACCATGGGTTGGGGGCTGGCCCTGCGAGTTAAACATCTCGCGAGGTCGCATACACCCGGGTCTCGGTTTGAGTCACAGCGTTCCTCATGGCCGACAGCCCCCCACTTCGGTGGAGAGGAGGATGTGTCTGGGAACGTTACTCGCGCACTCGCTGGAGCGTTAAGTAAGGGGCCCCCTCCTCTCCTTCCCTGGAGTGGTGTGGGGCGTGGGTACTCCCTGGGGTGGTCGGTCCTTCTAAGGTTCTCCACATTCCCCTTCCCCAAATGAGGCCCAGGTCTCTGGCTTAGGTGCTTTGGACACTCTGTCCACCCCCCCTCCCCTCCAGGGTTGCCACTATGGTGGTTACACCTTGGCGCCTGCTGGATGGTTGCGTGGGTGACCAGGCATCCGCAGATCCGCGCCCCCTGCGCCGTCCCTCCTCTAATTTAACAGCAGTGCCTCCTGTTGCCTCCCCATGAGCCTGACTCTGCACTCTCATACCCACATAGCTTAGTTCTGCCCATGCCATTGCTAAAGCAGATTAGAAGTTACACACCGTGTGGGCAAAAGTTTGTAGACTCGCCATCATAACTTTCTATGGATGGAGGAATTCCCCCCTGCTTGGACATTGTATTCTTACAGCAGCACCCGTGGAAGCACCTTGTGATGGCCATGGGAGATTTGCATAGCCAGGAACGGGTATAATAAACATGTAGGTATTCAATAGGTAATTTCACTCTCCTGCATTTATCGGTTATGTATATTCTTACACAGGACATATAGCACCAACAGTTTTTGCAGAGCTTTAAAAAATAAAGGGTGAAAGCACAGTTATAATAAATTTCAATACAGGAAGGCCCCGCTCATGAGTGCTTACAATCTTATAGGGAGGGGCAAGTGATATAAAAAGTAACCACTTATGGATGGGCTGATGAGAAAAGTAAAATTTCAGTTCCTTAGGTCAGTTTTTTGCAACCCTTTTTTCAGTCAGGCTACCCTTTAAATTTTTTCTCAATCTGGAGGCACCCTCTACATACATAGGACCCCCAATGTTAGAGGTGATTTACTCTTACAAAGCAAATACACCTTTTCACACTGGTACTAGTATTCCAATGTTTCTCTTCTCCCTCAATTTCTCTCTATCACTCAGCTAATATGACCGCAGTTCTGACAGAAGCGATAGGGGAGGAACAGACAAGGATGCTGTGCAGGCCCCCAATGTTCTTATCAACCGATGATACAATTGGGTGTTACAACCCTGGCAACTAGAAGATTGTAATGTTGCACAATGCAAACCTGTGCTTTGTGAAAGCAGGCTTGATCCACCTGCTGGCTTGTATACAGTTCTTGAGCACTTTTTAGGCTTTTTGCCAAGGCACTCCTGAAGGCACCTAGGACTAACTTTTAGTAAAGCCATTCTGGCTGGGTCAATTTTATATGTATACATTTTTTTGTAACTTAATAAACTTTTGAGATTTATTTATTTTCCAATATCTTATTTGTCCGCTATAGCCATAGTAGCCATCTTTACCATTTTTGGACATCTCTTCTCTAAGGCCCCTTTCACACTGGGGCGGGAGCCGCGGTGACGGTAAAGCAGCGCTATATTTAGCGCTGCTTTACCGTCGTTTTGCCCGTAGGATTCGGCCGCTCACGGTGCGGTTTTACCCCCGCGAGCGGCCGAAAAAAGGGTTAAAATCCCCCGCAGAGCGGCGCTTTGCGGCGGTATTACCGCGGTGTCCCATTCAAATCAATGGGTAGGAGCGGTATAGGAGCGGTGAACACACCGCTCCTATACCTCTCCAAAGATGCTGCTAGCAGGACTTTTTTTGCCGTCCTGCTAGCGCACCGCTCCAGTGTGAAAGCCCGCCGGCTTTCACACTGGAGTGAATGGGGCCGTTTTTTTCAGGCGGTGTACAGGCGCTATTTTTAGCGCTGTACCGCCTGAAAACCGCCCCAGTGTGAAAGGGGCCTTAGCGGTGCTCTAAATGGAAAAAAAAATCTTTCTTAACCTGAAGGCACCCTGGCTGAAAAAGTCTGCCCTAGGTGGACATGGGATAAACTTCCATGAAAAGATGAATTTTCAGGGATTGTTGCGGACAGACAGGGTGGAAGGTAACCTGATGGTATGGGGTAGGAAGTTCTGAAGAGAGAGGCTCTGTAGAAGTCCTGGAAGTGAACATGGGAGGACGCAACAATGGAGCAGAGGTTTTGGGAAGAGTAAAGGGGTCAGTTTGGTTGATAATTTGAGATGAGGTTTGTGTTATTGAAATAAAGTATTGCAGTGTAATATAAAGGCTTCTGGTAGTTAAACAGTGAATATCATTTATATAGATCTACACAACAAACTTAATAGGGTAAAACAAGTGAAGGAAGCTAAACTCCAGGATAAGCAAATATTGTCTAAATGTAATCGTTGTGTGATTTCTTCATTGAATCTTGGTGTGCGTTGTGTATTTCTTCGTGATCTGTGCAGTAATCCAGTGTGAGATTTTACATCTGTGCGGGAGCTTCCTGTAATAAAGACCGGCCACTGCTGCTCTCTCCCCTAGTTCAGGGTGACTGGTCTTGTCTCCACCCCCTCCTGTTATTTTCTGCAGGCATCCTGTAGTGGGTGGAGCCTGCTTGGTCCCTCCTTCAGCTCTGCTCTCTAAACAGGTTATGTACAGCACAGTGATGATGTCACTGCTACTTTAACATGTGAAAAATTTCACCAGCACACCAAGGACTCCTCAGAGTGAGTCCAAAGCTTTATTTTCGTGGTCATATGGTAAACACAAGGCAACGTTTTGGAGCCACGGAGGGTCCCTTTGTCAGGCAAGTGACAAAGCGCAGTGCAAGTCAACATGTTTTTACCAGACAATCCACCAATCAGTGAAGACAATTAGGACCCAGCCCCGCCCCCTAACATCATAATGGCGCCATAAGCCCACCATTACACTCCGTTAAAACAAATTGCATAACTGCCAGACCCACAGTGGCAATGAGCATAGTAATAGCAATCAAACCCTCCATCAGGTATTGTACAAGTAAAAAAAGGCAATGGTCACTGTATAAAGTAAAAATTCTTCAGGGATCATTAATGAAGGTTTGTCTGTTAAATACTTGTTGACTTGCACTGCAGTTTGTCACTAGCTGGCGAAGGGGCCCTGCGTGGCTTTGAAATGTTGCCTTGTGTTCACCATGTGACCATGGAAATAAAGCATTGGCCTTGTTTTGTGGAATCCTTGGTGTGCTGGTGACATTTCTTTACTTGGATGGTCTACGGTTCTCAGTCTGTGGTCATAAAAACGACTCGGCAATACCGCATAACCATTTTAGTAATGTGTGCATGGGGAATATTGCGTTTGGACTCGCTACTTTTACATCTTTACAGCTGTGTTTTCAAAGGTATTTGGTGCTCCATAAAAGACTTATACCCTTTGTTGTTATTGAAAGGAACGTTTCTGTGCCTTGAGTTTGGCTTTAATCAGGAATACTTGGGATCTGTCCTGGTGCTACAATCATACCCTTCTTCCTTCATATACAGGCAGCGAAAGGACGAGCTAGAACAGAGGATGTCCGCGCTACAGGAGAGTCGCCGGGAACTCATGGTACAGCTGGAAGGTCTCATGAAGCTGCTAAAGGTGAGGATGTCACATTTGATGACACTACTGTCATATATCTGTGTTTAGAGAATAAGTTGTAGAAGTGTCAGGACCGACCCTCTATCTGTCAGTAATAACCGTCATTAAGCAACAAAATCTTTGTGTGCACAGCCAACAACACCAGCTTCACTGGAATTATCACAGTAATTCATTGGGATTCTTCTCTTTCTCATTGGACTACAACATTATAGGGTTAACATCCAAGCAAAAAGTGCCAAAAAAAGCCTCCAAATGGGACACGTGATCCTTGGACAAATCTCTCAAATCTCTCTAGGATTGGAATTCTTTTCACTTTGGAGACCACCCATTTCGTATATGTCTTTAGGACCATAAATGAAGAATAATCTCGAAAGAGGAGATACAAATAACCCCAAATTATTTGACCGATGAGAGATTTTCGTCGGAAAATGCGACCGTGTGTATGCTCCATCGGACTTTTGCTGGCCGAATTTCCGCCAGGAAAAGATTGAGAGAATGTTCTCAATTTTTCCGACGGAAAAAGTTTCTATCGGAAATTCCGATCGTCTGTACCAATTCTGACATGCAAAATTCCTACGTATGCTCGGAAACCATTTGACGCATGCTCAGAAGCATTGAACTTAATTTTCTCGGCTCGTCGTAGTGTTGTACGTCACCACGTTCTTGACGGTCGAAAATTCAGCAAACTTTTGTGTGACCCTGTGTATGCAAGCCAAGCTTGAGCGGAATTCCGTCGGAAAAACCATCCAAGATTTTTTCGACGGAAAATCCGCTTGTGTGTACGCGGCAAAAGGGTTTTATGCCTTCTCTACACTATCTAAAACAAAAAAAAAAAAAAAAAAAAAAGAAGCTTTATACTGTATAAGCATCCAATTCAGTTCCCCACAAACGCTTAATCTGCAAGCTGAGGTCTGCAGGTATGGACCATAAGGTCTGTTCTTGGATAGAAAACTGGTTACAGGGGCGTGTCCAAAGGGTCGTGATAAATAACCTGTACTCAGACTGGCTCGGAGTAGTAAGTGGGGTACCCTGGGGCTCTATCTTGGGACCAATTCTGTTTATTTTATTCATAAATGATATTGGGGATGGAATAAAAAGCTCAATCTGAGTTTTGCCATCAGTTTTACAAAAATAAGTAGGGCACATCAGGATATGGAAATTATACAGAAAGACCTGAATAAAAAAATTGGGGTGGGCGGCTACATGGCAAATGAGGTTTAATGTGGAGAAATGTAAAGTAATGTACTTGGGGGCTAAAAACATAAAGGCAAGCTACAAACTAGGGGGAGAACATCTGGGGGGGATCAAGGATGGAGAAAGATCTCCTAGTAGATGACAGATTGAGAAATAGCATGCAATGTCAAGCTGCAGCTACCAAAGCTGGCAGAATATTGGCATGCATAAAAAAGGGGATATACTCAAGAGATAAAATGATAGTCCTGCCACTTTATAAAACTCTGGCTAGGCCACATCTGGAGTATTCCGTCCAGTTCTGGTCACCAGTCCTCAGAAGGGATGTGCTGGAGCTGAAGAGAGTCCAGATAAGGGTGTACTGGAGGATCTCCATTACAAGGAACGACTACAAGAACTAAATGTATTCTTGCTGGAGAAGCAAAGCTTGAGAGGGGACATGATAGCGATTCACAAATACCTCAATGGTGATTTCAGCGAAGGAAATAAACGATTCAATCTCAGGGAGTGTAAGAGGACATGGGGCCACACAATGAGATTGGAGGAGAAGCAGTTTAACCTTAAACTGTGCAGAGGGTTTTTCACTGTCAGGGCGATAAGGACCTGGAACTGTCTTCCATAATTGGTGGTTTCAGCGACGAGTATTGATATTTTTAAGAAACTATTGGACGTGCATCTTAACTGCTTGCCAACCAGCCACCGCAGTTGTACTGCGGCAACATGGCTCGGCTGCGCGAATCGACGTTATGTTACGTCGCTCCCTCTGGTGGCCACTAGGGGCACGCACAGCTCGCCCCCCGGAGCCGATGCGAGTGGAGACCGCCAGGCTCCCACGATCACTCGTAACATGACGAGAACTGGGATCTCTGTGTGTAAACACAGAGATCCCGGTTCTCTGTGGGGAAAAGTGACAGATCGTCTGTTCATACAAAGTATAAACAGCGATCTGTCATCTGCCCTAGTCAGTCCCCTCCCCACTTCAGTTAGAACACACACTAGGGAACACAATTAACAGTTGATCGCCCCTAGTGTTAACCCTTACACTGCCAGTGATATTTTTAATGTATCTATTCTATCATTCTCTTCCTTTGTTTCATCTCTGAAATGTAAGCTTTTTTCTGCTGTTCTGACTTCCTGTTCTAGGGTGGCTGTGTTTGCTCTCCATGTCCCTCCTGTGTATCTTTGCGTAGCCACCCTCTCCTGCTTACCCCTGAGATGGACTGCACATCTACATTCAAACACATTCAGCTCTATGGGAATTGCAATACACATAGAGTGGATCATGTGACCAGAAATAACAGCACTGCTTGCTCTACGCTTGTAGCAGTGAGGTGCATTAGTGGTGGATAAGGAAGGTGGCTGTGGGATTACATCACGCTTCTTTTTGAGGATTGCTATGGTATATTTGGGCCTTCCAACACCAGGCTTGCCTTAGGTTTGAGGGCTGCTACCTGGAATGCAGTACACACTTTTTCCAGTTTTGTAGGGTGGACGTGACTGCATTGGTTGATATAAGAACAGAAGGTCCTGGTGGCAGTTGTGTGATTCTGACACTATTTTTGAGGATTTCGGTGGAATCTTTGCCCCTTTTTTTGTTGATGTGCTTGCTATCGCTTTTTTATTTACAGGTTTCTTTTGGACATCCAAAATACTGAAAAATAGAGACCTGTGCCCTCCAATGAATGTTGGAAGAAATTCAGAATTTTTTGTTTGCGTGAAATTTTTTTTTTCTACTATTTCATTGGAGGACACAGCTTTCTTCCTGATATGTTGCTGGCCTTTTGTCACATTTTTATGATGTGCTAGATACGGTTGTTTTAGCCTTCTTATGTTGTTCACTGCTCTTCTATACACTGGGGATTGTGGGGGCACGTGTGCTGACCTACTTGACACTGACATACACTGACCTACCTGACATACACTGACCTACACGACATACACTGACCTACCTGACATACACTGACCTACCTGACATACACTGACCTACCTGACATACACTGACCCACCCGACATACACTGACCTACCTGACATACACTGACCTAGCCGACATACACTGACCTAGCCGACATACACTGACCTACCGACATACACTGACCTACCCGACATACACTGACCTACCCGACATACACTGACCTACATACACTGACCTACCCGACATTCACTGACCTACATGACCTACCTGACCATAATTCAGGTGTCCTCCTGCAGCTCAGCGGCGCGCCCACTACACAGTAGAGTAGACTCCAGAGTCCAGGCAGCCAGAGAGAGCCATGATGAGGAGAGGAGAGCCAGCCACCCGCCCAAGTGCTGAGTTGGGCCACATTGTAATTCCCGCCTTCTGCAGCACCTATGATGGACGTCACGTCCCACGGTCCCGGCATTGGACCAGTGGGACCTCCATCAGCGCTGCAGGCTCCAGAAGGCGGGACCTGCTATCAAACTTGGCCGCGCTTGGAATCAGATCCGTCCCCGCTCAGCGGCGGCACTCGGGGCTAATAATAGAACTGTGCCCACCTGAGACCCGGGGCTTTTTGGGACCCACTTGTGGCTTCAGCCATTGTCAGCCCCCCCCTGCTAAAACCACTGGGGATGGCTATGTCACACATCCCAGGAGGCAGTTTGCACAGGCTACATCAACCCACGCCACGTTTGCACACGTCATCCTTGCCTAGGCCCATATTTAAAGGGGTAGTAAAACCTTGAGAGCAAAAAAAAGGAAATGCCCCCCCAAGGACCCCCCGCCACCCCCCCACATGCTAGTACATTTTGACAGACCTGCCTACAAACTGAAACTGTGCACTGTCAGGGCTCTCCCCGGTCCCCAGCGATTCAATCTTTTCCCCCCGTTTGATTGGCCAGGCCGAAGTGACGTTATTCCCACGCTTGTGCACTGGAATCCGATCGCCATTGAACAGAGTGGCCTGTAAATGTGGTCTGAGTTGCACATGTTCGGCTCAGATCACATTCCTCACTGATTGGCAGAGGGCACATTTATGACAGAAGACCTCTAGGGCAGGGATGGCGAACCTTGGCACCCCAGATGTTTTAGAACTACATTTCCCATGATGCTCATACACTCTGCAGTGTAGGTGAGCATCATGGGAAATGTAGTTCCAAAACATCTGGGGTGCCAAGGTTCACCATCACTGGTCTAGGGTCTCTTCTGTTATAAAGAGCCTGTCTGTCAGTGGATTTTTAAATTTAAGTGATTGTAAAGTCTTGTGTTTTTTTTTTCCTATAAAAATAACAAGCATGTTATACTTAGCTGCTCTGTTGCAGTGGATTTGCACAGAGCAGCCCGGATCCTCCTCTTCTCGGGTCCCTCTTCTGTGATCCTGGCCCCTCCCTCCTGTTTAGTGCCCCCACAGCAAGCAGCTTGCTATTGGGGCACCCGAGTCGAGTCACAGCTCCCTTACCTGTGTTCATTCAGACACGGAGCCCGACCCCGCCCCCTCTATCCCCTGATAGGCTAGCTGACTTTGATTCACAGCAGCGGGAGCCAATGGCTCCGCTGCTGTGTCTTAGCCAATCAGGAGGGAGAATTTCCGATAGCTGAGACACTCGTGGACATCGATGGACAGAGAGGGACCTCAGGTAAGTGTGAGGGGGGGGGGGGGGCTGCTGCACACAGAAGGCTTTTTATTTGAATGCCTTAATGATTACCTCAATCCCTTTAATTACTTTACTACCACCTTTTAAAGTGGTTGTAAACCCTGTACAAACACTTTTACCTACAGGTAAGCCTATATTAAGGCTTACCTGTAGGTGCTTGAAATATCTCTTAAACCTACACGGTTTAGGAGATATTTACGAAAGACCCGAACGCCAATAACTACGGTGTATGCGCCAATTTTATCGGCGCATGCGCACTTTAGAATGGGCACATCGCGCCGTTTCTAATAGGGGTCATGCCGTGACGGGCGGCTCCCACAAATGTGCGGGAGTGACGTCACGCGACTCCGGCCAGTCACAGAGCCGGAGTTCGCAACCCCGGAAAGAAGAGAGGTGAAGATGGATGCTCTCTGCTAGTGGGGACAACGGTTGACAGCGTGGGCTTCGGTTTCAGATAAGTGACACATAATGGGCTACTATGCTTCCTCTTTAAGAGGTTAAAAAAAAGAAAAACATTTTTTTTTTTCCTTTTATATTTTTGCTAATGTGCAAGGGAGGGAGGGGGGGCAAACCAGAGGGAGTACCCTAAAACAAAAGGGGTACAGTTCCCCTTTAAGACACATGCAGCATAAGCTGTTGGAGAGCACGGAAAATGGAGCAATAAAATAATTGTTCACAAAAAAATGGAAATCATGTGATGTAAAGGATAATAGTAGCTAGAAAACTATTTTATCAAAAAATATCTTGTTAATCCAATGGAACAATTTGATGGGAACGTTCTAATGAGATAAAATATTAAAAACTGTAAAACTAATTCAGTGTTCCTTTGTACATTTTTGTGAATTATGCCTTAGTCAGTTCATATATCCCTCGCCCCGCCCCCACCCAGGGGTTCTATAGTTAATGCCAGCAGTGCCAATCATAACACCAGGGGTCAAGTCCTGGGGAAAAAAGTGTGGGAACTCCCACCCAAGATCCACTCCCCCACCAAAAAAAAACAAAAAAAATAATACTCTCATATGCATGAACGCTTCAAAAGTGGTATTTTTCATCCAATTTTCGAATTGTGTGTATGAAGCTTAACTGTTAGTACATAAAAAAAAAAACAATCCTCAATAAACATAAATACGGTAATTCTCTGAATAATCAGCATTCATTCAATTGTGCTTCCATGCAAATGTGAACATCATGTTCTGATCTTTATTGGGGAATTTTATTTTGTATATAGTGTGTTTATGTGGTGAGTTTACACTTTTCATTGAACAGACTTTGGATAACACAGGGTTAAACGGAAAGGTCATAAATGAACTGTACATTATCTGGACAGAAAGCTTGGGGAGATAGTGATGTGTTCCTGCTTAGGAGATGTATGTTAGCTTGGGGGGGGGGGGGCTGAAAACTCTGCAGGGCTCCAACACACACTCGCTGCTATTCCAACCCTTCACATATTTCCACTTAAATTCCCTCCTGGCATTAAACTTTGCCAGGTATTTTGCTCAGCTTACCACCCCAAACTGATGTTCCTCCCTCAGCTCACCTCTCTCTCTGCATGTCTTGTGAGCAGAATAGCTGTGCTCCTCTCTGGGTTCTCTCATCATATGGCACTGAAGATAGAGGAGGGGGGGGGGGGGGGTATTCAGCGGGACACACAGAGCAAGTATGCAGGAGACTGGGGGGGGGGGGGAGATGAGACAGAAAATCAGGAGGGGGCGGCGGGGAGGAGCGCATCATGAGAGGTTTGACTAAATACAATCTCTTAGCAGCAGGGACCTGATCTACCTGTCAGCTAGCTGTGATTGACAGGTAGATCGAAGCGGAAGCTGTCATGGGGCCCCCTACTGGAAATGCCTTAATGGTCAGGTGTGCGGCACTTACTATTGCGAGCTGTGCTGGCAGCTGCTGGTGTAGCACCTGCCACACAGCTCACATACTTCAAAGTCTTGCAGGACACGGCTGCTAATGGGAACTGAGTTCCTGTTGTGGAAAAAGTACAGGAACTCCGTTCCCATGCGTTCCTGCAGGACTTGAGCCCTGCATAACACCATTGTGTCTCTGTGCTCTCAGTATACCGTTCTGTGTCCATCCTATTTCATCATTGTCCTTCAATACATTCCAACACGGACATCTTCATTTACACTGTGTGCATCGTAATGTACAGTGTCCAGAACAGAACAGGGGGGGGCTCCATTTGATCAGGGGATCATCATTCAGCTGCCTTGTTCTCTGTGCTCCCTCCAGTGGTGAGAAGTAGAACTGCACCACCTTAAACTGTTTCTGAGCACAAGAACAAAAATGTAATATACTGCAGCTTGCCAGTCCTTAGCTGTGGTGACTGCGCTAGTGACTATTTTTTTTTTCCCCAGAAAAATACCTATAGACAATGTCCGATCTTTTGTCTTTGTAACTTCCTGTGAACCGTAATCTTAAACAGTGTTATCAGAATTGGCTTTATTACAGCTTTCTGGGGGGAAACACAACAGCTACTCTCAGAACTAGCGGGAACACAGATCCCTAATTCCCCGAAGTCTTTCCTACTGGGACTGATGCCCCCACACATTCCTAAACACACCAAAAAGCTGCTCAGCCATGTCCTAACAGCCGCACGGTGCCTGGTCGCTCTTTGCTGGAAACGGCAAAACCCACCCTCCCAATCAGAACTATACGCTAGAATAAAGGATGTAGAACTGATGGAAAAGATGACAGCCAGGATACAAGATAGACTTGAAATACACGATAAGGTCTGGGAGGACTGGCGTAAATTTGAGGGTCCGCCCGGAGCCGATGGTCGAGCCACATCACCACCCCCTTCCCCCCTTCCTCCCCTACCTCTCTCTTCTTCTTCTCCCCCACCAACTGTGTCTTCTCACACCTTCTCTGCCCCCACTTAGACTGGGAAGAGAACCGAGTTATAAACGTATTGTTTTTTGAAAGTTTACATATACTACTGAATAACGACACTAAGTTTGCTGTTTTAAAAATGTATCTTATCTATATTACCGAACCCGATTGGGTACAAACGTTGCTATATGGAAGATACCATAACGCTGTACTGTTACTTCTTTGTTTTCTTGTAAAATAATAAAAAAGTTAATTGAGAAAAAAGAATTGGCTTTATTGGCCAAGTATGTACAGCTTTATTTGTATGTTTGTCCATGAAGACCAAGCTGTCCCATAAATGTAACATTGACAGGGATCGGACATACCATATAACACAGCAAGAGGTGCTGGAGCAGTGTTTTTTTATTATGAAACCGTATAACCATACAGGTTACGGTGAGAAGGGAGTTAAAGTGGTTCTAAAGCCTAAAGGTTTTTTAAGTTAATGCATTCAGGGGTCCGGCGGGGTACCCCAGAAGAAGAGGATCAGGGCTGCTCTGTGTAAAACCATTGCACAGAGCAGGTAAGTATAACATGTTTATTATTTTTTTATTTTTTTTTTGAAAAAGAACCTTTATTATAACTTTTAAGGAATATAAAAGCCATCCAACCAAACTCGTGCATAAAGGCTTTTTAAAACCGAGGATGTTCACATGACTCTTTCCATCACATAGTCCGAAAAAAATAAAATAAATGATTCTTCATGTCAGGACAGAGAAATGATATGGCAGAGCCATGCAGATAATTTCTTTAACTCTTTCAGCCAAATTTGCATCCAGAACTGCTGGTGTATAGTGATATATACACTCACCGGCCACTTTATTAGGCACACCTGTTCAATTGCTTGGTAACGCAAATTGCTAATCAGCCAATCACATGGCAGCAACTCGATGTATTTAGACATCTAGACTTTCTGTCCGCTTTGAGATCATAGTGAACCCCTAGCTGAATAAGGTCAGGTTCTGTATGGAGATGGAAGGATAAAGACACCAATAGCTCCCAGTATGTCAGACAAGCGTTCCTGTATATTTCTGCTTGCAGTAGATGGAATTCTCTTCTCAAATCCCCTGTGCATAAATCCCTAGCTAAAGAGAAGAGAACACCCCCATTACTATATTTACACCCTCCCTCCAGGATGCAGTGATATTGAAAAAAAAAAAAAAAAAACGCATACAGATAGTGGTTAATGAAGCATCTGCTTTACAAATAAGGGCAGATTTGCACTTCAGAGCCTATGGAAAAGTGGGGGCTGCAGTTTGATGTGGGAAAACGGAAGTGAAAATCAACCAATCACATTTTCCTGGAGCAAGCTTGCCCATGTTCATCGAGGGACCTTTAATTATATGAACAACCCACCCAATGGGGAGATCATGGTCTAATGTTTATAGGTAGAGTAAGAATATAAGTTACAATGATTAAAAGCCAATTCATTTTTAAGGTATCAAGGGAATCAATAGAATATTTGGGGGGGGGGGGGGGGAGACAGAAAATGGCACACACAGCAGACTTCCTGTATTGTGGACACTTTATCAGGAGACACTTGGGCCCCTTTCATACTGGAGCGGTGCAGGCGCCGGCGGTAAAGCAGCACTATATCTTAGTGCTGCTTTACCGTCATTTTAGCGGCGCTATTCGGCCGCTAGCAGGGCGGTTTTAACTCCCTCTAGCGTGCGAAAAATGGTATAGCCGTGCTGCCCCATTCATTTCAATGGGCAGGAGTGCTTTAGGAGCGGTGTATACACCGCTCATTCACCGCCAAAAAGATGCTGCTTGCAGGTTTTTTTTTAATAGCCAGCCTAAGACTGGAAAGTCAGCTTAAGGCCACTGTCACACTGGGGCGGTGGGTGCGTCGACGGTAAAGCACTGCTATTTTTAGCGGTGCTTCACCGTCAAATTCGCAGTGCTATTCGGCTGCTAGTGGGGCACTTTTACCCCCCACCAGCGATGCTGCTAGCAGGACTTTTTTTTGTGTCTTGCCAGCGCACCACTCCAGTGTGAAAGCCCTCGGGGCTTTTACATTGGAGAGACAGCAGCGGCTGTTTCAGGGCGCTTTTCAGGCGCTATTTTTAGCGCTGTAGCATCTGCAAAGCACCCCCGTGTGAAAGGGGTCTAAAGTTTTTTTGTCAAAGCTTAATTGAACAAGCTGAAGTTATAAGCTGATTGGCTACCATGCACAGCGGCACCAGATTTTGCACTCTTCAGTTTTAGTAAATGAACCTCTGTGTCTTTTCCAAAGATTTCTCTGTCACAGATATGATACTGTACAGGCAGGTCATCAATATTTGCTAATTGATTCTCTGAGTTCCTGTCTTTGGAATCTCCCCCATTTCTTGACTATTGTACTTTAACATCGGTCATCATCATTATTTTTTTTATGGGTCAGTCCACCCAAAACTGATATTCTGTCAGTATTCCAGGCTCTACATTCCTCTTTGCCATGGAACGGCTGAAGGGAATAGTAATTCTCCTTTGTCATGGGTGGCATGTGGGTGAAGTTGAGAACTCCAGATGCATCGAGACAGTAGGAGACCTGAGATGATTCCCCCAGCATTTGCACAAAGCTGATCTATGTTTCAGGTGGCACTACCTCTTTAATCCATCTACACCTAGTACAGTGATGGCGAACCTTGGCACCCCAGATGTTCTGGAACTACATTTCCCATGATGCTCATGCATTCTGCAGTGTAGATGAGCATCATGGGAAATGAAGTTGGGGTGCCAATCTGGGGTGCCAATGTTCGCCATCACTGACCTAGTAGGACATGTTCAGTCTCTTTCTGACGCTTCTTTTCTTCTTTGTTTCCCACTTGTGACGTCCGGAGGAGGAGCAGAAACAGGCAGTAAGTTGGTGCATGAAGTCCCATGTGCTAGAAGATAGTTTACCATGTGTCATCTCTATTTGCTATCCCTGCATGCCAATCCCAGCCAATACTAACTAATGAAAAAAATGTCCTTCCCCCTCGCCTTACACACTGTTATAAAGTGGAACTCCAGACAAACCTAAAGAAAAAAGCTAAAACGCCCCCTTTGAACTGTAATATTGACTAAAATTCATTAAAGTGTATGTCAAGCCAAAGACCTTTTTTCTCGTTTTACGTTAGAGTGGGGAAAGATGAGAACTCCTGTTGTGTCCGTTACAGAAATTTACCCCTGAGAAAATCTGCAACACAGAAATAAAAAGCTGACGCGTTTTAGCCTTCACCTGTTTTTTTTAAATTATACTAAAGATTGGTTCCTATCCCTCTCCACTCTGTCCTAAACTAAGAATGAAATCTTAACGCGTTTGTTAAATAACGTTAATACAAATAGATGTCTTTATATTAACTGCCTGCCATGCACCAGAAATCCGTCTGGATGTAGTAAGGGCAGTACTAGGTGCCATATGGGTTCTACAGCCTGGTATATTGTTGTCATCCAAACATTTTTTCCAAATTGGTGCTGGAGGGATAGGTATTGTTTATCCCTACATATTTTTTGGTTCTAATTTTGCCTTTCGTGTGCTTCTTCCTTGAAAATAGTTGCTCACAAATATAGGTGCTGCCAAAAATTCATGGCATGAATAAAGTGTGATTGTGAAGATAACAATCCAGTAAAGAGATACTTACAAATTTTTCTTCATCCGCATGTGTTCACTAAAGCCCCATACACACGGTCGGACTTTTTCATGGATTCTGTCCGATCGGACAATGTTGTTGAAAAATCAGACCGTGTGTATGCACCATCGGACAGTGTACGTCGGATTGTCCGACGGACAAAGTCTTATCTCCTGCTGGAAAGATTTGCCGACAACACGGTCCGATCACACCAAATCCGATCGTGTGTACGGTTGTCCGACCGGACAAAGTGCTACGCATGCTCAGATCACATTACAAGACCCAAGCTATTGGCTACTAGCCTCTACGTAGTCCCGTCGTAGGCAACAAACGTCACCACGTTCAGAATGATCGGATTTTCCGACAACTTTGTCCGACCGTGTGTACGCAAAACCAACATCAGACAAAGTATGACGGACAGGATCCGACCGACCTGGTCCGCGGATTGTCCGACCGTGTGTATGGGGCTTTAGTGTAAACACCTTTTTATTTAAAACGATTTTATGTTGGGCCGCATTCATAGTCATCTAGGGCCACAGGTTGGACACCCCTGATTTAGACTCTATTAATTACAAGGCTGGTTAAATACAAAAATTTCCACAAAGTTTATAGATGGAGTTCTGCTTTAACTTGCATCTACAGCAATCAGAATTCATACCTCTACTTGTTCCAGAATCATCTAACACTTCTTTTGGGCGTCGCCTTCCCATTACCTCGTACTAAACACACGTGGAGGTAAAAAACCTTCCAGTGTGACCAGAGAGAAGTTCAGTAATTTCTACTCTATGTAAGTGTTTTGCTTGCGGGGTTGCCCACCCCTCAGTTTGGCTGCTTTTGGACATCCTGAACGTGTAAAGCCCCATACACACGCGCGGATTATCCGAGGACCAGGTCCGTCGGATCATGTCCGTCGTACTTTGTCCGATGTTGGTTTTGCGTACACACGGTCGGACAAAGTTGTCGGAAAATCCGATCATTCTGAACGTGGTGACGTTTGTTGCCTACGACGGGACTACGTAGAGGCTAGTAGCCAATAGCTTTGGTCTTGTAATGTGATCTGAGCATGCGTAGCACTTTGTCCGTACACACGATCGGATTTGGTGTGATCGGACCTTGTTGTCCAAAAATCTATCCAGCAGGAGATAGGACTTTGTCCGTCGGACAATCCGACGTACACTGTCCGATGGTGCATACACACGGTCGGATTTTTCGACAACATTGTCCGATCGGACAGAATCCATGCGAAAATCCGACCGTGTGTATGGGGCTTTAGACTTTTGTGACCCTCAATGAATGGGAAATAAAATAGTATTTTGTGTTCAGTTTAAAATCCTATTTTTGGAGTCCATTGAGGGATGCAGGTCCCACCCCTCTTTGTTTATGATTATGTTCTTTGTACTGCTTTGTTAGAACTGCTGGTAGTGAGACTGATAATTATGGGCTGGTCTACAGTTTTTATATGCCAATCCTCTTGTAGGCAGCAGTATAACCTGAAGGTTTAAAGGATAAGTTCACCTTTTAATAAAACAATTTAAAAAAATGCACATTTTTTTTCAGGTAAAAAATATGCATTTATTTATGTTAGAAGCTCAATGAACTACCTAAAGCGCTCAACAGCACCTTGGTAGTTCATTGAGAACTACAACCTGACAGACGCAAAGGCTGTGGGCATAGGCGTGCGCACAGGGTGTGCCAGGTGTGCCTAGGCTCACCCTAATCACCCCATGTGCATTAGCGTTATCCAGGGACAGCATCAGGTGGGTGGTTGAGGGTGCCATTGACCAGTGTAAATGCCCTCATTTTATTAAAGGCTAGGTTCAACAGCAGGAACACGTTACACCCGTATATTTAGGGCGTAACGTAATATGCTCCCTATCAACTGTCTCCCACCACCAGAGCCTCCTTTCTGTGACAGCAGGTGGCGTTCATGTGTGTTTGAGAGTTGGGGAGCACACCCTAATGCAATAGGCTGCGCACACTGGGTACTAGTAGTTTTCACATTCACAGAACAATGGATTGGAGGGGTGCTGAGGCTTGTGCATCTGTAACATGTTACACCCGGACTATGGGTATAACATAAGTACAAAATGTGAACTTATCCTTTTAATGCCCCGTACACACGGTCGGAAATTCCAACCACAAAATCCGTCAGACTTTTTCCGCCGGATTTGGTCCGACACTGGTGTTGCATACACACGGTCGGACAAAGTTGTCGGAAAATCCGATTATTCTGAACGTGGTGCCGTTTGTTGCGTACGACGGAACTACGTAGAGGCTATTAGCCAATAGGTTTGGTCTCCTAATGTGATCTGAGCATGCGTGGCACTTTGTCTGTCGGAATTCTCTACACTCGATCGGAAAAAGTCCGATCGGATTTTGTTGTCGGAAAATTTGAGAGCAGGATCTCAAATTTTTTCCGTCGGAGATTCCGACGGAAAAAGTCCGATGGAGCCCACACACGGTCGGATTTTCCGACAACATGGTCCGATCGGACATTTTCCGTCGGAAATTCCAACCGTGTGTACAGGGCATAAGACTGCCTGTATCACTCAACAGACAGTTTATGGTGAGTACACATAGTTTTTCTATTTTCAGCATTAGGCAGCTTACGCAATGCTTCAGCGTTATACTTTACATACGTTATACTGATATACTTCTCTCTGCAGCCAAGTACACATGTTTTTACAATTTTTTTCAGTTGAAACCATTGTCTTGATTGCACTTAGAACTTGCACATGTTCAGTTGAAAGAAATTGTCCCTGGTGATAGTTAAGTGCTAGAATGTAGTGGCGCTCCCCGTGTTATAATAAAAACCATGATTCTTGTTGGTGACATCCAATGGGGTCGTTTTATCCCGGAGCTCTACAGAAAACAGACCTGTATCCTCATCGGCTGCAAATGCCGTTGGGTTTGTCTGCTCTGCATGACTTGCACAGATGAGATGACTTATTGAAATTCACCCACGGTGGAGAGCACACCTGGAATTGTTCAGCATTTAATGAATGAATGCGAGGGTGAAACCTGAACACCGCCTACAAAATCCTTTCATCCTCGGCCAAACGTCTCCCGGCCCAGCTAACATTTTAACAGATTGTGAAAGCTCCAGTTAGCAGTCAGGTGTTTGGCAGAAGGCTGCAATAAAACCAGGCTGACTCTTTTTTCCTAAAATAGCATTTCTGTGCACTTTGAAAGGCCATCTCTGCCTTGTCTGCTTAGAACAGCTTCTGAGCATTGATGAATGGTAAAGCACTTTATCTGATATCTACCCAATTTATATTTTATCTTGATGTGACTTACCTGTAGGTTACGGGTCGCCCCCATCTCTTCAAATTCACCGATGGAATCTGTGCACTCAAATGAGAAAGAGATTAAAGTGACACTAAACATTGGTTAAAAAAACGATTTCAAGTATGTATTCTTAACCACTTCCATACCGCACATAGTCAAAGGACGTCCTTGACTTTGTGCGGGCAGGACTGAACTTACCATTGGGCTTGACCGCCCAATAGGGGGCCCCGCGGGCCCCTCCAAGATACATAGCTGAGTGTATTTGGCTCCGCTCACAGTCACGCCCAGTCACCCCTATGATGGACGTAACACAGGGACTGGGCGTGAATTTGAGCCGAGCCGAGTACACTCTGCGAGAGGACCCGAGAGCCGTCGAGAGCCACAGAGAGGACCCGAGAGCTGCCGAAATACAGAGGACTCTGTATCTCGGCAGCGTCATTTTTAAACTTCAAGACTGCAATGACAAGGCTACACTGACAAAGCTGCAAATGTCACTGATAAGGCTGCATTAATGGGCATTTAAATACGTTTTTTCCATAAACTTCAATCGTAAACTTGGGATGCGTGTTATATGCCGATAAATATGGTAATGTATAGAAGGTAGGGCCCGAAAGTGACTCAAGCCCGGGGGCCCCTACCACCCTAAGTCCTGCCCTGTGTGCGGGATATCTGAATATGCAGCTACAGGCATCATTCGGATATCAATCTTTCCAGCCGGCGATTCTGTGCACGATAAGAACGATCATTGCGGGAGTTCCGCCGATTGATCGTTCTTATAGGCGACGGGAGGGGACGTCCCCCCTCCCGCCGCCATCCGGTGCTTCTCCGGGCTCTCCCGTGTCATCGGGGGCCTGGAGAAAAAATCGTCCGGTGACGACCATAGAGATTTCCGGTCATCTCTATAAACATCAGAGGCCTGGGCATGATGTTATGACGAGAGCGCTGAAAGCTGAAAATTGGGCTGGGAAGGAAGGGGGTGAAAGTGCCCGGTATTGTAGTGGTTAATCTCTGTGTATCATCTGAGGTCAGTCACTTCACTGGGTATATGTGAGGGTTTACAACCACTTTAACTCATTTTAACCACTTGACCACTGGGCAGTTAAACCCCCTTCCTAACCAGACCAATTTTCAGCTTTCGGTGCTCTCACACTTTGAATGACAATTACTCAGTCATGCAACACTGAACCCAAATTAATTTTGTGTCCTTTTTTTCACACAAATAGAGCTTTCTTTTGGTGGTATTTAATCACCGCTGGGTTTTTTATTTTTTGCGCTATAAATCAAAAAATACTGAAAATTCGGTAAAAAAAAGAATTCTTTGTTTCTATTAAAAATTATGGCAGAGTATTGGCAGAGTATTGGCAAATATTGCAGTGTTGCACAGTGGTGGCAGAGTATTGCACAGTGGTGGCAGAGTATTGCACAGTAGTGGCAGAGTATTGCACAGTATTGGCAGAGTATTGCACAGTGGTGGCAGAGTATTGCACAGTGGTGGCAGAGTATTGCACAGTGGTGGCAGATTATTGCACAGTGGTGGCAGAGTATTGCACAGTGGTGGCAGATTATTGCACAGTGGTGGCAGAGTATTGCACAGTGGTGGCAGAGTATTGCACAGTGGTGCAGCAGAGCATTGCACAGTGGTGGCAGAGCATTGCACAGTGGTGGCAGAGTATTGCAGGCATTGACCAGCGCTGTGGGCACTACACATCCAGCCCACAGCGCTGGTCCCGTCTCTCCCCCATTCCGCTTCTCCCCTCTCACTGTACCAATCGGTACAGAGAGGGG
Organism: Lithobates sylvaticus; assembly: GCA_028564925.1. NCBI lineage: Eukaryota > Metazoa > Chordata > Amphibia > Anura > Ranidae > Lithobates > Lithobates sylvaticus. The sequence goes on from CM053028.1 coordinate 523,936,303, forward strand.
AGGGAGGAACCGGCGTCATGACGTGATGCCAGTTTGTGTACATGTGATCGCTCCGTCATTTGACGGAGCGATCACGTGGTAAACGGCCGCTCTCATTGGCTGTTTATCGTGATCCGTGATGCGGTCACGGATGTTCCCTAGTGCGCGCCACAGGGGGCACGCGGGAGCAAGTTTCTGGGAGGACGTCCGTAGGACGTCCACTCAGGATAAGCTGACCGCGCTGTAGACGTCTTTCGACTATGGCGCGGTCGGCATGTGGTTAAAGAACCTTCTATTGCCCCCACCTCCTCCCAAATTCCTATTTTTCTTTTTTCTGTAATCTGACTTCCTGTTAGACGGTGGTGCTACTTTCATTCTCCATGCTCTTATTTGTATGTAAGTACATAGCCACCCTCTCTTGCTCACACCCAAGATAGACTATGGTATTTGTAGTGTGCATACATCAGAAACAAACATTTGCCACCAAACTTGCCTAGCAAGAGCACAACAGCAGCGAAGTCATCCAATGTGTTCCCACACCAAATCTGCGAACAAACTATATACAAAAAGATGGCAACCACCCCAATCTATAACTAGTCTTTGCTAGGGAGGTGCACATGGAAGGGCAACGCACATCACAAACAAACTAAAATTTCCCAGCACACTTACCAGCTAGCCTGCAAACAAATCAAATTGACTAACAATTCACGTTAAAAAAAGAGGGTTTCGTTGCACATATTTGCAAATATAGTGCCTTGAAAAAGTATTCATACCCTTGACATTTTCCACATTTTGTCATGTTCCAACCAAAAACGTAATTGTATTTTATTGGGATTTTATGTGATAGACCAACACAAAGTGGCACATAATTGTGAAGTGGAAGGAAAATGATAAATGGTTTTCATTTTTTTTTACAAATCTGTGAAAAGTGTGTGGGGTACATGTGTATAGCGCCCCCCCGAGTCAATACTTTGTAGAACCACCTTTCTCTGCAATTACAGCTGCAAGTCTTTTTGGGGATGTCTCTACCAGCTTTGCACATCTAGAGAGTGACATTTTTGCCCATTCTTCTCTGCAAAATAGCTCAAGCTCTGTCAGATTGGATGGAGAACGTCTGTGAACAGCAATTTTTAAGTCTTGCCACAGATTCTCAATTGGATTTAGGTCTGGACCTAGACTGGGCCATTCTAACACATGAAAATGATTTGATCTAAACCGTTCCATTGTAGTTCTGGCTGTATGTTTAGGTCGTTGTCCTGCTGGACGGTGAACCTCTGTCCCAGTCTCAAGTCTTTTCCAGACTCTTAACAGGTTTTCTTCTAAGATTGCCCTGTATTTGGCTCCATCCATCTTCCCATCAACTCTGACCAGCTTCCCTGTCCCTGCTGAAAAAAAGCAACCCCACAACATGATTCTGCCACCACCATGTTTCACGGTGGATATGGTGTGCTCAGGGTGATGTGCAGTGTTCGTTTTCTGCCACACATAGCGTTTTGCTTTTAGGCCAAAAAGTAAAATTTTGGTCTCATCTGACCAGAGCACCTTCTTCCACATGTTTGCCGTGTCCCCCTCTTGCAAACTGAAAACGGGACTTCTTATCGCTTTCTTTCAACAATGACTTTCTTCTTGTCACTCTTCCATAAAGACCAGATTTGTGGAGTGCAAGACTAATAGTTGTCCTGTGGACAGATTCTCTGAAGCTCCTCCAGAGTTACCATGGGCCTCTTGGCTGTTTCTCTGATTAATGCTCTCCTTGCCCGGCCTGTCAGTTTAGGTGGACGGCCAGGTCTTGGTAGGTTTGCAGTTGTGCCATACTCTTTTTATTTTCAGATGGTGGATTGAACAGTCCTCTGTGAGATGTTTAAAGCTTGGGATATTTTTTTATAGCCTAACCCTGCTTTAAACTTCTCCACAACTTTATCCCTGACCTGTCTGGTGTGTTACTTGGCCTTCATGATGCTGTTTGTTCACTAAGGTTCTCTAACAAACCTCCTGAGGGCTTCACAGAACAGCTGTATTACTACTGAGATTAAATTGCACACAGGTGGACTCTATTTACTAATTAGGTGACTTCTGAATGCAATTGGTTCCACTAGATTATAGTTAGGGACATCAGAGTAAAGGGGGCTGAATACAAATGCACGCCACACTTTTCACATATTTATTTGTAAAAAATGTTGAAAACCATTTATCATTCTACTTCCACTTCACAATTATGTGCCACTTTGTGTTGGTCTATCACATAAAATCCCAATAAAATACATTTTTGGTTGTAACATGACAAAATGTGGAAAATCTCAAGGGGTATGAATACTTTTTCAAGACACTGTACATACAATGGGAGCATGGAGCGTAGTGCCTCAGTTCAACAGGGAGTCAGATTACAGCAATTAAAAAAAAAAAGAAGGAATTTGGAGGCGGTGGGGGCAATCAAAGGTACTTTTTTTTTTTTTTTTTTGTTAAATTGATTGTAAACCCTCACAAATACCCAGTATAGTGACTGACCTCAGGTGATACACAGAGATGAAACAAATCCTCCTACATAATTTGTACCTGTTTATCTGCTGTTCTCTTCTCTTCATCTGTTCAAAGTGCTGAATTTATAAAGCTTGTATGCGAGTTTAAAAAAAAAAAAAAGAAGGGGGGACAGAGAGCTGGTTACACTCTGCAGAGCTCAGTGAGAAGAGCTCCAATAGCTGATTGGAGATAACACGCAGGGACAGGCCCCTGCGCACAGGAGCAGAGCTGAGGCTGTCAATCACCTGGAACTCCCTCCCCTGTCACCATTTTTCTTTTGGTGTCAGGAAAACTTGTCAGAAATGATTTATGCTGATAGCAGAGGAACAAAGCAGCAGATTACACACTATAGAGGGATATGCTTTGTTCATATTTTATGTCTGAGGTTTACACCCACTTTAAAGAGAGGTAATTCTGGAGGCCTGGAATGGGTGGACACACCTTTGTAAAGTTCTCGGCCAAGACAGATAAGGAGCCTTGCTGTACTATATCCATATCTATATAGATATCTCTATTCTATAGATCTGGTTTAGGATTCAGGCCATTTTCCCATGGTTTAGCATAACCCCCACAATGCATTGCATATCTCCAGGATGGAGACTGTCTCAGTTTGGGAAATGTGCCAGCTCTCTCAGCCTCCATCTGTGTTTTATTATGAGCGGTAGTAGCATTTGTGTGTTTATTTTCCTTTATTTCCCTTTTCGTAGTAATCTGGGAATCTGTGGCACAGCACTGAAAATCTGTACATTGTAATCTCCGCATGTTCATTGTTCCTCATTAATGAGTTCCTGCCAGATATTCAGAAATCAGGTTTACTTATGCATTCCTTTAAAGGTCCTGAAATGTTATTCTCTGGCTATGGCAGTTTGTACCTAAATTCTGTCTTCATACCAGCGTCGGCCCGTGCATTAATGCACGGGCGCCCCCTCTCTCCTGCCACCCCCTCTAGCACCATTAGGTAGGCAGGTGGTTTTGAAGCACCTGATTAGAGCCATAGGCGTCCAAAAAGGTGACCTTCAAGCACTCGGCTGTGTTAAAAAAAGCGAATGAATATTCACTTTCCTAACACTAAATTGCCTCTCCGCCAATCAGGTGCTCGGATCTGTTATCCGTCACCTGATTGGCTGAAACGACAGGCGCTGTGATTGGACGCTAGGTGTCCCATCATAGCACAGGACGGGAAGAGAGGACGGGAGAAGACATCGAGGAGCTGTCCCACCGAGACAGGTAAGTACAGACGGCGGGGGGCACACTGGCAGCATTTGATATGGCACAGTGGCTGCGTTTGATATGGCACAGTGGCTGCATTTGATATGGCACAGTGGCTGCGTTTGATATGGCACAGTGGCTGCATTTGATGGGGCACAGTGGGAACAATTGATGTGCACAGTGGTGGCAATTGAGGGGCACAGTGGCGGTCCATAGTCAAATTCCCCCTTACCCCTGCTGCCCAGGCCCCCCGGTATTGCACCTCTCCTTCTTTGCACAGCGCTGCCGGTTTCATCTCCTCTTCCTCCCACCAGTTTTCAGCTGCTACAGGGGGGGGCCACAGGGTATCTGTTCTACTAATGCCCCCAGCACATCAATCACCCCTCCTATAGAATATCTCCTTCCCCCTACTGCCTCTCCAGCAGCACTGACAGCTTCTTCTCCTCTCCCTCCGGCTGGCTGCTGCAGGGTACAGGGATCACTTCAGGATGGAGGCTGTAGTGGGCTGCGATCCATCTACGATCCATCCATGGGCTGGGGGGTTGGTGGGAGCGGGGTGTCCCGCGATCCATCCGTGGGGGGGGTGGGGGTTGTGTGAGCAGGGTGTCACTGGCCGCATTTGATGGGCACACTGGCAGCATTTGATGGGCACACTGGTAGCATTTGATGGGTACACTGGTAGCATTTGATGGGCACACTGGCAGCATTTGATAGGCACACTGACAGCATATGATGGGCAGACTGGCAGCAATTGATGGGCAGACTGGCAGCATAAGATGGGCACAGTGGCAGCGTTTGATGGGAACAGTGGCTGCAATTGATGGTACAGTGGCAGCGTTTAATGGGCATCGTGGCAGCATTTGATGGCACAGTGGCAGCGTTTGGGCACAGTAGTAGCATTTGATGGGCACAGTGGCTCCAATTTATGGCACAGTGGCAGCATTTGAAGGCACAGTGGCTGCGTTTGATGGGCACATTAGCAGCATTTGATGCGCACAGTGACAGCGTTTGGGCACAGTGGCTGCAATTGATGATTTTTTTTTTCAACATTTTTTTGCGCCCCCCAAAACATTTGAGCACCAGCCGCCACTGGTGGTGGCGTGACAATAATGTGAATATGGTCCCAGAGGAGAGGCATGGTTGTAAGATGTAATTACGGTAGCCTTTAAAAAAACCTTTAAAGCGGGAAAGTGATAACTATACAAAGAGGCAAAGATTTCAAAAGCCATTAACAAAGTGGTAAAATGAATGTACAATCTGCAAATCACATGTTTGTTCTATATAAAGAAAAATATAGAAAAAAAGATATAAAGAAAAAGAGAGAAAAAGAGCTTAAAGCCCAACTCAGAGAAACTGCTTTTTAAGGTCTCCGGGGCATGGAAAAGAATATACAACAAAAAATAGTGATGTGCTGTGACATTGTCTCAATAAATATGTGAACATCAATCCAAAAAAATAAACCGTAAAAAAATATATGATTATAAATACTTAAGGTTGTCAAATGTATCTCAATTATTGTGTCAATTTGAATAGTATATGTTCACATTAAATGTATACATTCAGATCACAATTCACCTTACATGTGCTAAGACAGCATACATCATCATAAAAAATCATAAAAACTCCATCCATGTGTAAAACCCATATACTATATTAAACATAGTCCATAAGCAGTGTGTCCGAACCAAAGATCCCCACTTCTTCCACCTCACATTCAAAACTCCTGAAAGACAATAGAATACTAAAGTTCCGAACAATTCTCATATGACGGAATACATCTTCGGAGGTGATGTAATGTATTCTTTCCTTTCTGAGCATGCGTGATCTTGGTCACACAATTTTTTTTTCCGTACAAATACTATACCAATTACATGATATGTTCTGTTATTGTACAGGAAAAATGTGTGCTTGTCCTTTGGATAATTTCACATGAACTGTCGTGATCGGCTCTCGAAAGCTGTGTACTAATAATCAGATTATCGAACGATTGATCTGAAATCTGTATTTTTCATCTGATTTTCTTATTGTGTGTATTAGAATGGGACCTACATGCTAATATAGGTCACCAGTGCATTCCCCACAGCCGCACAGCGTACCAAATAGATGACCTACAAAAATTCCCAGCCACTTACCAGCCAGCCTGCAACAAACTGAATTAATCCTAATAGTTCACATTAAAACAAGGGGTTTCGTTTGCACACATTTTCAAATATATGTGTAGGCCACAAAGGCCACATCACAGCACCCCAGTGTACTGCGAAGGGACTCACTGGATACCTTTGCTGCCATTGTGCTATTGCTGGGTGTCCAGTGCATCCCTGTACTTTTTATGGAGGTATAGGCTCCCTTCAGGCATAATCTATCCATTAATATTTATGTGCTCCGACTTTGGAGACTCAAAACTTTTAGAGCTGGTTCACACAGGGGCAGCACGACTTGCAGGCCGACTCTGTGAGGCGACCTGCACACGACTTCAGCAGCGGCTTGAAAAACGACTTCTGTATAGAAATCAATGCAAGTCGCATGAAGTCGCCCCCATTTTTCTAAGTCGGAGCGACTTGAGTCGTTCCTATTAGAATGGTTCCATTGTACAGAACGGAACGCGACTTGTCAGGCGGCTAAGTCGCCTGACAAGTGGCCCCTGTGTGAACCGGGTCTTAGAGTTAGGACCTCAGTATACTGGGGTGCTGTAACATGGCCCCTGCAGCTTACTCATATATTTTGCAAATGTGTACAAACTAAACCCCAGGTTTTAAAGCGGAGTTCCAAAAGTGGAACTTCCACTTTTTTGCTTCCTCCCCCCCTCATGTGCCACATTCAGCACCTTTTAAAGGGGAAGTGGGGAACGGGGACCTGTTTTTCAAAGGTCCCCACTTCCAGGGACGGAGTTCCAAGTTCCAGTTTTGGAGCTTTAAAACCTAGGGTTTAGTTTGCAGAAGTTCCGCCTCCTTCCTCCGCTGCCGGGCAAAATAGAAGGCGCAGGGCGCTTTGCGCATTGCCAGTAGGGAACCGTCTGTGAAGCCGAAAGGTTTCCCTTAGGCCGGCTTCACACCGGGGCGGTGCGGGCGGCGACGGTAAAGCAGCGCTATATTTAGCGCTGCTTTACCGTCGTTTTAGTCGCGGTATGTGGCCGCTAGCGGGGTGGTTTTAACCCCCGCTAGCGCCGAAAAAGGGTTAAAACCCCCCCGCAAAGCGCTGCCCCATTGATTTTCAATGGGTAGGAGCGGTGAATATACCGCTCCTTCGCCGCTCCAAATATGCTGCTAGCAGGACTTTTTTTACCGTCCTTCGGCTTTCACACTGGAGTGAAAGGACCGGCTTTTTTCAGGCGCTATACAGGCGCTATTTTTAGCGCTGTAGCTCCTGAAAAACCCCCCAGTGTGAAAGGGGCCTTAGCGGAGATGGCGGCGGCAGCACCCGACAGCCAATCCGAAGATTGGCTGGGGCGCCGACATCGCGGGCTCCTTGGACAGGTAAGTGCCCATATATTAAAAGTCAGTAGCTTCAGTATTTGTAGCTGCTGACTTTTCATTTTTTTTGTCCCCAGGCTGGAACACTGCTTTAACGTGAACTGTAAGGACAATTCGGTTTCTTGCAGGCTGGCTGGTAAGTAGGCCAGCAATTTTTCTTTGTTGTTTTTTGAAATGCATCGCCCTTCCATGTGCTCCTTGCTGCAAAGTTATAGGTTGGGGTGGTTGCCATTTGTTTGTACTGTGTACAAATTGATGCAAGGACTTCCCAATCTTCATCCAGTTTTTTAGGGTTATGCCGCGTACACACGATCAGAAATGCCGCCAGCAAAACTCTGATGAGAGCTTTTTGTTGGAAAATGCGACTGTGTGTATGCTCCATTGGTCTTTTGCTGGCGGAATTCCAACCAGCAAAAGATTGAGAGCATTTTCTCAATTTTTCAGTTGGGAAAAGTTTCTATCCGAAAATGCAATCGTCTGTATGGAATTCGGACGCGCAAAAAAATCACGGATGTTTGGAAACAATTTGACGCATGCTCGGAAGCATTGAACTTAATTTTCTCGGCTAGTCGTAGTGTTGTACGTCACCACGTTCTTGATGGTCGAAAGTTCATAGAACTTTTGTGTGATCGTGTGTATGCAAGACAAGCTAGAGAGGAATTCCGTCGGAAAAAACATCCAAGATTTTTCAGACAGAAATTCCGCTCTTGTGTACGGGGCATAACTGTCCATTTAAGAAGTCCACTCGGTACTCTCACTCAAACGTTCAGGGCCGCTATATATTCATTGGCAAAGCAAAGGGTTGCTTTAAATTTTTAAATGTGTATATTGATCTAAATTAAATGACCTAAAGAGAGCCTGTCATATCTTTGTCAGTTCACAGATACAAAGCAACTGGTATGCATGTTCCATAGTCCTTTAGGCCTCATGCTGGTTTCATGGTGCCCATTCAGCTTCACAGCAATGAATGCCAGCACCTAAGAAGCAGGGGAAGTTAGATGACTAGAAATGGTCATGTCTGGTCAGATTTATTATTATTATACAGGATTTATATAGCGCCAACAGTTTGCACAGCGTTTTACAAAATAAAGGCAGACAGTACAGTTACAATACATGTTGGTACAAGAGGAGTCAGAGGGTCCTGCTTGTTAGAGCTTACAATCTAAGAGGGAGTGTATATACCGGTCTCTTATCTAGAAGGGCCAAAACATCTGGTATCGATGGACAAGCACACTGCACTAGGAGCTTTGTGCCCTGCAGGTTAGTAGGGAATGGACAGGTTCTCTTTTAAACGTAGGTTGGACTTTCAGTTTCGAGAGGATCTGTTGGGGGAGCAGAGCTTTTATGGCACTGATCAGATCACCCCATGGCAATCATATCCTTCTTAGATCCTGTATTATATCAGATTTAATGTCACTCTCACTCAACTATAGAAATACAAAAAAGGAGCAAAGACCAAAGAACGGACTAGTGAATCAAAGGTAGACATGTGCACTGCCAAAAAATGAGTTCATTTTCGTTTCATTTGGTTTTTTTTTTCGTTTTTCGGGTCATTCGTTATGATAGCAATTAGTAAATTTGTTCATTCGTAAATTCGTAAATTTGTATATTCGTAAATTCGTACATTCGCAAATTTGTACATTCGTACATTTGTAAATTCGTTCATTCGGAAATTAGAAAATTCGTACATTCTTAAATTAGAAAATTTGGAAATACGAAAATCCAAAAACCCAAAAAATAGAAAATCTGAAATAGTAACTAACTATTAAATTATAGGTATTGTATTTCCTTTCAAATTTGGCTGTTAGTGAACACGAATTTATCTGAAGTTACGAATTATCCGAAATAACGAATGCTGCATCTAAACAAAATGGAACGGAACAAATTAATAACAAATAATAATAATAAAACGTTTTTAGTATTATTATTGTTATTTATTATTATTAATGCATTACATTCCATTTGTTTGGATACGGCATTCGTTATTTCGGATAATTTGTAATATAATATAAATATAATATATCAATTTGTATTTGTTACGTTCACTAACAGCCACATTTAAAAAGGAAATTACAATACCTATAATTTAATAGTTAGTAATAGTTAAGTTATTATTAGTTAATTATAAATTCAGATTTGCGAATGTACGAATTTGTGAATGTACGAATTTACGAATGTGCGAATATACGAATTTAAAAATGTACATATTTACGAATGTACGAATTTACAAATATACAAATTTACTAATTTTCAAATATTCAAATTTATTTCCGAATTAACAAATTTGTCGAAATTCGTTAAAAAACGAATTTGTAACGAAACGAATTGCACATGTCTAATCAAAGGTAACGTTAAGGCCTTGTTCACATGGGCTTATGTAAGCATACACCCTTGTGAGGGTCGTGTTTTGCCTGCACGAGTGTTCCGTGCATCTACAGACAGGCAGTCCCATTCATGTCCATTGGGACAGAAAGGATGCACAGCCACAGCAGCTGGTCCCAGTTTGTCCCTGAACGCATACTGTGTCTACATTCGGAGACCCGGACCCACATGGATGTCAAATTAGATGCAGCGGCGGTGTCCGTGCAGCCTCTGTGTCCCAATGGACATAAATGGGAGTGCCTGCACAGGGATATTTGAGGCCTAATTGGTTGAAAAATAAATCCTATAAAAAATAGTTTCTTTTTTGGGGGGGGGGGGGGGATTACCCTCCATCATGGCTCAACACAGGATAAAACTTGCGTGGACAGATCTATCTTAAGACCAGCATAACACTCTACTTGAGAATAAGTAATTTAATAGTAGCAACAGCTCAATCTGTGTTATTCCTTGTATTCCAGGCCCAAGCCGCAGGCTCTCCCCACTCCTCGCCAAGCCATGGTGCCAGTCGTCCTATGCCTATGCCAGTCCGCTCCACCTCAGCCGGTTCCACTCCTACCCATGTACCTCAGGACTCCATAGCGGGGCTGGGCGATGTACAGGAAGCCTTTGCACACGGTGAGTCCTAACTCCATTAACTACATGCAGTGTTAGTACAAATCTTAAAGCAACATTAAAGCTTTGTTTCATTTCTTATTAAAATAACAAACATGTTATATTTACGTGCTCTGTGCAATAGTTTTGCACAGAGCAGCCATCATCCTCTTCTTCTGGGATGTCCCGCTGGCGCTCCAGGCTCCTCCTCTTCAGCAAGTGCCCCCTTGAAAAGCTTTTTTTCCTGTGGGCACCCGTGCGTGCTCACTCACGAGCTGCCCTGTCTGCATCTATTGACACAGAGCGGGCAGCTCGGCTCAACCCCCCCCCCCCTTCGCTCGCTCGCTCGGTACAGCATTTGATTGAGAGCAGCAAGTCAATGGTCATCAATCTGCCCAGGGAGGAGGAAGACAGCGGTGATAGCCGCTGCTCTCGTGCACATCGCCGGATTGGATCAGGCTCAGGTAAATTATACGGGGGCCTGGGGGGGATTTTGATAGAATGCATTAATGTTAAAAACCTTAAGGCTTTACAACCACTTTAAACATGTCATGTAGCTGCAGCACCAACAGTGTCCCACAATGACTGTGACAACATAGTGACTATATCCAGCAGCAGAAGAAAGTTACAAAGGGTTTAATTGTGCTTGTAGTTACCTAGAAGTGCTGCTGTAGCTACTCTCATATTATATATAAATGATATTGCAAGTTTTAATTCAAGCAGTGGCTCTTGGCAAACTTCCCTCATTGCTCCACAATGTAAGAAAATCAAGACACTTATAACCTCTATGCTACAGATCAATCCATAGATAAGAAAAAGCCTTCTCTTCTAGACACAAATATAAAGGGCGGGGGGCAACACTACTATCTGGAGTAATAAACCACTTTATTAGAATGAGATAAAAACAATAAAAAACGCACTCATATGTAACATAGGAAAGAGGATGCTTTGCACACAGCCTAGAAGCCAGTGGGAGATGAACACTGTGGATGACAGTTCAGTTCTACTCTATCCTCTCCAAAGCACACTTGTGGCATCAAGCATGGGAGTGAGCCATCCTTCCTCAGCCTGTCAGTGCTCTAGAACAGGGGTGTCAAACTCAATTTTATCGCGGGCCGCATCAGCATTATGATTGTCCTCAAAAGGGCCGGTTGTATCTGTAAGATTAGATGTCCAGCGCATCCCCTCCCCTTACATTAGATGTCAAGAGCCACCCCACCATCAGAAGTTGACTCCCCTACTCTCCCTAACATCACAGTGCACCCCCTTTCCTTGTGCTGCTGCTGGGAAGAAGCTGGATGCATTGCTTGAAAGCAGAAAGTAGGGGTCTGGAGGAGGAACAGAGGACGGCTGGAGCTCTCCAGCAGCTGCTGGAGAGGTGCGAGGGTCACATGAAATGGCCTGTGGGGCCGGATTCGGCCCGCGGGCCTTGTGTTTGACACCTGTGGTCTAGAGTGATGGAACTGTCATCCACTGGTCCTGGGGTCGGTGTTCATCTCCCCCTGACTTCTAGGCTGTGTGCAAAGCTTCCTCTTTCCCTTGGTACATGTGAGTGCATTTTTAATTGTTTTGATCTTATCCTAATAAATTGGTTTATTGTGCCAGATCGTATTGCTTGCCTCCCCCCCCCCCCCCCTTCCCTTTTATAGGCTGTGTGCAAAGCATTCTCCTTCATATGGTACATGTGAATGCTTATTTTATTGTTTTTGTCTCATCCTAATTAAGTGTTTTATTGCTCCAAATCATTACACTTCCTTCTCTTATGCTGGTCATAGACGGTTAATTATTTTTTTTTCGCTCAGTCAGCGGGCTGATTTAAAAAAAAAATTTGGTCTCCCCCATCCACACATGCTAAGCTGCTGGTCCCATTCGACAGAAGTTAAATGTTGGATTCACTTCTGTTGAATGGGAATGGCCATAGATGGAGTGAAAATTGTCATGTCCCTAATGCAGACCAACTAGTGATAGAGATACATTTCTCCATTTCATAGTGTTGCAAGGATGATACAGGCCTGGTGTTTCCCTGTGAGTCCCCTCTGCTTGGTTATGTGACATCAAACCATGTGGAGAACCGCCATATGGCTTTTTCTGTGGGTAATCCAGCACATTGACTCAGTGCTGCATATTGCACACATTCACACAGCCGGGCAGTATAGGGGCAAAGAAACTATACAGGATATTGCAGTTGCAAGGCAAGTTTACTAACCATCCACCATAACCAGCCAATGCATCCAGCCAATGTAACCATCCACCATAACCAACCAATGTATCCAGCCAATGTAACCAGCCAATGCAACCAGCCAATGTAACCAGCCACCATAACCAACCAATGCATCCAGCCAATGTAACCAGCCAATGCAACCAGCCAATGTAACCAGCCACCATAACCAACCAATGTATCCAGCCAATGTAACCAGCCAATGCATCCAGCCAATGTAACCAGCCACCATAACCAACCAATGTATCCAGCCAATGTAACCAGCCAATGCATCCAGCCAATGTAACCAGCCACCATAACCAACCAATGTAACCAGCCAATGCAACCAGCCAATGTAACCAGCCACCATAACCAACCAATGTATCCAGCCAATGTAACCAGCCAATGCATCCAGCCAAGTAACCAGCCACCATAACCAACCAATGCATCCAGCCAATGTAACCAGCCAATGTAACCAGCCACCATAACCAACCAATGTATCCAGCCAATGTAACCAGCCACCATAACCAACCAATGCATCCAGCCAATGTAACCAGCCAATGTAACCAGCCACCATAACCAACCAATGTATCCAGCCAATGTAACCAGCCAATGTAACCAGCCACCATAACCAACCAATGTATCCAGCCAATGTAACCAGCCAATGTAACCAGCCACCATAACCAACCAATGTATCCAGCCAATGCATCCAGCCAATGTAACCAGCTACCATAACCAAACAATGCATCCAGCCGATGTAAACAGCCACCATAACCAACTAATGCATCCAGCCAACGTAACCAGCCACTGTAGCCAGCCACCATACTGCCCATCTACAGAGGGAAAAAAGTATTTGATCCCCTGTTGATTTTGTACGTTTGCCCACTGACAAAGAAATGATCAGTCTATAATTTTAGTGGTAGGTTTATCTTAACAGCGAGAGACAGAATAACAACAACAATATCCAGAAAAACACATTTCAAAAAGTTATAAATTGATTTGCATTTTAATGAGTGAAATAAGTATTTTATCCCCTATCAGGTAGCAAGATTTCTGGCTCCCAGGTGTCTTTACAGGTAACGAGCTGAGATTATGAGCACTCTCTTAAAGGGAGTGCTCCTAATGCGCAGCTTGTTACCTGTATAAAAGACACCTGTCCACAGAAGCAATTAAACATGACTTAGTACTTGGTGGCAAGACCCTTGTTGGCAATCACAGAGGTCAGATGTTTCTTGTAGTTGGCCACCAGGTTTGCACACATCTCAGGAGGGATTTTGTCCCACTCCACTTTGCAGATGCTCTCCTAGTCATTAAGGTTTCAAGGCTGACGTTTGGTAACTCGAACCTTCAGCTCTCTCCACATATTTTCTATGGGATTAAGGTTTGCAGACTGGCTATGCCACTATAGGACCTTTAATGTGCTTCTTCTTGAGCCACTCCTTTGTTGCCTTGGCCATGTGTTTTGGGTCATTTGCATGCTGGAATACCCAGCCACGACCAATTTTCAGTGCCCTGGCTGAGGGAAGGATGTTCTCACCCAGGATTTGATGATACATGGCCCCGCCCATCATCATTTTGATGCAGTGAAGTTGTCCTGTCCCCTTTAGCAGAAAACACCCCCAAAGAATAATTTTTCCACCTCCAAGTTTTTATAGTGGGGATGGTGTTCTTGGGGTCATAGGCAGCTTTCCTCCTCCAAACACAGCGAGTTGAGTTGATGCCAAATAGCTTGAATATGATCTCCTCTGACCACAACACTTTCACCCAGTTCTCCTCTGACTCATTCAGATGTTCATTAGCAAACGTAACACGGACCTGTACATGTGCTTTCTTGAGCAGGGGGACCTTGCGGGTGCTGCAGGATTTCAGTCCTTCAAAGCGTAGTGCGTTACCAATTGTTTTCTTGGTGACTATGGTCCCAGCTGCGTTGAGATCATTGACAAGATTCTCCTGTGTAGTCCTGGGCTGATTCCTCACCGTACTCATGATCATTGAAACTCAACAAGGAGAGATCTTGCATGGAGCCCCAGACCAACAGAGATTGAAAGGTTACTTTGTTTTTGCTACACTTGCAAATAATGGCACCAACTGTTGTCACCCTCTCACCAAGCTGCTTGGCGATGGTCTTGTAGTCCATTCCAGCCTTGTGTAGGTCTACAATCTTGTCCATGACATCCTTGGACAGCTCTTTGGTCTTGGCCATGGTGGAGAGATTGGAATCTGAGCGATTGCTTCTGTGGACCGGTGTCTTTTATACAGGTAACAAGCTGAGATTAGGAGCACTCCCCTTAAGAGAGTGCTCCTAATCTCAGCTCGTTACCTGTATAGAAGACACCTGGGAGCCAGAAATCTTGCTGATTGATGGGGATCAAATACTTATTTCACTCATTATAATGCAAATCAATTTATAACTTTTTTTGAAATGCGTTTTTCTGGATATTTTTGTTGTTATTCTGTCTCTCGCTGTAAATAAACTGACCATTAAAACTATAGACTGACCATTTCTTTGTCAGTGGGCAAACGTACAAAATCAGCAGGGGATCAAATACTTTCTCTGTACCTTTTTAGAATGCGTATTTCTTTTCTATAATTGGTCTACTGTCATTTGTTATTTGAGAATCAGTTTAGTGATCTACAGCCAGGCCCACTGATTAGTCAGGCTGTGCTTTGGTGTGATTGGACATTGGTTTGTCCCCAGCATGGCTACACAGGGTGGCCAAAGACTGTGAAGTCACATGTCCTCTTCTCTAATACTCCAGGTACCAGAAGAAACCTGCGCAGCGACTTACTAGTAGCCGCAGACTCCATTACAAACACCATGTCTTCCCTGGTGAAGGAGCTGCACTCAGGTAAGTGACCGGTCAGCAAGGTACCTAACGTCCTGTAAGCTGCTGAATGTACAAATCGGACAAATGTGAATGTTCTGCCTTAAAACTGAAGGAGAGGACGCAGTCTGCCCGCAGAGTGCTCCCAGATCTCATCCTGCTTATTAATTACTCTTTGCACACTAAACATCTAAATTGTCAGGTATCCTCTGAGTGTGAAAGGCGCAGAATCTCTGCCCAAGCCTAATTGTAATTGAGCATTGCCCTTTATAATTCTCAGAGCGGGAGATGGGTTGCGTGGAATCATGTGATAAGAGGATGCGGGCCTGACCAGGAGTACTGTGCCTGCTGAATCTGTAAGGTATTATGTAAATAAACAATCTGCCCCCCAAAAATAGATTTTTCCATGTTTAGAGGGTGCTCGGGATTTAAACCACTTATCTGTCAGGGAGTCCGGTGGTATTTCTCTGTGCTGAGATGCTGTAGCCATTCTGAGGTGCTCTCACCGTCCCCGGCTGGGTCTTTATTTTTATTTTATAATATGGAGACTATAAGGCCTCATGCACACGAGACGCTGTTAAACGCGCGTTTAGAGGCAGTTGGACACTTTTTTTCAAGCATTGCATTTTTTTTTTTGCATGTAATGTTATCCTATGTGTCCATGTACACAGTCTATTTTTTTCCCGTTTTTATGCAGTTGCGTTTAACCTCGTTTTTCAGAAGCAAAAAAATGGGTTCAGAACTTTGCTTTTCCACGTTTCAGACGCAAAGCGCGTTTGCGTTTATAAGCATTTTTAAAGGAACCCAATTTTTTGGACCAGAAAACTCAGAAATATGATGGTAAACCATAAAAAAATACTAAAGAAAAAGGTTTAAAATGTCGTAATTACTTTAGATAGTTCATAGAGCATATATACTCACTGATGCAATGCCATAAAAAAATATTTTTTTTTAGGTAGCTTAGACAATGAGGAATGCCTCCACTTCTTTGCCCCAACCCTTCACCCAATTTCTAATCTAATCAGTGACTCCACCTAGTCTGACCAAAGCATAGCAATGTCTTTTTTTCACAAAGAAAAACCTGCATAGCAATGTCTAGTCAGCCCCAACCCCCCACCATGTTTCATTCGCTGTGCCATCAACGGATGGGTCCAATATCGACGAGCTCTGACTCTGGACCTCTCGCGCAATTTGCAACGACGTTGCCTCATCAAGAGCAACATCAGGAGCATTTCCTGACATATATTCAATATGGGATCCATTTCCAAAAAAAAAAAAAACACAAAGAGAGGCAAATGCAAGTGTACAACTGCTCTCTCTGCTGCTCACTCTGATCAAAATGGCAGAAATAGTTAATTATACATGCTTTCTGAGCTTGGGGAGGGCCTATATGATGTTATCTTTCAAAAGCTTATAGACGCAAACGCGGTATGAAAACGTGGCTAAACGCAGGTTTCTGCTTTTTAAAACATGCGTTCAGCAGGGTTTGCATTGGCGTCTCGTGTGCGTGGGGCCTAACAGGTGACGCTGGTACTGTTGTGAGTAGAACCTGTCGCTACAAAAAGCACAGCCCTATAAAAAGAAGAGGCTTGGTGTTTACTTTTCCAGAGGCTTGAAATTCTGCGGCTTTGCTGCTCACTAGCCGCTGCACCAGCTCACCAGTCAGGTAGGCCAAGTACCTTCTCCCCCTGCCGTATACTGTGGTTCCTTCCGTTGCCTGGTACATCCTGTAGTGATGCATGTGGGAGAAACCACTGTGTGCTGTGGGGGGGGGGGGGGGACTTATATATTAACCTACCCAGAAGTGCTGAATTCCAGCAGTGACGGAGGAGCAGTGAAGCAACAGCATATCAAGACATGGGCTGCCGAAAAAGGTAAGTACACAGTCTCTTTTTTTACAGGGCTGGTGTTTTTTGTTTGTAAGTGACCCTGACAGAGCCAGTTTAACGGTGAAGATTCTAGAAGCCTGCAATCGGTTTGGATCCCCAGACCCATTTACAATGCACATCACTTTTCATGGGCTGAGCCATTAATAATGATAAAGTAGAACAGAGGTGGTGTTTTCTGGTCACTGATGCAGACTGACTGCCTTTACTTGTTGCCTGCAGTTACCTGAAATATTAACCCACCACATTCTGCTATACATGCTCTGTATGGTGCCTTTGCTGGTGATGTCATAGGTCAGTGATGGCGAACCTTGGCACCCCAGATGTTTTGGAACTACATTTCCCATGATGCTCGACTACACTGCAGAGTACATGAGCATCATGGGAAATGTAGTTCCAAAACATCTGGGGTGCCAAGGTTCGCCATCACTGACCTATGACATCACCAGCAAGGGCACCATACAGAGCATGTATAGCAGGTACCTTAAAGCTTTAAGATAGCCATATAGATGGCTTGTATTTTTTTGGTCATGCAGCAGGCTGATCAGAAAAAAAAAAGGTTTTCTCCATCCACACAAGTGAGGTGGATAGAAAAATCCTCCCCGCTGTCGGAATACACTGATCAGCGGCTACAGCTGCTGATCGACAAAAGTTTTCTAACATTTCCAAACATGCCTGGCCATACCTGGATCAAAATTTTGGCCAGATCCTACTGAAGTGGCCGAATTTCAATCCATCTATGGCCTACTTAAGTGTAGCTAAATGTAAAAACTGAATAAACAGCACAAGGGACTTAACTTACAGTTAAGTAGGATGCATACCTCCCAACTTTCTGAGATGGGAATGAGGGACACCTATCAGCAAAAGTAGGCAGGCATATGACACATCCCTTGCTACACCCCCTTAAAGGAGAATTGTACCAAAAAAAAACAAGATTGGTTAAACCCACAAGTGTTGTTTTTACCACTACTATTCCTTCATATTGGCTTTTGGAATCTACAAATGCAGCAATTTAGAAATCAGATGAAAGGTTTAGCACTGGGAAACACTTTTTGATAGATAAAAAGTGCATTTTATATACATATATATAGATCAGACCAAAATTAGGGACAAATGAGGAGGGAATGAGGGACAGAGGGACATTGCTCCAAATCAGGGACAGTCCCTCAAAATCAGGGGACAGTTGGGAGCTATGTAGGATGTGTCTCTTGTGGTGATTCCTCTTCTGGTGTGGCCGGGGTTAAAACAACCAAGGCTCTTATCACACCCACTACAGCTTCTATGAGTGAACCAGGATCTCTGAATGGAGGGGCAGATCTACCAATCATCCGCACAGCCTCCATTTAAGAACTGGGGTATGTAAACTTTTGATCAAGGTCATTTGGGTAGACAGTTGATTGATAATAAATGGCTTCAGCCAAACACTAACCAAGAGTGAAAGAAAAGTTTTTGTGTTCTCATTCATATTCTTTGAAAAATGGCCAAGAAATCATAAATTCTGCCAGGGTATGTAAACTTATGAGCACAACTGTATATTGGGCTTTCTATTAGTGGCCTGTAATTATGAATAAGTTAGGAATCTCTGCCATAAGTGACGTCGGTGCTATCTGTGCTGCCTTCCGGGAAGTCCACAGCAGGTCACATGTCCTCCATCAATGAAAACGATTTCTGATAAGGAAGACTCAAAAGGGTGTGCCACATCCCAAATATAACAGTGAAAGAGAGAAACCCCCTAGGGGTGGGACCAGGGCCGTTTGAAGGAATTTGGGGGCCCCAAGCAAAATTTACATAGAGGCCCCTCCAACACCACCACCCCCCTCACGCACGCAAAGCCATGAGATTACCAAAGACTGCGGACATACTGCATGAGATTACCAGAGACTGCGGACATGCTGCATGAGATTACTAGAGACTGCGGACATACTGCATTAGATTACCAGACTGCGGACATACTGCATGAGATTACCAGAGACTGCAGACATACTGCATGAGATTACCAGAGACTGCGGACATGCTGCATGAGATTACCAGAGACTGCGGGCATACTGCATGAGATTACCAAACTGCGGACATACTGCATGAGATTACCAAACTGCAGACATACTGCATGAGATTACCAGAGACTGCGGACATACTGCATGAGATTACCAGAGACTGCGGGCATGCTGCATGAGATTACCAGACTGCGGACATACTGCATGAGATTACCAAACTGCGGACATACTGCATGAGATTACCAGAGACTGCGGACATACTGCATGAGATTACTAGAGACTGCGGACATACTGCATGAGATTACCAGAGACTGCATACTGCATGAGATTACCAGAGACTGCGGACATACTGCATGAGATTACCAGACTGCGGACATGCTGCATGAGATTACCAGGGACTGCGGACATACTGCATGAGATTACCAGAGACTGCGGACATACTGCATGAGATTACCAGAGACTGCGGACATACTGCATGAGATTACTAGACTGCGGACATACTGCATGAGATTACTAGACTGCGGACATACTGCATGAGATTACCAGACTGCTGACATACTGCATGAGATTACCAGAGACTGCTGACATACTGCATGAGATTACCTGTGAATTGGGGCCCCGATGATTGCTTTGAAGGAGGCTGTATTCGCGCGCTAGCCAGCAGAGAGGGGACGGGGCCTGGAGCTCCACTCGGAACAGAGCGGCTGTAGTTAGAGTAGTTATCGGAGTGGGCACATCAGTGGAGCTCCTGGCCCCACCCCCAGACCGCTATTCCCCAGCCAGTATAGAGGGGGCGGGGCTGGGAGCTCCACTGACACGCCCACTCCGATTACTGCTCTAACCGAGCATACAGGCTACATGGGGCGGGGTCAGTGGAGCTCCTGACCCTGCCTCCTCTCTGCTGGCTAGATCAGGAATACAGCCTCCTGTGTCCTCTTTGCACTCTGCAAAGCCGTCAGCACTCTGGGCCCCAATTCACTGGTAGCGCGGGAATTGGGCCCATGGTATATGCCCCGTTTTCCCTGCGCTAAAGATGGCCCTGCTTATAGGAAGCGGTCAGCCTGTGGCGCGGCTGGGGCCCCAAGCAATTGCTTGTTTTGCCTGTCCTGTTGCGACAGGCCTGGGTTGGACTTTGGATGCACTACCACATTAACAAGAAATAGTAGAAAAATAGAAAATATTTATTGACATAACATAGATAAAATATTGCACATGACCATGGATACAAGTTAATATACACAAAAAATGCAAAAGAAATATATGACTTCCTTAACCCAATGCGTTTCAGAGATGAAATGTCTCCATCAGGGATTTTAACAGGGAGTGTAATATATCATAATCATTTTGCATGTATATTTAGGCATCCACAGTAATTAAAAGAGGAATGACACCATCACGTAGAGTCCCCTGCAAATCCCATCCACTGAGCTGTTGCTCCAATTCACAAATTGATATAAGGAACCGAGGTGGCCAGGAGATGTGAGGGGATAAACATCCCTGGCTTAGTCACACCCAAAAGATTTGCTGAGGTCTGGAAACCCAGATAACACAACAAAATACCATGTGTACTGAGGCCCAGCAAGTGGAAAATCTATGTAATACAGTGACGCCACTCACAGGCAGATGGGTGGGTAAGGACGTAGATGGCATAGGAGACCATGGACCAATACAGTGACAAAATGGCCGAATAGCTTGTTCTCAATGAAAGTGGTCCACCAACGGCCTCTCCAGAGATGTCCCGTCCGTTGCCCATCGTCCCATGTCCTCCATCAAAGGATGATGAGCCAATCAGATTCAGCCCTTTATGATAGCCCACGTGACTTCCTGCCATATTGCTGAGAGCTTTTTTGCAATATAGATGGTGTGACTGTAGGACAAGAGGAATACACTTTGTGTATGGAGAGTATGAAAGATATGTGATCCAAGACGGGTACACTCTTGGTAGGGGCATCAGTGAGGTAAGCGGGGATTGGGTTTATGATGCACTTGGTAATGTAAACTTCAGGTGCTGGTCATCTGTTCCCAAAAGCCGCAAACCATCTAGAAGTTGTCACTCCCCCAAACGGCCATTAGTCTGGCAACAGAGGTTGGGTGCTCAGTGGTCTGCTAATGACTGCCATCACTTTTCTCTTTCAGCTGAGGAGGGAGCTGATGAAGAAGAGGAGAAGATACACAATGGAAAGGATAGAGGTGGGACAGGTTCCATTATAGACAGATATCTGCAGCCTGGGGATTTGTGCTGTGTGTAACGTGTCGCCTTTCTCCTCTCTCACTCAGGTTAGGTTTCCACCACAGAACAACACAGTGATTCAAGTAAGTGTCTATGTTCCAGGATGGATTGTTAAAATCACACAAGGAGCCTTGGGAGGGGAAGAGGACCCCTTTAGGGATGCAGATGTATACCATAGGAATTCACATACATATTTACCATAATGCCCTGTTGTTGGACATGTCGCATTGGGGGTTATTTACGAAAAGCAAATCCACTTTGCACTACAAGTGCAAAGTGCACTTGAAATTGCACTGAAAGTGCACTTGGAAGTGCAGTCGCTGTAGATTCAAGGGGGACATGCAAGGAAAATAAAAAACAGCATTTTAGCTTGCACATGATTGGATAATAAAATCAGCAGAGCCTCCCCTCATTTCAGATCTACAGCGACTACACCTCCAAGTGCACTTGTAGTTTGCACTTTTAGTGCAAAGTGGATTTGCCTTTCGTAAATAACCCCCATTGACGTGCTTCAGCAGGATCAAGCAGCTGACCTGTCATGACTGCTGTCCTCTGCATTCTCCTCCAGGGTCATTGGGAACTTGATGCCTTGTAGACATGTGAATATTGTGTGGGAGGATTTAGATTCTGATCCATCATGACTAATGGCCAAATATTATTTCTGGTAATCCCTGGTTACTGAAAACACGGAGCCTGTGGTCACCATCCTGTGCAAAGACAAAGCTTGTACGCTATAATGGATAAAATTAAACTCGCCTGCTGATTGCCTACAATATCAGTACACTTTACAGACAATCTCCACCTTTTATATGCCTCTCTTCCACATGGCTGTAAGAAAGGTGCCACCTGTACCGCTCCCCTCCCCAGATTCTTTTTCATTCTGCAATGAATGAGATGCCTGACACCATCATTTGGGTTTGCAACAGCCATATGTGTTAGCCCCCGTAAACACGGTCGGAAATTCCGACCACAAAATCCGTCGGATTTTTTCCAACGGATTTTGTCCGAAATTGGTGTTGCATACACACAGTTGGACAAAGTTGTCGGATAATCTGATCATTCCGAACGTGGTGACTAGAGGCTAGTAGCCAATAGCTTTGTTCTCGTAATTTGATCTGAGCATGCGTGGCACTTTGTCTGTCGGAATTCTCGACACGCGATCGGAAAAAGTCAGAGCGGATTTTATTGTCGGAAAATTTGAGATCCTGCTCTCAAATTTTTTCCGACGGAAAAAGCCCGCTAGAGCCCACACACGGTCGGATTTTCGGGGCATTAGAAGTGAGAACAGCAGAAGGCTTGGCTGGTTTCTTTTAAGGTTTACCTTTTCAGTAACATTAAAGTTTGCATGAATACATTCTTGACATGTCGCAATATACAGCAACAGTATTATTTTCAAGAAAGCTTAAAATTCTATTAAAGGTAATTTTTTTTTACATAGCAAACATCTTATACTTACCTGCTCCATGCAATAGTTTTGCACAGAGCAACCCTGATCCTTCTCTTCTCAGGTCCCCCCGCCAGAACTTTGGGCCCCTCTACTTTTCCAAGTGCCCCCCACAGCAAGCCACTTGCTATGGGGACACTTGTGCGTGCTCGCTCCCAAGCCCTACTCCTGTGTGACACCATCAACTCCATGAGACACACAAAACTGGGCTCAGCCCCAACCTCTGCTCCCTCCTCATTGGCTGAGATTGACAGCAGCGGGAGGTAATAGTTCCTGCTTCTGTCTCTCAGGAAATGAGGAGGCAGAGACCCAGGAGAGCAGACGCTCTCGTGCACATCGCTGGATTGCGATCGGGCTCAAGTAAGGATTAGGGGGGGGGGGCTGCATACTAGAGGTTTTTGTCTTCATGCATAGAAGGTAAAAAAACCTTCAGGCTTCAGAAGCACTTTCAAATCATTAAAAGCAGCTCTTGCACTTCAGTACATAGACTTTACCTAGGCTGAGTTGATGCCATTAGTCTGCTGCAGACAGGAGAAGGCATTTCCTCGGTCTCCGTGATTCCCCAGTGATTAGACTGTAATATGGTATCTTTGTAACAGGTCACAAGGTGAAGGGCCTGCAGCAGGGGGTGATCTGTGTCAGACATTTGGGTGGAGGCGCGGCCATCTTTGGTAAGGGAATCAGGAAGTAAAGCCTTGCAGCTTTACTTCCTGGTTCCCTACTGCGCATGTGCAACTCACGCTGCGCGATCCCACTGGTCCCTGCTGTCTTCTGAAATCTGTGTGTCTCCCAGAAGGCAGCGGAGGGGGTAAGGTGCCTGGAAGTGGTGTATATACCCGCGGGTGGCTCGGCTATCTATGCCCGGAAGTGGAAGCAAAATACCTGTATTAGACAGGTATCTGCTCTCTCCTCCCCCTGAAATGTGCCAAATGTGACACCGGAGGGGGGGAGGATTCCGAAAAGTGAAGGTTCCATTTTTGGGTGGAACTCCGCTTTAATGCATTCTATGCTGCAGCTCCCCCCAGACCCCCCCCCCTTTCTTACCTGAGCCCGATTTGATTCAGCGATGTGTACGAGCGCAGCAGCTCCAGCCGCTGTCTCATTCCACATTGGAATGATTTATAGCAGTGGGAGCCATTGGTTTCTGCTGCTGTCGATCAAATCCAGTGACGAGGGAGCGGGGGCTGGGGCCGAGTCCCGCTGTCTGTGTCAATGGATGCAGCAGCGGGACTCGGGAGCGAGCCTGCATGGGTGTCTCCAGTGGAAAGTGGATTTCTGTGAGAGCACCCGATGAAGAGGAGGTGCCTGGATCACCGGCGGGGCACTCCAGAAGAAGAGGACCGGGGCTGCTCTGTGCAAATCGATTGAACAGAGCAGGTAAGTATACGCATGTTTGTTATTTTAAAAAAAAATGTGTTTACAAACCCTTTAAGCTTTTCTTTAATGCTGTGTTAGTGGAAGCATTGGGGCTAGTGCTGTACTGCTACAGGAGGATCAACCCAAAAATGTCTTATTGTATTGCACGCTTATCCTTTGGTACCCCTTTAATTGTGGCTTTCTCTCCTGCAACAGGCACAGCGAGCCCTCCCGTATCCATGTACTCTTCGAAACCACCATGCCGCATTTCCACAGCCAGCCGAGATGTGACGAGAAAATCTTGTTCGTGCATGCTCGATGTAACATAAAACATGCGTGTTACTGGGCCATGGACCATCATGTCTTGCAGACACTGGATGGGACTGAGCGTGTGTATGTGTGTGTGTGTGTGCGCACTCGTCATGGGTGAAGAGGCCGGGGGACACTGTGACTCCGCCCCCCCCAGCTGCAGGTCCCGCTAACATTGGAACACATGATCCTGCGCACACGGGAACAAGCTGTAGGTGTATCATGGTATATCCTATGTGGGTGTGTGCGTCTGCTCTGCAGAATGTGGTACATTTCATGTCCAAATGTTTACATAATAATAAATGTGTCTGTCTGTCAGATCTCTGGGTGTCCTGCCTATACAATGTCATTATGATGTCATACTGTATCACCAAACTGCCATGTGTTTTATGAGGTCATCGGATTGAAGCCTAGGTGGCCAGACTGGATTTAGCAGCTTCAGGATGTATTTGATAACTTGACAATGATGACTGATTTGCCATCTACACTCGCCGGCCACTTTATCAGGTGCACTTTGCTAGTACCGGGTCGGACCCCCTTTTGCCTTCAGAACTGCCTTAATTCTTCATGGCATAGATTCATCAAGGTGTTGGAAACATTCCTCAAAGATTCATATTGACATGATAGCATCACGCAGTCGCTGCTGATTTGTCCACCACATCCCAAAGGTGCTCTATTGGATGAGATCTGATGACTGTGGAGGCCATTGGAGTCCAGTGACCTCATTGTCATGTTCAAGAAACCAGTGGTGAGATGATTGGAGCTTTGTGACATGGTGGATTATCCTGCTGGAAGGAGCCATCAGAAGATGGGTACACTGTAGTCATAAAGGGATGG
Source organism: Lithobates sylvaticus (assembly GCA_028564925.1). Lineage (NCBI taxonomy): Eukaryota > Metazoa > Chordata > Amphibia > Anura > Ranidae > Lithobates > Lithobates sylvaticus. The sequence goes on from CM053028.1 coordinate 523,961,529, forward strand.
ACATAGTCAGCAACGATACTCAGGTAGGCCATGGGGTTTAAATGATGCTCAACTAGTACTAAGGGGCCCAAAGTGTGCCAAAAATATCCCCCACACCATTACACCACCACCAGCCTGAACCATTGATACAAGGCAGGATGGATCCATGGCTTTCATGTTGTTTACACCAAATTCTGACCCCACCATCTGAATGTCGCAGCTGAAATCGAGACTCATCAGACCAGGCAACGTTTTTCTATTCTTCTATTGTCCAATTTTGGACAATAGTTTTAATTTTAGTTCTTAGCTGACAGGAGTGGCACCCTGTGTGGTCTTCTTCAACTGTAGCCCATCTGCTTCAAGGTTCAATGTGTTGTGTGTTTAGAGGTGGTAGTCTGCATTCCTTGGAGTGGTTATTTGATTTACTGTCCCCTTTCTATCATCTGGAACCGGTCTGCCCATTCTCCTCTGATCTCTGACATCAACAAGGCATTTTCATCCACACAACTGCCGCTCACTGGCTATTTTCTCTTTTTCGGACCATTCTCTGTAAACCCTAGAGATGGTTGTGTGTGAAAATCACAGTAGATCAGCCGTTTTTTGAAATACTCAGACCAGCCCGTCCGGCACCAACAACCATGCCACATTCAAAGTCACCTAAGTCCCCTTTCTTCCCCATTCTGATGCTCGGTTTGAACTTCAGAAAGTCATCTTCACCACGCCTAGATGCCTAAAGGCATTGAGTTGCTGCCATGTGATTGGCTGATTAGCAATTTGTGTTACCAAGCAATTGAACAGGTGTACCTAATAAAGTGGCCGGTGAGTGTAGAATAATCTCTCTAATTCTTTTTTTTTTTTAGCTCCTTAACACCAACTGCAAACATATATGTGGCTGCATGTCAGTTGGCTTTAACGCTATGCTGCTACCGTGTTTCCCCGATAGTAAGACACCCCCGATTGTAAGACGTATCGGGAGTTTCAGAGGGGTCAGCTAATGTAAGCCGTACCCCGAAAGTAAGACATATGTCTTACTATCGGGGAAACACGGGGGATTTGCCTCCAGTGATGGAAGGGAACAAAGAGTGGGGCTGGGGGTGCGGGCCGCACCCTGGGGGGGGGGGTGCCAGGCCAGTGCCCTCCCCCTCCGACTGAAGAGACAGCGCCGTTTTCAGGGCTCGAGTCCAGGGGGAACGCCGTTCCCTTTGCAGGACCAGAGCCGCCGCCAGAGCCGAATGAGATGCATGCAGAGTAGCGCAGGAAGCGTCTATCTGTCATACGTTTTCTCTCATGTCACTCAGCGCTGCTCGCTCCCCGGCGGCCCCTCCTCTCTTCTCGTCAATCCCCATTGGCTTGAGACATCATCTGGGATAGACGAGAAGAGAGGAGGGGCCGCCAGGGAGCGAGCAGCGTGACATGAGAGAAAACGTATGACAGACAGACGCTTCCTGCGCTACTCTGCATGCTCGCAAGTAAGATCCCCAGTGTAAGATGCCCTGTAATGTGCCCCATGCCCTGATGCCCTAATGTGCCCCATGCCCCATAATGTGCCCAGATGTGCTATGTGCCCCATAATGTGCCCAGATGTGTTATGTGCCCCATAATGTGCCCAGATGTGCTATGTGCCCCATAATGTGCCCAGATGTGCTATGTGCCCCATAATGTGCCCAGATGTGCTATGTGCCCCATAATGTGCCCTGATGTGCTATGTGCCCCATAATGTGCTATGTGCCCTATAATTTTCCCTGATGTGCCCCATAATATGCCCAGATGTGCCCCGAGCCGACAATTTTTTCCCAATATAAGACATACCCCGAAAGTAAGACATAGTGGGGCTTTTAGGGATAAAAAGAAAGTAAGACACTGTCTTACTTTCGGGGAAACACGGTATATACTGTATCTGTATATGTGCACAGCCAGTGTCGCTGTTTTATGTTGGGGTGTCACTTGGCACCTCCAGCGCTGTGATCGTGCTGTCACAGACAGCCCCCAGTCACTGGGTATGATTGGGAGGTGGGAGGGCAGACTTCTGATCACTGTGACAGCTAATTGCAGTAATTATATAAAAAAGTTATAATTTTGGCACTTAATTATGCACATTTACAGGCATATGGCGTTTAGAAGCGTATGAGCGCAAAACTCATTCTGCTGGCCAGAATATTCATTTATCCTGAAGATTCAGCGAGAATTAATGCACATACGTGCAAATTATGCCAGTATTTGGGCTGAGGTCAGGTATTTGCCAGCCAGTCGAGTTCCTCCACCCCAAACTTGCCCATTCTGTATTAGGCCCCTTTCACACTTATACGACTTGTCCCACGATTTGGGACTGGGAAGTATCATGACAAGTCGTTCCCCATGATTTCCAATGACAGCCATTCATATTAGTACGACTTCAAGTCCTTCCGACTTCAAAGTAGTCCCTGCACTAATTTGGTCCGATTTTGATGCCACTTACACAGGCATTCCTTGAAATCGCGGCCGCGAATCGTGGCAAAATCGCGCGACTTTGAAGTTGCACAAGTGTGGAAGGGGCCATAATGGACCTTGCTTTGTGCACTGGTGTGCAGTCATGTTGGAGCACAAAGGGGCCATCCCCATATTGTCCAAAATGTCTTGGTATGCAAGAGTTCCCTTCACTGGAACTAAAGGGCCAACCCCTGAAAAACCACCCCACACCATAATCCCCCCTCCACCAAATGATTGGACCAGTGCACAAAGCAAGGTCCAAAAAACACATGGCTGAGCGAGTTTGGGATGGAGGAACTTGACTGGCCTGCACACAGTCCTGACCTCAACCCGATAAGAACCCCTTTGGGATGTATTAGAACATCAAAATCAGTACCTGACCTCACAAATGCGATTCTGGATGAATGGTCAAACATTCCCATAGACACACTCCTAAACCTTGTGGACAGCCTTCCCAGAAGAGTTGAAGCTGTTATAGCTGCAAAGGGAGGGCCAACTCAATATTGAACCCTATGGACTAAGACTAGGATGTCATGAAAGTTCATGTGCGTGTAAAGGCAGGTGTCCCAATACTTTTGAGAATATTGTGTGTGTGTGTGTGTGTGTGTGTGTGTGTGTGTGTGTGTGTGTGTGTGTGTGTGTGTGTGTGTATGTATAGATAGATATACAGTATCTCACAAAAGTGAGTACACCCCTCACATTTTTAAATATTTTATTATATCTTTTCATGTGACAACACTGAAGAAATGACACTTGGCTACAATGTAAAGTAGTGAGTGTACAGCTTGTATAACAGTGTAAATTTGCCGTCCCCTCCAAAAAAAACTCAACACACAGCCATTAATGTCTAAACCGCTGGCAAGAAAAGTGAGTACACCCCTAAGTGAAAATGTCCAAATTTGGCTCCAAGTGTCAATATTTTGTGTGGCCACCATTATTTTCCAGCACTGCCTTAACCCTCTTGGGCATGTAATTCCCCAGAGCTTCACAGGTTGCCCCTGGAGTCCTCTTCCACTCCTTCATAAAGACATCACAGAGGTGGTGGATGTTGGAGACCTTGCGTTCCTCCACCTTCCTCCACCTTCCGTTTGAGGATGTCCCACAGATGCTCAATGGGGTTTAGGTCTGGAGACATGCTTGGCCAGTCCATCACCTTTACCCTCAGCTTCTTTAGCAGGGCAGTGGTTCTCTTGGAGGTGTGTTTGGGGTCATTATCATGTTGGAATACTGCCCTGCGGCCCAGTCTCCGAAGGGAGGGGATCATGCTCTGCTTCAGTATGTCACAGTACATGTTGGCATTCATGGTTCCCTCAATGAACTGTAGCTCCCCAGTGCCGGCAGCACTCATACAGCCCCATAACACTCCCACCACCATGCTTGACTATAGGCAAGACACACTTGTCTTTGTACTCCTCACCTGGTTGCCACCACACACGCTTGACACCATCTGAACCAAATAAGTTTATCTTGTTCTCATCAGACCACAGGACATGGTTCCAGTAATCTATGTCTTAGTCTGCTTGTCTTCAGCAAACTGTTTGCAGGCTTTCTTGTGCATCATCTTTAGAAGAGGCTTCCTTCTGGGACGACAGCCATGCAGACCAATTTGATGCAGTGTGCGGCGTATGGTCTGAGCACTGACAGGCTGACCCCCCACCCCTTCATCCTCTGCAGCAATGCTGGCAGCACTCATACGTCTATTTCCCAAAGACAACCTCTGGATATGACGCTGAGCACGTGCACTCCACCTCTTTGGTCGACCATGGCGAGGCCTGTTCTGAGTAGAACCTGTCCTGTTATACTGCTGTATGGTCTTGGCCACAGTGCTGCAGCTCAGTTTCAGGGTCTCTGCAATCTTCGTATAGCCTCGGCCATCTTTATGTAGAGCAACAATTCTTTTTTTCAGATCCTCAGAGAGTTTTTTGCCATGAGGTGCCATGTTGAACTTCCAGTAACCAGTATGAGAGAGTGAGAGTGGTAACACCAAATTTAACACCCCTGCTCCCCATTCACACATGAGACCTTGTAACACTAACGAGTCACATGACAGGGGGGGGGGGGCTAATTGGGACCAATTTGGAAATTTTCACTTAGGGGTGTACTCACTTTTGTTGCCAGCGGTTTAGACATTAATGGCTGTGTGTTGAGTTATTTTGAGGGGACAGCAAATTTACACTGTTATACAAGCTGTACACTCACTACTTTACATTGTAGCAAAGTGTCATTTCTTCAGTGTTGTCACATGAAAATATAGAATAAAATATTTCCAAAAATGTGAGGGGTGTACTCACTTTTGTGAGATACTGTATTTTTTTTTATTTATTTGAAAACCATTTATCATTTTCCTTCCACTTCACAATTATGTGCCACTTTGTGTTGGTCTATCACATAAAATCCCAATAAAATACATTTACGTGTTTTGGGGTGTAACATAATAAAATGTGGAAAATTTCAAGGGACTGAATAAAATGTGAAATCACCAGATAATTGCCATAGTTCAGCGATTGATTTTGGTATGGTAAGTGAAATGTAAAAGGATCCAGGAGTTCAGATTTGACCCTAGATTCACATGTATGCGGCTGCGGGTGATGCGTTTTTCCGGTGTGTTTTTAAACCCGCGTTTTTGCATGCAGTTTTCATGTTTTGCGTTTTTTTTTTTCATTCTATTTAACAAACTGTAAATAGCTGGTAGTTAAGCTGGCCGCTGTGGCCTTAACAACTGATAAGTCGTCAGCTGTAAGCGGAATGTGAAAAAAATTTAGCTGGCAATTAAAAACTTAAATTGGGGGGAAAAAAACGGTGTGGGGCCTCCCCCAATCCATACCAGGCCCTTCCGATAAGGGTATGGTATGGATTTTGGGGGAACCCCACAGCATTAAAAAAAAAATCATGTCATGGGGTTCCCCTCAAAATCCATACCAGACCCAAAGAACCTCCACCCACCCCCACCCCGTTTTTTTAAACTTTTTTTTTTTTTGCCGGCAATTCTTGTTTTTACACTCAGCTGCCAGCAGGGAACCCTACTGACATCTGATGACTAATCGGTTGTTAAGAACGCGCCGGCTTGCTTCCCAGTCTGCTCCCTTATGCCGTGTACACACAATCGGAAATACCGCCAGCAAAAGTCCAATGGGAGCTTTTGGTCGGAAAATGCGACCGTGTGTATGCTCCATCGGATTCCAGCCAGCAAAAGATTGAGAGCAGGTTCTCAATTTTTTCGGTCGGAAAAAGTTTTGATCGTCTGTACCGATTCCGACGCGCAAAATTCCTACGCATGCTCGGAAACAATTTGAACGCATGCTCGAAAGCATTTAAAGCGGTAGTAAACCCGCTGACATTTTTTTTTTTTTTAAACACCTGTAAGGGAAAAGGCATAATGAGCTAGTATGCACCGCATACTAGCTCATTATGAAATACTTACCTTAGAACGAGGCGTCGGTAACTCACCTGGTCCACGCCGAGGTCGCTGACATGTTGCCTCGGCGTGTCTTCTGGGTATGGCGACTCCAGCGCTGTGAGTGGCTGGAGCCGCAATGTCGTCACTCCCGCGCATGCGCACGGGAGACTTCTTCCCGGCAGGCTTCGGATTCTGCCGGCCCTTCAGCCGAGAATCCCCCGTGCGCATGCGCCGCTGCAGTCATCGGCGCTTTGCACGGGGAATATCTCCTGAACCGTACAGGTTTAGGAGATATTTTTTTACCTACAAGTAAGCCTTATTATAGGCTTACCTGTAGGTGAAAGTCAACATGTTGACTTTACTTCCACTTTAACTTAATTTTCTCGGCTCATCATAGTGTTGTACGTTACCGCGTTCTTGACGGTCGAAAGTTCAGCGAACTTTTGTGTGACTGTGTGTATGCAAGCCAAGCTTGAGCGGAATTCCATCCAAAAAAACATCCAAGATTTTTCCAGCGGAAAATCTGCTTGTGTGTACGCGGCATAACAACCAGTTATAGACAGTTTGTAATAGAAAAAAAAGTATGTAAAAACACATCAAAAATGCAACAGTTGTAATTTTGGTGCGGGTCCATTGAAGTCTATTACATGCAAAACGCAATCTGCTGCAGGGAAAAAAAAGGCCCTGACCCTTTCCAAAAACGCACCAGCTGAAAAAACGCATAGATGTGATCGTGTACCATAGGAAATCATGTTAAATGGACTGTAGTGTGTTTCTGCAAACTGCAAAACGCACTTAAAAGTGCATAGGCTTGAACCTAGGGTAAAACCAGCCCCCCAGTCCCCCACCCAAACCACCATCATGCAGTTTCATTTACATATACGTTTTTTTTTTTTTTGGTTGATATTACAATATTTTTTTGGTTGACTACTGGCTGGTGATGTGTTGTGCAGGTTCCTTTTCAGCGATGGGTTGTCCTCAATCATGCAGAGCGCAATTCTGATGTTATGGTATTTGCCCTGCACTCTGCAAAATTGTGCTGTTAGATGCAGACAATGTGATAGACTGATAGACCACGAAGCAGTGAGTGTGCAGGTGCTTGACAGTGGTGAGTATTGCAATGAAAATTACCTAATTATTTTTTTTAACCACCTGATTACTTTGCACTTAAACCCCCCTCGTGACCAGACCAATTTTCAGCTTTCGGCGCTGATGCATTTGGAATGACAATTGCGCGGTCATACAACACTGTACCCAAATGAAATTTTTACCATTTTTTTCCCCACAAATAGAGCTTTCTTTTCGTGGTATTTAATCACAGCTGGGGTTTTTATTTTTTGCTAAACAAATAAAAAAAGATGGAAAATGTAAAAAAAAAAATAAAATCAAGTTTAATAGTTTGTTATAAAATTTAGCAGACAGGTAATTTTTCTGCTTCATTGATATGCGCTGATGAGGCGGCACTGGTGGGCACTGATAGGCGGCACTGGTGGGCACTGATAGGCGGCACTGGTGGGCACTGATAGGCTGCACTGGTGGGGACAGATAAGTCGGTACTGATGGGCACAGCAAAGATGGCACGGATGGGTGGCACGGATGGGCACTGATGGATGGCACTGACAGATGGCACTGATGGGCATTGATAGATGGCACTGATAGGTGGCACTGATAGATGGCACTAATGGGCACTGATAGGTGGCACTGATGGGCACTGATAGGTGGCACTGGGATGATGAGCACTGGTAGGGGGCACTGATGAGCACTGGTAGGGGACACTGATGTGCAGCACTGGCACTGACAGATGGCACTGGGGGCACTGACAGATGGCACTGGGGGCACTTTTATTTGCAAATGTGGGCACCCTGGGCATATTGCAGTGAGAGGGACTGATGTCCCTCTCACTGCCGCCGGTGATCGTCTTTTTTTTTTCTCCTCACGCTGTCAGCGCGAGCAGGAAAAAAAGCACATGATCATGATCATTGGCTGACAGCTGATCACGTGGTAAGGGGTCGGGATCGACCCCTTACTCGGATCTGTGATCCAGCGAGTCTTACAGACTCACGGATCACAGAGCGTGCCGCGCGCGCCCTTCAGGGGGCACGCAGGCAGCTCGTTGCCGAGATGACGTCAATAGACGTCGTCCCGGCACATTAGATCCACGCTGTAGCCGTCATTTGGCTATAGCGCGGGTCTATAGTGGTTAAAGAAAACTGTAACTGGAATTGGGCCAAATATGAAGGCAATTGTAAACCTTTCACGAGTAGTCCTGCACAGTTCTATAAATTCTTACATGATACTAGGAAAGACCAAACAAACGGAACTTTTTGCATCGCTCCTCGTGATAATAGAATTCCAGGCTTATCCCCAACTGGCAGCGTGACCTCACCATGCGGTTAGACAGCTGGGTCCAGGGAAGACGGCTCATCATGGTTTATGTCACACTGGCTTCTCATACAGATGTTAGGCCTCTGCAGTAACACAAGCTCCCTGTGAAGTGTGCACACTGCCCGAGAAGGAATTGGCCTCCTGGGACCAGGGCCAAGCCGTCTGCGTGACTGGCATCGTGCCCTGCCACTGACACTTATCTTAATCATGTTTCGCATTTAAAGAGCCATTCCAGGCAACAGGGAAAACTCTGGACTTGCCAATGGCAACTTTACTCAGATTATCTTTAGTTTTATGGAGAAATACTTAGTAAGGCCTTTACAATGGATTTCAGCCTCTTGGCACTTTCTTAAATCTGCAATCTCCCTCCCATGTCTGCGTCAAGCTAAATGGGTGGTACTACAGCCAGGGAACACGTCAGCCACGGTTTTACATTTGAGTGCGAAAGGTGAAAAATACTAGCACCCAGGTTTTTTTTTTTCAGTGGGAACGTGGGGGAATGCAGTTCCAGCACTGAATGCTTATAATGGCACAGGGTGCAGAGTGTGTTGGAGGGTCTACTGATGTTGACTGCTGTTGGATCTATTTATGTGGGGGATCTATTGTTTCTGGGTTGGGTCGTATGTTGCAGGGAGTGATCTACTATTGAGGGAGGGGTCCACTGTTGCTGGCTACTTGAGGTTCTATTCATGCTGGCTGCTGGGGGAGTCTATTGTTGCTGGGGGGGGGGGGGTCTATTCTACTGCTTTTCTTGTCATCATTAACATATTCCATAAAGTGTATGTAAACCTGATTCATTAAATTTGACCTTGGCATATTTACAGGGCTGTCTTTAAGGCAGGGCAAAAGGGCAGCTGCCCTGGGCCCTGTCATTGTTTTGGGGCCCAAAGCAGCTGCCTCATACTTCCCAACTATCCCAGTTTAAATTTCCTTGTCCCTTGAAGTTTTAGTCCTGTGTTGTGTCCTGATATCTCAGTGTGAAGTGCTTGTACTAAAGCTACCCAGATCTGCCCTATTGTTGTGTACAGATGACTCACCTGCAGACCCTGTGTTTACATGTAAATAACCGGCATTCATATGTAAATAGTGGTGGCATTACTAAGTAAATAGCTGCGGTCTGCAACATTTATATGTAAATAAAGGCGGCATTCATATGTATATCATGCTCCCCTGCAGTGAGGAGATGATGTGTTGTAACCACTAGCAACCAATCAGTGACCAGTATTACTGTACAGCAATCTCTAGCAACCAATTAACAAGCAGAAATCATTTGCTGTAACCTCTAGCAACTAATCAGTGATCCGTAATGTGTGCTTTAACCTCTAGCAACCAGTCAGTAAGCAGTAATGATATTCTGTAACCGCTGGCAACCAATCGCAATTGCTGCCTGATCTGATGCAGTAAACTGATTTTAAGTCTAGCTGCTATTTATTGTATGTCTCAGAGCAGGTGGAGAGTGAAATTGAAAATGTTTGCCCAGGGTCCAATCAATATTAAAGACGGCCCTGCATATTTATATGTAGTGTTTACTTATCTCTCTCAAAACTTCTCTCTCTCCAAAGCATTAAGTCCCGTTTTCCTTCCTCTCTTATCAACATGATAACTTCTGACAGGTTCTCTGTCAACTGAGATAAAACCAGCCTACAATTTGTGTTAGGGTGGGTGATTAGCAGAGAGCTTGTCTATTCACAGCACAGCTCACAGCTCTCTCACGCTTCCTTCTTCTGCCTATGTAGTGGGGGGGGGGTGTGCCTTTCCTCCAATCGGCTGTCACACAGTGTATGACAAGACTACACTCCTACTGCTGAATGCGGAAGTAAAAATTATAACATCATGTCAGAGTTCTAAAGAATATAGAAAGGGAAAGACAGCACATATACAAGTAAAACATATGTAGGAGGATTTGTTTTATCCCTGTGTATCATCTGAGGCCATTCACTTCACTGGGTATAGGAGAGGGTTTACATCCAATTTAACACTACAAAATGATACTTGGTTTTATGTCCTCTTAGAGCAGGGTCTCCGAACTTTCTAAACAGGGGGCCAGCTTACTGTCCTTCAGACTTTAGGGGGGCCAAACTGTGGCCTTTGAAAGTATAAAAGGTCCCAACATCAGAGGGAAAAAAACAATGCCCCATCTTTGGTGTCAGTGGGAGGCTTTATACCCCATCATTGGTGTTAGTGGGAGGAGTTGTGCCCCATTATTGATGAGCCTGCCGTGACACCCTTCAGCCTCGGAGCTACGGACACCACCATGGCGGCCGGGGACTGACGAATCACCGCTGCCCAGCTTGGATCCAAAGGACCAGACAGTACAGCTGAAGAGACCTGTATATCACACCACAACCAAATGCCTGATTACCACTCTTACAATGTGAGTGCATTTTAAAGAAAATCAAAACTGTTGTTACAAAGTTATTACGCTTAGAGCGGCGCGGCTCTCTCTCTCCCCTTTTTTTCTCAAGCGGTAATAATTGTGGGGGATGTGCTGATGAAGAAAATAAAAGTACAGTTGTTAGGTGGGGGCAAGATAGGCTTCTCTGAGGAGAAAAGTTTTCAGGGGTCATCTAAAGGTGGACAGAGTTGGAGATAGTCAGGCAGACTGGGCTAGTGAATTCCAAAGAATGGGAGAGGCTCGGGTGAAGTCCTGGAGGTGAGTATTTGAGGAGATGACGAGGGAGCTAGAGAGCAGGAGGTCTTGGGAGGACCAAAGAGAGTGGCTTGGTTGGTATTTTGAGACTAGGTTAGTGATGTAGCTGGGGACAGTTGTGGATGGCTTTGTTAGTTATTGTTAGTATTTTGAATTTAATTAGTTGGGTGAGTGGAAGCCAATGGAGCGATTGGCAGAGAGGAGTAGCAGACGCCGAGCAGTTTGTAAGTTGGATGAGTCTGGCAGCATCATTCATGATGGACCGAAGGGGGGATAGCCTATGTTAAAGTAAGCGAGAGGTGACCAGGGAGTGGATTAGAAGCTTTGTGGTTTCATTCGCTAGGAAGGATGTATTTTAGAGATGTTGCAGAGATTGAGGCGGCAAGCCTTGGAAAGTGATTGGATGAGGGCCTGAGAGTTCAGAGTCCAGGATAACACCTAGCACCCTGGCATGTGGGGATGGGTGGATGGTTGTGCCATTGCTCTTGACAGAGAAGTCAGGGGAAGAGGCGCGTGGGGGAGGAAATATCATGAGCTCAATTTTGGACAAGTTAAGTTTGAGGAAGCGATGTGACATCCAGACAGATATGTCTGTTAGTAGGTTAGTTTACATAATTGGTGTTGTGTTGTGGTGGTGTTCATTTTGAACGACCCCTCCCAATGCATTTGCAAGCGCACCCCACATAACATGTTTTGCAGTGCACTACAATATACAGATGGGGAACCATGTATGCAATGTGATGAGGTATAAAAAAAATGGAGCCCGATTTAAAATGAATGAACTTCCCTAATGCAACATGTGTTAGGAAAATAGAGCACATTAAAGGGGTTGTAAAGTCTATTTTTTTTTTTGTTAAAATTATAAACAAGTTTATACTTATCCCCTCTTTGCAATGGTATTACACAGATTATCCCCGATTCTCCTTTTCTGGGGTCCCCCTCTGACGCTCTCGGCTCCTCCTCTCCTCCGTGCACCATTGGAAGCAGCTTGCTATAGGGGCATACCTGCGGACTTGGTCCAGAGCCCAGCTGTATATGTCCATAGACACACACACAGTGTGGCTTGGTCAAACTCCCCCTCCCCGCCCCACTCACTGCACACAGGATTTGATTGACAGCAGCAGGAGCCAATGGCCCCTGCTGATGTCTCTCTGTCCTTTGAAAAAGAGGAGAGAGCCACTGCAAATGGGCCCTGCTCTGGCTTGAGTGAGGCCTCAGGTCTGTATTTAGGGCATGAGGGAGCCTTACAAATACTGGAACATTTTTTTTTTTTACCTTAATGCAGGGAAGGCATGAGGGCAAACTTTTTTTTTTTTTTTACTGAACTGGTTTTATCATGTTTATGTATTTGCATGTTGCTTTCTCCTCTCATGTATAATCAGGGCTCTCAGCACTTCTATGTTAGAGACGTTGTCATGGGGGCATCCTTGAAATGAGCTGTGGACTTCATACAAACCCTTTGTGCAGCCTTCTCTATTATTTCCTATTATTTCTTGCTTATTATGTTGTTGGAAGCATCTAAGAAATATAAGTTGGATTAAAATATTTAAGAACGTCAAATACAGCCAACGCGTTTAGGGGGAATGGACTCCCCCTTCCTCAGGGCTAATGTAAAGAACAAAAAGAATATAGTTTGAAATACTATCGTGTTTGTGTATTTGCATGTTAATTTCTCCTCTCATGTATGATCAGGGCTCTTAGCACTTCTATCTGCTGGGGTCTCCTCTAAGTCAGAGCCGTTGTCATGGAGGAATCCTTGAAATAAGCTGTGGACCTCATACAAATCCTTTGTACAGCATTTCCTATTATTTCTTGCTTAGTATGTTGTTGGAAGCATCTAAGAAATGGAAGTTGGATTAAAATATTTATTTAAGAATATCAAATACAGCCAAGGCGCTTAGGGGGCATGGGCTCACCCTTTTTCAAGGCTAATGTAAACAACAATAAGAATATAGTTTGAAATGCCATCTACGACACTGACTGTCAACTTAAAGCGGGATTCCATTGATTCCATTTGTTTTTTTTTTCTGGGTCTTTGATAAACTTTTGTGTTTAAAACTTCCACCGCTTTCCGATTTCGTCAGCAAGGAAAAGTTATAAAAATTCCTCCTGTCGGTTTTCATTTTGTTTGCGGGCAATTGAAGCCCACAAGCATTTATTTCCGGGACGCAGTGAATGCTGTGTTCCCAGCATTCACCACTTGATCCCGCGCATGCTCATTGGTAATAGCGAGCAGCGCTGTAAAATTCTGAGTTCCGAGATCTTGCAAGATTTCGGCAGGACGCCGTTCCAAACAGAATCTTGGGAAGACTGAGACTAAGCTCTCAGGGGACTTTGTGGTGCCGGGGAAAGGCCAAAAACACGCCTACTACCACGGGAGGAGAGACCGGAAGTACAACTAATAATTAAAATAAAAAGGTAATTACGGCATTTTTTTTTTTTTTTTAAAGGGGCATTTGAGCATTAATGACAGTAACAGAATGGGCTAAGATTGACTTAAAAATTTGGGTACAACACCGCTTTAAAATATATAGGGGGCCTAAACTGTGGCCTCTGACAGCTCCAAGTGGCCACACATAATATTCAGTATATGACAGAAGAGACATTGGACATACCAGAGGTGACAATCAGACTACATACATACAACAGGGTGGCTGAAGACACAAGACATATATGAGTGACAGAGAGAGGCTCAGGACATACTACATTAGACTGATTGATCACTGTCATTATAGACTTTACATAAGAATGCTTTCGCTACTGACTGCCAAGGTAAGCAAAGAGCCACACAGCAAGTGCCAAAGGGCAGCATGTGGTCCTCGGCCCACAGGTTGGGCATAAGGTATCTATGTTATAACACTAATGCCCCGTACACACGGTCGGAAAATCCGACCACAAAATCCATCAGATTTTTTCTGTCGGATTTAGTCCGACACTGGTGTTGCATAAACACGGTCGGACAAAGTTGTCGGAAAATCCGATCATTCTGAACGTGGTGACGTTTGTTGCCTACGACGGGACTATGTAGAGGCTAGTAGCCAATAGCTTTGGTCTTGTAATGTGATCTGAGCATGCGTGGCACTTTGTCCGTCGGAATTCTCTACACACGATCGGAATTGGTGTGATCGGACTTTGTTGTCGGAAAATTTTTAGAGCAGGAGATAAAACTTTGTCCGTCGGACAATCCGATGGAAAATGTCCGATGGTGCCTACACACGGTCGGAATTTCCGACAACATTGTCCGATAGGACAGAATCCATCGGAAAATCCGACCGTGTGTATGGGGCTTTAGTGTTACCATCATTTCTGTCCCCTCAAAAAAAACTCAACACACAGCCATTAATGTCTAAACCGCTGGCAACAAAAGTGAGTACACCCCTAAGTGAATATGTCCATTGGGCCCAAAGTTCAATATTTTGTGTGGCCACCATTATTTTCCAGCACTGGCTGAACCCTCTTGGGCATGGAGTTCACCAGAGCTTCACAGGTTGCCACTGGAGTCCTCTTCCACTCCTCCATGACGATGGATGTTAGAGACCTTACGCTCCTCCACCTTCCGTTTGAGGATGCCCCACAGATGCTCAATAGGGTTTAGGTCTGGACTGGACACATGCAGGTCTATCTCCCACAAGGAGATCTCCCACTTCCTTCTAATTGCACTACAGCAACTCTACCAGTTTTCTGCAACAAAAATGTTTTTATTGAAGGTTTTTCACATATAATACAAATAGTACCATAAAACATATAAGCAAGGCACAAGTACATGGTGCCAACTAAAAGGAGGTGTAGGGTTCGTTGTTCATAAAAGTAGGAGCCAGATGCTACTGTCTCTATGCATTGCCGGTAAGAAGGCCACATAAGGAAACTTATATTAGTATGAAATAATCTATTAAAGAAGATGCATTGCAGCATACTACAGGCCTATTTGGCTCACTTTATAATGGGATACTTTAGATCAAGGTAACCAGTGTAGCTCCTGAAGGTACTAAAGCATCAACAGGGATTAAGAGTAGCGTCGGACTCCTATGTCGGCACTCCACTCCGTAACCTTTCTACAACCTAAAACAAAAAAGGAAAAAAGAGAAAAGCAGGGGAAAAGAAATAAGGGAAAGAAAGGGGACAGAATGAGGGAAAAAGGGAAGGGAGAGTGAGGGAGGCACTGTGGGGGGAATAAGTAAAGAGGGGGTGGGAACACCACCAGCTACCCTCCCCAGTAGACCCCTCTACCAATTTTCTTCCTCAGTAAGGCCTTGTTCACATATCGCTTAGTTGGAACACGGGTTCCTGCTAATGATTTAAAAAGCATGATTCATACGCATAAATTTGTGCCATACATAGGGCAGCCTATTCACTTGAATGGGCTGCCCTGTGCACGTTTGTTGCACACAAAAAAGCTCCGGGACCAAATTTTGTCCCTGAGCCAGGCTTGATTTTACACGTGCATTTTGCCCCATGACCTTTGCAGCAAAATCGTGCCGCATTTGGGTGAATGGCATCCAAACACATATTACACATTTTGCTGCGATCTGGAGTCTCAGGCCGAATTGCGGCTATTCAGCCCCCCGTGATTCCTCATCCCCTATATGTGAACGGGGCCTAAGAGGTCCCACAAGGTCACATGTATTTAGAAGCATATGTGTGCGAAGAAAGATCCCCTTTGCTGCTCCCCAGGCCATTACAAGTATTCAACCAGTTGAAGGAGTCAAATTCCAAAGAGCAACTCCTCAACAATCATGCATAGCACTAGTCATACACAGTGCATCTCACAACAGCATCAGTTGTAGTAGGTAAATTGGAGCGCCTCTCCTTCCCATCTTTAGATGGCTGCAAGATCTGGGAACTAGACACAGAGATCTCACCCACATGGCATATAACCATCCACTTGCTGCCTGAAACCAAGCATTCTCATCAGCTTCATCCAAGATTCTTTGGGAAGAGACAACTCGGCAGTCGTGTGATAGAAGGCCTCGGAAGTGCCCTGCTCTGATTTCCACACCGGCTCCTTCTAGAGTTTAAAGGTGATGAGTGAGGTACAATAAAAGCTCTCACAGTGAGACTGGCACTGCAGATCTCCCAACCAGCTCTTTGCCGGCGTTCCAAGTAGGTAATAGATCAGGCTGCTGCGAGTTCAGATGTGGCTTGCTGTGGGCAGTGTGCCATTGCATTGTACTGTCTGATAACTCCCTTCCTGGCCTGTACCCAGGGCTCTGCAATTCTGCTTTCCCCTGTCCATCCGCCTGGCACACTGCTGTCACTGGCCTCTATATATCCTGCGTCCACATTACAGGACAGCCCCTGACATTCATAGTTCCAAACTGTCCCTGATTTCAAGGGACTATCCCTGATTTGGAACAATGTCCCTCTGTCCCTCATTCCTCCTCATTTGTCCCTCATTTTGCTCTGATCTATATAATTGTACATAAAATGCTCTTTTTATCTATCAAAAAGTGTTTTCCAGCACTAAACCTTTCATCTGATTTGTAAATTCCAAAAGCCAATATAAAGGAATAGTAGTGGTAAAAAAAAAGCACTTGTGGGTTTAATCAATCTTGTTTTATTTTGTATAATTCTCCTTTAAGGGGCATGACAAGGGGTGTGTCCTATGCCTGCATACTTTTGCTGATAGGTGTCCCTCATTCCCATCTTAACAAGTCGGGAGGTATGGACATACACTTGCCTTTTTATTCTGCCCATGTAGGACTTCAGAAGTTATGAAAATTTAATTCTGCCTGTGCAACAATTCTATCTTGCCCCCACACAAGCTGCAGGTTGAAATGAGGCTTAGAAGGGGAGTGCCTGCTCTGTAAACCAATGGGTGAGGATAATTTGCAGTTTAGTTCCAGATAGAAGTTCACAAAGCTGTCCCGAACTGGAGTGCAGGGAGGGGAAGATGGATTCATAAGGGTCAGCATTAAGGAAAGACTAGTGCAGATATATCTACCTAAAAGTTTATATGATACAAGTCATGTATGGTCAGTGAAAAGCCATGAGGAGGAACTACAGTCCACAGGGACAGTTCTTACAATAACAGGCTCTGCTTCCTGCTTTGCCGCACTGGACAGTGACTGCCTTCCTGAGACTCTTTGTGGTCTCTCTCTAATGATGTAAAACACCCACAATGCCTCTGATAGCCACATACTGTGATTCTGGATTTTTTAACTGAAAACTAATAATGCGATTTAGTGATATTTACATGGACCCTACCGATTTGCATGAAAAGTTAATTTTAATAAGACCACTTTAAAGTGGATGTAAATACATTTTTGTTGATGTCATAATGTAGAGAATAATTTCCTTTCATTTGAGCCCAGTCTTGCCACAGAGATTTACTCCAGCCCTGAGCAATTTTCTTTTATTGTTCAGTTAGAAATATCTTGACAAAATGCTGAAAACTTTGTCAAAAACGCCCCCTTGCTGTGAGTGACAGGTGATTTACATATCTCATGCACTAGCCTGAGACAGGCACATCCTGTGTAATTATAAAAAGTGAGAAATTCATCCATCCCCACATAACAATGATGGAAATGAATGTTATCTGTGATCAGGTGACCTCAGACACACACACTGCACTATAACAATCATCAGATCACTGGATATTCTACTCTGCCCAACTCTGACTACATACATCTCCCTTATATTCTTCTTGCTGTTCACTCATGAATCAGTTTTCTTTCCCCCTGGTCTGTGGATCTGTGGTCTGTGCCTGTCTCAGGCTAGTGCATAATATGTAAATCACCTGTCACTCACAGCAAGGGGGCGTTTTTGACAAAGTTTTCAGCACTTTGTCAAGATTTTCTAACTGAACAATAAAAGAGGATTCTCAGAGCTGGAGTAAATCTGTGTGGCAAGACTGGGCTCAAATTAAAGGAAATCTTATTCTCTACATTATGACATCAAAAACATTTTTTGGGGTTTACATCCACTTTAAGGAGACACTTTTGCTTTGCCCATTCAAGGCTGTGAAAAGGCCCTAACCTGATTAGATTCTCACCTCTCCAGTGCCCTGCTAGCCCTACTAACCTCAGTCAGTGCAAAATACCTGTTGTTTCCAGGTATGGAGGATCACGGGACCTCCTCCAAAGTGGTCTAGCAGCATTTGCCAGACCTGGAGTTAGGTAAATCAAAGCTTATTCTAATCTTAATAGGTTACATGTGAAGAGCATAAGTACTGGGGTTTGGAGGTTTAAGGCTTTTTCACATACACTATCATAGTTCATCTCTGCAAAAAAAATGATTTTTAGTTGTGAAATACGGAATAATCTTATGAAGGAGCCTGTTCGAGCAGGCAGATTTCCTCAAAAAAATCATTAGATGTTTTCCTGAAGTAGACTATATTGTTTTTCATGTTTGGTCTCCGGTCCTCTCGCCCTGGGAATTTCAGTTTTTTAAAGACAAATGTCACATCTACAACACATTTCCCCAACTCTAACTCTATCCATCTGTCTATGGAGAGTTTTAATTACACAAAGAGAGTCTGAAGGCAAGCAGCTCCTGCTGGGATATCTCTATAGAAAACCTATAGTGCTCTGTAGCACCAGTGGCATGAGTTTATTCTGTATGAAATGATTATTTAAAAAACAAGGATTGTAGTAATAAAAGAAAATACTTATAAATGTAAAAAAGTTAAATGTTAAATACAATTAAATCAAAACCCTTTTCCCTGTTAACACCTAACAGTAAAGCTAGCCCAGAAAACTGTTCTTACTTTGTCAAACAATAACAATCAATGCCCATTGTCTGAGATATGAGCACCAAACCTGTATGAAATGCTTATTTGAAAAACAAGGATTGTAGTAATAAAAAAAAAAAATGAAACCTAAAAATGTATAAATGTAAAAAATAAAATGTTAAATACTAGTGTTGCACCGATATCGGTATCTGTGCCGATACAAAGCATTTGCACGGGTATCGGTACTCGTGCAAATGCTCCGATGAATGAAACTGATACTTTCAGGCTCGGTTCTTTCAGCTGACAGCAGGATTCTCCCACTGACAGCTGAAATGTAAAAGAAAAAACCCCCCGGCAGTTATCAGTTGTTAAGGAGCGGGGCCTCCGCATCCTTAAAGTGGAGTTCCACCTCTCCTCTCTCACCTCTAAATGCCTGTTGCTAGGGGGTCCCTCGTAGTCTGCCTCCTTCGACGCCTGGGCTCCTGACGTTACTTCCCTCGGCGCAGGAAGGGAGATCGCCTCTCCCCCCTCCCTCTTGTCAATCATCTGGGACATGTGACCGGTTCCAGATAATTGCACGGCCAATGACGGCGATCAGCGTGGCTTGCGCATGCACAGTGGGTGCCCGGCTGTGAAGCCACAGCCGGGCGCCCACAGTTAAAATGCCAGCCTCGCCAAGCAGAGGGGGGGGCGAGCAGGGCTTTGATCCCCCACATTGCTGTACCCTGGGACAGGTAAGTGTCCGATTATTAAAAGCCAGCAGCTGCAGTATTTGTAGCTGACTTTTAATTTTTTATTTTTTTAAGTGGGAACCCCACTTTAACAACTGATCACTCATTCAGCTATCAGTAGGGTTTCCTTGTTGGAGTCCAACACGTTTCGTCTCCAGACGATGTCTATGGACTCTACTGCCGCCATTTAATTTTATATAAGCGCTTGTTTTATCTACTAAATGTAAGTGTTCCAGCTTTATTAAATTTTTTTGCAATTTTAAACAGAATTATGCTATGTGGACCTTTTTGTTCTCCTCCTTTATAATTGCCCTCACCATATCCATGGATGTTTGACCATCGCTTCCCATAAAACCTTCCTGCAAGGATTTCCTCTACCTGGTGGATAGTCGGGTGTCCCCGGTCCAGCGATTTGGAGAGTTAGAGTGTCCATCCATATTGGTTGTTTACACAACACAGCTCGTTTGACTCATTGAGCCCACAACTTTGAAGATTTTTTATTTTTTATTGTGAAGCAAGCAACAAATAGGACAAAATAACAGAAAAAGTGAATGTGCATAACTATTCACCCCCCTAAAGTCAATACTTTGAAGAGCCACCTTTTGCGTCTCTCTCGCTTTGGATAAGTCTCTATGAGCTTGCCACATTTTCCACTGGGATTTTTGCCCATTCCTCATTGCAAAACTGCTCCAGCTCCTTCAAGTTGGATGGTTTGTGCTTCTTTGCAAATCTGGCCACAGATTTTCTATTGGATTAATGTATGAGCTTTGACTAGGCCATTCCAACACATTTACATGTTTTCCCTTAAACCACTCAAGTGTTGCTTTAGCAGTGTGTTTGGGGTCATTGTCCTGCTGGAAGGTGAACCTCCGTCCTAGCCTCAAGTCACAGAGTGGTACAGGTTTTGCTCAAGAATATCCCTGTATTTAGCACCATCCATCTTTCCCTCAACTCTGACCAGTTTGCCAGTCCCGACTGCTGAAAAACATCCCCACAGCATGATGCTGCCACCACCATGTTTCACTGTGGTGTTCTGGGTGATGTGATGTGTTGGGTTTGCGCCAGACATAGCGTTTTCTTTGATGGCCAAAAAGTAAAATTTTAGTCTCATCAGTCTAGAGAACCTTCCTCCATACATTTTGGGAGTCTCCCACATGCCCTTTCGCAAACTCAAAACGTGCCATTTTGTTTTTTTATTTTTTTATTGGAGCATCTGTACATAGGATGACAATAAGCCATACACTCCATAAAGTTGGGCTTTATGGCTTTCTTCTGGCCACACTGCCATAAAGCCCAACTCTATGGAGTGTACGGCTTATTGTCCCCCTATGTACAGATACTCCAGTCTCTGCTGTGGAACTCTGCAGCTCCTCCAGGGTTACCTTGGGTCTCTGTGCTGCCTCTTTGATTAATGCCCTCCTTGCCCGGTCCGTGAGTTCTGGTGTGCGACTGTCTCTTGGCAGGTTTGCTATTGTTCTTTCCATTTAGTTATGATAGATTTGATGGTGCTCCTAGGGATAATCAAGGACTTGGATATTTTTTTATAACCTAACCCTGACTTGTACTTCTCAACAACATTGTCCCTTACTTGTTTGTCCCTTGGTCTTCGTGGCTGTTTGGTTAGTGGTGCCTCTTGCTTAGGTGTTGCAGCCTCTGGGGCCTTTCAAAAAAGTGTATATATGTAATGACAGATCACGTGACACTTAGATTGCACACAGGTGGACATCATTTCACTAATTATGTGACTTCTGAGGGTAATTAGTTGCACCAGAGCTTTTTATGGGCGTCATAACAAAGGGGGTGAATACATACACACATGTCAATTATCAGTTTTTTATTTCTGAAAAATTGTTTTATGTATATATTTTTCTAATTTTACTTCACCAACTTAGACTATTGAGTTCTGATCCATCACATACAGTGGTGTGAAAAAGTGTTTGCCCCCTTCCTCATTTCCTGTTCCTTTGCATGTTTGTCACACTTAAGTGTTTCGGAACATCAAACCAATTTAAACAATAGTCAAGGACAACACAAGTAAACACAAAATGCAATTTGTAAATGAAGGTTTTATTATTAAAGGTGAAAAAAAATCCAAACCATCATGTGGTGAAAAAGTGATTGCCCCCCTTGTTAAAACATACTATAACTGTGGTTGTCCACACCTGAGTTCAATTTCTCTAGCCACACCCAGGCCTGATTATTGCCACACCTGTTCACAATCAAGGCATCACTTAAATAGGGCTGCTTGACACAGTAAGGTCCACCAGAAGATCCTTAAAAGCTACACATCATGCCGAGACCCAAAGAAATTCAGGAACAATAGAAAGAAAGTAATTGAGATCTATCAGTCTGGAAAGGGTTATAAAGCCATTTCCAAAGCTTTGGGAATCAGCGAACCACAGTGAGAGCCATTATCCACAAATGGCGAAGACATGGAACAGTGGTGAACCTTCCCAGGAGTGGCCGGCCGCCCAAAATTACCCCAAGAGCGCAGCGACGACTCATCCAAGAGGTCACAAAAGACCCACAACAACGTCCAAGGAACTGCAGGCCTCACTTGCCTCAGTTAAGGTCAGCGTTCATGCCTCCACCATCAGGAAAAGACTGGGCAAAATGGCCTGCATGGCAGAGTTCCAAGGAGAAAACCACTGCTGAGCAAAAAGAACATCAAAGCTCGTCTCAATTTCTCCACAACACATCTTGATGATCCCCAAGACTTTTGGGACAACATTCTGTGGACCGATGAGACAAAAGTGGAACTCTTTGGAAGGTGTGTGTCCAAGTATATCTGGCGTAGAAGGAACACTGCATTCAGAAAAAGAACATTATACCACAGTAAAATATGGTGGTGGTAGGACCTGGAAGATGATAAAAGGAACTATGAATTCTGCTGTCTACCAAGAGATCCTGAAGGAGAATGTCCGACCATTTGTTCGTGTACTCAAGCTGAAACGAACTTGGGTTCTGCAGCAGGACAATGATCCTAAACACACCAGCAAGTCCACCACCGAATGGCTGAAGAAACAAAATGAAGACTTTGGAGTGGCCTAGCCAAAGTCCTGACCTGAATCCTTTGAGATGTTGTGGTATGACCTTAAAAAGGCCGTTCATGCTCGAAAACCCTCTAATGTAACTGAATTAGGACAATTCTGCAAAGATGAGTGGGCCAAAATTCCTCCAGGACGCTGTAAAAGCCTATTGCACGTTATCGCAAACGGGTTGCAGTTGTTGCTGCTAAGGGTGGCCCAGTTATTAGGTTTAGGGGGCAATCACTTTTTCACACAGGGCCATGATGGTTTGGATTTTTTTTCACCATTAATAATAAACACCTTCATTTACAAATTGCATTTTGTGTTTACTTGTGTTGTCCTTGACTATTGTTTAACTTAAGTGTGACAAACATGCAAAGGAACAGGAAATGAGGAAGGGGGCACACTTTTTCACACCACTGTATAATTCATATTAAAAAAAAAACATTGAACTAAAGGCTGTAATGTAACAAAATAAGTAAAAAGCCAAGGGGGGTGAATACTTTTGCAAGGCACTGTAGCTGGAAAATGAATGTCAAAGGTGAATTCCCTGCACTGGTTCCATCTCTTCCCTGACAACTTTGCTCCCCAGCACTGGTCCCTAATTATGTGGTGACTATGATGACATCTATCCTCCTAACTGTCCTTGATTTAGACTGTATGTTTGGGGTCAATGACAGTAGAGAGGGCCCCATCAAATATGTGATCAGTGCAGGAATCTCACCAATAGAGTCCCTGAGAAATAGTAGACACTGCCTAAAGATTTACCTCTCGAGCATCCATCAAAAATTGAAATATCAATTCTGTATGTACCGACTAATGGCTCGAGCCTTTCCTTCAGATCCGATGGGTTGCTTTTAGGGTGAATAGACATCTGTTTCCATTTAGCTACATAAACCGTCCAAGCTACGACATTTTGTTTATTCTCAAGCTGTTGAACATTTTACTTTAATCATTCCCATGTTATGTGTAACTTTAATCCCCCTGATCAGGAGAGCAGAAATTGGTCTGCTGTGATGATGGATTATCGGCTCATCTGGTCAATGTTCTATACACCAATCGATTAAAAAAAATGGATTATGCACGACATCTCTATCAGGTTTGTCATGGAAAGGTCACATTTACACCCCCTTTCCCCCCCCCCACCATCCCGCCATCTTGTAGGCTGTGCAGATCCCCCTCTCTCATCATGGTGGGGGATGTGGGACAGCTGTGAGGGTCTGCAGATTCTCACAGCCCACCTCCAGCTTTGTGTTTGACAGGCCAGAGCTCTGCGCTGAGCCCCCTTTTCCGGAGATTTCCCATCTATATCTCCGTCTGCACAGCTGTGTATTCGGGCCAGCTGGATCCTGTAAAAACGGGGGGGCCCCCCCCCCGAATTCTAGAAAGACAAATCTGTCCGCGGTGGAAAGGAGAGGTGTGGAGAATCCTGTGTGAAAATAGCAGCTTGCAGTGAAGGCCATAAAACCAGAGAAGTCCCTTCTGCATTGTGATGGAGCGACAAGGAATCTGGCCTATTTGTTGGTCTTTTTTTTTTGTTACCCTAAATTGGGTCACGGTGTAAATATAGCCAGCCTGACAGCTGTTTTTGACCTGAAATTCCCAGATAGGGCGCTAACGTGACCTGCAGGCAAATGAGAGGGCCATGTTGTGAGGTCGGTGAGAGCCCACGTGAAACTGCACAGGGGTGGCCCCACAAATACAGCTACACATACTGCTTTGGTTCAGCAACCTGCACAAATATTGCCAATGTTGAGATCCAGCCACTCCGCCAGACAGAACAGCCAAATCCTCAACCTCCATTTCACCAGCACCACTTGGTCAAGACCACACCAACCTCACAACATGGCCATCTGATTCGCCTGTAGGTCACACTAGCGCCCCATCTGGGAATTTTCGTTCAAAAACAGCTGCTGGACCAGCTATATTTACACCTTCATCATAAAAAAAAAAAAACCCTATCAGCCTGTTGATTGGGTTTAAGCAGTAGCACACTGATCAGTCACCAACTGGTATTCTCCTCCTGTCAGCATGTCCCTTGCCAGCACATGTGGATGCAGCAAAGCCTGGTTGGCTCCTTTTGCTGCCCCTCCCTCTTTCCCAGCCTTCTGTACAGGGAATGTGGAGGCTGATACAACAACGCATTATTGGACTTACACTGGTTGCATGTAAAATTATATTGAATTATTTTTTATTGAAGAGATAACAGGAAATTAGGCATTTTGTTCATATAACCTAGGTTCCCCATCTGGAGTAATTGGGGTGGAGGTTAATACCAGCTAGCCAGAAAAGAACAGGATTCATCACTGCTTAAAAAAAAAAAAAACAAGGCTGAATACAAGGATTACCCAAAAATGTGAAATCATCACCCAGACCGTCCAAAAATGATAACGACTAAAGGCCCATACACACGATCGGACTTTTTGACAACAAACATGCAAATTAGCTGTTTTAAGGCAACATCCGACCTTGTGTATGCTCCATCGGACAAACTTTTTCGGTTTTCATCGGACAAAAATTCGCTCTGCAAACAGACAAACTTTTCGGCAAAAAAAATCCGATGGAGCAAAGTCCAATCCTGTGTACAGAAAACCATCGGACTTAAGGCTAAACACGCATGCTCAGAACCAATGCAAAAGATCAGACAACAATACAGAAGTTGACCAAAGGGTAAAGAGCAGAAAAAACATGTGATTTGGTGAAAGTTGGCTGAAAAAGTTCTGCCGTGTGTATGCAATACAAGTTCACAGCCAACGCCCTTTGGACAGAAATCCACGGAAAAGTTTGTTTAATGTCCGATCGTGTGTAAATGTGAATGGTCCCAAAAATGTGTCAAGTGTCCGAAGTGTCCGCTGCAAAAAATCGCAGATCGCCGCCATTACTAGTAAAAAATAAAAAATAAAAATGCAATAAATATCCCCTATTTTGTAGACACTATAACTTTTGCGCAAAACAATATACGCTTATTGCGATTTTTTTTACCAAAAATATGTAGAAGAATACGTATCAGCCTCAACTGAGGAAAAAAATAGTTTTTTTTTTAAAAAATGGGATATTTATTATAGCAAAAAGTAAAAAATATTGTGTTTTTTTTTTCAAAATTGTCATAGCGCAAAAAATAAAAACCGCAGGGGCGATCAATTTTGTTTGGGTGTAACGTCGCACGACCGCGCAATTGTCTGTTAAAAAGTGCTCTGGTAAGGAAGGGTGTATAATGTCCGATCGTGTGTATGAGGCTTAAGCCTGTGGGCCGCCTTAAAGTATACAGTAACTAAAGGCAAAACTTTTTGGGATTAGAACCCTTGTCAGTTTTTTTTTTGCCGTCTGTTAGGGAGATTCACCCTCTTTTGTCCTGTTTACCATTATCATTGAAAGTAAAATAATTGTGTGTTCTCCCAGAAAAAAAGCTACAGAGAGGGGAAATCTTCCAATGGGGACACTAGTCCTGGTGACCCCAAGGAATTCTCGTAATTTTCAGGGATTTCCTCTCACTTCCTGTTTAGCTATGAGACAAGAAGTGATGGGAAATCTCCGCAATAGGATACAGATGGCGAAAAAAAAAAATCTGATAAGTTAGAGCCTTCCCTTGTTCTATCCAAAATGGAGAAAAATATATTTTGCCTATAGTTCTACTTTAGGTTTGCCATATACGTTACAATCCGATTATACAATCTCTGTAGATCCAATTATACAATCTGCTTGGGCCCTACTCACACCCATGCAATTTAATGCGTGTTGCCCATGTTATTGCTGAAGAGGGTTGCCATTCTTTTCAATGGGCCCATTCACACCCCTGCGCTGCCATGCTTCGGGAAAAAGAGTACATATGCTGTTTTGGTATATCCATATGCATTTTTGTCCCCATAGACTTCAATGGCAGGCTGCGCATGAAAAATGCATGTAACATTTTTTTTTTTTTTTCGCAGAAACCTCAACTTTACTTGCTTGTCATTGGCCAAACAAAAAAAGTATAGTACGCATTAAAATGTGAATCAACGCACATACATGAAAATGTAGACGCACAAGTGTGAACCTAGCCTTGGACTGGACTCACATTGTTGCATTTTTCATTGCATTGAAATGAATGGGAACGCATTTCAATGCATACGTTAATATACGTCATAACGTATGTTGACATGTCATAATACACATCAACTCAAGGTGATATGTATTGACATACAATAGGATACATTGCAATGCATGCTGAAATTAGACATGTGCACAACAGAAAAATATGTTTAGTTTTGTTTTGTTTCTGTTCGTTTCCGTTGATTGGTAACGATTCGTAATTTCGTAAGATGTGGGTTTTCGTATTCGGACTCGTTCGTATTTTCGTAAGAGTTATTTTTTCGTTGATTCGTATTTCCGTTAGTCTAATTTTCGTTGATTCGAAATTCGTATTTTCGTTATATTTCATATTCGGACACGTTCATATTTTCGTAAGAGCTATATTTTCATTGATTTGAAATGATTCGTATTTCCATGAGTCTAATTTTTGTTGATTCGAAATTTGCATTTTCGCAGATTTAATTACATTTGTACTTTCGTGAGATTGACTGCCTCATTTATTCGTACTTTCGTAACATTGTTTTCATAGATTCGTAATCGGAGCATAATTCGTAATTTTACGTAATGTGTATGCTATTTATATGTTTAAGAAACAAAGAATTTCTCTCTCACAAGTCAGAACTTAACTAAAAAATCCACCAAAACAGTGCCTCCGACCCGACCACACCCTATCTGGACTCTGGATGGAATATTTCAGAATCAGAACTAACAAATTTGTTCTTTCGAATTCTCGATCAGCAGAATTTTCGTTATTTCGTATTTTAGTTGTTTTGATTTCCGTTTTTCCGAATATTCGTAATTTAGATTTTTCGTTCATTTTGATTTTTGTTATTTTGAATCTTTGTTCGGTATATTCGTTGTTTCTGTTTTCGTTTTTCGGATTTTCACTCTTTCATATTTTCGTTGTTTCTAATTTAATTTTTTCGTATTTTCATTGTTTTCCATATTCGTTCTTTTAGTAATTTTTAGTAAACCATTCGTTCATTCGTATGCTTACGAATTAATGAATATAACGAATTTTAACGAAGAACGAATGCGTAATTAAACGAATTGCACATGTCTAGCTGAAATTGCACATCAATGCATGCTAACACTATTGGCCTGCATTTTCTATTGATCTCTGTGAAAAACACATCAGAGGGGAAATGCATAGGCATGAATTCAGCCCTAGGTTTATTAATGCTCTATGATGTATTGTACCTATACTATCCATTTATGTCCAGTGCAGGTTCTTATACTACATAGTTATTCATAGAAAGTATACAATCAGATTGCAACATGTGTGTAGCCAGCTATAGAAATATCAATAACCATAGAAACAGAAAAGTGAAAGCAGAAAATAGACGGAGTAGGCCATCCAGTATGCCCTTTTTTGTTTTGTTTTTTTGTTGTCTTTGTTGTTTTTTTTATATACATGTTTTATATTTATTTATTTTTTTTGTCTATTTTTTTATTTTCATTAACTTTTTGGTCTGAGTATAGCTCTATGTTTGTCCCAAGCATGTTTGAAGCCATTTACTGTTGACTGTCTCACTACCTCTGCTGGATTATTCCAATCATCAACTACCCTTTCAGTAAAATAATACTTTCTAAGATTAGTTTTGAACTTTCCTCTAGTTAGAGGTAATTTCCCCATGTTCTTGATTTTGGATTAATATTTAAAATCCCTACCACCTGTACCATATTCGCCCCTTTGATGTATGTAAAGTTTTCAATCATATCTCCCCTTCCCTTCTTTCCTCCAGACTGTACATATTAGGTTCCTGAAGTCACTCTTGATATGTTTTATCCCCCAGACCAGTGGATCTGTGGAATCCCTTTTCCGTCTCTTTCCTCTGGTGGTGTAACAATCATAATTTGGACATTTATTAAAGAGGCCTCATTATCCTCTCCAGAATGCTATGAGCAAAGACCTCCTTGGGGATTGCAGTACTTGACTAATGTACACTAGGGGGCGCATGACACTGCCATCCTAGAATACTCAGCGCTCTCATTGTTCCTTGGCTGGATCCCATCGGAGCCAAATTCCTGTCTGCGTTCGGCTAGGACTGGGCTAGTCTGGGAATTTAACATCCGATAAAATCATCTTATCTATCCCCTTATAAAATGAACTTGCTTCAGTACTGAACAATGGCAGCCTGACATGCAGCAGCAAAGCGATTTAACCCCTTCCGCTCTATATTCGTAGGCGCTCCTAAGCGACTGCCATTCCCAACTCACTGCCACCCTGCTGTGTAATCTGTCTGTTCTATAATGGGATATACACAGCAGCTATCCAATTAAAGTGAACTGAATCCTCAGAAGAGGGTCATTTTAAAATAAAAAAGTAATGAAAACATAAAAAAAAAAAAACAGGAATACGAGTGTAGCACGACCCCCTAAGGGGCTGCTTGGAATTACCTGCTCATCTGCACTGCCATGACCTAATGAACATTCCAACCCACCTGACACTATGGGTTCAGACATCTTTGCACCACCTTAAAGCAATAAATCGGACAACTCTGCGTTTATGTTCTGGTAATGTTTACTGGAACAGTTCAAAGAAGATATTGTCACAAAGAAGAGGTAATAGATCTGCTGAGTTTTGAGCAACAGCGCCAACTCAGCAAAGGAATAACACAATCCAAATATTTGCAGGTAAAAAAGTCTAGTATATACACATGTACAGTGGAATTCTGCTTACACCTAAAAGGATAAGCAAGTTAGATGGTTATACTGCCAAACTTCTAAAGGGGAAAACCGAGGCCAGCCTATACACCTTTAACCCTAATGAGAGGTCAGACTTCATGACAATGGTATAAGGGCCCTTGTAGCAGTAATGACAGTAATATCCTTGTTGCAGATCTGATGGTCTTCACAGGCATGTAGGAGCTCTTTAATTGTATACAATAAGGTGTAATAGCAAGCAATAAGATTTATTGAAATGGTAGTAGCTAAAAGGTGTCTATGCAACCTGTTCAAGATAGGTTCAGTGAAGTATTCCTAAGGCAAAGATGTCTATGCAAAGTGTCCCAGTGCAACCGTGAGAAAGGGATTTGTAAAGATGCCCTCTTACCAACGACCAGGGCAATTTAGGACCCTCCGGACAGCAGCTCCTGTAGCAACACACGTGCAGTGGGTCTGCCTTTTCAATCTCCCGATGCAAAGCTCAGAGCATAGGCTTACGGGCGGCCGAAGTGATGCTGAATGGATGTCCGACGAACAGCAAGCAGCGCTAGGCCACTCTTGCCCGGGTTGCAATGTGATACACCATGTGGTAGGCTGCTACCTCTCTCTCCTTGCACAGAGAGGTCCGTCTTCCGTCAGGCTCAGGATAAAGAGACCGCAGGGCAGGGCTTTGACTTCTTGTATAGTTCCTCCCAGCAATCTCTCCGATGGCAGCAAAGATCCCTGGGATATGTAGTCCAGGTACAGAGTCATGTGAAGCAATTAACAGTCTGATGACTACTCGTCCCACAATCCCTTTAGCTTGGCTCACAAACATGATGTCAGTTGATAACACTGGGCACTAGAGGGACATGCAATGCATAGAAATACTGGAGGAACACTGTACTTTATAATTATAGTCCAAATTGCTACATGTCTACCTTAGGTGGCTGGTCACATGACCTAAGCCGAGGCATTGGCTGTGTAATCTTTACTCACTAGGAGGATCTTAGGGGGCTGGCATCAAGAGACCACTCAAATAGGCATGTGACAGGGACCACACGACTAATGCCTCAACACAGGCCGTACAACCAGACACTGGGTGTTGGTCAGAATACTGTTATTCCATCAGTGGTCAAGTTTTTTTTCTTCTTCATCAGTAGTCAAATTATTTGGAATTATGTTCTTATGTTGTTACAATCATCACCTGTACCCTAGGGCCTGCAGATGAGCAAAGCACCTTGGACACCTGCAAAAAGATAGGTTTAGTCAGGTCACACCAGACTCGCACTGAGAGAGGAAGGAAAGCAGTACAGAGCAGAAAGCAGAGACATCTTTCGTCAGCGTTTGCCAACCATGGTTCATCCACAGGTTGCTAGGAGTTCTGTGAGCTGTGGTTGATTGACCTCCCATTTGAAGGTACCTGCGTAATTCCAGGGCCGACACAACTTTGCAGAGTCCAGCGGCATGATAGCAATAATCTTTTTAGCTATCTGTAAGGGAGCTTTTTTATTTCTGACTGTCACTGTAAGGGACATTATTCTTGTTGGCGCCTGATAAATTGGTTTTAGCAGGGGTTCCTTCAGACCTAGAAATGATTTCAAGGGATTGCTCAATGGTAAAATGTTTGAGAAAGTCTGCCATATGTAATGAAGTATGGCTGAGCCTATGTACATGTAGCATCCTCCTAGAGTAGGACGCTAGGCGAATTTATTCTTAGGATCCCTTTATAGTCAAGTGAACAGGTATTGTTTGTTCTAGTCTGTTTAGGATTGTCTTAGCCGAGAGTTTGATTACTCCCCCTGCCCCTGAAAGAAGCCTCCAGAGCATAGGACTCATTTTAATATTTATAATGCCTCAGCCAATCCCTGAAAGTAGGCATACAGAAGGTGGCTGGGAGGTGATAAATGGGCATGGGGTTCTTTCCTCGTCGGGGAAGGTTCCAAAGCCTCTGGGGCTGCTGGTCCCCTGAGGTGGCCCATGGACTGTGTCGCTGTTATTGGGCTCTCAGCTGTGGCAGGGCTGAGAACCTGAAGCTGGCTGTGGGACTTTACCTTATGGGATCTGGTCTAGAGAAGGTGTGCAGCTGTCATGTGGCTTTGTGAGCACTGACCCTGAATTATGATCTCTGGTGATCGTGTGCTTTTGGGATGTAAGTGCCAGAGACAACTATGGACTGAGGCGGCTCCCATGGGGTCTCAAAGTGCTGCCCATTTCCCTGTGTCTTCAGCAGAATCCACGTATGGGAGCTTGGGGAAGAATGTCCTCCTGTTCCTGTGCAGCATTTTAAAGTATCTCGTGCCCTAACACCCCCCCCCCCCCCCCCCTCAATCCTTTTAAAGTTCTTCAAGCAATAAAAACATTGCCTAGACTGTATTATTGGAGCCGGTGTGCATGGACTGGTGCTAGTGGGAATGGGCAGCCTCTGTACTATTTGGGAAGAACCAGCTATTATCGGCTCCTATGGGAGTAGCTCTATATACACATCTATAATTACACTGTACAGTATAAGGTCTTTGAACCATTTAAACACATGAGATTATTTACATTATGCTGATCTCTTTCTCATGTATATCTGAAAACACAATGTAGTAGAGTAGAACCTTCAAGAAGATATTCACATGTCTCATTCCATAACAAATCCCCAAAATTCCTTATTTCATGACATGCAAATTGCTCCTTTTCACTCCATGATCGACTATACTATACATCCAGAATGGCTGGTTAACAGCACAGATACATGCCGGTATTGTAGAGCCATTTGGCTTCTTGACCATCATCCATGCAGTACATGGAAAAAAAACTTTGTTGGAATAGGACCAAGGACCACATCAATCAATCAAAACAGGGCAACCCACCCAGCCTCTCTGGCCTGGCTTATATCCTAGTGCTATTTATCCATGCAGAACCACTACAGACAGCCGGAATATAGAAATTTATCAAGCTGTCCCTCCAGAGTAGCTGGTTTGTAGCCCAGATACAACCTAAATATAGAGCCATTTATCCAACTGTCCATTCAGAGCCAAACAGTCTAATTGTAGAGCCACTTATTCAATTTTACAGAGAGACTGCTTTATAGTCCAGATACAGCCTATATATATATAGAGTAATTTATCCAACTGTTCCTCCAGAGATGCTGGTTTTTAACCCAGTTACAGTCTAAATATAGAGCCCTTTATCCAACTGAACATCCAGAGACTGTTTTATAGCCCAGATACAACCTACATATTTACAGTGCCTTGAAAAAGTATTCATACCCCTTGACATTTTCCACATTTTGTTATGTTACAACCAAAAATATAAATGTATTTTATTGGGATTTTATGTGATAGAGCAACACAAAGTGGCACATAATTGTGAAGTGGAAGGAAAATGATAAGTGGTTTTAAATAGTTTTTTACAAATAAAATTATATAAAAAGTGTGGCATGCTTTTGTATTCAGCCCCCTTTAATCTGATACCCTAACTAAAATCTAGTGGAACCAATTGCCTTCAGAAGTCACCTAATTAGTAAATAGTGTCCACCTGTGTGTAATTTAATCTCAGTATAAATACAGCTGTTCTGTGAACCTCTCAGAGGTTTGTAAAGAGAACCTTAGTGAACAAACAGCATCA
This sequence comes from Lithobates sylvaticus, assembly GCA_028564925.1. Classification (NCBI taxonomy): domain Eukaryota; kingdom Metazoa; phylum Chordata; class Amphibia; order Anura; family Ranidae; genus Lithobates; species Lithobates sylvaticus. Next base: position 523,994,164 of record CM053028.1, read on the forward strand.
TGAAGGCCAAGGAACAAACCAGACAGGTCAGGGATAAAGTTGAAGTTTAAAGCAGGTTTAGGTTATAAAAAAATATCCCAAGCTTTGAACATCTCACGGAGCTCTGTTCAATCCATCATCCGAAAATGGAAAGATTATGGCACAACTGCAAACCTACCAAGACCTGGCCTTCCACCTAAACTGACAGGTCGGGCAAGGAGAGCATTAATCAGAGAAGTAGCCAAGAGGTCCATGGTAACTCTGGAGGAGCTGCAGAGATCCACAGCTCAGGTGGGAGGATCTGTCCACAGGACAACTATTAGTCGTGCACTCCACAAATCTGCCCTTTATTTAAAAATGGCAAGAAGAAAGCCATTGTTGAAAGAAAGCCATAATAAGTCCCGTTTTCAGTTTGCGAGAAGCCATGTGAGGGACACGGCAAACACGTGGAAGAAGGTGCTCTGGTCAGATGAAACCAAAACTGAACTTTTTGTCCTAAAAGCAAAATGCTATGTGTGGCGGAAAACTAACACTGCACATCACCCTGAACACACCATCCCAACCGTGAAACATGGTGGTGGCAGCATCATATTGTGGGGATGCTTTTCTTCAGCAGGGACTGCGGAGCTGGTCAGAGTTGATGGGAAGATGGATGGAGCCAAATAAGACAATCTTAGAAGAAAACCTGTTAGAGTCTGCAAAAGACTTGAGACTGGGGCGGAGGTTCACCTTCCAGCAGGACAATGACCCTAAACATACAGCCAGAGCTACAATGGAATGGTTTAGATCAAAGCATATTCATGTGTTAGAATGGCCCAGTCAAAGTCCAAACCTAAATCCAATTGAGAATCTTTGGCAAGACTTGGCAATTGCTGTTCATAGACGCTCTCCATCCAATCTGACAGAGGTTGAGCTATTTTGCAAGGAAAAATGGGAAGAAATGTCATTCTCTAGATGTGAAAAGCTGGTAGAGACATCCTGAAAAAGACTTGGAGCTGTAATTGCAGCGAAAGGTGGTTCTACAAAGTATGGAATCGGGACGGCTGAATACAAATGCACACCACATTTTTCAGATATTTATTTGTAAAAAATGTTGAAAACCATTTATCATTTTTCTTCCACTTCACAATTATGTGCCACTTTGTGTTGGTCTATCACATAAAATCACAATAAAATACATTCATGTTTTTGGTTGTAACATGACAAAATGTGGAAAATTTCAAGGGGTATAATACTTTTTCAAGGCACTGTAACTGTATCCCAACCGGTCTTCTAGATATTGCAGGCTTTCTATCCATCATCACTACACAGCAGAGACAGGGTCTCTTTTTTCAAGCTGGGTTGTGACTATTCCCACTATGGGCTTTTGGGCCTCAGACGTTCTCCCATCATTAGTATGTGACATAAGAGGCGGAGGATGCAGTGACCCCCTCAGACTTGAGGTTAATCACACTAATTATTGGGTCATTTTCTGGGAACTGAGGGATTTCCCTTTCATGTCTCCCGGAGAGTGGAAAGTGACCCTGCTCACACAGGAGGTCATTTATCTTCATTCACTCCATAAAATGCCTGATCCCAGTCTATTAGTCCTAGAGGACCATCCATCATCACTGCAGAAGAGCCCAGCTCACCCCTCCGCTCACCACAACACTAGAGGCCATAATACACAGAGTAGTACAGCATGACTATACAGCAGAAGATCAGAGCTATAGTATTAATATACAGACCACCAGATCACCCTACATGACAAATCACTGGAGCCAGCAGGTTATTGAAGCTAGGATCCATATGCAGCAGATTACTGGAGCTAGGATCTTAACGCATCTAATCACTGGAGCATGGAACCTTACAGAACAGATCACTTGAGCAAGGATCCTTACACAGCAGATCACTGGAGCTAACATTCAAACAGAATAGATTACTAGAACCAATATCCTTAAACAGCAATTTACTGGAGCTGGGACCCATCACTGGAGCTAGGACCCTTGCATGGCCAATAGCCGAAGCCAGGATCCTTACACAGCCAATAACTGGAGTTAGGTTCCTACACAGTCTGTCATTGGAGCTATTAACCTTACACAGCTGATAATTGGTGCCAGGATCCCTACACAGCCTTTCACTGGAACTAAGACCCTTACATAGTCTATCACTGACACTGGGACCATTACACAGCCTATCACTGGAGCTAGAAACCCTTACACAGCCTATCACTGGAGCTAAGACTCTTACATGGCCTATCACTGGAGCTAAGACCCTTACATAGTCTATCACTGACACTGGGACCTTTACACAGCCTATCACTGGAGCTAGGAACCCTACACAGCCTATCACTGGATCTAGAAACCCTACACAGCCTATCACTGGATCTAAAACCATTACACAGCCTATCACTGGAGCTAAGACCCTTATATAGTCTATCACTGACACTGGGACCTTTACACAGCCTATCACTGGAGCTAGGAATCCTACACAGCCTATCACTGGATCTAGGAACCCTACACAGCCTATCACTGGATCTAAAACCATTACACAGCCTATCACTGGAGCTAAGACCCTTATATATTCTATCACTGACACTGGGACCTTTACACAGCCTATCCCTGGAGCTAGGAACCCTACACAGCCTATCACTGGATCTAAGGCCCTTACATAGCCTATCATTGGAGCTAAGATCCTTACATAGCCTATCACTGGAGCTAGGGTTCTTACACAGCATATCATTGGAGTTAAGATTCCTACACAGCCTATCACTGGAGCTAGGACTCTTACATAGCCAATCACTGGTGCTAGGACTCTTACTTAGCCAATCCCTGGAGCTAGGACTCTCATGCAGCCAGTCACTGGAGCTAGTACCCTTACACAGCTTATCACTGGAGCTAGGACCCTTACACAGCAGGCTACTAGATCTTGGTTCCAAACAGCAGAGTACTGGTGCTAGGACCCTTACATACAATAATGCAGCTAAGTGAGGTGTGTGTGTGCTTATTCTACAGGGGATTACACAGAGTACACAAAGTGAACTGGGTAAACTCTGAATTTATCACAGTTGCATTGCTTGCTGATTACCATTTATTGAACTGAGCTGCTTACAACAGTGCTGAGTCTTCTATTCCTTTCATCTCAGGTTAAAATTTAAGAACTTTGCCCCCTTTACCCTCCCCCATGTTTTTTTACATATATCTTTCTTTTTGTATTTTATATCTTGTGTTTTGTACTTAATGTGTTTACCTTCACTCTCTGAGCTCTTGGTTGCCACTATAGAATATAGATCCGCTGTGTGATGATTATATTGCACCAAGTATAACTTTTATTTGAACACTTTAGAAATGTGGCTTTCTATGTAATGCACACAATCTGTTTTAATCATTTATTAAATAAGACAATTCTAGGAAACGATCTCTTAGTTAGAAGTTCGAATTAGTTCAGTATCTGGTCACATGACCCTTAGTGCACACCCTCCTGTCACTTGGCTGAGTGCTCTTACCCCATTATGTACAGAGAAGAGTATTAATCATTTATTGTAGACACCCCCGATAAGATCAGCCAAGGAGCTGTGAAGAGGAGGCTAGGCCTGTCTCGGGGGTCACACGTGCTCAATTCATCAGACTCCCCCCTGGAGCAGATAGAGGGAGGTCCTCTTTAAATAACTTTGTTTTTAACAGTTTAAAAACTTTTTCCAATTAATCACCAGACATTGCAGCCGATCTGACAATTTCTTGGGATAACTGAATGCTAAAGAGATTAAAGTGGTTAAACCCAAAAATAAAAATGTCATATATTGCAGCTTATCAATCCTTGGATGGATGGATTTTCTTTTTTTTTAGACTTGTTTCCCTTTATTTTCACCTGGTGATCCGGTGAAAATATCAATTATTAAAGATTATTATCAATCCTTCGATGTTTTTCTTTTTTTAGAATTTTTTTTTCACCTGGTGATCCGGTGAAAGTATCAATTATTAAAGATTATTATCAATCCTTAGATGTTTTTTCTTTTTTAGACTTTTTTTTCCTTTCCTGGTGATCCGGTGAAAATATTAATTGTTATCAAATATTTAGTATTGTTATGAATCCTAAGGGCTCTTTTACACGGACGTGTCCGTGTACGGAGCCCGCTCTGCACAGCGGGGGATCGCTCCGCCGATCCCCCGCTGTGCAGGAAGATGACAGGTCTGTCTCTGCAATCTGTGCATGGACGGACCTGTCAGAGCGCCGCTCTCCCCTATGGGGGATCGGATGACGACAGACCGTAGAGTCCATCGTTATCCGATCTGATCCGCAGACGGATGAAAAAATAGCTTTCCTGACAGACTCCATGGCAGCCAACGTGTGGGTTTAGTCCCGCCTCCACTACCCTATAGGACGTTACTCCCATAAATCTTTGCTCCCTGCCAGAGGCCGTGTTCTTTTTTTGTCCTCCTCCGAAGGACCTATACTATGTCTTTCTACCTGAAGATTATCGTTCCCCCCTACAAAGTCCGGCATGTAAGTTTTTCCTACCTTCGGCCAAACGATCGTTCACAGGAGGGGTGAGTTCTGCATGGCAGCCTTTTTTCTGTTGTTTTTGGCAGTGTATTTTGTGCTGGTTCTGTGTCCCCATACACCGCTGGTGCGGTGTGTCTGGTCATCATGGCGGCTGGTTCCTTGTGCGTTCCAGCCGCCGAGTCCCTTCCTCGTTCGCCGCGCGGTCGTTCTGCGCATGCGCAGAGCCAGCGCGAGAACGAGGCTTGGTTCGCGCATGCGCGTAGCGGTATTCGCGCATGCGCACTAGCATCGTGGCCGTCGCGCTGATGACGTCACGATAGGCGGCAGATTTAAAAGGGGAAAGACAGATTTCAGGCTCTGGAATGCCTGTAAGTCTGCAGAAGCACTCCAGAGAGCCCGTTTTTTCTACAAAAGGTAGGGAATCCTTGGTGGCCTGCTCTGCTGTCTTTGTTTGATGTTTTTTTGTAGTTTTGATTTGGGTCAATTCTGTTTGCAGCATAATGGACCTTCCCGGACCACTTGTGCCGTCACCGCCTGCTAGTGGCCAGCCCTCTCGCAGCAGGTATTTTAGGGGGGGCATTCCCTGGGGTGCCTGCTGGGGGAGGGGGGAGGGTGGAACATCATCATAGGTGATGTTCCGCTGACACGGTGGATCTGTCTTTTTCTTTCAGCCCTTCCAGGTCTACTCAACACCGGAGTTCGCATAAAGGAAGCGGTTCATCTAAATCCCGCCGGCACTCCTCTTCCAGATCTAGACACCATGGTTCTTCTGCGAGATCCAGTCATCGTAGCCGGGAACCATCCCGCTCTTCTACGACTCGCCCCAGCCATTCTGAAGGGTCATGCTGGGGGTGTAGGGCTCAAGTCCCTAGGGACAAGTCCCTTTGTGATGCCTGTTACGTAAAGGCGACTGGAGAAAGGACTGACTCTGGCCAACAGTTAAAATCTATGGTGGAGAAGATGGTCAAGGACAGCTTAAAGGAGCTGGAAGCCCCTCATGTATCTCCTGTAGAGTCGCCCAAATCTCCTGTGAGGGATACCCAGGTTCAAGATACTTGGGAAGCCTCGTTACCAAGCCATCCATCCGCGGATCTCTCCGATAGTGAATCTGAGGAAGATGTGGCTGGTTCCGGTTTTGATTTTGATCTGCTCCCTCCGTTGGGAAAGGTAGAGAAGAAGAACTCTCTCCTGCCAAAAATTCAGAAGCTGTACCCATTCAGAGAAGAAGAGGTAAAGCAGCTGGAATCACCCCCCCTAGTGGATGCGGCAGTAATGCGGTTGGTCAGACATGTGACCCTTCCCTTAGAGGACACGGTCTCCTTCAAGGACGCTCTAGACAGAAGAATTGATTCTGACCTGAAGCGGGTCTACCTTATGGCGGCCTTGTCTGTCGGAACTAGGAGAGGTTATTTCGTGAAGAATGGGGAAAGGTAGAGAAGAAGAACTCTCTCCTGCCACGGGGTGGATGCACTAACGGAGCGCTGGTGGTTCAGCACAGCCTATGCCTTCCCTCCATTCAGAGAAGAAGAGGTACCTGTCAGAGCAGCTGGAATCACCCCCCCTAGTCCATCGTTATCCGATCTGATCCGCAGACGGATGAAAAAATAGCTTTTTCCTCTGTCACAATTTTTCGGATCGGAGCGGGTCGGATGTCAGCGGACATGTCACCGCTGACATCCGTCTCTCAATAGGGGTCTATGGAGGGTCCGTTCAGGTCCGCCAAAAAAACTGACAGGCGGACCTGAACGGACCGCCCGTGTGAAAGGGGCCTTAGATGTGTTTTTTTTTTTTTTTTAGACTTTTTTTTCCTTTATTTTCACCTGGTGATCCGGTGAAAATTTCAATTGGAGTTTTTTATCAATCCGGTGTTTTATTTTTCTAGAGTTTTTTCCCTTTATTTTCACCTGGTGATCCAGTGAAAATATCAATTATAATCAATTATTAAGGATTATTATCAATCCTTACATTTGTTTTCTTTTTTTTAGACTTTTTTTTCTCCTTTATTTTCACCTAGTGATCCGGTGAAAATATTAATTATTATCAAATATTTAGTATTATTATGAATCCTTAGATGTGTTTTTTTTTTTTTTTTTTTTAGACTTTTTTTTCTTTATTTTCACCTGGTGATCCGGTGAAAATTTCAATTGGGGATTATTATCAATCCGGTGTTTTATTTTTCTAGACTTTTTTCCCTTTATTTTCACCTGGTGATCCAGTGAAAATATCAATTATACTCAATTATTAAGGATTATTATCAATCCTTAGATTTGTTTTCTTTTTTTAGACTTTTTTTTTTTTTTTTTCACCTGGTGATCCAGCCAGTAACACATTTCCTGTCCTATCCCGCGTACACCAGCTTGGATTGCATACACACGGTCACACAAAAGTTTGCTGAACTTTCGACCGTCAAGAACGCGGTGACGTACAGCACTACGAGGAGCCGAGAAAATGAAGTTCAATGCTTCCGAGCATGCGTCAAATTGTGTCTGAGCATGCGTAGGAATTTTGCGCGTTGGAATTGGTACAGACGATCGGAATTTCCGATCAAAACTTTTTCCAATCGAAAAATTGAGAACCTGCTCTCTATCTTTTGCTGGCGGGAATTCGGCCAGCAAAAGTCAGATGGGGCATACACGCGGTCGCATTTTCCAACCAAAAGCTCTCATCTAAATTTTGCTTTTTTTGAATTTCCGATTGTGTGCACGTGGCATTAGGACTCATGCATACTGGGCTTAAAAAACTCTGCTTTTACAGGCATGTGGCATTTTTTTTTCTGCCTGTAAACACACCTCTATATTAGTCCATGTGTCCATGCGCACATACAGAGAGGGAGAAAAGTATTTGATTCCCCTGCTGATTTTGTGCTTTGCCCACTGACAAAGAAATTATCAGTCTATAATTTTAATGGTAGGTTTATTTTAACAGTGAGAGACAGAATAACAACAACAATATCCAGAAAAACGCATTTCAAAAAAGTTATAAATTTATTTGCATTTTAATGAGTGAAATAAGTATTTGACCCCTTCGCAAAACATGACTTAGTAAATGGTGGCAAAACCCTTGTTGGCAGTCACAGAGGTCAGACGTTTCTTGTAGCTGGCCTCCAGGTTTCCACACATCTCCCACTCTTTGTCCCACTCCTCTTTGCAGATCCTCTTCAAGTCATTAAGGTTTTGAGGCTGATGTTTGGTAACTCAGACCTTCAGCTCCCTCCACATATTTTCTATAGGATTTAGGTCTGGAGACTGGCTAGGCCACTCCCCGACCTTAATGTGCTTCTTCTTGAGCCACTCATTTGTTGCCTTGGCTGTGTGTTTTGGGTCATTTTCATGCTGGAATACCTATCCACGACCCTTTTTCAATGCCCTGGCTGAGGGAAGGAGGTTCTGAACCCAGATTTGACAGTACATGGCCTGTCCATTGTCTCTTTGATGCAGTGAAGTTGTCCGGTTCCCTTAGCATAAAAACATCCCCAAAGCATAATGTTTCCACCTTCATGTTTGACCATGGGGGATGGTGTTCTTGGGGTCATAGGCAGCATTCCTCTTCCTCCAAGTTGAGTTGATGCCAAAGCTTGATTTTGGTCTCATCTGACCACAACACTTTTACTCAGTTCTCCTCTGAATCTTTCAGATGTTCATTAGCAAACGTCGGACCTGTACATGTGCTTTCTTGAGCAGGGGAACCTTGCGGGCCCTGCAGGATTTCAGTCCTCCATGGCTTAGATTGTTACCAATTGTTTTCTTGGTGACTATGGTCCCAGCTGCCTTGAAATCATTGACAAGATTCTCCCGTGTTGTTCTGGGCTGATTCCTCACCGTTCAAATGACCATTGAAACTCCATGAGGTGAGACCTTGCATGGAGCCCCAGACCGTGGGAGATTTTTAGTGTTTTTGTGTTTTTTTCCATTTGCGAATAATCGTACAAACTGTTGTCACCCTCTCACCAAGCTGCTTGGCGATGGTCTTGTAGCCCATTCCAGCCTTGTGTAGGTCTACAATCTTGTCCCTGACATCCTTGGATAGCTCTTTGGTCTTGGCCATGGTGGTGAGATTGGAATCTGTGGGATTATATGCATCTGTGGACAGGTGTCTTTTATACAGGTAACAAGCTGAGATTAGTAGCACTCCCTTTAAGAGAGTCTAATCTCAGCTCGTTACCTGTATAGAAGACACCTGGCAGACAGAAATCTTGCTGATTGATAGGGGATCAAATACTTATTTCACTCATTATAATGCAAATCAATTTGTAACTTTTTTGGGATGTGCTTTTCTGGATTTTTTTATTGTTATTCTGTTTCTCACTGTTAAAGTAAACCTGCCATTAAAATTATAGACTGGTCATTTCTTTGTCAGTGGGCAAAAGTACAAAATCCGTAGGGGATCAAATACTATTTCCCCTCACTGTAGCCATTTACAGGTGTATTTAGAAAAGGAAAGTTCATCCTATCAGAGGAGGGGGTAGCCATCCTTAGATAGGAGAGTTATAAATGAATGCTATGCCCTATAGGTTGTGGCTACCCAGAACCAGTGATACCGAACTGCCCTTTCCTTTCCACCCCCCATCCCCCCCTTTTTTTTTGTGTGTTGTTGTTTATTTAGTTTTATTTTTTTTGTTGTTTTTGGTAAATAAGAAAAAGGGAAATGAGCGATGTTAGATCTGGTACTATTTTTTCTTTTTGTGTTTTTTTTTCTCTCTCGCCATACTTTCAATAGGAAACAACAGGGGGTGGTGCCGGTCAGCGATCAGCTTTATAAGCAACCTCGCTGATCTGTGCCGTCACATACGAGAGGAATAAAGATTTCAGTTGTGATTTGTATGATGACTTACTTTTGTATTGCATCGACCTGATTTCGCCCATTGGAGGCGTTAATAAAGATTATATTTGAAAAAAAAAAGAAAAGGAGCATTTACAGACTGAAAACGAAAACCCATCACCAATGCATTCAGGAGAGGAGCTTTTGGGCAGAAAAAAAACTTGGTGCACCCAAATACGCCTAGGTGTGTTTAGCGCTTGAGCATTCATTCAAATAACCTGAATAAATATTCTGGCCAATGGATCCATAATCGCGCAAACGCTTGACACTTGACACGGCTTTAGACGCATTTTTTAAGACAGATTTTCTCCTGCCAGGAGAAAAAGGTGTTCAGGGGAGCTGGGCAAATGCTCAGTGTGCATGAGACCTTAGGTTGTCCCCACTCTGGATGGAGGAGCAACAGAGACACCTTTGGACAGCAGCATTGTCAGTCTGGGGAAAGGGGAGTGTTAGATGGACTAGCAGAGTTAAAGTGGTTCTAAAGGCAGAAGTTTTTTTTACCTTGCATTAAGGTAAAAAATCTTCTGGGTTCAGCTCCCCAGCCCCCCCCCATTATACTTACCCAAGCCCCATCTTGATCCAGCGATGGATCTATCTCCTCATTGACTCCTGCCGTTGTCAATCACAGCCAGTGAGCCAATAAGGAGTGTCTGTTCACAAGAGTGCGGCTCGGGAACAAGCCTGCTCGAGTGCCCCCATAGCAAGCGGCTTGCTTTTGGGGGCACTCAGCAGGGGGGAAGAGCCAGGACCGCTGGTGGGGGACCCGAGAAGAAGAGGATCGGCTCTGCTCTGTGCAAAACTATTGCTCAGAGCAGGTAAGTATAACATGTTTGTTATTTTAAAAAACTTTTTGAACCTTTAGATCCACTTTAAGCTGGCCATAGATTAATAGAATTTTGAACAAAAATGTATACAAAAATTCTCAGAACATTCGAACGTCGATCAAAAGATTTAGTTTGCTAAACCCAAACATAATCCCATCTATAAATTTCATAAACCCATATTTTATTCCCAATAGAAAACATGTCAAATGTTTAAACTGAGAAAGACCATTATTCTAAAATGCAAGTTGACTGTGGCACCATCATTGGATTTTTGGAAGACCCTATTGAATTCGGTAACTCCCCTTTATAAAGACACATACCTCTCCTGTGGTTGCCCAAACAAATTTAACAAAGTATGGGACCTCCTGGAATAATTCAGAAGCCACCAGTGATTCTTATACTAGGTATTTGTTAATCTGCAAACTGCTTCCACATGAAGGGTAACCTAGGGGCCCCTCCCCACATGCTTGAGCTTGAGTCCGATCAATACCGCAATGCCTTATGATCTACTTTCCCTCCTCTGCCCTGCAGGGAACGGAGTGAAGTTGACATATAACCCCTTGCCTTTTTTCCTTCTCCTTTATGTATTTGATTGGGAGTAGTTCTTGGTACTGTTGTACTAGTTACGGTTTACAAGTTCTCTGTTGATGATAGTGTATTTCACTGGGCCTGTGTATGCCCAAAAGGCCCAGTTTTGCAACCTACCCTTTTCACATCTCATTAAAAAAAAATTTTTAACTGACACAAAGTTCTATTTTAAGAAAAAAAATAAGGTAATTATGATATTGATGGCAGCAACACATCTCAAAAAAGTTGGGACAGGGCCATGTTTACCACAATGTAGCATCCCCTCTTCTATTAACACTCTGTAAACGACTGGGGAGACCAGTTGCTGGATTTGCAAAATATTTGATTGGTAAAATGCCTAGATTGCAGGCAGGCCAATTCGATACCCAGACTCTTTTACTATGTAGTCAAAGATGCAGTATGTGGTTTAGCATTGTCCTGCTGAAATATGCAAGGCCTTCCCTGAAAAATACCCCATCTGGATTGGAGCATATGCTGCTCTAAAACCTGGATATATCTTTCAGCATTGATGGTGCTTTTCCAGATGTGCAAGCTGCCCATTCCATACACACTAATGCCCCCCTCCCATACCATCAGAGATGCAAGCTTTTGAACTGAGCACCGATAACAAGCCAGAAGGTCCCCTCTTTTGTCCAGAGCATGTTGCCCCCGTGGTTGCCAAAAAGAATGCCAAATTTAGATTTGTCTGCCAACAGAACAGTTTTCCACTTTGCAACAGACCATTTTAAATGAGCTTTGGCCCAGAGATGACGGTGGTGTTTCTGGATCATGTTCGGATATGGCTTCTTCTTTGCATGATAGAGCATTACCTTGCATTTTTGGAAGGCACGGCAAACTGTGTTCGTAGACAGTGGTTTTTGGAAGTATTCCTAAGCCCATGCAGTGATGCCAATCACAGAATCACGCCTTTTTTTAATTCAGTGCCATCTGAGGTCCCGAAGATCACAGGCATCCAATAGTGTGTTTCAGACTTGTCCCTTGCACACAGATTCTTGGAATCTTTTGATATTATGTACTGTAGATGATGATGTATTTAAAGTCTTTTCAAGTTTACATTGAGAAACATTATTCTAAAATTGAATAAAATTGAATCTTTTTAAAGATTGGTGAACCTCTACCGATCTTTACAATCTGACTCTCTAAGATGCTCCTTTTATACTCAATCATGTTACATAATTGCATGCTGTTTTTATGCAGTTTTTGGAATTGGGGTTGTATTTCTGGGAGCTTCTTCCAGAGGCAGACAGCAGCAATCAACCACCAGGCTTAGGGATAGACTTGACCAGACCTAAAAAATAAATTTCTGCTCAGCTGAGTGCAGCAAAGCCAAAAACGAAATGTAACCAGTCTGGGGCAGGGCGCTACATCTCACAAAATATGGTGAGCATGCTCAAAGATGTTCAAACTATGGACTGCACTTCCCATGACACACTGGGGTCACTTGTCGACTTGTCATTGGATCTTCTTCGTTTGGGCATGCTCAGCAGTGCACTCAGCGGGTATGTGTTTGTCAATTGATTTGTTGGAACATTTCCTATTATGTGTGTGTATCATATGTATCACTGAGGGATATTGAATAATGATTCAAAAAAGTTCCAGGCACACTCTTCTGCTAGTTAAAACAAAAAGCCTAAAGCTGGCCACACACTAGTAGAATTGTGTCCAAAAATGTTTGTTTTAAGAACGTTTGTTAGATTTTCTAATCATTAGTGGGGTCAATGTTTGTTTTCTACCATAGTGACTAGAAAATTCAAAGGTGCAGGATGGGAAACTGTCTTGAACGATCGAATTTCCAACAGTGAACGTAATTTTCGTTTGGAAAAATCTATTCACTCCAAAAATGAATGTTAAAAGTGCACGTTTTCTGAAGTGCTTTTCGATCACCATTTGTCAGGTTGATGAATGTGTTGATAAGAATTGCCAGCTTTAATGGACTATTTCAACACTTTGGGCTCGCTCACACTTGTGGGCAGGGTCTACTGCACCCGTGCAGGTGAGGTAACACTCGCACGGAGCACGCTCATCAATGCCCTGGATCACGTGGAGATTGCAGTCATGTGAACAATCAAATATTAAGACAGTTCCCTGACTTAGAAATCGACTTGTGCCATGTCACTACACACTGTAACTGCATTAGGAGGGACATGTTAAGCCTGTGCCCACTCCACCAGTCCAGTGTACCTCTGTTACCTCACTCCTAGTAATAGAATGGGGTCCCACCGAGCACCTAGCGTGGACCCCATGCGGGCTCTCACTTAAATCTGTCCTTCCCATACCATGTGACCAGGCCATAGATCTCCGTAATGCCAGTCTGCTCCTGGTTGCTATGGTAGATGGACTGATAGTAGGGAGCCAGAACATCGATACCTTCGCTACCGGAGGACCTGTCGCCATATCAAATATCAAACCTGACGACTGGTCGCTGTAGCTTGTTCCTTCACTTGGTTACCCATAACCCACTACTCTCCTCTTCCTTGTCTTGCTCGGTTATCCTTTGGAATACACCAGAACCAGCATGCACCCTTTGAATAACTTCAGACCAGGCTTAGAATGTCTACACTAAACCTAACACTTGGTGGGCCAAGCATACCTCCATGAAGTGAAAGTCAATACAGTATAGACACTGTCCATGACTTGGATGCAGTCCGTGACTCATGGTATCTTCACGTCTTCTCCCCGGCACTCTCTGAAGGCGACTGCTACCACATTTACTCTATCACTCTATTGCCCTCATACTCTCTAATTTTAGCGGTCCTTGTCTTTATATGTCACAGGTGGGTCCACCAAAATCAAAAAGCCTGGGAACTTGGCCGAAGATGCTTAACCCTTTCCCCCCCCAGTCTGGGCTGGATGCAAGAAACTGTCTGCCTTTCAACCTGCTTACATACGGGCAGCCAAGGGTGGTTGAGTGGCAGTTTTGCTGCCCCTTGACTATGCCCTTAAAATGGTAATAAATCCTTACATATACCCAGTGAATTGACTGGTCTGAGGTGATACACCGGGATGAAACAAATCCTCCTACATAAGTAGCACATGTTTATCTGCAGTCTTCTCTTCCACTGTTCAAAGGGGAGAATTTATAAACTTCTAAGCAATCAGAAAAAAAGGGGGTGGAGAGCTGAAGTCACACTCTGCAGAGCTCAGTGACGAGAGCTCTGAGAGCTAATTGGAGGGAAGAGACACACCCCTCTCACATAGCACACAGGAACAGAGCTGAGGCTGTCAATCAGCTGAAGCTCCCTCCCCTATCACCATTTTTCTCTTGGTGTCCGGAAAGCTTCAAGTTTTTCATGCTTCAAGGTGATACTGATATGAACTCTAAGGGTCCTACACCGAGTAATTTGCTACGTGCAGTGTAGCCGATAAACCCTGTGTCTACACCTTTAAGGCGATGTTGACAACAGCCCCTATGGTAAAATACAGTTGTAGCGGGGTCGTTCCCCTTTTAGGGGATAAGACTACAGTTCCTATAATTCCCCAGGCCCCCTGATGGGGGAGGTGATATAAGGAAAGAGGAAGCACCGCCTCTTCCTCTTCTGACGCAGGGATCACTGAGAGAGGAGACACCTGTGCGGACCGGGACTGCTGAAGGCCTGAAGCCTGGGCCTTGCAGCAGACTGAGAGAGACTCTCACACCTCATTGTCAGCAGCAGCAGAGCGGAGCCTTTTACCTGAGAACGGTCGGTCAGAAGGAGGACCGGAACGCAGGGGCTGTGACGGAGGAGGCCGGACGCCGCCAGTGGAGGTCCCGGAGCTGAGGACGGTATCCGGAGTGGTGAGCGAGCTGGAAAGCTCATCTTGTACTGTATTTCACTTTATGCCTATTGAACTGCCAAGGCAAATTTACCTCAGAGCAGAAGATTGTTCTTTCTTGTGGATTACAAACACACCATTTAAAGTTACATGTGCACCACCTCTACAGTTCTTGTGCCGGTGAAGAATACTGGGGTTCCCCAAGGACTGAGCTCTATTGTTAGGGGTCAGGCCTGATCCGTTAGGTATTCGCAGTTAGATTTGTTGCACCTCAGAGGTGCATAGCAGACGGTCGCTACACGTGGCGCTCCGTTCCCCCATTGCTGTTCAGATACATATATGTGTACATGTTATAGTGCAGCCCTCAAAAATTACACTCGCACACTCGCATTTTGCGAGTGATTTTTGAGGGCTGGCGAGGAGAAGAGAGGAGAGCTGCCACTGGGAGATCACAGCAGGGAACATTCAGACTTTTGTTTCATAAGCTGTGAGTGTTCCCCCGCCGTGCGCCGTCACATAAGCTCCTCCCCTTTTCCGGGACTTTGATAGACAGATCACCCGTCCAATCCTAGGACGGGTGACCTGTATCAAACTTCCCCGGACAAGGGGGGGAGCTTATGTGACGGCGCGCCGCGGGGGAACACTCACAGCTTATGAAACAAAAGTCTGAATGTTCCCTGCTGTGATCTCCCAGTGGCAGCTCTCCTCTCTTCTCCTCCACAGGTAGGCAGCACATGGGGGACACAGGCTGCAAATGGGGGGGAGACACAGGCTGCAAATGGGGGACACTGGCTGCACATGGGGGGGAGGACACTGGCTGCACATGGGGGGGGAGGACACTGGCTGCACATGGGGGGGGGAGGACACTGGCTGCACATGGGGGGGGAGGACACTGGCTGCTCATGGGGGGGGAGGACACTGGCTGCTCATGGGGGGGGAGGACACTGGCTGCTCATGGGGGGGGAGGACACTGGCTGCTCATGGGGGGGGGAGGACACTGGCTGCTCATGGGGGGGGAGGACACTGGCTGCTCATGGGGGGGAGGACACTGGCTGCTCATGGGGGGGGGACACTGGCTGCTCATGGGGGGGGGACACTGGCTGCTCATGGGGGGGGGGACACTGGCTGCTCATGGGGGGGGACACTGGCTGCTCATGGGGGGGGGGGGGGGGGCACTGGCTGCTCATGGGGGGGGGGGGCACTGGCTGCTCATGGGGGGGGGCACTGGCTGCTCATGGGGGGGGCACTGGCTGCTCATGGGGGGGGGGGGGGGGGGGGGGACTGGCTGCACATGGGGGGGGGGGGACTGGGGGGGGGGGGGGGGGCACAGGCTGGGGGGGGGGCACATGGGGGGGGACACAGGCTGCACATGGGGGGGGGACACAGGCTGCACATGGGGGGGGGACACAGGCTGCACATGGGGGGGGGGGGGACACAGGCTGCACATGGGGGGGGGACACAGGCTGCACATGGGGGAGGGGACACAGGCTGCACATGGGGGGGGGACACAGGCTGCACATGGGGGGGGACACAGGCTGCACATGGGGGGGACACAGGCTGCACATGGGGGGGACACAGGCTGCACATGGGGGGGACACAGGCTGCATTAACATTAAGGTTGTTAATATTTTTATAACTTAATTGCATAAAACATTAAAGGTGTCATTTAATGAGATAATTTATGAGGGCGGGTTTAGGGGCGGGGCAGGGTAGGGGTTGGGCGGGGCAACTGGTGGCGAGTAACCCTTAAGGCCTGGCTAGTAGCTCAGGACTTGAAATTTTGAGCCCTGTTATAGTGCATATTGCAGGGACCTGCTCATGTGTTGTAAGTCAAATGTTTGAAGCATGTTACTATTTCTTTTCATACTGCCAAAGTAAAGACAGTTATTTCAGCTAGCAGTCTGCCTGTGAGTTTGAGTCCATTACATTTAAAGTATAAGTGATATTTTTATGTGCATACACATACACCTGTTGATTAACTGTGCCAGAGCGGGTAGAGCAGATTGCCGGGGGGTTGGTGGAGCTGTACTCAGGGACCCAAATCAAATTTGCGGCCCTCTTAATTGGGGGTATCGCTACACGTGGGGGCTCGTAATCCGGGATCCTGAGACAGCGGGAAAACCCGCCAGAAGGTACCGGCATGGACCCGATAGAAGTGGGACGGTGGTACACAATATGGGGCACTGATCCAGCCGCAGCAGCAGTCATTGAACTGCTAGGGATATGGCAGGAAGAGGCAGTCAAGCAGCTCATAATGTCATTATCCCCAGGCCACAAGTCACGGATAATGGACATGAGAAATGATGCCGGGTATACATACGCCCTAGTAGAATGGAAAAGTGAGACCCCAGAGCAGTTCAGGAGCCAAAGCATACAAGCACTGGATGGTCAGACCTATCAATTGCTGCATGCGCTGCCACGCAAGGGAGACTGTTTTCAAACGAAAACTATGCTATCCCCAAAGAAGGAAGAGCAGAAGGGCACAGAGAGTCCCGTACCTGTACAAACCACTCTTAGTGCAGAACTGTGCGCTGTCCTAGGGGAGATTGTGACTCAGTGCAGAAGAGACCCCGGGGATTACCCGATGTCGGGATACAGGAAACTCCGGATGTTTTCAGGGAGAAAACCTGTACCCTCGGGAGAAGAGGGATTTGAAGAGTGGTTAGATGGCGCCACGCAGGCCTTGGAAGAATGGGAGGTCCCAGAAGGTAGAAAGAAGCAAAGGATTGTTGAGAGCCTAAAAGGGCCTGCCTTAGAGGCCATACGCAACCTGAAGACAAGCAAGAAAGATTGCACTGCCCAGGACTACCTAGACATCCTGGAAAGTGTGTTTGGTGGGACAGAGAAAATCACCTATCAACTGGAACACTGTTACCAGAAGACAGGGGAGAAGCTGTCGGAGTATATGGGACGTATAGACAAGATCCTGCATAGGATTATCCTGAAGAAGGGGATAGATCCAGGGAAGGTAGACGAAGCCCGTGCTCAGCAGGTGTTGAGGGGAGCTCAACCCCTGACCCTGTCGCACTAGTACTACGCACCCGACAGGATGGGAAGAGCCTGGACTACCCCGATCTCATTCGGATGGTCAGTGAGGAAGAGGCCATGTTGGAAGAGAAACGGGAAAAGCAGGGGATGGGGTCTGCAAAACTTCAAGTGGCCACGGTCAGGTCGGCCTTAACCCCTGAAAGAGAGACAGAAGTAGACGCTCTGAAGTTGCAGATGTCCCAGATGATGGAGATACTGACCTCTTTGGTGGCGAAAGAGACGCCCAGTCCCAAGAAAGAAGCAAGCAGGAGGGAATTATTTCCAACTGTTTCAGCACCAGCATCCCCACCTGACTACGGAGAGATGATCTGTTTTAATTTTGGGGGAGTTGGCCATATTGCAGCTGTATGTTCCAGCCCCAAGAGGAAGAAAACAGATAGCCGCCAGCCGGCGGGAAACTCCAGAGGGCCCCGGTGAAGGAGTCAACCGGGTGCCCATCACCTTCAGTGAGCTCCAAGAAGGATAGCATGAAAAGAAAGCGAGGAGACCAAACTCCTCGGAAGGAACCCAGGGTTCATCAACCAAGGTACACCCCAGAGAGAGGGGTCAAGACCCCTCCAAAGAAATACAGCACTCCCAAGCGAGAACCTCTAAAGATGAGAGATAACAATGTCCCTCAGCGGGTTCGTACTCCCATAGCGAGGGAGAAAATTAATGCATACCAGGCTCAGGAAAGAATCAAGCGCAAATCTAGTTGGAAAGAAAAGAGTCCAAAGAAGAAGACAGCATCAACTCGGCCCTACCCAGAAGAGCTGGTTGGTCCATCTCCTACTGTACCCATCCAAGTGGAAGGAGTATACACACAGGCCCTCCTAGACACTGGAGCACAAGTGACCTTATTGTACAGGGACTTCTATGACAGATACTTGAGTCATCTGCCTATTCAGAAGATAGAGGAGCTGGAGATATGGGGACTGGGAACTCAGAGTTTCCCCTACGACGGCTACCTACCCATACGATTGACCTTTGACCCATCCGTGTCTGGAAGGGCTGAAGTGTTTGATACCCTGGCAGTTGTGTGCCCCCGCCCGCCAGGAACCAGCAAGACCTCCCTGATCATAGGGACGAACACGGATCTGGTCAGAAGGCTCCTGACCCCCCTTGTACAGAAGCAGAATCATTCAGCTCCCAAGATCCATCCCATGCTGAAGGCGGCCTACCAGCGGTTGGTCCTAGAGCAGAAGACCCCAAGTGAGGGGATAGGAAAGGTTTGGAGGCTTGAACGAGAAGGAGCGGTGTTACAGCCTGGAGAGGTAACCTGCCTTAGGGCCACAGTGAAGCTGAATTGGGAGCAGCCTGGCCCCTTTGTTATGCTGGAATCTGACCCAATGGAGGGTCACTCAGGCCTGGAAGTGATCCCAGAAGTGATCCCAATCAAGGCATTGAAGAAGGCCAGGGGAAGAGTCCCAGTGAGTGTGAGGAACCCCACGGAGCGGCCCGTTGAGATCCCGGCCAGGATGCTGCTGGGACAGGTGAGCCCTGCTGTCCCAGTTGGCTGGTCAGAAGTGAAAGGGGCGGGTAAAGGAGAAGATGTTTGGAAGAAACTCTCCATGGAAAACCCAAACCTACCTGGAGCTTGGAAGGAGAGAGCCAAGGCCCAGCTGACCAGATGGGAGAAGATTTTCTCTAAAGATGAGTTTGATGTGGGGTGTGCGAGGAGTGCCACCCACCGAATCCGCATGCAAGAGGACAAGCCATTCAGAGAGAGAGTAAGGCGGGTCCCGCTAGCAGATTTGGAGGATCTGAGGGAGCAGCTTGCGGAACTGAAGAAGACGGGAGTGATTCGGGAGTCCAGAAGCCCCTATGCCTCCCCAATAATGGTGGTCAGGAAGAAGAATGGGTCGTTGAGGCTTTGCATTGACTACAGAACTCTCAACAGGAGGACCATTCCTGATCAGTACACCACGCCAAGGATAGAGGATGCCTTACAGAGTTTATCTGGGGCTAAGTGGTTCAGTGTGATGGACCTCAAGAGTGGGTACTATCAAATCCCCATGCATCCAGAAGATAGAGAAAAGACTGCCTTCATAACCCCAGTAGGGTTCTTTGAGTTCAACAGGATGCCTCAGGGCCTGTCTGGAGCTCCTGCTACCTTCCAACGCCTCATGGAAAGGACTGTTGGAGACATGAACCTCATAGAAGTCCTTGTGTACCTGGACGATGTCATTGTTTTTGGAAAAACTTTGGAAGAACACGAAGCCAGATTGGAGAAAGTATTGAAGAGGCTCAGTGAAGAGGGACTCAAACTTTCTCCCGAGAAGTGCCGGTTCTACCAGTCTTCTGTGAACTATCTGGGACACATAGTGTCTGAAAAAGGAGTGGCTACGGACCCTGAGAAGTTGGAGGCAGTTACTTCGTGGCCAAGACCCACAACAGTCACCGAACTTCGATCTTTCTTGGGGTTCTGCTCCTACTACCGCAGGTTTGTGGATGGATTCGCCCGCATTGCGAAGCCCCTAAACGAGCTGCTCAAGACAGAAGGAGAGGAAGATGGATTGGGGCCTAGGAAGCCCCGGTGAATCGGTTCAAGACCAATGGAACTCAAGGTGTGAAGAGGCTTTCAGAACCTTGAAGAGGAGTCTCACCACAGCCCCAGTTTTGGCCTATGCTGACCCCACTAGACCATATGAGCTACATGTTGATGCCAGCCATGAGGGCCTAGGTGGAGTACTCTACCAGGAGTATGAAGATCAGCTACGACCAGTGGCCTATGTGAGCCGGAGCCTGACCCCCTCCGAGAAGAACTACCCCACCCACAAGTTGGAGTTCTTAGCCCTCAAATGGGCAGTAGTTGACAAACTAAAAGACTATCTTTATGGGGCAGAATTCACTGTAAAAACAGATAACAACCCCTTGACCTACCTATTCACCACCGCCAAGTTGGATGCAACTGGACACAGATGGTTGGCGGCGTTGTCTGGATTCAATTTCAGCCTCAAGTACAGGCTGGGGGCTGGAAATAGGGATGCAGATGCCCTGTCCCGAAGATCCCATGTCATGGTCGATGATTGGGAAGATTGGACTCAAGTGACACCAGAAGGAGTGCGAGCCCTTTGTCAGGGGGCTGAACTCCAAGCCAGAGGAGGATCCAGAGCAGAAGAGATAGGAGTTACCACAGTGGGAGTCCCAAAATGCTACTGTGGGGTAACTCGACTAGAAGAAGAGTGCCTACCGAAGCTGTCAAAGAAAGAGTTAAGGTGTGACCAATTGGAAGACCCCATGGGGAAATTGGTCCTGGAAGCCTTGGAAAACAAGAGTCCAGAGGGACTCCGACTTCACCCTTCCAAAGAGGCTCGCCTACTAAGGAGGGAGTTGGATAAATTACAGGTGCATCAAGGGGTGGTCTACCGAAGGGGCCCCTCTGATAGCCCAGAAGATAAGTGGCAGCTGTTTCTCCCCGAAAAGCATCGAGAGACTGTGCTGGTTGCCTTACATGACCAGCATGGTCACTTGGGAGCAGAGAGAACCTTCCAACTTGTCAGAGACCGGTTTTATTGGCCCTGCATGAGGGCCGAAGTGGAGGAGTATTGCCATTCCTGTACACGATGCATTCAGAGGAAGACTTTACCTCATCAAGCTGCCCCAATGGGCCATCTACAGAGTCAAGGCCCAATGGATCTGGTATGCATTGATTTTCTCTGCCTCGAACCCGATTTGAGTGGATTGGGAAATGTTCTGGTGATAACCGACCATTTCACCCGTTATGCCCAGGCATTTCCAACCAAGGACCAGAAGGCTTCCACAGTGGCCAAGGTGCTCCTGGAAAAATACTTTGTTCATTATGGACTACCACAGAGAATTCACTCAGATCAAGGAAGGGACTTTGAGAGTCGCCTGATCCGGAAGTTACTAGATTCTTTAGGAGTGGAGAAGACTAGAACTACACCATATCACCCTCAAGGGGATGCCCAGCCTGAAAGGTTCAACCGGACCCTATTGAACATGTTGGGAACTTTAGAGACAGAAAAGAAGCAACATTGGAGCCAACACATTTCAGCTCTGGTGCATGCTTACAACTGTACAACCAGTGATGTGACGGGTTTCTCCCCCTACCGGCTTATGTTTGGGAGAGAAGCAAGATTGCCAGTGGATCTGGCCTTTGGCATTTCCTTAGGCCATGCCTCTGAGGCCTCTCACAAAGGATATGTGGACAGACTGAGGTACAGTATGAAAGTAGCTTATGAGAAAGCTCAGGCGGCCTCTAACCAGAGGGGGGCCCGAAACAAGCGGAACTTTGATCTGAAGGTTCGAGTACAAGACCTACAGCCTGGGGACCGTGTACTGTTACGCAATCTAGGGATCCCTGGAAAACACAAGCTTGCTGATAGATGGAGATCAGAGCCATATATCATCTGTAGAAAGCTACCAGGATTGCCTGTCTATAAGTTGAAGCCAGAAGGGAGAGTGGGGCCTTTGAAGACCTGGCATAGGAATCACTTGCTCCCACTCACTGAAGCAGTCAGAATACCTCCAGCAAGAGACGTACCTGAATCTGTTTCCATTCTGGATACCCCCAGACCCAACACTCGGTCCCAGACCTCCCAGACTAAAGGGGGACAAGG
This sequence comes from Lithobates sylvaticus, assembly GCA_028564925.1. Taxonomy (NCBI): domain Eukaryota; kingdom Metazoa; phylum Chordata; class Amphibia; order Anura; family Ranidae; genus Lithobates; species Lithobates sylvaticus. The sequence goes on from CM053028.1 coordinate 524,016,218, forward strand.
CCCCCAACTGGCTGAAGAAGAGAAAGGAGAATTTGAATGGCCTTCCTCAACCCCAGGAAATTCCGCCATAGACCTTCCACTTACTGAGGACGTGGAAGATGGAACATTGAACCCAGAAGCTACAGAGTTTGTTCCACTCAGTGTTGTGCCTGAGAGCTGGGAAGATATCCCTGGTCTCTACTCAGAAGAAGAAGAAGTAGATGTTCCAGAACCAGTGATGTTGCCAGAATGTGTTCCTGAAGAAGTGCCCAGAGAACAGAGAGCTCGCAGAGTTGTGAGGCCTCCCAAGAAGTTGACTTACCCCCGAATGGGAAAAAGTTCAGAGGACTCTGTTACCACAGCAAGGAGAAGTGCTGAACGCCCTGACCTATCCACTGTTCATTTGGTGGAGGGCAACCCCAGCTCACTCTCTGGCACAGTTAAACAGGTCGCCCACACTGAAGCGACCTGTAGACAGGACAGCTCCCCATCCTATGATAATTGGTGGGAAGCTCCTCTGTCTGAATTATGTGAACGTGTTGTTTCAAGGAAAGCTTGTAGATTGAACAATGTCTTTGGGGACCAAAGATTCAAAGTGGGGGAAGTGTGTAGCGGGGTCGTTCCCCTTTTAGGGGATAAGACTACAGTTCCCATAATTCCCCAGGCTCCCGGGAGGATGGTTGTTTCCGCCCGAGAGGCTGATGGGGGAGGTGATATAAGGAAAGAGGAAGCACCGCCTCTTCCTCTTCTGACGCAGGGATCACTGAGAGAGGAGACATCTGTGCGGACCGGGACTGCTGAAGGCCTGAAGCCTGGGCCTTGCAGCAGACTGAGAGAGACTCTCACACCTCATTGTCAGCAGCAGCAGAGCGGAGCCTTTTACCTGAGAACGGTCGGTCAGAAGGAGGACCGGAACGCAGGGGCTGTGACGGAGGAGGCCGGACGCCGCCAGTGGAGGTCCCGGAGCTGAGGACGGTATCCGGAGTGGTGAGCGAGCTGGAAAGCTCATCTTGTACTGTATTTCACTTTATGCCTATTGAACTGCCAAGGCAAATTTACCTCAGAGCAGAAGATTGTTCTTTCTTGTGGATTACAAACACACCATTTAAAGTTACATGTGCACCACCTCTACAGTCCTTGTGCCGGTGAAGAATACTGGGGTTCCCCAAGGACTGAGCTCTATTGTTAGGGGTCAGGCCTGATCCGTTAGGTATTCGCAGTTAGATTTGTTGCACCTCAGAGGTGCATAGCAGACGGTCGCTACACGTGGCGCTCCGTTCCCCCATTGCTGTTCAGATACATATATGTGTACATGTTATAGTGCATATTGCAGGGACCTGCTCATGTGTTGTAAGTCAAATGTTTGAAGCATGTTTCTTTTTTTTTTCATACTGCCAAAGTAAAGACAGTTATTTCAGCTAGCAGTCTGCCTGTGAGTTTGAGTCCATTACATTTAAAGTATAAGTGATATTTTTATGTGCATACACATACACCTGTTGATTAACTGTGCCAGAGCGGGTAGAGCAGATTGCCGGGGGGTTGGTGGAGCTGTACTCAGGGACCCAAATCAAATTTGCGGCCCTCTTAATTGGGGGTATCGCTACACAGTGTTTTACCGTGCTGGCTAGTGTGGTTTTGGCTACTTTTTTTTTTTTCAACTATATTTTAAGTGACACTTCCTGCATGTCCCTGCACGGCAGCATAATGTCTTGCAGTGCGAGACATGTGGTGCATTCAGTGTGCTCTGCAAAAATGCAGACATTTTTCTGCTCTGCACAGCACATCACACCAGCATGAACGAGGTACATAAACAATTGTTTTGTGTTGTAAGTTATAGGATATTTTGTATGCAAATTGATCAATACCGTCCCAATTCTACCAAAGGCCGAGGCTGACATTTTCCTCTTCCGGTGGGCTATTTCAGACATCTGAACATCCAGAGAATGTCTTCTGCAAACGATCAGCAAAATTACAATGAAGCAGGTCTGATGGCAGGAGATGCGTCAAAGAACTGAGAGTGGAGAAGAAACTGACACATGGAATAAAGAGACTGAAAGATCCTGATCAATGGAAAATAACTGGCCAACCATCGGTGCAAATCCTCATTTATTATTAAGCTGCAGAGAGATTGAAGTATTTCTCTCAATGGCTGCGAGCTGGAGAATAAAATGATGACGGGGTGAGTACATATTATGACAGGTTCCCTTCTAAACACACCAGAGCCATTTAAACATCCTCACATCCGAGCAGCACTCGCAGCTTATTAATAATGAGGAATAAAGAGGCAATGGATCCGGACCTGGCGAGGGTCATTCCAGGCAATCAGGAAAGGGAGGCCTCATTGTTCATTGCCTCTTCCTGTACATGGGGAGAGACCATGGAGCTGATGAAGGCATTATGGATTTTCCTTTGAGGGGAAGTCAGGGTGAGGATCGAGGTCACACAGCGCTTATAAATGTATCTGATCGGCCTGTGATCTATATCAATCAATCAGCTAACTCCAAAGCAGCAGTCAATTAAAAACAAAAATATCCAGAACTGTATGCTGTCACGCTTCTGACCTGGGGTCCATGGAGATAGCGAGAGGAGACCCCTTAAATAACTAGTCCAAGATCCTTGAGAATTTGTAGGAGCCTGCCAGGAAACCCTTATGGATGTCCTTGTGTTTCACAATGCAAAATCAAGTCCAAGATGGATCACCATAAATCACTCTTTCCTAAAGCGGAACTACACTGCATCTAATATTTGAAGCAAACTCCCCATTCATGTTTTTTTTTGCAGAGAAGACACCCCCTAGCATTTCTGACTATGGCCATTTTGAGTAAAGGAAGATGATTCATGTGGTATTTACTCCCTGGAGTCCATCTGCCCTTATCTCAGGCATGCAGGCAGGATGGTGTTCTTCGCTGAGAAAACCCCTCCTTCCCTCCAGAAGACTCCTGGGATGTACGACATCTAGTGATGGGCTTGGGCGTGTTCGGATCGAACCCGCCAGGAAGCCGCCACTGTACACATAGGCAGTGAGGCATTTCCCGTTCGGCAGCTGCACATACTTACGCTGCCTATGATTGGCGGTGTGCAATGAGGCTTCCTGGCGGGTTCAATCTGAACTTGCCTGAGTCAATTCTTTTTTGTAAATTATTTAGATAAGGCATACGGTGATACAGAGACCTCAATATTATTGTACATACAGTAGATCACCTCCACGAGCTAGACCACGTGCACAAACATCACAATAATGCAGGTGATATAAACATACACTCGCAGACTGGACAGTGGGCTTCAGGGTCAAGGAAGTATCTGTATCCCGCACAATTCTTGATGGTTTACACCATATTATTCAAAATGAAAAGAGAGGTGAGTATGACCCTAGGGCCAAACAACAAAGAAAAGCAAGAGAAGAAAAGGATTAAGGGGGGTGGGGGGAAAGGAAGGAAGGAAGAAGAAAAAAATAAAATAAATTTAAAAAAGGGGAAGAAAGAAGGGGGGGGGGGCACCATCCAGTCCCTTCATCTTTGCCCGGGGAGCCAACTCATGTGTCTCCACTCCCAAAGGGGTTAAATCATCAGCTCTGCATGCTCCTCCGAATAAACAAATTTTTCTTGAGGAACTTCTCTCTGAGGCCCCTATTCATGGCCACCAAGTCCTCCATTTAATTGATTTCAGCTACCCCTTTCAACCAGACGGCCACCGCCGGCTGCTGTATCTGCTTCCAGAACAATGGGATGTGACTTTTAGCCCCTGTGAGCAGGAGAGGTAGGATGGGTCTCATATAGATCTTGCTTGGAATCTCATGGTGGTGTAGGAGGAAGAACGTGGGGGTCCAAAGCAACTCCCAATCAGTAAACTTCTGGACAATGCTAGGAACCTCGGTCCAATAGGGGAGCATAAGACGGCAGGACCAGAAGATGTGGAGGAGAGATCCTGGTTCCTCCACACATCTGCAGCACAAATCTGAGCTCTAAAGGAACATCTTATGGATCCTCACTGGTGTATAGTACCATGGTGTATAGTACCATGGGTCTGAACTCTGTGGGAAGTGATATGAGCAATTGATAAGTCAAAGAGACTATATGGCGCACAGGGGACTGTTCCAGGCATTATTGCTCAAAGGTAGTCAGGTTACTTCCGAAGGGCGCTGGGGGGGGGGGGGGGGGTTGAGACCCTATGAACGGAGTTAGCTGGAGTTTTTGCCAGAAGGAGAGACCCTCTTTTAGATCCTGGAATCTGGGGGCGCTGAGTTCTGGACTGGACATAGAGTTAGACTAAAAAAGAGCCGAGCGCAGATTTTCCAAAACTCCTTCTGCTCCGTACTGCACATGCGCTGCGCCTGCGCAGTATGGGGCAGACACTTTTCGATAGCCGGACTTTTGGTGACAGAACACCGGAAGGGGTGGGCGTGACTGAAAAATCGCGTAATGCTCTTTGGGCGATCCTCCACGTCTCCCCCAAAATGGGGTGGTCTAAGATCTGGCTTGGCAGACTTGTCTGGCACCAAGGTACCGAATCCAGCTGTGCCCCAGTCAGGAGCCGTTCCACTTGAACCCACTGTTTAAGAGGACCATGGCGACACCAGTCCAGGATTCGTGTCAGGTGGCAAGCCATGTGGTAAAGATTTACATCCGGCAAAGCCATTCCGCCCAACAGTTTTGGCAATCGAAAGATCAACTGGGCCAGCCGTGGAGGTTTCTGGGCCCATAGGAAAGTGACAAAGGCTTGGTTCACTGCCCTAAGAAAGGAACTCGGGATCCAGACAGATAGGGCTTGCAGATGGTATAACAACCGAGGCATGATGTTCATTTTTAATATGCTACATCGTCTGAACCAGGAAAACATACCCTGCTGCCAAGACTGTAGGTCTTTTTTGATGGCCATAAAAAGGGGGGAAAATTGAGGGGAAAACGCCCTCCATCCTACTTGGCAAAAGAATGCCCTGGTATTTGATGTAGGACCCTGCCCATTTGAAAGGGAAATCTGCCCAGAGTAACATATCCAGAGAGGCTGGCATTAAGACGTTCAGAGCCTCTGATTTCTGGTAGTTAATCCTGAAAAAGGATAGTGCCCCATACTTCTTCAGTTCCACTAGCAGGTTTGGGATGGACACCAGCTGATTGGTTACAAAGAATAAAAGGACATCGGCAAACGCTGCAATTTTGGGGACAGCGTATCATCCAAGCAAAGGCCAGAGATATCGAGATTGTCCCTAACCGGACGAAGAAAGGGTTCAAGGGCCAGGATAAATATCAGGGGGGACAGGGGGCAACCCTGTCTCATCCCATTGGCTATCCCGAGAGCCCATTCTTAATGACATCATTTGCCTAGGCAAGAAACCAGGAAGTAACTGAAGAAGCATACAAAAAATAGTTTAAAAGAAGTAAATATGATATACTTCCCTATCTATTTACTAATGCTAGCAGAAGAAAGATTAAAAATAGTTAATGTTGATTATGACAGTGAAGTTCCGTTTGTGTACTGTACTGGAATGACTCCACAATGGGGCCCTGCTCCCATAAGTAGGGTTGACACTTATTCTTCAAGCCAAACATTTCAGCTGCATGCACAGCTCAGTATACATTCTGGCACGGTTTTTGCTGAGGTGCCTGAACTACTGTGTATGCACGAGATTTACATCACCCTGCACCTGCCAATCAAGACGGACGAAGAGCGACACCCAGAAAAAGCTGGTGCTAGCGCCGGTGAGGGACCTCATGAGTGTCAAACTGTACACTCAGGCAAATATGACATTAGTTCTGCTTTAACTGGTTCAGATCCGCGCTATAGCCGAATGACGGCTACAGCGCGGACATGCTTTGCCGGGAGTACGTCTATTGAGGTCCTCCTGTGCCCGAGCGGCCTGCGCGCCTCCTGCAGGGTGCGCGCGGCGCGCTCTGTGATCAGCAAGTCTATGAGACTCACTGGATCACAGGTCGGAGTAAGGGGTCGATCCCGACCCCTTACCACATGATCAGCTGTCAGCCAATGACAGCTGATCATGTGATGTAAACAAATCCGGTAATCGGCTATTTTTTCTCCTCGCGCTGACAGCGTGAGGAGAAAAAAAAAAAAAAAAGCCGATCACCGGCGGGTGTGAGAGGGACATCAGTCCCGATCACGGAGAGCTGCTGCCAGTTCCTCAGTGCCCACCTGTGCCACCTGCCAGTGCCACCTAGCAGTAGACAACAGTGCCGCTTACCAGTGCCCACCAGCGCCAACCATCAGTGCCCACAGTACCACCTATCAGTGCCCACAATCAGTGCCTCATCAACAGTGCTGCACATCAGTGCCACCTATCAGTGCACATCAGTGTCACCCATCAGTGCCACCAATCAGTGCCATCTATCAGTGGTACCTATCAGTGCCCATCAGTGCCACCCATCAGGGCCCATCAGTGCCATATTATCAGTGGCCATCAGTTCCGCCTTTTCTGTGCCCATCAGTACCGCCTTATCTGTCCCCATCAGTGCCACCTTATCTGTGCCTATCAGTGCCACCTTAACTGTGCCTATCAGTGCCCATAAGTGCAGCCTATCAGTGCCCACCTGTGCAGCCTATCAGTGCCCACCAGTACCAACCAGCGCATATGAATGAAGGAGAAAAATTACCTGTTTTCAAAATGTTATAACAGACTATGAAACATTTTTTTTTTCAACATTTTCCATCTTTTTTTGTTTGTTTAGCAAAAAATAAAAATCCCAGCTGTGATTAAATACCACCAAAAGAAAGCTCTATTTGTATGAAAAAAATTATAAAAATGTAACTTGGGTACAGCGTTGTATGACCGCGCAATTGTCATTCAAAGTGTGTCAGCACTGAAAGCTGAAAATTGGTCTGGGTTTAAGTGCGCAGTAAGCAAGTGGTTAAGGCTGGGTTCTCCCGCATCCAATTCGCATAGCAGGAGATAGTGACTGGCTCTCTATGGAGCCGGTTCCCCCATCTCAGCAGCGGCTGCGGTGCAAATTGCACAGGAGCCCTGTGCGTCTTTTGGTCCGTTTCAAGTCCGAATTCAGCCCAAAATTCGTGCTGAAATCAGACCTGAAACAGTGAATGGAGACGGACCGGACTCCTTCTGTGAGCCGCTGCGTTCTTAAGTGTGAACCCAGCCTTTGAGTGGATCTTCCACCTCCTTATCTAAAAAATCCTTATCTAAAAAATTGTTGTTTTTTTTTTATATGCATTCTTTAAGAAGTTCTTGTTTTCCAACAACATTCAGAATTTCAGAAACCAAAATGACTATATTAAATTTGTTGTGTTAAAAAAAATAAAAAAATTAAAAAAAAATTACAATAAAGTGCTATAAGCTGAGCTGAATGTGAGCAGTAAAGCTGGCCATACACTAGCAAATTTTGGAATGAACATTCACATAAAAAGTCTCATCAGTATACAGGGGGTCCCCGAGTTACGAACTCATTAGGGACTGCCCGCCTGTACGGAAGTCGGAAATGTTCGTAAGTCGGCCGCGCATGCGCAGACCGACAAATACGGACATTTCCGGACATTTTCGATGTTCCGTCTAATGCCGTTCTGCGCATGCGCAGCAAATTATGGACATTTCCGAAGTTTGTCGGCATTTTCCGAGGCTCCGTATGGCCGCACATGCGCAGAACGGCCGGAGGACGGCGAAAAATGGTGGAGGGTCCCCGCAGCGCCCCGTTCGTAAGTAGGGGATGTTCGTAGGTCAGGCGTTCGTAAGTCGGGGACCCCCTGTATTTGTTGACTTGGCGATTGTTGTTCAAATAACGTTTTGCTTTTAACATTTTGATTTTGGGACAAATGGACTTTCCAAAATGAAAACCACATTCACTGTTAGAAATTTTCTATCCTGCTCCTTTAACTGTTCTCATCATTACGGTTGAAAATTAAGGTCAGTTTGACCCCATCTAACGATTACAAAATCGAACTATGACATAATTCTACTAGTGTATAGCCAATTTAAGATGGTTTAGTCATCTTGTTAGCCATTAACGTCAAGACAGTAGGAACCGTCAGACTTTCGATCTACCTGTGGGCAGGCTGGTTGTACAGAAGTCAATCTCTCAATTGTCTTCTGTACAACCGGCCTGTTGGAAAAATGTCACTCTATCAGTGCCACAGGCTATAGCCAGTTGTGCTGATGAGTGTATTCTGAAGGCGGGGAAGCCTCAAGTATTTTGATGGGGTAGTCGATTTGTTTCCTTTCTTTCAACTCATTGATTGAACGAAAGAATATTAATCATGTATGGCCCACCATACTCAGTCTCTCTCATAAAAGTGGGCCGGGAGGTCACTATATCCAGCGATCCCTTACTTTGAAGGGATTTCCTGTCACTTCCTGTTTTGGCTATGATACAGGAAGTGAAGAGAAAACTCTCAGCATGAGCCATTGGCTCCTGCTGCTGTCAGTCAAATCCTGTGAGCAGGGGGGGGGGGGGGATGAGGCCAAGCCATGCTGTGTGTTTCAATGGATACACACAGCCTGGCTTGAGATCGAGCCTGCACATCTGACCTCGTAGCACGTTCTTGCTATCGGGGCAGACACAGAAGAGGAGGAGAATATAAACATAAAAAAACTTTGCACCAAAGAAATAGTGAATGTTGTATAGTCAACCGATTGCCAGCAGCAGTGTAAATGAAAGCTGACTAGCGTCACTGCAATGATAAAGTGATTAAACACTGCGCTTAGCTGATACAAAATACATAGATAAAAAATTGTGAATCAAATATTCAATTATTGTAAACGTCCCACAATTTGTGAAATAAAGTGCTTTGGTGAACATGCCACATACTGTCTTCTTATTGGGTGTTCCGAGGTTGCAAATAGGACTTGTTACTATACTTACCTAATTTAATGAGGATTGGGGATTATATCCAAATCACCTAACAACTAGCTTCCTGACACTAATACTCAACAATACAATACGCAGGTACTCAACAAGACAATACACAGGTACTTTCTGCCCATGTGCACTTGCAGCCCCCGTGCACTCCCAGGCCACGTGCACTCGCATCCTACGTGTACTTGCAGCCCACGTGCACTCACAGACAACGTGCATTTGCAGATCTTGTGCACTCTCAGACTACGTGCACTCACAGCCCATGTGCACTCGCAGACCACATGCACTTGCAGCCTACGTGCACTCACGGCCCATGTGCACTCGCAGACCACATGCACTCGCAGACCACATGCACTCGCAGACCACATGCACTCGCAGCCCATGTGCACTCACAGACCACATGCACTCGCAGACCACATGCACTCGCAGCCTACGTGCACTCACAGCCCATGTGCACTCGCAGACCACATGCACTCGCAGACCACATGCACTCGCAACCTTTGTGCACTCGAAGACCACGTGCAAGTTTTTTTGAAAAACTAACAAATTTCTAATTAATGATGGGAGAATTGTACGGGAAATATAATCAAAAAAGAAATGTGCAAGAGCTGTGACCTGGAAAGAGAAGAAGATTCATGACCATAAAATGTATTTTCTGTAGCAACATGAGGTGAAACTAAAGGCTTGGTTGGTGGAATTTTGAAATCAATGGTGGTACCATCAGATCACAAAACACAATTTTTTTTATTTTCAAGAAAATTTGTTCGGAATATGACCCAGGTATGGACTGCATAAGGGAGGGTTGTAACCCCTGTAAGGTATATTTCTGCCATCTTTGTCCCATTGGAGAGATTTACCTTCACTTCCTGTCCCATAACCAAACAGGAAGTCAGAGGAAATCCCTGCAAATTAAGGGACTCTCTTGCCCCCCCCCCCCCCCCCAGGTCACCAGAACTAGTGTCCCCATTGGAAGATTTCCCCTCTATTACTTTTCTGAAGACAACCCAAAATTTGGTATTTTCTTTTACTTTTACTTTCAATGATAATGGTACACAGGACACATAGAAAGAGCGAATCTCCCTATTGGAGGCACAGACAGCAATGAAAACTGACAGGTGTCCGAATTCATCTCCACTCTATACAAAACAAAAATAACGTTTTGCCTTTAGTTATACTTTAAAGGATCTTCTACTGATGACTTGGTGCCAGATACCACATCATATCTTCACAGGTCTATTGGTATCCATGCCTCGACAGGCCAGGGCTGTTTTGGTGGCAAAAGGGGGTCCTACTCAATATTAGGCAAGTGGTCATAAAGATATGGTGGATCGGTGTATGTCTGCAAGTGCAGGTGTCCTCTGACTTCTTGGGCTCATTAATTACCCAATAAAATTTGGAAAACCACTTCTGACTCTGGTCTATACTACTGCTTTTAACCCAGGTGGAAACCTCTGGAACATCAGGGTCTTCTCCAGCCCCTGGCAGTGAAGGTGTTAAAATATGCAGGGGATTAGAAGAGTTTTTACGTACGTTAATAAAAAAAAGTCTCAGGTACTTCCTGGACACATTACAACCCCCTTCCCCCACCTCCCGTCTAGGTTATGTCATCCTCCGTAACAGTGACCCTGCCAGACCTGAGACAGGCGGGCAAGTTGAGAGATGTTGGGCAGGCAGAAAACAATGAGTTAAAAAGCCGCACACGGCTGTGTTTATCCAGAACTAATAGCTGGATTTCAGTATGTCTTTGCCAGAGGAGCGGGGTCTGTGTGCACAGGCTTATTGTCTGTGGCAGGGGCGTAGGCCAGGAATGTCGTCTTCTCAATACCAGGCCCTATTCTTCTACAAAGACCCACTACAATGGATGATGGAAATGTGATCCATTTGGCAGGTCCCTCTTTTACAGATCTGAGGGGTATTTAAACATTTCTATAGGTGGGGGATACCTGTCTGTGTTGATGTTTTAAGGCTCCTGCTGCACCCTTGTTCATATTTCCATCATCTGACATACACGCTGTGCCCATAACACTACATGTCTAAAAGACCCATTTTTGGGTAACGATTGCTCAAATCACTTACAGAGGACCTGTACTGTGGAAACTGTGCCCAATCACAGGGCAAAAGAATATTGTTATTCCCTGTGACACTGTCTTTTACCCCCCATTAATGGCTTACAAGGCTTTGTTCTGTGCTGCCTCTGTATGGAGGTGGCCATCTTGGTAGAGGCAGGGCTTTGCTTTCTCATGTCAGAGTTATTTCATTGATGATTGGTGGAGTAATGATGATGAATCAGCAGGCATTTCTTCATGACCAGTACTCAAGTTACACACATTGCCACATGGAGAGTATGGGTTGTCTCATCAGGCTTAGCACAGCTCTGAAACCTCTTCCAGATGATACTATATATCACGTAGAATGCTGAATGCCCCCAATTCTGGCTCTAGCTATCTCCTCCCCCTATCTACTATCCCCTCCATTTCACACTCCTCCCCTACTGTTATGGGTGATGTGGGCTCACTTAAAGCACAGAGTTTAAGTGACAACGCAGTCTTCAACAAAACACCCCACAAGAAGTTATCAGTGATCCTAGTGGCCCTCAGGCTATTTTTCTTCAAGCTGACATTAGGTTACAGCCCTCAGGATCGCCTCACCAAGGGGTCACAGGAACAGGATGGCTACGAAGAGAAGACAGGGGGTGAATAACAGGAGGCCCAAATCCAGGCAAAGGTCAAAGGAGGCAAGAGAGTAGTCAATATCCAAGCAGAGGTCAAGGCAGGTGGCAGGCGATAGAGTAGTAGAAACGGCCAGATTAGGCAAAGAGGCAGGAGACACTGCCGGGTCAACAACAGCTAAATAAGGAACAATAGTGTTCTCACACATAAGATAACTGGCAAGAAGTCACCGCACCAGCCACCATGAGGGGAGGAGCCTAAATATCCTCTTGGCCAGTGAGCACACTCAGCATCAGACATACACACTCTAATGCAGGGGTGCCCAACCTTTTGAAGAGCGAGGGCCACTTAAGCGAATTGGTCGCTGGCCACAATGAGCGGAGCGGGAGGATGACAGGTCCACGGACACAGCCCACTCCTCTCTATGGGCCCTCTAATCCAATCTGATTCGCCCAGACGGAAGGGGCAAATCCCTATTTATTTTTTTTAGGTAGGCGGGTGTAAACAGACACAAGTCCGTTTACATCTGCTGCCCCATAGAGGTGAATAGTAAGTCCGATTGGGTCAGACAAATCATGTAAAAGGGGCCTAAGGCTCCTTTCACACTGATGCGCTGCGATTTGCCCAAACCGCGGGTGCAGCGCAGTGAACCTGTGGATTTTCTGCATGTTAGCTGCACTTTGCTGTAAACTTTTATTATATCCTGCAGGTGTGGTGCACTTTCTGAAGGCGCAACAAACCTGCAGGTAATAACAGAAGTCTATGGTCAATGCAAGTAACCCGCAGCTGCACTGCACCTGCGGATCAGTTTGAAAGCAGCCCAGTAACCACTGTAAAACAGATATATCCATATATACTGTGAATTTAGTAGTAAACGTAGCTTTAATAACCGTCTTCCATTCTGGTAGCGCTGGATGTTGCTGTCCCAGGCGGAGTGCATTTGGTATCACTCCGCCTTTGACAGGAGCCGGCGATATACAGGAAGCATTGGCTTATGTGGCTCTGCTCCACTTCCACTACCATCGGCTTCATTCACAACACTGCTGCTCTGGGATGGCGGGTTGGCAACCCGTGATCTGGACTTGACAAATTGCCATCTTAGAGCAGGAGGTCGAGGGCCACGTCAGAGGGCTCCGCGGGCCACTTGTTGGGCACCCCTGCTCTAATGCTTGCTAACACATATTTGCGCTTACAGTACTCAACTGGTCATAGCCAAAATGCCAGAATTCGCTGTGTGTGTGCATAAAACACTCTGTAGGCAGACAATCTTAGAACACCTACTCATCTAAGTACCCTCTCAAGGATCATGGTCACACAGTCCCGTTTCCCAAGATGGGACCTGGTATACTTTCCTCAGTAGACACACACGTTGAAGAACTCTATTTACTGTACCATTTTGCAGTTACAACCAATGATATATAATATGTACCATACAACCATGTAAATAAAACTATAATAAATTATATTGCAGTGTGTTCTGACTGATTGTGTGATCTGATCTGCAGTCCAACCCTTCCCTGCTAAACCTCCAGTAAAATTTTACTATTTAAAAAAATAAAAATAAAAATAAAAAAAGCAAGAGAAGAGGTGGAGGAAGAACAGATCAACAGAATGGATGAAGCAGAAGCAGGGAGATTATTGCACTGTGGGTCCTCAGGTACAGCTCCCTCTCCAGCAATAAGAACAGTGAGAAATAAGAAATCTCACTACAAATCTGGTAAGACTTGCCTTCATAGGCAGCAATGTGATAGATCTGACACTGCAAATATACAGGTATGAGACTACAGAACAGGAGTGCCTAGGCACCCTCACATTTCAGGAAGTGCTCTTAAATTTAGAATATACATTATTTTTTGCAAATGCTCATACGCTGTACTTGTGCTTTTGATAGCACTGCCCTATACTAGTCTAGTACAATGATCATGTTAATGACAGGCTGTATACGGGACCTGGGCTGCATGAGTGAAGGAAATTTGGCTTCAGTTAGGAAGCTTTAATGCCTGCGATAACCGTTTACATGTGAGACTACTTGTCAACTGTCTTGAATTTGCCAGGTCCCGCTCTTTTTTAACCTGTCCTGAGATCGCTGTGTCCCGGGCTCCGTCCTAGAAATCAGAGCTTCAGGGACAGCAGCAGCCTTGACTGCTTTCTTTCCCAGCCATTGCACTATCCCCCCCCCCCCTTGCATGTCTCTATGCCCCCCCCACTCTTCTCTGCCCCCAACTCCAATTTTGCCCCTGCAGCACCAATCCCTATGTGGTTCCCCTGCTTCTGGCTTCTCCTCTCCCCTCAGCCGCAGCCATAGGAGGATCAAACTCTGTTAATTAAAGTCCCCCCTTCCTGTACTTGAACCTCCAGCATCATCAATTTACCAGCCCCTTCCTGAATCAACACAGTGAGCAATTGGTACCGATTGATCTTGTGTTCATTCATCACTGAACCTCTATTCATTCATCTGTAGTGCAGCTGAGGCAGAGAAAAGGACTAAGGACTCTATGTCCTCCATCCCTTTCTCTATCTCAAAAAAAGAGACATCACATCACATCTGCTAAGACCTCTACTATCTCACCAAAGGCCCCCAAAAGGGCTGTAATTTTAATTTTTTTTAATGTAAAAAATAAACAAAAATCCTTAATGCCTCATTCACACAGGGCGTACTACAGCAGACACCAGTTCCAGGCCATGTTTAACCTCACGGGGATGCACAGGTGTTTCATGCATCCCCGTGCAAGCAGGCAGTCCCACTGATGTCAAATAGGATGCAGCGGCTGCATGGACGCAGCCACTCCTCCCAAATTTTCATTCATGCAGGTGCATGTACCAGTCTCCAAACTCATCCTTTCTGCTTTTAGGATCATGCATCCAAAAGGATGTCAGATTGAGAACAGCAGCTGTGTCCATGCTGCTGCTGCGTCCCAATCGACAACAATGCACAGGGATGCAGAGAACACTAGAGCTTTAGTACACCCCATGTGAAAAATACTTTAGTAGGAACTTAGCAGGCATTTTGTAATTTATGTATTTATGTTGTGTTTGTGTCCGCTAATGATTTTAGTGTATTTTTGATTTGATAAACATTAATGCAACTATTGCAGGGCCTAAAAAGTCAGTGGCACATTTTTTAATCTACAGGGCATGTGCCTTCAGAAAATGTACTTTGCCCTCCTGACCCCCTTGTACTGTTCCCTGGTGCGCCCCTGTATTTTTCCCTCCTGCCCCCCCCCCCCCCCCCCCACCAAGTACCATGCCCTGGTGCCTCTTATATTTTGTCCTCCTGAGACCCCATTACTGTGCCCTGGTGAACTCCAGTACTTTACCTTACTGACTCCCCATTACTGTGCCCTTATGCCCCCCCTGTACTTTTCCCTCCAGAACCCCCAGTACTGTGCCCTGGTTCCCCCTATACTTTGTCTTCCTGACCCCCCCAGTACTGTGCCCTGGTGCCCCAAGTACTTTTCCCTCCTGACTCCACATTACTGTGCCCTGGTGCCCCCCAATCAAGACCTTGAGATCCTCAGCTCTGGAGGGAGAATCTGTCCACAGGACAACTTTTAGTAGTGCACTGCACAAATCTGGCTTTTATGGAAGTGTGACAAGGAGAAAGCCATTGTTCAAAGAAAGCCATAAGAAGTCCCGTTTGCAAGAAGTCATGTGGAGGACACAGCAAACGTGGAAGAAGGTGAGATGAGACCAAAATTCAACTTTTTGGCCTAAAAGCAAAACACTATGTGTGGTGGAAAACTAACACTGCACATCACCCTGAACACACCATCCCTACCGTGAAACATGGTGGTGGCAGCATCATGTTGTGGGGATGCTTTTCTTCAGTAGGGACAGGGAAGCTGGTCAGAGTTGATGGGAAGATGGATGGAGCCAAAAATAGGGCAATCTTGGAAGAAAACCTGTTGGAGTCTCCAAAAGACTTGAGACTGGGGCAGAGGTTTACCTTCCAGCAGGACAACGACCCTAAACATACAGCCAGAGCTACAATGGAATGGTTTGGATCAAAGAATATTCAGAATGGCCCAGTCAAAGGCCAAACCTAAATCCAATTGAGAATCTGTGGCAAGAGAAAAATGAAATTGAATTGAAAATTGCTGTTCACAGACACTCTCCATCCAATCTGAAAGAGCTTGAGCTATTTTTCAAAAGAAGAATGGGCAAAAATGTCACTCTCTAGATGTGCAAAGCTGGTAGAGACATCCCCAAAAAGACTTGCAGCTGTAATTGCAGAGAAAGGAGGTTCTACAAAGTATTGACTCAGGGGGGCTGAATACAAATCCACGCCACACTTTTCACATATTTATTTGGAAAACATTTGGAAAACCATTTATCATTTTCCTCCCACTTCACAATTATGTGCCACTTTGTGTTGGTCTATCATATAAAATCCCAATAAAATAAATTTATGTTTTTGGTTGTAACATGACAAAATGTGGAAAATCTCAATGGGTATGAATACTTTTTGAAGGCACTGTACAGTACAGTATATAGAATGTACAATGTATACAGATATACATACATGGTGTAATACACAGTATATAGTGTGCAGTGTATACAGATATACAGGGGGTCCCCGAGTTACGAACTCGTTAGGGACTGGCCCCGTGTACGGAAGTCGGAAATGTTCGTAAGTCGGCGCGCATGCGCAGACCGACAAATACGGAGATTTCCGGACATTTCCGATGTTCCGTCTGTTGCCGTTCTGCGCATGCGCGGCAAATTACGGACATTTCCGGCATTTTCCGGCGCTCCGTATGGCCGCGCATGCGCAGAACGGCCGAAAACCACCGAAAAATGGCGGAGGGTCCCCGCAGCACCCCGTTCGTAAGTAGGGGTTGTTCGTAGGTCGGGTGTTCGTAAGTCGGGGACCCCCTGTACTGTAAATACATGGTGTAATATACAGTGTATAGAATGTAGAGTGTAACTGTATACAGATATACAGTACATACATTTGTAATATACAGTATATAGAGTGTACAATATACAATATACTACATGGTGTAGTATACAGTATAGTGTGCAGTGTATGGTGATATATATACATGGTATAATATAGAATGTAGAGTGTATTCAGATAAATACATGGTGTAATATACAGTATATAGAATGTACAATGTATACTGATATAAATACATGGTATAATATAGAGTATATAGAATGTAAAGTGTATACAGATATACATACAGTATATAGAGTGCACATTGTATACTGACATAAACACATGGCACATATCTGTATGGTAGTAATATACAGGAAGGGCAGTATACAGTATATACATCTATTACATGTAGCATGTATACTGATATAAATACATGGTATTATAGAGTATATAGAATGTAAAGTGTATACAGATATACATACAGTATATAGAGTGTACATTGTATACTGACATAAACACATGGCGCATATATGTACAGTAGTAATATACAGGAAGGGCAGTATACAGTATATACTGTACATATATTATATGTAGCGTGTATACTGATATAAATACATGGTATACACATGTATAGAAGGCATGTACTGGAGGGCAGTGGATGTATTTTGGCTGTGCTAGGCCGCCGTACCACCTCAGGGCCATATCCTAGCAACAGGGGTACCCTGTTGTGTGATTGTGTGAAGAGAGCTCTGAAGTTGCTCATTGATTGGACAGGAGGGCAGTTCAGTGACCTATCAGAGCTGAGAGACTGGTATCCAGGATCACCTCAGTGATGGAGAGAACAGCAGGAAACATGAGGAATTCTGAGGGGAGAGGGAGAGCCCGCCCCTTCACTACCCCATTCCGAGCCTATACCATGCAAGGGGCTATGGAGAACACTGACCACCCATGGAATGGGGCTCTTCACCACCAACCACCAATGTAATGGGGCCCTTCACCACCGACCACCAATGTAATAGGGCCCTTCACTGACCACAAAGGTAAGGGGGCCCTACTCCACTGACCAGTAATGTAATGGGGCCCTTCACCACTGACCACCAATGTAAAGGGGCTCTTCACCACGACCACCAATATAATGGGGCCCTTAACCACCGACCACCGATGTAATGGGACCCTTCACTGACCACCAATGTAATGGGGCCCTTCACCACCGACCACCGATGTAAAGGGGCCCTTCACCACTGACCACCAATGTAATGGGGCCCTTCACTGACCACAAAGGTAAGGGGGCCCTATTCCACTGCTTCTTTACTGACCACCAATGTAATGGGGCCCTTCACTGACCACAAAGGTAAGTGGGCCCTACTCCACTGACCAGTAATTTAATGGGGCCCTTCACCACCGACCACCAATGTAAAGAGGCTCTTCACCACCGACCACCAATATAATGGGGCCCTTCACCACCGACCACCGATGTAATGGGACCCTTCACTGACCACCAATGTAATGGGGCCCTTCACCACCTATGTAAAGGGGCCCTTCACCACTGACCACCAATGTAATGGGGCCCTTCACTGACCACAAAGGTAAAGGGGGCCCTACTCCACTGACCACCGATGTAAAGAGACCCTTCTTTACTGACCACCAATGTAATGGGGCCCTTCACTGACCACAAATGTAAGGGGGCCCTACTCCACTGACCAGTAATGTAATGGGGCCCTTCACCGCGACCACCAATATAATGGGGCCCTTAACCACCGACCACCGATGTAATGGGACCCTTCACTGACCACCAATGTAATGGGGCCCTTCATCACCGACCACAGATGTAAAGGGGCCCTTCACCACTGACCACCAATGTAATGGGGCCCTTCCCTGACCCTACTCCACAGACCAGTAATGTAAAGAGGCCCTTCTTTACTGACCACCAATGTAAGGGGGCATTACTGAAGACTATTTTGTCAAATGGATGTTCAGGAGTGGGTATATGGAGGTGGCTGTATAAGGTTGGGGTATATCTGGGGAGTACAAAGGGGGTATATAGGGTAACCCTTTAAACAGCTGAGCTTCACTCTCTCAAAGACTTTCTGCAGATGAAGAATGTTGGTGTCATCCTGGTCCTTGGCTGATCACTGTACATCCATCTGTCCCCTCCGCATCGCAACATCACTGCTGAGTCATGTAGTGCTGGCACATATCAGTGTGTACAGTGCTGGCACATATCAGTGTGTACAGTGCTGGCACATATCAGTGTGTACAGTGCTGGCACATATCAGTGTGTACAGTGCAGGCACATATCAGTGTGTACAGTGCTGGCACATATCAGTGTGTACAGTGCAGGCACATATCAATGTGTACAGTGCTGGCACATATCAGTGTGTACAGTGCTGGCACATATCAGTGTGTGTACAGTGCAGGCACATATCAGTGTGTACAGTGCAGGTACATATCAGTGTGTACAGTGCTGGCACATATCAGTGTGTACAGTGCTGGCACATATCAGTGTGTGTACAGTGCAGGCACATATCAGTGTGTACAGTGCAGGCACATATCAGTGTGTACAGTGCTGGCACATATCAGTGTGTACAGTGCTGGCACATATCAGTGTGTACAGTGCAGGCACATATCAGTGTGTACAGTGCTGGCACATATCAGTGTGTACAGTGCTGGCACATATCAGTGTGTGTACAGTGCAGGCACATATCAGTGTGTACAGTGCAGGTACATATCAGTGTGTACAGTGCAGGTACATATCAGTGTGTGTACAGTGCTGGCACATATCAGTGTGTACAGTGCAGGCACATATCAGTGTGTACAGTGCAGGCAGATATCAGCGTGTACAGTGCTGGCACATATCAGTGTGTACAGTGCTGGCACATATCAGTGTGTACAGTGCTGGCACATATCAGTGTGTGTACAGTGCAGGCACATATCAGTGTGTACAGTGCAGGTACATATCAGTGTGTGTACAGTGCTGGCACATATCAGTGTGTACAGTGCAGGCACATATCAGTGTGTGTACAGTGCAGGCACATATCAGTGTGTACAGTGCAGGTACATATCAGTGTGTGTACAGTGCTGGCACATATCAGTGTGTACAGTGCAGGCACATATCAGTGTGTACAGTGCAGGCACATATCAGTGTGTACAGTGCAGGCAGATATCAGTGTGTACAGTGCAGGCACATATCAGTGTGTACAGTGCAGGCACATATCAGTGTGTACAGTGCAGGCACATATCAGTGTGTGTACAGTGCAGGCACATATCAGTGTGTACAGTGCAGGTACATATCAGTGTGTGTACAGTGCTGGCACATATCAGTGTGTACAGTGCAGGCACATATCAGTGTGTACAGTGCAGGCAGATATCAGTGTGTACAGTGCAGGCACATATCAGTGTGTACAGTGCAGGCACATATCAGTGTGTACAGTGCAGGCACATATCAGTGTGTACAGTGGAGGCACATATCAGTGTGTACAGTGCTGGCACATATCAGTGTGTACAGTGCTGGCACATATCAGTGTGTACAGTGCAGGCACATATCAGTGTGTACAGTGCTGGCACATATCAGTGTGTACAGTGGAGGCACATATCAGTGTGTACAGTGCTGGCACATATCAGTGTGTACAGTGCTGGCACATATCAGTGTGTACAGTGCAGGCACATATCAGTGTGTACAGTGCTGGCACATATCAGTGTGTACAGTGGAGGCACATATCAGTGTGTACAGTGCTGGCACATATCAGTGTGTACAGTGCTGGCACATATCAGTGTGTACAGTGCAGGCACATATCAGTGTGTACAGTGCTGGCACATATCAGTGTGTACAGTGGAGGCACATATCATTGTGTACAGTGCAGGCACATATCAGTGTGTACAGTGCAGGCACATATCAGTGTGTACAGTGCAGGCACATATCAGTGTGTACAGTGCTGGCACATATCAGTGTGTACAGTGCTGGCACATATCAGTGTGTACAGTGCTGGCACATATCAGTGTGTACAGTGCAGGCACATATCAGTGTGTACAGTGCAGGCACATATCAGTGTGTGTACAGTGCTGGCACATATCATTGTGTACAGTGCAGGTACATATCAGTGTGTGTACAGTGCTGGCACATATCAGTGTGTACAGTGCAGGTACATATCAGTGTGTGTACAGTGCTGGCACATATCAGTGTGTACAGTGCAGGTACATATCAGTGTGTGTACAGTGCAGGCACATATCAGTGTGTACAGTGCAGGCAGATATCAGTGTGTACAGTGCAGGCACATATCAGTGTGTACAGTGCAGGCACATATCAGTGTGTACAGTGCAGGCACATATCAGTGTGTACAGTGGAGGCACATATCAGTGTGTACAGTGCTGGCACATATCAGTGTGTACAGTGCTGGCACATATCAGTGTGTACAGTGCAGGCACATATCAGTGTGTACAGTGCTGGCACATATCAGTGTGTACAGTGCAGGCACATATCAGTGTGTACAGTGCTGGCACATATCAGTGTGTACAGTGGAGGCACATATCAGTGTGTACAGTGCTGGCACATATCAGTGTGTACAGTGCAGGCACATATCAGTGTGTACAGTGCTGGCACATATCAGTGTGTACAGTGGAGGCACATATCAGTGTGTACAGTGCTGGCACATATCAGTGTGTACAGTGCTGGCACATATCAGTGTGTACAGTGCAGGCACATATCAGTGTGTACAGTGCTGGCACATATCAGTGTGTACAGTGGAGGCACATATCAGTGTGTACAGTGCTGGCACATATCATTGTGTACAGTGCAGGCACATATCAGTGTGTACAGTGCAGGCACATATCAGTGTGTACAGTGCAGGCACATATCAGTGTGTACAGTGCAGGCACATATCAGTGTGTACAGTGCTGGCACATATCAGTGTGTACAGTGCAGGCACATATCAGCGTGTACAGTGCAGGCACATATCAGTGTGTACAGTGCAGGTACATATCAGTGTGTGTACAGTGCAGGCAGATATCAGTGTGTACAGTGCAGGCACATATCAGTGTGTACAGTGCAGGCACATATCAGTGTGTACAGTGCAGGCACATATCAGTGTGTACAGTGCAGGCACATATCAGCGTGTACAGTGCAGGCACATATCAGTGTGTACAGTGCAGGTACATATCAGTGTGTGTACAGTGCAGGCAGATATCAGTGTGTACAGTGCAGGCACATATCAGTGTGTACAGTGCAGGTACATATCAGTGTGTACAGTGCAGGCACATATCAGTGTGTACAGTGCAGGTACATATCAGTGTGTACAGTGCAGGCATATATCAGTGTGTACAGTGCAGGCACATATCAGTGTGTACAGTGCAGGCATATATCAGTGTGTACAGTGCAGGCTGATATCAGTGTGTGTACAGTGCAGGCACATATCAGTGTGTACAGTGCAGGCTGATATCAGTGTGTACAGTGCAGGCACATATCAGTGTGTACAGTGCAGGCACATATCAGTGTGTACAGTGCAGGTACATATCAGTGTGTGTACAGTGCAGGCAGATATCAGTGTGTGTACAGTGCAGGCTGATATCAGTGTGTACAGTGCAGGCACATATCAGTGTGTGTATTATGCAGAAAGATTGCAGTGTACATAGCATAGGAAGATAAATATTTCTGTGTACATAGTGCAGGCTCTACGACCCGTACACAGTGCAGGAAAATATCAGTGTGTATACAGTGCAGGCTTTAGGTCCTATACGAAGCACAGGCAGATAAAGTGTATAGCACAGACTCTAGAACCTGTACACAGTGCAGGCTGATATCAGTGTTTATATGTATATATTCATCAGTGCTAGGTACACTTGCACACAGTTTGTGAAGGAACTCGGCAGGTAGGTTTTTCCAAACATCTTGGAGCACTAACCACGGATCTTCTGTAGATATAGGCGGCTGCCTCAAATCCTTTTGTCTCTTCATGTAATCCCAGGCAAACTCCATGATGTTTAGATCAGGGCTCTGTGGGGGCCAAACCATCACTTCCAGGGCTCCTTATCTTCTTTACACTGAAGATTGTTCTTAAGGGATTGTAAAGTCTCATGGTTTTTCACCTTAATGCTTTCATTGCATTAAAGAGGAACTGCAGTCTGCTCACATCATTTGGAATAAAAACATCTTGGCCATTCTGAAGCTTCCCTCCAACCACTTATTATAGCATATTATATATATTTATGTATATATTTATATACAGTATCTCACAAAAGTGAGTACACCCCTCAGATTTTTTGTAAATATTTTATTCTACCTTTTCATGTGACAACACTGAAGAAATGACACTTTGCTACAATGTAAAGTAGTGAGTGTACAGCTTGTATAACAGTGTAAATTTGCTGTACCCCTCAAAATAACTCAACACACAGCCATTAATGTCTAAACCTCTGGCAACAAAAGTGAGTACACCCCTAAGGGAAAATGTCTAAATTGGGCCCAATTAGCCATTTTCTTTCCCCGGTGTCATGTGACTTGTTAGTGTTTACAAGGTCTCAGGTGTGAATGGGGTGCAGGTGTGTTAAATGTGGTGTTATCGCTCTCACTCTCTCATACTGGTCACTGGAAGTTCAGCACGGCACCTCATGGCAAAGAACTCTCTGAGGATCTGAAAAGAAGAATTGTTGCTCTACATAAAGATGGCCTAGGCCAGCCTTTCTCAACCTTTTCAACACAGAGGAACCCTTAAAATAGTTCTCTGGGCCCGAGGAACCCCTGCTAAAAAAATTTAAATCTACAACACATGATACATTAGTGTGATGGTCAGTGAGAGGAATGGCCCTTACACTTGTGGTCATTGGGAAGAATTACCTCCTTATAGATAGCTAAAAAGATCAATGGCGTCAGTGGGAACTTATCTGAGAGGGAGAAATTGCCCAATGCTGAAGGAACCCCCCAGCAACCTCTGGAGGAACCCTGGTTGAGAATCACTGGCCTAGGCTATACGAAGATTGCAAAGAGCCTGAAACTGAGCTACAGCAGGGTGGCCAAGACCGTACAGCGGTATAACAGGACAGGTTCCACTCAGAACAGGCCTCGCCATGGACAACCAAAGAAGTTGAGTGCACGTGCACTCAAGTGACAGCTGTGCATGATGTCATAAGCCTAGGCTTTTTACCAGACAAAAAACAGGAAGTCTGTATATGGTATTTACTGGCAGAAAAGTTTTAACTTTGTTACTATCCAAAGTTAAAACAACAAGATGGAATAGATGGAAAGATGAGAAAATGACTGAAGGTCCGCTTTAAGGTGAAAAACATTCTTTGCTGCAGCTCCCCCCAGAGTCCCCCTTTTTCTTACCTGAGCCCATCCGTTCCAGCAATGTGCGCGAGTCCAGCAGCTCCAACCACTGACTCTGTCCTCATTGGATAAATTGAGAGCAGCAGGCGCCATTGGCTCCCGCTGCTGTCAATCAAACCGGTGACACAGGATCGCGGGAGGTAGGGAATATGGCAGGGCCGAGTCCTGCTGTCTGTGTCAATGGACGCAGCAGTGGGACTCAGGAGCGCACCCGCACAAGTGCCCCCATGGAAAGCGGCTCTTCGTGGGGGCACCTGATGAAGGGGAGGAGCCAGGAGCACTGGCGGGGCACCCCAGAAAAGGAGGATAGGGGCCGCTCTGTGCAAAACCCTTGCATAGAGCAGGTAAATATAACATGTTTGTTAGAAAGATCCCCCTCCAGGATCTATTAGACCCCATTGTAGTCTCTAATGGGGCATGGTGGGGGCTATTTTTAACAGACTCACCATGAGACCCTCTCTGTGTCCATTAGAGAGACCCCCCTCCAGGTCCCATTAGAATAGTCTGCTTCTCTTTCTGTATTTTGTTTATTGTTAAGAGATCATGGGAGGATCCCAGGATAAGGAAGAATCCTTAGGGGAGGGGAGGAGTTAGTCAGATGACCACGCCCATGTGGGGGCACCAGTAATGTCAGTGTGTATGTAGTGCAGGGTCTAGGACCTGTGCGCAGATATCAGTGTGCATGCACTGCAGGATCTCGGACCCATACACAGATATCAGTGTGTATGTAGTGCAGGCTCTGGGACCCCTGCTCAGATATCAGTGTGAATGTAGTGCAGGCTCTAAGTTCTGTGCACAGATATCAATGTGTATGTAGTGCAGGCTCTAGGACCCTTATACAGATATCAGTGTGTATATAGTGCTAGTGCAGGCTGTAGAACCAATGCACACATATCAGTGTGTGTGTAGTGCAGGATCTAGAACCCATCCACAGATATCAATGTGTATGTAGTGCAGGCTCTAGGACCCTTATACAGATATCAGTGTGTATATAGTGCTAGTGCAGGCTCTTGAACCCATGCACAGATATCAGTGTATATGTATGTAGTGCAGGCTCTAGGACCCTTGAAAACAGATATCAGTGTATATGTAGTGCAGGCTCTGGGCCCCTGCTCAGATATCATTGTGTATATAGTGCAGGCTCTAGGTTCTGTGCACAGATATCAGTGTGTATGTAGTGCAGGCTCTAGGACCCTTATACAGATATCAGTGTGTATATAGTGCTAGTGCAGGATCTAGAACCCATTCACAGATATCAGTGTGCATGCACTGCAGGATCTCGGACCCATGCACAGATATCAGTGTGACTGTGTTGTATATAGTGCAAGTTCTGTGCACAGATATCAGTGTGTATGTATGTAGTGCAGGCTCTAGGACCCTTATACAGATATCAGTGTGTGTGTGTGTATATGTATGTAGTGCAGGCTCTAGGACCGGGCAGTGCAGAGTCAGCTCTGGCTGCAGCACTGATCGGAGGAGGAGGAGGAGGCGGTGCAGTAGCAGCCGGGGGGACACAGACAGCACTGAGGGGGACACTGGAGGAGAAGGAGGGACCCCCCCCATCCAGGACCGATCACTTGCCCGGGGTAAGTAGCCAGGGCTGTCATGGCTTGTACTGCGCCCCTGTATATGGGTGCGCCATGCGTGCTTTGCTAGGGGCATGGCAGATTCCTACCGGCAGAGCTGTCAGTGGGCACTGTGATGGAGGGCAGTGCAGGGGCTCCTCTACTCACCCTGTTCTGTCATAGTGCTGAAGGTTCCCTGTGTGAGCTGGCAGTACCACCCTGCCTATGTGTACCAATCTTCTCTGTCTGCCCCCTGTGTGTGCCATTCTCCTCTATCTGCCCCCTATGTATGGCATCCTCCTCTGTCTGCCCCCTATGTGTGGTATCCTCTTTTATCTGCCCCCTGTGTGTGCCATCCTCCTTTATCAGCCCCTGTGTGTGTACCATCCTCCTCTATCTGCCCCCTGTGTGTGCCATCCTCCTCTATCTGCCCCCTGTGTGTGCCATCCTCCTCTTTCTGCCCCCTGTGTGTACCATCCTCCTCTATCTGCCCCTTGTGTGTGTCATCCTCCTCTGTCTGCCCTGTATGTGTTGTATCCTCTTTTATCTGCCCCCTGTGTGTGCCATCCTCCTTTATCAGCCCCTGTGTGTGCCTTCCTCCTCTGTCTACCCCTGGTGTGTGCCTTCCTCCTCTGTCTACCCCTGGTGTGTGCCATCCTCCTCTGTCTGCCCCTGTGTGTGCCATCCTCCTATATCTGCCCCTTGTGTGTGCCATCCTCTGTCTGCCCCGTCTGTGCCATCCTCCTCTGTCTGCCCCCTATGTGTGCCATCCTTCTCTATTTGTCATGCTTATCCCTCAGATCTGGCTCAGGCCTGGCACTGGGCATTGTCTATGTGCCAGGCGTGCTAACCCTTTCCTGGATGGCCAGACTGGCACTGCCCAGCAGCAGCCATGCCTCTATCCGATCTAGGCACCCCTCCCCCCACCCACAATGACATTGGCAGACACTTTGCAGATCTTGGCAGTGTGTGTGTATGTGTTGGGGGGGTGGGGGGAATAATTTGCCCCAGAAATGCCAGCGAGCAGTGAATGGCCCTTCCTCCAGCCCCGTGCTGAGCTGCGGTATTGATCTCAGCCACCTGTAGCTTGTTGCTGCGCGGGGTTAAATGGGGTTACCGGCACGCACAGCCTGTCCCCCACCCTCCATCCTTCTCTTTGGCACGGCTGGGGGTCTCTGGCGTTCATTCTGGATGGAGGATTTTTTTCCCGTGTGTGCTCTGATTTGGGGGTCTCTCCAGATGTCGGTAGGGTGGGCGAGGGGGCCCAGCTTCAAAGGCCAGAAAAATATTTCAGCTTGAACTTTGTGTGTGCCGGCGGTGGGGGCTTTACGATGTTCAATATTTACCTAGTTTATCCAAGCCTGAGGGGGGAGAACCGGGAAGAAGGGTGTGCGCTACATGGAGGAGGGGGGGGGGGGGCTTCATTCTCTAATCGCTGGATAATCTGATCTCTCCTCGCATCGTCCTCATTTACCCCCGACTGTGCCCTAACCACAAGCAGGTTCACATTTCATTCTGAAGGGGTTGGCTGTTAACCATTTGCAGCATGTTCTGTGGCAGACACGGGGTTAATATCACTGCGGTGGGATTCTGGACCCCCCCTTCCCTCTATGCACCGGCTTCCATAGCCACGTACGTTTATCCAGTCGTTGCTGTAGGCCCCGAGCTGCAATACAACGCCGTTTTCAAAACCAGGCCTGACCAGGAGCCATTCAAGCTCCCCCCCTCTATCGTCTGTGCTTACCTAGTCCACCACGGGAAACCAAAACATGGCGGTGAGATTTCGGTGGATTCACCTGCCGCCGTGCAGTATTTCTCCTCCATTCGATGTGTGAGGGAGGCGATTCTCGTATTTTTATTACTACATTTTGAATTCTGTTTTCTTTATAATTCCAGAATAATAATCTCTTCTTGCTGTACCTCAATGCTGTCCACTTCCCTTAAAGTGCACCTGTCATCTGAACTGGCCTTAGAAGTCAAAAAGAAGAGTGTATGTAGCTTCGCAGACCTTCATCAGTATGTGAGGAGTCTTAACATACCCACCCCTCTCCCTCCAATAAGTTTTAGGACCAAAGGGGCTAGCCTACCAGGAGGGCAGGGGCCAGCTCTTGACTTTCTCTGAAATGTCAGTGTTTGCATATCAGGAGGGGAGGGTCCAGACCTTGACTTTTTTCTAGAGTCAATATTTGCATAACAGGAGCAGAGGGGCCAGCCCTTGACTTTATCTGAGAAGTCAGTATTTTAATTTAAGAAAGAGAAGGGCAGGCCCTTGACTTTTTCTGAATAGTCAATAGTTGCCTATCAGGAGGGGAGGGGCCAGCTCTTGGGTTTCTCTGAGATGTCAGTGTTTGCATATCGGGAGAGGAAGAGCCAGTCCTTGACTTTTTCTAAAGAGTCAATAGTTGCATACTAGGAGGAGAGAGGCTGTTCCTTGACTTTTTCCTAAAGAGTAAATGTTTGCATGCCAGGAGGGGAGGAGCCAGCCCTTGACTTTCTCTGAAAAGTTAATATTTTTATATCAGGAGGGGAGGAGCCAGCCCTTGACTTTCTCTGAAAAGTTAATATTTTTATATCAGGAGGGGAGGGGACAGCCCCTGACTTTCTTTGAAAAGTTAATATTTTCATATCAGGATGGGAGGGGACAGTCCTTGACTTTTTTTTCCCTAAAGAGTCAGTATTTGCATACCGGGAGGGGATGGGCCATTCCTTGACATTTTCATATAAGGAATGGAAGGGCCAGCCTTTGATTTTTTTTTTGAATAGTCAATATTTGCATATCGGGAGGGGAGGGACCAGCCCTTGACTTTTTCTAAAGTCAATAGTTGCATACAAGAAGGGGAGGGGCTGTTCCTTAACTTTTCCTAAAGAGTCAAAGTTTGCATGCCAGAAGGGAAGGAGCCATTCCTTTCCTTTTCCTAAAGAGTCTATATTTGCCTCCCAGAAGGGATGGGGCTAGCTCTTGACTTCCTTGAAAAAAATAATATTTTCAAATCAGGGGGAGGGGCCAGCCCTTGACTTTAATCTAAAGAGTCAATATTTACATACCAGGAGGGGAGGGGCCTTTCCTTCACATTCCCTAAAGAGACAATATTTGCATAACAGGAGCAGAGGGGTCAGACGCCCTTAACTTTCTCTGAAAAGTCAATACTTTCCTATCAGGAGGGGGGAGGCACAAGCCCTTGACTTTCTCTGAAAGGTCAATGTTTTCATATCAGGAGGGGAGGGGCCAGCCCTTGACATTCTCTGAAAAGTCAATATTAGTTACAGGTGATTTACACATCTCATGGAGGAGCCTGAGAGAGACATTCTGTGTACTTCAGATCCCCACCTCCTTTCTTCTCCAGCTCTCCCAGGATTGGCTGCTCCACACCTCAGCATGATTGGGCATGCTGAAGTCATGTGGTGACTTTTCTGTGTTTTGACTGAAAGTTAGTAATCATAGCAGAAGTTCAGTGTAAGAAATACACAGGAGAAAATGCATGTTGACGAGGGGAGTGTGGAGGTGGGCGGGGAGTCTACTGACATCACGACTCCACCCACGAGCTCCGGACAACAGACCCACCCACAGAATCTGCAGTTTTTCGGGTCTCATTACAGACAGAGGGGAGACATTTGATAGGTAAAGTTGCATAAGCAGGAGGCATGTATATCCTTATAGATCTGCACTATGGCAGTAGTTTAGGAAGGATGAGAGTGGGTTTACATCCACTTTAAATCACTGGTGGGCAGGGACAATACAGTGAGGCTGTACAGACAGTTTGTAAAAGTTCTTTATTGATTCAGTTACAGAGAAACAAATAACTGATACTTTGTCATCATTTAAGTGACACTTTTGGGATAATTGATACTTGTTTATGGTCGTTTGTAACAGTCCTACACTCTAACTCTTCACAGCACAGTGCATAGAAAATGAATGTGTGTCAATGCATGATAAAGCGCGCTGGCGTGTTTTTTTTTTTTTTTATTATTATTTTTTTTTTTTATGCATTGTGCTTAGTTTGAATTGTGTTATTTTAAATGCATTTTTCTCTGTACAGGCCACATCAAGGAGCTAAAACACACGTGCCATTGTAAAGATAGTATCTGTTCCTATCTCTGCGCTTTCAAAAATACAACATGTCCGAAATTTTTTCTGCATTTAAGGGCATTGGCAGATCGTACATTCTGATTTGTTGGTAACAGGTAATAAAGAGTAATTCCGCTGTATCTGAGCATCTCAAACCAAAAACGCTATTTAAAACAGAGTTCCACCCAAAAAGTGCAGGTGACCCCCCTGACATGCCACATTTGGCATGTCATTTTTTTGGGGTGGGGAGGGCATACCCTCTTTTTAGAGGTATCCAGCTCCCGCTTATTCCCGGGGCTCCGTGGCACCAGAAGGAAGATCACCTCTCCCTCCCTGCAATCTTCTGGACATGTCACAGGTCCCAGAAGATTGCCCCGCCATTCACATCGTGGCTCATGCATGCGCAGCACGTGCCCGGCTTTGATGCCACAGCCGGGCGCCCACAGTAAGAATGCCAGAGCCCTGGAGAGGAGGGGGAGAGGAGCGGGGCTTCATACGCCCGCATCGCTGAACCGTAGGACAGGTGAGTGTCTGATTATTAAAAGTCAGCAGCTACACTTTTTTCGGCGGAACTCATTTATTCATTTTTTTTAACCACTTCAACCCTGCCCACTGTCATATGACGTCCACAAGGTGGATCTCCCATCCTGGGTGGACGTCATATGACATCCTCCCATTCCCGGCTGTCTAGGGGGCACGCCCGCAGCGTCGCTCGGGACACGGTGCGCGTGCCCGGCGGCCGCGATGTCCGCCGGGCACTCGCGATTGCCCGGGAATATAGCAGGACCGTGGATCTGTGTGTGTAAACGCACAGATCCACGTCCTGTCAGTGGAGAGGAGACCGATGGTGTGTTCCCAGTACAGAGGAACACCGATCGGTCTCCTCCCTTGTGAGTCCCCTCCCCCTACAGTTAGAATCACTCCCATAGGGAACATATTAACCCCTGCAGCGCCCCCTAGTGTTAACCCCTTCCCTGCCAGTCACATTTACACAGTAATCAGTGCAATTTTATAGCAATGATTGCTGTGTAAATGTGCATGGTCCCAAAAATGTGTCAAAAGTGTCCGAAGTGTCCGCCGCAATGTCACAGTCACAAAAATTCGCAGATCACCACCATTACTAGTAAAAAAAAAAAAAAATGCAATAAATCTATCCCCTATTTTGTAGACGCTATAACTTTTGCGCAAACCAATTGATATACGCTTATTGCGATTTTTTTTTTTTTTTACCAAAAATATGTAGAAGAATACGTATCGGCCTAAACTGAGTAAAAAAATTTTTTTTTTTTTACAAAAAATTGGATATTTATTATAGCAAAAAGTAAAAAATATTGTGTTTTTTTTTTCAAAATTGTCGCATTCTTTTGTTTATAGCGCAAAAAATAAAAAACGCAGAGGTGATCAAATACCACAAAAAGAAAGCTCTATTTGTGGGAAAAAAAGGACGTCAATTTTGTTTGGGTGCAACGTTGCACGACCGCGCAATTGTTAGTTAAAGCGATGCAGTGCCGAATCGCAAAAAGTGCTCTGGTATGGAAGGGGGTAAAATCCTCCGGGGCTGAAGTGGTTAATATTCAAAGCAATCTCAGCCATCCATCCATGTCCCCATGCTTTATTTTCCTGAGAAATCACATAGGAAAATACCCCATAGCCTTGCTGGCAGTGGCCATCTTGAGTAAGGGCAGATGATTCATGTAGCATTTACTTCCTGGAATCCACCTGCCCTTAGCTCAGACTTGCAGGCAGGAGGATGTGCGTAGCTGAGAAAACCCCTCCTCCTCTCCTGAAGACTCCTGGGATGTATGACATTGTTTGCCTAGGAAGTAAATGAAGAAATGTAAAACACTGTTTAAAACAAGTAAATGATATACTCTCCTATCTATTTACTAATGCTGGCATCATAAGAAATAAAAATAGTCAATGTTGATTGAGAGAGTGACGTTCCAATTTAACTAGCCTTAATCAATGACTGTTATGGCCCATACACACGATCAGAAAATAGCGCTTTCGAATCGATAGTCTGATCGTTAGTAAACAGCTTTCGATCACAGTTCATCCGATCTTATCCGATTGGACAAGCACGAAAAATTTTCTTGTACGATTTTCGTTTAAGGCTCCATGCACACTGAAGCTCAGAAACTGCAGTTTATTGGAGTTTGGGCATTTTTTTTTAAAAGCCCATAAACTCCACTCTATGTTAGCCTATGTGTCCATGCACACATGGACGTTTTTTAGCTTTAATGAGCAATGGAGTTTGTGGGCTTTTTTCTGAACGCCAGAAAGTTGCGTTCAAAGTGCAGTTTTTGCCGCCAAAAAAAGCCAAACGCTAATAAACGCTCATGAACGCGCGTTAATTAGCGTTCGGCATTCTATTTTTTTTAATGCATTGTGGGAGTTTGGAATGCATTGTGAGATTTTTGGAGTGTCCTCTGTGTAATTATATTAAAAAACGCCCATAAACGCTAATAAACACTAGTACAAAACGCTGTTAAAAGCACGTTTTTCAACCAGCGTTTTCTGCCAGAGTTTGGAATGCATTGTGGGATTTTTGGAGTGTTCTCTGTGTATTTCACTGCATGTGTCATTTATACAGGAATCAATGCATTTAAATAGCATTGATTGCTGTATAAATGACAATGGTCCCAAAAATGTGTCAAAAATGTCCGATGTGTCCGCCATAATGTCGCAGTCACATTAAAAATCGATGATCGCCGCGCAAACCAATCAATAATCGCTAATTGCGATTTTTTTTTTTTTACCAAAAATACGTATCGGCCTAAACTGAGGAAACAAAATGTTTTTTTTATATATTTTTGGGGATATTTATTATAGCAAAAAGCAAAAAATATTGCATTTTTTTCAAAATTGTCGCTCTATTTTTGTTTATAGCGCAAAAAATAAAAACAGGGGCGATCAAATACCACCAAAAGAAAGCTCTATTTGTGATAAAAAAAGGACGCCAATTTTGTTTGGGAGCCATGTCGCACGACCGCGCAATTGTCAGTTAAAGCGACGCAGTGCCGAATCGCAAAAAGGGGCCTGGTCCTTTGGCTGCCAATTAGTCCGGGGCTGAAGTGGTTAAAAGCACGTTTTTCAACCAGCGTTTTCTGCCAGCAATCTGGTGTCCTGAAAAAGCTTTTATGAGCTTCAGTGTGCATGGAGCCTAATCAGTATAGTTGTTGTTTGAAAATACAATACAAATACACTACAACACATGACATCACTTACGAATTTTTATTCTGTCATACGAGAATTTTCGTTTCTTTAGCAGGCTCTTCATTTTTGATATGAGATTAGCATGTAAAGAGAAAAAAAAAAAAACGGATGATCGTCTGATAATCTCATTGCGTGTACCAGGCATTAAAGGATATGTAAAGGTTTGTGTTAAAAAACAAATAACAAACATGTCATACTTACTTCCTCTGTACAAGAGTTTTGCATAGAGTGCCTGATCCTCCTCTTCTGGGGGTCCCTCAGGGGCACTCCTGGCTCCTCCTCTTCTCGACCGCCCCGTTGGATAGCCGCTCTCCCTCGGGGCACTCGTGCGGGCACGCTCCCGTGTCCTGCTGCTGCGTCCATTAAAACACACAGCAGGAATCGGCCCTGTCCCCGGCTCCCGCGTCATTGAATTTGATTGACAACAGCGGGAGCCAATGGTTCCTGCTGCTATGAATCTATCCAAGGAGGACCCGAGACACCGGCTGGAGCTGCTGTGCTCGTTCTCGTTGCTGGAACGATCGGGTTCAGGTAAATAAAAGGGGGGCTCTGGGAGGTGCTGCACTAGAAGGGTTTTCACCTTAAAGCGGAGTTCCACCCATATAAAAGTCAGCAGCTACAAAAAGTGTAGCTGCTGACTTTTAATAATCGGACACTTACCTGTCCCACGGACCAGCAATGCGGGCGAAGGAAGCCTCGCTCCTCTCCTTGGCGCCGGCATTGTGACTGTGGGCGTCCGGCTGTGGCTTCACAGCCAGGCACGCACTGGCCAGGCAATCTTCTGGGACTTGTGATGTGACCAAGAAGATTGCATGGAGGGAGGGGGAAGAGGTGAACTTGTTTCTGGCTCCACGGAAGTGGGAGCTGGATGCCTCTAAAGGGTAGTATCTGCTCCCCCCCACCCGAAAAAAAATGACATGCCAAATGTGGTATGTCAGGGGGTCACCTTCACTTAAAGCGGAAGTTCCATTTTTGGGTGGAACTCTGCTTTAATGCATAGAATGTATTAAGGTGAAAAACATAGAGGGTTTACAACCCCTTTAGACCTCATGTACACTGCTGCTGGTAAACGAACGTTTAGGAGCAGTTGGGCATTTTTTTCAGCTGCCCCTGAACTCTCCTCTATGTTATCAGTACCTGTACACAGAGTCGTTTATAGTCGTTTCCAGGCAGTTGAGATTAGAAGTGTTTGTTTGAAAGCAAAAAAATGCACTCAGGACGGGAGTTCAGGGGAATTTGAAACGCCAAATGCTTGTAAACGTGTGTAAACGACATCTAAACGCGGTTACTTGCGTTTACAAGCAATTTTGTTTATAGGCGTTTTCAATAGGACATCATTGCTGACCATTTGTAATGGTAAAGAGAGAGAGAGAGTGAGTCTACTGATGTGTATAAAACGCTTCTAAACGCAAACGCTCACGAACGCCGGAAAACGTGGCATGTAAAAGTGGAAAAACGGACGCTTTAAAACATCAGTTACTAGATTACAAGTTCCAGTGTTCGAGAGAGGTTTTCAAACATCCTGTGTACATGAACCCTAAAGTAGAAAATTTGAAAAAAAAACACACCAAAGAATTTGCGTTAACATGCACCAATAATGCATGCAAAGGCATAAAAAAAAAAACAATCCGTGTGCTGAGGCGCATTCCAAGTCTGACATGCAGTATCTTGTGTGTTGCATCTGTTTAAAATGAATGGGCTTCTTAACACAACAAATATACGATGCGTGATAACACAATACGTAACAACAATACATAGGTGTGAATGGGCCCTTAAGACATGTGCACTGCTAAAAAATGTGTTCGTTTTTGTTTCATTTGTTTTTTTTTTTTTTTTTCGTTTTTCTGATCATTCGTTATGATCGAAATTCGTAAATTAAAAAATTCGTAAATTTAAAAAATTCGTAAATTCTAAAATTCGTAGATTCGAATAATCAGAAATTCGAAAATTCAGACATTTGAAACTTCAGAAATTCGAAAATCCGAAACTAAGAAAGAAAATCCGAAAATAAGAAAGAAAATCAGAAAACTCAAAATAATAACTAACTATTAAATTATTGGTATTGGAATTTCCTTTCACATTTGGCTGTTAGTGAACGAAACAAATACAAATTATCCGAAATAACCAATGCCGCATCTAAACAAATGGAATGTAATGAATTATTAATAAAATAATAATAATAATAATAATAATAATAATAATAAAACGTTTTTATTATTATTATTGTTATTTATTATTATTCATTTGTTACGTTCCATTCGTTTAGATACGGCATTTGTTATTTTGGATAATTCGTAAATTTGGATAAATTCGTATTCGTTACGTTCACTAACAGCCAAATTTGAAAGGAAATTCCAATACCTATAATTTAATAGTTAGTAGTAGTTATTATTAGTTATTATTTCAGGTTTTTGGATTCTCGTTCTTATTTTTGTCTTTTGAATTATCATTCTTGTTTTTGGATTTTCAAATTTCAAAATTTTCTAATTTTTGAATATTAGAATTTTTGAGTATTCTGAAAAAAATTTTAAACGGCTTTTCGTTAATTGTTTCCGAATTAACGAATTTGTAGAAATTACTGTATATGCTCGAGTATAAGCCGACCCGAATATAAGCCGAGGCACCTAATTTTAACAACAAAAATGGCAAAACGTATTGACTCGAGTCTAAGCCTAGGGTGAGAAATGCGCAGGTACTGTAAGTGGAAAAGAGGGTCAACAATGCCCATTTGCAGCCTCACTGTGCCCATTTGCATGCCTCACTGTGCCCTTTTGCAGCCATAGGTCGCCCAAACTTCAAACTTGGTAGTTAAGGGTTCCTAGAAGCCCCCTAGCTGCAGCCAAAATTTGGGGTCTCTGGACCCAAAGGGTCCCAAAATTACATCGCTGCAGATGGACACAGTTGACAGACTTTGGGGCCCCGTATTTCGGGGCCACTTGGTGCTAGGAACCCCAAATTTGGTGTGCAAGCCCAGTGGAACTAGTACTACAACATATCCAAGCTGAGGCTGAGGTTCCTAGCACCAAGTGGCCCCGAGATATGGGGAAAATGTCAAGCACTTTTCTGCAGCAGAGAATGACATTTTGCGAACCGACTTTGGGGGCCCATATCTCGGGCTACTTGGTGCTAGGAGCTCCAGATTTGGATATGTTGTAGTACTAGTTCCACTGGGTTTGCACACGGGGCCCCAAAGTCGGTTCGGAAAATGTCATTCTCTGCTGCAGAAAAGTGCTTGACTCAAGTATAAGCCGAGGGGGGGCATTTTCAGCGCAAAAAAATTTGCTGAAAAACTCGGCTTATACTCGAGTATATACAGTAGTTAAAAAACGAATTTGGAACAAAATGAATTACATAAGTGTAGGGCCCTTAACCCTCTAAATGAACCCAAACCTACCATGAAATGTATGGTAAACCTGAACCCTAAGCATAGCCATTCACCTCCCTTAGGCTCCATCCGCACTATAGTGTTTTGTGAATGCATGCATAATTACAAAATGCGGGGAAAAAAGCGAATCGCATTTGCGGTGTCATTCATTGTCAATGGCACCCCAAACACACAAGTATACACATGAAGCTCAAAGAAGTGCATGAGTTACTTTGCCGGGTTTGTCGCATTTAGGCCAGCCCAATGAAATGAATGGCTGCCCTATGTGTCTAGCAGAACGTGCAAAAAATCTGCATTTGTGCCGGGCGTTGCATGTCATAGTGTGAATGGGGGCCTCAAAGGAGAAATGCGCTGAATTTTCAGTGAGCCCCTATCTGGAGCCATTATTGCCATGTTTAACCCCTTCTCCACCTCCCCAGCATCCCTTTAAAAAGTTCTGAATGCACAGGGGTGGGCGAGTGGGGATCATATGACCACTGTGATTGGCTGTCACATGATCAGTAGCTGGTTCCGTTGGATATCAATCATTAGTGGGAATTGAGATCTTTCTTTGATAGTTTAGTCTCTGCTGGGAGTGTACAGTGAGAATGCTCTCAGTACAGAAACATCGGCCACCCAGTGATGCATATGTGTGATGTGTGGGCATTAAAGCCTTAAACCCTTTTGCCCCTGTACATATGTGCTATGCAGGTGACAACAGGTTAAAGTAATCCTTGTTATGGCGTTCATATTTTTATAATTTTGCTGTTTTGTGTTCTTTTTTTATTGTGTGAAATATTGTGATTTGTAGATTGGCTGCTAGAGGGAGCTCTTAGTGGCTCAGCGCTTTTGCTCTCTCTCTCTCTCTCTCTCTCCCTCTTGGCAACTGCTGAGATGAGATATTGGCCAGGAGGGGAGTTCAGTGTTTTTTTGTGAGAAGTACAACATTAGGCCTTACACTCCTAGAAAAACGTACCTTCCTGATGCGCACTGACCTACCTGACACACACTGACCTACCTGACATACACTGACCCACACTGACCTACCTGACCAGACTTCAGGTGACGTGACCTCCTCCTGCAGCTCAGCCGTAGTGTACAGTGCGCCCATCACAGTAGAGTAGACAGTAGACAGCAGGAACTCCAGGCAGCCAGAGCCACAGCCATAACAGGACAGGAGAGGAGAGCCGCCCACCCGAGCACCGAGTGGGGATCTTCTCACAGTGACGCGGCGACCGCATTGTAATTCCCGCCTTCTGGAGCCTTCTGGAGCCAGCAGCACCTATGATGGACATCTCACATCCTGCGGTCCCGGCATTGAACCAGTGAGACGTCCATCATAGGCGTCCATCATAGGCGCTTTGGCTATACTTCTCCTGTGGATCACAGGAGTGCAGTTCGTTCTGCATTCATGTGACCAGTTTACAGTAGAGAGTGGGCTGAAGCCACAGAGCCGGTCCAGGCTGTGGAAAGATTGTGACAATATGGTCGGGATCCACCCAGATCCCTGGACTGGCACCTGGCGGAGCCTCTCAGTGAGCTGCTGAGAGCCTGAGCCAGATGCTCCCGCCCCCTCCACAGACCAGCGTTCCAGGAGCGCTGGGGAGGGGCAGAGCAGACAGCGGTGATTTGCAGTGCTGGGTAGTCATGTTAGAGACGGCACCAGCAAAAATTACAGGCACCACCCAGTCGCACCTGTGCAGTAATTGTCTGTTAGCCTGGCTTTCCTACTCAGTGCACGGCTGTATTGCACACTACCCCACTATGGTGCAACAACTGCACCCCTCCCATGATGGACATTCAAGGATCAAGGTTTCCACTGGATGGCAGAAATGCCCAGGGAAGGGGTAAGGACAACTTATAAAATACATCATGCCTAGGAGAGGGACGGGGCAATCCTATAAAAGACATCATGCCTAAGAGAGGGACGGGGCAATCCTATAAAAGACATCATGCCTAGGAGAGGGACAGGGCAATACTATAAAATACATCATGCCAAAGGGAGGGACGGGGCAATCCTATAAAAGACATCATGCCTAGGAGAGGGACGGGGCAATCCTATAAAATACATCATGCCTAGGAGAGGGACAGGGCAATACTATAAAATACATCATGCCAAAGGGAGGGACGGGGCAATCCTATAAAATACATCATGCCTAGGAGAGGGCGGGGCAATCCTATAAAAGACATCATGCCTAGGAGAGGGACAGGGCAATACTATAAAATACATCATGCCAAAGGGAGGGACGGGGCAATCCTATAAAAGACATCATGCCTAGGAGAGGGACGGGGCAATCCTATAAAATACATCATGCCAAGGAGAGGGACGGGGCAATACTATAAAATACATCATGCCAAAGGGAGGGACATCATGCCTAGGAGAGGGACGGGGCAATCCTATAAAATACATCATGCCTAGGAGAGGGACGGGGCAATCCTATAAAATACATCATGCCTACGAGAGGGACGGGGCAATCCTATAAAATACATCATGCCTAGGAGAGGGACGGGGCAATCCTATAAAATACATCATGCCTAGGAGAGGGACGGGGCAATCCTATAAAATACATCATGCCTAGGAGAGGGACGGGGCAATCCTATAAAATACATCATGCCTAGGAGAGGGACGGGGCAATCCTATAAAATACATCATGCCTAGGAGAGGGACGGGCAATCCTATAAAAGACATCATGCCTAGGAGAGGGACGGGCAATCCTATAAAATACATCATGCCTAGGAGAGGGACGGGGCAATCCTATAAAAGACATCATGCCTAGGAGAGGGACGGGCAATACTATAAAATACATCATGCCAAAGGGAGGGACGGGGCAATCCTATAAAAGACATCATGCCTAGGAGAGGGACGGGCAATCCTATAAAATACATCATGCCTAGGAGAGGGACGGGGCAATCCTATAAAATACATCATGCCTAGGAGAGGGACGGGGCAATCCTATAAAATACATCATGCCTAGGAGAGGGAGGGGACGGGGCAATCCTATAAAATACATCATGCCTAGGAGAGGGACGGGGCAATCCTATAAAATACATCATGCCTAGGAGAGGGACGGGGCAATCCTATAAAATACATCATGCCAAAGGGAGGGACGGGGCAATCCTATAAAAGACATCATGCCTAGGAGAGGGACGGGGCAATCCTATAAAATACATCATGCCTAGGAGAGGGACGGGCAATCCTATAAAATACATCATGCCTAGGAGAGGGACGGGGCAATCCTATAAAAGACATCATGCCTAGGAGAGGGACGGGGCAATCCTATAAAATACATCATGCCTAGGAGAGGGACGGGGCAATACTATAAAATACATCATGCCAAAGGGAGGGACGGGGCAATCCTATAAAAGACATCATGTCTAGGAGAGGGACGGGGCAATCCTATAAAAGACATCATGCCTAAGAGAGGGACGGGGCAATCCTATAAAATACATCATGCCTAGGAGAGGGACGGGGCAATCCTATAAAATACATCATGCCAAGGAGAGGGACGGGGCAATCCTATAAAATACATCATGCCTAGGAGGGACGGGGCAATCCTATAAAATACATCATGCCTAGGAGAGGGACAGGGCAATACTATAAAATACATCATGCCAAAGGGAGGGACGGGGCAATCCTATAAAAGACATCATGCCTAGGAGAGGGACGGGGCAATCCTATAAAATACATCATGCCTAGGAGAGGGACAGGGCAATACTATAAAATACATCATGCCAAAGGGAGGGACGGGGCAATCCTATAAAAGACATCATGCCTAGGAGAGGGACGGGGCAATCCCATAAAAGACATCATGCCTAGGAGAGGGACGGGGCAATCCTATAAAATACATCATGCCTAGGAGAGGGACGGGGCAATCCTATAAAATACATCATGCCTAGGAGAGGGACGGGCAATCCTATAAAAGACATCATGCCTAGGAGAGGGACGGGGCAATCCTATAAAAGACATCATGCCTAAGAGAGGGACGGGGCAATCCTATAAAAGACATCATGCCTAGGAGAGGGACGGGGCAATCCTATAAAATACATCATGCCTAGGAGAGGGACGGGGCAATCCTATAAAAGACATCATGCCTAGGAGAGGGACGGGGCAATCCTATAAAAGACATCATGCCTAGGAGAGGGACGGGCAATCCTATAAAAGACATCATGCCTAGGAGAGGGACGGGGCAATCCTATAAAAGACATCATGCCTAGGAGAGGGATGGGGCAATCCTATAAAATACATCATGCCTAAGAGAGGGACGGGGCAATACTATAAAATACATCATGCCTAGGAGAGGGACGGGGCAATCCTATACAATACATCATGCCTAGGAGAGGGACGGGGCAATCCTATAAAAGACATCATGCCTAGGAGAGGGACGGGGGCAATCCTATAAAATACATCATGCCTAGGAGAGGGACGGGGCAATCCTATAAAATACATCATGCCTAGGAGAGGGACGGGGCAATCCTATAAAATACATCATGCCTAGGAGAGGGACGGGGCAATCCTATAAAAGACATCATGCCTAGGAGAGGGACGGGGCAATCCTATAAAAGACATCATGCCTAGGAGAGGGACGGGGCAATCCTATAAAATACATCATGCCTAGGAGAGGGACAGGGCAATACTATAAAATACATCATGCCTAGGAGAGGGACGGGGCAATACTATAAAAGACATCATGCCTAGGAGAGGGACGGGCAATCCTATAAAATACATCATGCCTAGGAGAGGGACGGGGCAATCCTATAAAATACATCATGCCTAGGAGAGGGACGGGGCAATCCTATAAAATACATCATGCCTAGGAGAGGGACGGGGCAATCCTATAAAAGACATCATGCCTAGGAGAGGGACAGGGCAATACTATAAAAGACATCATGCCTAGGAGAGGGACGGGGCAATCCTATAAAAGACATCATGCCTAGGAGAGGGACGGGGCAATCCTATAAAATACATCATGCCTAGGAGAGGGACGGGCAATCCTATAAAATACATCATGCCTAGGAGAGGGACGGGCAATCCTATAAAAGACATCATGCCTAGGAGAGGGACGGGGCAATCCTATAAAATACATCATGCCTAGGAGAGGGACGGGGCAATCCTATAAAATACATCATGCCTAGGAGAGGGACGGGCAATCCTATAAAATACATCATGCCTAGGAGAGGGACGGGGCAATCCTATAAAATACATCATGCCTAGGAGAGGGACGGGGCAATCCTATAAAATACATCATGCCTAGGAGAGGGACGGGGCAATCCTATAAAATACATCATGCCTAGGAGAGGGACGGGGCAATCCTATAAAATACATCATGCCTAGGAGAGGGACGGGGCAATCCTATAAAATACATCATGCCTAGGAGAGGGACGGGGCAATCCTAAAAAATACATTATGCCTAGGAGAGGGACGGGGCAATCCCATAAAATACATCATGCCTAGGAGAGGGACGGGCAATCCTATAAAAGACATCATGCCTAGGAGAGGGACGGGCAATCCTATAAAATACATCATGCCTAGGAGAGGGACAGGGCAATACTATAAAATACATCATGCCAAAGGGAGGGACGGGGCAATCCTATAAAAGACATCATGCCTAGGAGAGGGACGGGGGCAATCCTATAAAATACATCATGCCTAGGAGAGGGACAGGGCAATACTATAAAAGACATCATG
Source organism: Lithobates sylvaticus (assembly GCA_028564925.1). Lineage (NCBI taxonomy): Eukaryota > Metazoa > Chordata > Amphibia > Anura > Ranidae > Lithobates > Lithobates sylvaticus. The sequence continues at coordinate 524,057,770 of CM053028.1, forward strand.
CCTAGGAGAGGGACAGGGCAATCCTATAAAAGACATCATGCCTAGGAGAGGGACGGGGCAATCCTATAAAATACATCATGCCTAGGAGAGGGACAGGGCAATACTATAAAATACATCATGCCAAAGGGAGGGACGGGGCAATCCTATAAAATACATCATGCCTAGGAGAGGGACGGGGCAATCCAATAAAAGACATCATGCCTAGGAGAGGGACGGGGCAATCCTATAAAAGACATAGGAGAGGGACGGGGCAATCCTATAAAAGACATCATGCCTAGGAGAGGGCCAGGGCAATTCTATAAAATACATCATGCCTAGGAGAGGGACAGGGCAATCCTATAAAATACATCATGCCTAAGAGAGGGACGGGGCAATCCTATAAAATACATCATGCCTAGGAGAGGGACGGGGCAATCCTATAAAATACATCATCCCTAGGAGAGGGACGGGGACAATCCTATAAAAGACATCATGCCTAAGAGAGGGACGGGGCAATCCTATAAAATACATCATGCCTAGGAGAGGGACAGGGCAATCCTATAAAATACATCATGCCTAGGAGAGGGACGGGGCAATACTATAAAATACATCATGCCAAAGGGAGGGACGGGGCAATCCTATAAAATACATCATGCCAAAGGGAGGGACGGGGCAATCCTATAAAAGACATCATCCCTAGGAGAGGGACGGGGACAATCCTATAAAAGACATCATGCCTAGGAGAGGGACACAAATAGCAAAACGCAAATCGTGGCAAAATCATGGTAAACCGCAGTACTTGCATTTTGGATGAAGGCCCATTGAAGTCTATTACATGCAAAGCGCTGCATTTTGTGGGAAAAAATGTCCCTGACCCTTTCCAAAAACGCACAGGAAAAAAATGCATTGATGTGAACATGTTAAAAAAATTCCCTGCATTTCTGCAATATGCAAAATGCATCAAAAAAACACATTAGTGTGAATGGAGCCCAAGTCCCTTGATGTGGAGATGAGAATGACAGCCCCTTCAAATACAATTTGGTAAGGACCTAATCACACTATCACTGTACCACACATGTTACTGTAATGCATGTTACATGCGTTGGTCCAGTGCTCTGCCATTCATTAGCCAATGGATGTGTGTTCCTTAACATGCAGTACAGTGCAGAAAATGCTGCATGCACAGTTTTTGTTCCCTTGTGGTACGCTGGCCAGCCCAATAAATAAATGGCCTAATGTAAAGCATGTTAATGTGTGACACAACGGGGGGAGATTTACTAAAACTGCAGCACACAGAATGTGGTACAGCTGTGCATAGTAACCAATCAGCTTCCAGGTTTAAGCCCTGGTTCACACCAGTGCGGCTTTGAATTTACACTACTTCAACACGATTTCAAATCCGCACATCCATGCGATTTGGATCTCCGATTTCATTGTGGCTTGCGACTTCATAGTGCAAGTCACTGCAACTCGAGTCGCCAACGAATTGAATGGTTCCATTGCCGAGAATGAGATGCGACTTGCCATGTGATTTTAAATTGGCAAATCGCATGACAAATCACACTGCTGTGAACCAGGGCTTAGCGCTCGTTCACACTGAAGTCGGGTTTGAAATTGCATGAGTTCAGCTGAACTCGCACGATTTCAAACCCGCATTTCAGTGCAACTCCGGGGGGCAATTTGAAAGACATCTCTGCGGGTTCATGCACAGATGTCTATTGAAATCGCCCCCCGAAGTCGACAAAAGTAGTGCAGGGACTACTTTTGGGAATCAGTGTGGTGCCGCAAAGTTGGCATCGCACCGATTGGGACAGTGCAATTGCCGGAAATAGACTGCGATTTGGCAAGCGATTTGACATGTTAAATTGCATGTCAAATTGCGCCGATGTGAGCGGGTGCTTATTGTAAAAGCCTAATTGAACAAGCTGAAGTTAGAAGCTGATTGGCTACCATGCACAGCTACACCAGATCTGAGTGCTCCAGTTTTAGTACACCCCCCCCCCCCCCAGTGCATGTTAACACATGTCCACTTATTGCACTGCAGTGGATGCGGCTTGTGTGAACGAGCCCCCTAATGGCGCGTACACACAAGCGGATTCCGCTCAAGCTTGTCTTGCATACACACGGTCACACAAAAGTTCTCGACCGTCAAGAACGCGGAGACGTACAACACTACGACGAGCCGAGAAAATTAAGTTCAGTGCTTCCGAGCATGCGTCAAATTGTTTCCGAGCATGCGTAGGAATTTTGCGCGTCGGGATTGCTACAGACGATCGGAATTTCCGATCGGAACTTTTTCCGACAGAAAAATTGAGAACCTGCTCTCAAACTTTTGCTGGCTGGAATTCCGCCAGAAAAAGTCAGATGGAGCATACACACGGTTGCATTTTTCAACCAAAGCTCACATCGGACTTTTGCTTGTGGAATTTCCGATCGTGTGTACGCGGCATAAGTCGTATTTCTATGGTTCAGGAGTTACAAACTGTCATCTGAGTGCATTTTTTTTCCCTAGGAGTCAGGTGTAAAATCAAGGAATCAGTAAACTGGTTTATTATCCATGGAAAAGATTACAAGGCATTTGCGCTGTCACCGGCTCCTGGTGAAGTGATTGGCTGAGCTTTGATTCAGGCCGCTGTTGTAGGAAAGTGATAAGCACTCTGTATTGCATCTCTTTTATCCCTCTCTCACGGTCGCCGTCTGCTTGCCTATCTAATAGCATTAAGCCGTGCCCAGTATGTTTTCCCATTCCCGCTAACCTCAGCCCTTATTGTATTGATTAACCATAAGTTCCCCTTCATAGGCATGTCATTTTGGGTTTTTCTGCTGCTGTGAGTCTCCACTTTATGAATAAGCAATGTCTGTATAGGGAATAGAGGATGAGGTTAGCTGAGGACTGGACTACATTTCTGCATATGAGCCGTAGGGGGAGCCGTTGAGGGTGCAGGTGGCACTTTTTAATTTCGGAAAGAATAGAGGTGATTTAGATTTTCTTTTCTCGTTGACCCATCAGGGAGATTTCTCCTCACTTCCTGTCCCAGGGACACAGCAGGAAGCGAGAAGAAATCTCTGCAAAATCAGGCAAGTTCCCTCTTAGCTGTCTCCTGCCGGGTGTCCCCATTCCAGGGTTTCCCCCTCACCCCCTGTACTAGTGTCAACTGTTGAATTTCTCATCCCTTTCTATTCTGGTGATCTTGTACTGGTGTGCATGTGTTAATAGAGGCACAAACATGTTTATAGTTGTTGGTTTTACAAATCAAGTCCATCCTGACTCTTGACGCACTGTCTCCAGTTACTGGTGTGGTGCCACGTTGACCAACAAAAGGCTACCCAGGACCTCGAATCAGGTGTGGAGCGCAGCAGGCTGCTTGACAGCATCTCCAGCTCTTCCAAACTATTTTTCCGAAAGACCCAGAATTCCCTGGGGCACACATTCCCTAGGCTCAGGCCCATCCCATCCCAACTGTCCCAACCAATCGTTCCCCTTGTCATGCACCTAGCCATGCCCCCATCAGTCAAGGCTCTCTTATCCTAGGGGGCTCAAGAGCCCTTCATTAGTGCTGGACCCACTGGCTGTTGGTAAAAGTCGGGGTCCTGCACTAAAGCTGGCCATACATGGCTGGAATTGTGGCCAATTCTTGCTGAATCGTCTGGAATTGGAATTGTGGGAAAAACTGAAGGATCCGCGTAGACAATTGTCAGCTGAACAGTGACTATAGCCTATCAGATACACTGTCTGGGTATTCAAGTGTCAGCAGCTATTGCAACTGCTTAACCGTGTAAACCCCGGGAGATTTTACCCCCTTCCTGACCAGAGCACTTTTTGCAATTCTGCACTGCGTCGCTTTAACTAAAAATTGCGCGGTTGTGCGACGTTGCAACCAAACAAAATTGACGTCCTTTTTTCCCCACAAATAGAGCTTTCTTTTGGTGGTATTTGATCACCTCTGCGGTTTTTATTTTTTGCGCTATAAACAAAAAAAAAGCAACAATTTTGAAAAAAAAAACAAATATTATTATATATATAATAAATATCCTCCAAAAATATATAAAAAAAAAAATTTTTTCCTCAGTTTAGGCCGATACTTATTCTTCTACATATTTTTGGTAAAAAAAAAAATCGCAATAAGCGTTTATTGATTGGTTTGCGCAAAAGTTATAGCGTCTACAAAATAGGGGATCGTTTTATGGCATTTTTATTAATAATTTTTTTTTTTTTACTAGTAATGGAGGCGATCAGTGTTTTTATTTTATTTTATCGTGACTGTGACATTATGGCGGACACATCGGACAATTTTGACACATTTTTGGGACCATTGTCATTAATACAGCGATCAATGCTATACAATTGCATTGAATACTGTAAAAATTTCACTTGCAGTGAAAGGGTTAACCACTAGGGGGCGGGGGAGGGGTTAAGTGTGTCCTAGTGAGTGATTCTAACTGTCTGGGGGATGGGCTAGCAGTGACACAACACTGATCACCACTCCCGATGAGAGGGAGCAGACGATCAGTGTCCTGTCACTAGGCATAAAGGGGAGAAGCTATGACATCAGTCATACAGATGTATGGCTGAACCCGAAGTGCGGGTGCCAATCACATGCAGCGTCTGTGTTCGCACAAGTGTGAACCCAGGCTTACACTGACAGCCTGGATCTCCAGGTTTTGTATTGTACTTTGGGAATTTTTTGATTGCTATTCTTATATCTCACTTTTTTATGAGATGTTGCTATGGGTAATGGCATTTGTATTCTGTTTCTAATTGAAAAATCTCTATTGGAAAAGAAAATGTAAATGAAACAAAAGTTAAACAAACAATCCCCATTTAGCTACAAAGCCACGCCAAATCTGTTGGATGTTCTTGATGATATTTGCATTTACTGCATAAGCAAGCGCAATGTCGTTGTGAATTTTAATGATTGCAAGCTTATGAAAATGTAACTGACATGCTGATTTCTGTCCGCGCCATGCCGACTCGATCACACCATGTGAAGCTACCCCGTTCATTTTTTAATGGATTAACAACACAGCTTAACGCACCGAAAATTGGATATTTTAATGTAGCAAACTGCAACGCACAGCATGTGTATGTATAACTTAAAAAGTTTAACGAATGTCACTGCAATGCTTGAAAAAACACGCGTTTATTTACCATGCAATAATGCAAATTTATTAAAGCTAAATTATTGCGTAGCGGTCAAGACATAACCAGGGGCCCCTATTTTTACTAAGTTGACCACCACTGGTGTAGTGGAAGGTCAGCTGTCGCTACCCAGGTGGCACCTGCCCTTATCGGGTGCTGTAAAGATAACGGAGGTGCGGAGAGATTTATGAGGCTCCAACACCTGGCCACACCGCCAGGCGTCCATCCGGCCCGGTCCTGGCTCACTGTGAGCTCTGCTGTGCTTGGTACAAAAGTCACCTCATATCAGCATAAACATTTTTGTGGAAAATGTATTTTTCTTAGAAGGTATCTTCATGTCAAGGTAAACGATAAGACAATTAAAGAGGCCTCTGTTTGAAACCTTAACCCCCCCCCCCCCCCCCCCACCCCCCCCATTTTATATAAACTGGTAACAACACCAGTGAAGTTGTTTTGCTTGGAGGCAGCCAAGTTACAGTGTTTGACCAACTTGGGGCTTGTTTAAACTTGCGGTTGAGGGGCGATAAAATGTGTAGTTGAGCCCTCCTTAAAAAGGAGCTCCAATTCCCCCCCCCAAAAAAAATACAATTAAAGGTCAGCAGCTACAAATACTGTAGCTGCTAACTTTTAATATTAGGACACTTACCTGTCGAGGGATCCAGCACTGTGCTCACCCAAGCCGATTCTTCAATCTGCTTTGGGTCCAGGAGCAGGCACTCATAACTAAGGGAACTGCCAGTGAAGCCTTGCGGCTTCAGAGACGGTTTTCCACAGTGCATGCACGAGACGCACTGCGCTTTGTGATTGGTCCCACAGTTTTCTGGGACCTGTGATGTGTCCCAGAAGGCTGCAGGGAAAGGTAAACTTTTGCTCAGATCACCACGGCAATCCACCTGGAAGTGGGAGCAGGTTCCTGTCGAAGCCCCCCCCCCCAAAAAAAGAAAGTGTTAAAGAGGAGGTGGGGGGGATGCTAATAAGCGGAACTTCATCATTAGCATATATGCAGCCCCATATATATATATGTGTGTATGCTCAGCAGGCAGTGGTCAAAAATAATCCCACAGTCATTGGTGGTCAGTTGCACCGTAATGCCGCATACACACGGTCGGAATTTGGATTGAGAACCTGTTCTTAATTTTTCCGACGGAAAACCTTTCTATCGGACTTTCTGATCGCGTGTATGCAATTCCAACACGCAAAATTCCGACGCATGCTCGGAAACAATTCGACGCATGCTCAGAAGCATTAAACTTTCCTTTTATATTGCAGTCGAACGTTTTTTAAGGCGCGGTGTTATTGACCGACGGAATTTGGTGTGACCGTGTGTAGGCAAGACAGTTTGAGTGAAATTCCGTTGGAATTCCGACGGGAAAACCATCAGAGCTTTTTCCGACGAGAATTCCGACCGCGTGTACACGGCATAAGACTCCCCTCCCTCCACTTTCACTTTCAATTATTATGATTATTATTATTATTATTATTATAATACAGGATTTATATAGCGCCAACAGTTTGCACAGTGCTTTACAGCATGAGGGCAATCTGCTTTTCCTCTATTGTGTGTAGTGTTTACACTTGTGATGGCTGAGATTGGTTCACAGCAATCACAAGGTACAGAGCCACTCTGATTGGGTCTGTCATTTGACAGCTCAGATCCCAGCCATTCATGGCTGCACTGGCCCCCTGAGTGTGTTTAATACAAGTCCGTGTTGATTTTTTACAAACGGGCGTTATTGAGGATCAAGATCAGTTAGCTGAACCTCGTAGTGCCGGTGTTCTGACGAGAAAGTTCCCCCCGGCGGATAAGGACCCACCTGTACTGCGCAGGCGCAGCGCTTGCGCAGTACGAAGCACAACGAAGCCGCCGGAAATAGCCAAAGCTGAAGACAGTGAATCAGCTGTACACGTCGCCTGTAACAGGGCCGCTCGCCGCGCTTCGCTCGCCACGCTTCGAGCATGGCCTCGCTGGTGGGGCTTGAACCTGGACATAGGTTAGAATGTAGTGCGCAGGCGCCGTGTACAGCTGACTGACTGTGTTCAGCTTCGGTTATTTTCGGAGACTCAGTTATGCTTCGAACTGCGCAAGCGCAGCGCCTGCGCAGTACAGGGGGGTCCTTATCCGCCGGGGGGAACTTTCTCGGCAAGACACCAGACCAGCTTGTTTACCCTTGTGGTTTTACCACCCCTGACCGCCCACCTTAAAATAACTTGCGGGCCAAATGCAGTAGTACACATGCTGTGGCCATGAGAAATAGTATACCCCCTGTAATACTCCTGGCACCTCGACCACAAATCAAATGCTAGGCTAATGGTTGCAGGGTGGTATAAGAAAAAAAAAAAAAAACGTTCAGTAGGCGGCAATATCGCCCCCTGAATTCCTATTATTTACTCCTGTAACACAAGTGTAAACGAGCTCTTAGGGCTCATGCACACAGGACGTTTTAAAAACGTCAGCGCTAGAGCAGCGCTAAAAATGCCAGTTTTTTTGTGTTTAGACGCATTTTTACATTAGTGTTTTTGGGCGTTTTTTTCATTAAAAACACTCCCTATAATGTAAAAAACGCCAAATGCGGATAAACGCAGCTTGTTACAGTGTTTAGCAGCGTTTAGGGGCGTTTTTTAGCATTTTTCGTTTTCAGGCTCCGTTCACTTCTCTGCCATACGGGGGCGGCAATCACGGGAAAAACGTGCAAATAGAATTGCGGGACGCCCGTCGCCCCCAAAGAAGCTCCTGTATTTCTTTTGGGCGATGGGCGTCCCGCGATTCTGTTTTTAACTGCGATTGTCGCCTAACGAATCGTGGGAAAATCTATCTATATCTAGGCTGTCTTTTTTAGGAAAATGAATAGGAATTTTTAGGCAGGTTTAGGAAGCAATGATGCGGAATAAAACACCAGGGCTCATTTACAACTGGGGGGTTGCCAGTGAGCCAATCAGACGAGCAGATTTCTGGGGGCGTTCTGTATACCAACGTTGTACAGACGGCCTGTTGGTTGCCATATTGCAAGTAAGTGGCATTGGAATGATTTTTGCCAATTTTACAAAAATTCTATGGGTAGAAATGATTTCTTATTCCAGTAAATTGCAAAATAGTTTGTGTTGTAATTATGTGAACTATGTTAGTGTTTTATTTAATGCTAAACTCCAACTTTCTCTTCAGGTTCCTCTCCTGTACTGAAAATGCTTATTCTGTTTTCACTGCACACTGTGAGCTTCTCATAGTGAGCATTAGAAGCAGTAGCAAGTCAGATAAAGCCAGTCTCATTTCTAGGCTGGGGAATTTCCAGCATCATCTAGACCAGGGGTAGGCAGAGGTGGAGATCTACCTGAACAACATGGCAGAAGTCAAAGATCACCGGGCACAGTGTCGCCTCCTCACACCACATTTAGACCTCTCATTTCTGCACTACCCTGTCACAATCACGTGCATTGCATGGCAATCATGGGTTTAAATCAGTTGGTGAGGAGGCAACATACCACCCTGTCAAACTCATTTGGATCGCTTTGCCTGCTGCATTTGTGAATGCGTCTTTAGTTGTATTTGGCAGCGGCACCCTTTCACGCGTAAAGTTGGGGGTGGGGTAAAACCCTGCGGTTGAGGCACAGTTTTACTCCCCCCCCCCCAATCCATACCCCCTTTATCTGCTGAGGCAGCAGCCAAAGGTGTACACAGGCCGCAGCAGGAATTAAGCCCCTTGTTGCTCTTGGTGGGTGCTACGCCCTGACAATCACTACCCATTCAAGTAAATGGGCCACTTTGCAAGCGCCTCACAACTGCATGCTTCTGCAGGGTCCAAGGGGTTAAACACAACGCTGCCTGCTTTAACCCCTGGTTTGCTGTACTGCACATGGTTGCAGGGCACTTTCAGGGCAGTCTCATTCACGTGAATGGTCATGCTTGGCAGATGCTACACCCACCAACCACGACAGGGCATATAACTCCTGCTGCTGCTGTGACATATGTACACTCCTGGCCACTGCAGCTAAAGGGGGTACGGTTGAGGCGGGGGTGATAAAAACATGTCTTGACTATGGGGTTTTACCACCCCTTAAACTGCAAATGTAAATGAACCCTTACTTTTCTCAGCCCCCTATGAGGCTGCTTTCACACCGATGTGCTGCGGTTTACCTGTACCGCAGGTGCAGAGCAGTGCATCTTTCCTGGGTTAGCTGCGCTTTGTCATAGACTTCTATTACATCCTGCAGGTGTGGTGCACTTTCTGAAAGCACACCAAAATGCCTGCATTTAGTAGTAGTAAAATATTAGAGTATGTAATGGGATTTTTAAGGTGCGTATACTAGGAAATAGAGCCGAGAAAAATTTAAAAGAAAGACATTTTATTTTAACCTCGTGACCACTGGGCACTTAAACCCCCTTCCTAACCAGACCAATTTTCAGCTTTTGATGCTCCCACATTTTGAATGACAATTACTCAGTCATGCAACGTTGTACCCATATGAAATGTTTGTCCTTGTTTTCCACACAAATAGAGCTTTATTTTGGTGGTATTTAATCACCAGAATATTGCAGAATATTGCAGAGAATTGGCAGAATATTGCAGAGTATTGGCAGAATATTGCAGAGTATTGGCAGAATATTGCAAAGTATTGGCAGAATATTGCAGAGTATTGGCAGAATATTGCAAAGTATTGGCAGAATATTGCAGAGTATGGCAGAGTATTGGCAGAGTATTCAATCCAATCCAAAGACATGCAGGTAGGTTAATTGGCTTCTGTCCAAAAATTGGCCCTAGTATATGAATGGGGGCCTTGGATTGTGGGCTCCTTGAGGGTAGGGACCGATGCGAGTGTGCAATGTACAGGGATAGGGACAATTGTAAACACTACTATTGGCAGAGTATGGCAGAGTATTGCATAGTACTGGCACTGAGCAGCGCTGTGGGCTGGATCCGTAGTGCCCACAGCGCTGCAAACGATCTCTCCCTCTCTCTCCTCTCACACTGTACCGATCGGTGCAGAGAGGGGAGGGAGGAATCGACGTCATGACATGACACTGGTTTGTGTACAAGTGATGCTCCATCTTTTGATGGAGCGATCACGTGGTAAACGGCCGCTATCAGCGGACATTTACCGTGATCTGTGATGCGCTAGGTCCCCCGGACCCGGCGGTCACAGATGTTCCTGGGTGCGCGTGGGAGCGCGATTCTGTGTCGACGTCCACCCAGAATAAACCGACCGCGCTGCAGCAGTCTTTTGGCTATGGCCCGGTCGGCATGTGGTTAATATAGGTTAAACTTTATATAAAAACAGTATCACAGCAAGTACATATAGTACGGTCCTTATGGATGCAGCAAATATGATCTACTGTAGTTCCCAACATGTTTCGTCCTCAATCTGGGCTTCTTCAGGGAATGCTGTCCACTTAGAGCATAAGCCTTCCCAAAATCTAAGACAAGTGTATAAAAGTTGCAGCAAAAAAGGTTCTACAGACGCCACAACAAGCCAAGCACTGCAGGTGACCATAGGATGCAATTAGGGACCAAAAAAAATAATTTGCAGAGACGTATAACCCCACAGAGACTCAAAATTCCAGGACAGGCCAATCGTATAAAGAACCTGTAAAGTATGTGCGTGTCCCTGTGGTTCCGGTAGTAGTAGTAGTAGCTTTCAGGAAAGTGCACCTAACCCGCAGAATATATTGGAAGTCTATGGCAGGAAAGCTCCAGGGACAATGCACTGCACCCGCGGTGTGGGTAAACTGCAGCACATCAGTGTGAAAGCAGCCCTATACTATTATGCCCAGTGTATTGCTTCACACTGACCTGAAGATCTCTTCTTTCCTGCTGCTGGCACCACTCTGGTTGGTATCACTTCGCATGGGACAGGACCCGGTGTTCTATCGGATGGTGCCCGCTATCGAGAAGTGCCCGAGCCGCACTGCACATGCACCGCACGGAACTGCACAACAGCTGATTTCACGATCAGCCATTGTGACAGCGAGACTGCGCCTGCGCAGACAATATCCGACGGGACAATGTTTTTGTCAGATCGTGCCACGCGCTTGCGAGTGAAGGGTGGGTTTGGGCGTCAAAACCCGCCCTTCACTAGACTGAACATGACCAGCAAGCGTCCAGGAAGAATAGCATAAAAACATTTCCTTCGCAACACTGCCCATCATCAGTTACAAATCCGCCCCTCACCACAATGAAGATGCCCAAACCTGAAAACTGAACGCGCCTCGCAAGCGTGAGGCACAATCTGACAATAACATAGTCCTGTCAGCTGTTGTCTGCGCAGGTGCCGCCTCGCCGGTAGATGGCGAACTACCAGTCACCTGTCTGAGATCTCCTGGTAGACCGCGATCTACCAGTCACCTGTCTGAGATCTCCTGGTAGACCGCGATCTACCAGTCACCTGTCTGAGATCTCCAGGTAGATCGCGATCTACCAGTCACCTGTCTGAGATCTCCCGGTAGACCGCGATCTACCAGTCACCTGTCTGAGATCTCCCGGTAGACCGCGATCTACCAGTCACCTGTCTGAGATCTCCCGGTAGACCGCGATCTACCAGTCACCTGTCTGAGATCTCCTGGTAGACCGCGATCTACCAGTCACCTGTCTGAGATCTCCTGGTAGGTCGGGTTCTACCAGTCACCTGTCTGAGATCTCCTGGTAGATGGCGATCTACCAGTCACCTGTCTGAGATCTCCTGGTAGACCGCGATCTACCAGTCACCTGTTTGAGATCTCCTGGTAGATGGCGATCTACCAGTCACCTGTCTGAGATCTCCTGGTAGACCGCGATCTACCAGTCACCTGTCTGAGATCTCCTGGTAGACCGCGATCTACCAGTCACCTGTCTGAGATCTCTTGGTAGATGGCGATCTACCAGTCACCTGTCTGAGATCTCCCGATAGACCGCGATCTACCAGTCACCTGTCTGAGATCTCCTGGTAGACCGCGATCTACCAGTCACCTGTCTGAGATCTCCTGGTAGACCGCGATCTACTAGTCACCTGTCTGAGATCTCCAGGTAGATCGCGATCTACCAGTCACCTGTCTGAGATCTCCCGGTAGACCGCGATCTACCAGTCACCTGTCTGAGATCTCCCGGTAGACTGCGATCTACCAGTCACCGGTCTGAGATCTCCTGGTAGACCGCGATCTACCAATCACCTGTCTGAGATCTCTTGGTAGATGGCGATCTACCAGTCACCTGTCTGAGATCTCCTGGTAGACCGCGATCTACCAGTCACCTGTCTGAGATCTCCTGGTAGACCGCGATCTACCAGTCACCTGTCTGAGATCTCCTGGTAGACCGCGATCTACCAGTCACCTGTCTGAGATCTCCTGGTAGGTCGCGATCTACCAGTCACCTGTCTGAGATCTCCTGGTAGACCGCGATCTACCAGTCACCTGTCTGAGATCTCCTGGTAGACCGCGATCTACCAGTCACCTGTCTGAGATCTCCCGGTAGGTCGCGATCTACCAGTCACCTGTCTGAGATCTCCCGGTAGGTCGCGATCTACCAGTCACCTGTCTGAGATCTCCCGGTAGGTCGTAATCTACCAGTCACCTGTCTGAGATCTCCTGGTAGACCGCAATCTACCAGTCACCTGTCTGAGATCTCCTGGTAGACCGCGATCTACAAGTCACCTGTCTGAGATCTCCTGGTAGACCGCAATCTACCAGTCACCTGTCTGAGATCTCCCGGTAGACCGCGATCTGCCAGTCACCTGTCTGAGATCTCCTGGTAGATGGCGATCTACCAGTCACCTGTCTGAGATCTCCTGGTAGACCGCGATCTACCAGTCACCTGTCTGAGATCTACTGGTAGACCGCGATCTACCAGCCACCTGTCTGAGATCTCCCGGTAGACCGCGATCTACCAGTCACCTGTCTGAGATCTCCTGGTAGACCGCGATCTACCAGTCACCTGTCTGAGATCTCCCGGTAGGTCGCGATCTACCAGTCACCTGTCTGAGATCTCCCGGTAGGTTGCCATCTACCAGTCACCTGTCTGAGATCTCCCGGTAGGTCGCAATCTACCAGTCACCTGTCTGAGATCTCCCGGTAGACCCCGATCTGCCAGTCACCTGTCTGAGATCTCCTGGTAGATGGCGATCTACCAGTCACCTGTCTGAGATCTCCTGGTAGACCGCGATCTACCAGTCACCTGTCTGAGATCTACTGGTAGACCGCGATCTACCAGTCACCTGTCTGAGATCTACTGGTAGACCGCGATCTACCAGCCACCTGTCTGAGATCTCCCGGTAGACCGCGATCTGCCAGTCATCTGTCTGAGATCTCCTGGTAGATGGCGATCTACCAGTCACCTGTCTGAGATCTGGTAGACCGCGATCTACCAGTCACCTGTCTGAGATCTCCTGGTAGATGGCGATCTACCAGTCACCTGTCTGAGATCTCCTGGTAGACCGCGATCTACCAGTCACCTGTCTGAGATCTCCTGGTAGACCGCGATCTACCAGTCACCTGTCTGAGATCTCCTGGTAGACCGCGATCTACCAGTCACCTGTCTGAGATCTCCTGGTAGACCGCGATCTACCAGTCACCTGTCTGAGATCTCCCGGTAGACCGCGATCTGCCAGTCACCTGTCTGAGATCTCCTGGTAGACCGCGATCTACCAGTCACCTGTCTGAGATCTCCTGGTAGATGGCGATCTACCAGTCACCTGTCTGAGATCTACTGGTAGACCGCGATCTACCAGTCACCTGTCTGAGATCTCCTGGTAGACCGCGATCTACCAGTCACCTGTCTGAGATCTCCTGGTAGATCGCGATCTACCAGTCACCTGTCTGAGATCTCCTGGTAGATCGCGATCTACCAGTCACCTGTCTGAGATCTCCTGGTAGACCGCGATCTACAAGTTGCTGACCCCCGATCTAGACCTTTTCTCTCCAGTCTGTCCCTCGTCCCTTTCAGTCATTGGATGTCACTTGTTTCAGTCATGAAGGCTCAGCATTACATATGGGCATTACTATGCCAATGCATCCTGCCTAGGAATGCCCACTCTTCCCGTCTATTACCCATCCTTTAACGGTATTTTGATATTTGCTGCTTGCATTAGGGCGAAGGGCTCTGGAGAGGAGTATTGGGGCAGGGTGCTGTGATGTGTTCAGTACAGCACCCTGCCGGCTCCTCCCACCAGCCATGATCTGCCTACGTTGCATAGAGAAACATTGAGACCCAATGATGACATCACTGGGTGTAATTGGTGCACCGAAATGAAAATTCCAGTACAGAAAGCGAAAATTTAGGAGACCGAAAACAGAAACTGAAAGGGACAGTTTAAAAAAAAAAAAATTTTTTTAATTTAAATAATGTGGCTGGCATTTTTGCATTGAAGTCAATAGGGGGCGGTTTTGAATTGAAGTCAACGGGGGGCGATTTTGAATTGAAGTCAACAGGGGGAGATTTAGAATTGAAGTCAATAGGTGGTGATTTTAAATTGAAGTCAATAGGGGGCGATTTTGAATTGAAGTCAATAGGGGGTGATTTTGAATTGAAGTCAATAGGGGGCGATTTGGAATTGAAGTCAATAGGGGGTGATTTTGAATTGAAGTCAATGGGACGCAGCATGCCATTATTGGCACTTTTTTTTTTTCTATTTGCAAAATGTCGATAACCCTATTTTTGGGACGATAATTTTAGGCGGGTGATATATGGGTGACTCCATACTGGGTATAAAATAAGGTATGTAATGTAAATAAAAATGAATTGGCATGTTGATGAGGAGAAGGGAGAACTATGGAAGACAAAACCTTTTGATTTAGTGACAGGTTCTCTTTGAATACAGAGAAGCTGGATGACTCATTGACCTTTCAGTCATCTTAATCCATGACTTTCATACTGTCAGTGTGTCTCATCGGGGAGCTTTGGTTGTGTCAGACATGTCAGTTCATTGTCTGTGGTTTGCTTTCTCCCGCTCTGCCAGTGTCGCGTTGTATTGTCTGAGAACGGAGCACAAGAGGGGTCTGGAATTTGTGCAAACAGACCCCACCCAAACCGTAACCAGGAAGGGGAACATTCCAGGTGGGAAACCCTCCTTCCCGAAAATCCAAGTCATCTGTGATATTAGATCCCAAATGCACCTAAACCATGTTCGTTTGGTTTTGGATTGAGTGGTGGTTGGAATTTTGCTGCCATTAAAATATCGTCCCTTATTTCCTGTCTGGGTGACACTTTGTCACACCTTGACACACAAGGTAATCAAACAAAACGAAATATAGTGTAGCGCAACCAAAAATAATTTAATCAAGGTCAAATAACAAAATTCCACCGTTGTGCAAATTTCAGTGACAGTTCATAAATTTCCAGTGACTTCAGTGACCACCACCTCTAGCTGGAATGCCCGCTCACCTCCAAAAATGTACCCCACTACAGAGTCACACACGCCTGTGATTGTATCTCTCAGGATGCCTCTGGAAAACAACTCCTCCTCCTGGTGTTCCTGGACAAGACAGACCTCCTTACGAGTTCTCACTATGTAGACCCCACTGTCATGGGCATCCACAAAACTTTTTTCAGGGGGGGGGGGGGGGCATAATTTTAGGGTCACCCATGCACTGCCCCTTTTCGACAATGTCATTATCACATTATCATGGTCAGAGACTGCAGACGTAGTACAGTCCCTAGGACAGGGGTCTCAAACTGGCGGCCCTCCAGCTGTTGGGAAACTACAAGTCCCATGAGGCTGTACAAGGCTGACAGTTACAAGCA
Organism: Lithobates sylvaticus; assembly: GCA_028564925.1. NCBI lineage: Eukaryota > Metazoa > Chordata > Amphibia > Anura > Ranidae > Lithobates > Lithobates sylvaticus. The sequence goes on from CM053028.1 coordinate 524,073,589, forward strand.
CGACTCCCACAGGCAGAGGCATGATGGGGACTTGTAGTTTTGCAACAGCTGGAAGGCTGCCAGTGTGAGACCCCTGCCCTAGAATAAGTAATGGATAATGGCCAACAGGCCCTTTTACCAGACCCAGCAGACGACAGCAGTGATTCCTCCGGCTGGACGATCGCTCACTCTGGGTTTTCCCGGGGGCGACTCTGGTCAGTAGTGTAGCATGTCTGTACCCTGGTATTTGCTCACTCTTTCTCTCCCTGGTGGTGCTGGGCAATGTGGCTCTCTCTCTGGTGGCACTAGGCAGCGTGGTGCTCTCTCTGGTGGCGCTGGGCAGCGTGGCTCTCTCTGATGGCAGTGGGCAGCATGGCTCTCTCTCTGATGGCACTGGGCAGCATGGCTCTCTCTCTGATGGCACTAGGCAGCGTGGCTCTCTCTCTGATGGCACTGGGCAGCATGGCTCTCTCTCTGGTGGCGATGGGCAGCGTGGCTCTCTCTCTGATGGCACTGGGCAGCATGGCTCTCTCTCTGATGGCACTAGGCAGCGTGGCTGTCTCGCTGGTGGCACTGGGCAACTGGGTAAGGGAACTACAGGTGCGTTGCCTTAGTACACAGGGCATTCCATAGGAATGGTATCTAAAAGCATGTAATGTGTGTTGCTGCATATTGTGGTAAGGTGCCTACAAACAACATAGAGGCTGCTTATACAAAGAGAACAGCAGCAACTGCCCATAGAGAGAGACTGCCAGAGGCTGCTTATACAGGGAGACCAGCAGAGGCTGCTCATACAAAGAGACTGCTCATAGAGCGAGACTGCTAGAGGCTGCTTATACAGGGAGACCAGCAGAGGCTGCTCATACAAAGAGACTGCTCATAGAGCGAGACTGTCAGAGGCTGCTTATACAGGGAGACCAGCAGAGGCTGCTCATACAAAGAGACTGCTCATAGAGCGAGACTGCTAGAGGCTGCTTATACAGGGAGACCAGCAGAGGCTGCTCATACAAAGAGACTGCTCATAGAGCGAGACTGTCAGAGGCTGCTTATACAGGGAGACCAGCAGAGGCTGCTCATACAAAGAGACTGCTCATAGAGCGAGACTGCCAGAGGCTGCTTATACAGGGAGACCAGCAGAGGCTGCTCATACAAAGAGACTGCTCATAGAGCGAGACTGCCAGAGGCTCTTATACAGGGAGACCAGCAGAGGCTGCTCATGCAAAGAGACTGCTCATAGAGCGAGACTGCCAGAGGCTGCTTATACAGGGAGACCAGCAGAGACTGCTCATACAAAGAGACTGCTCATAGAGCAAGACTGTCAGAGACTGCTCATACAAAGAGACTGCTCATAGAGTGAAACTGTCAAAGACTTCTCATACAAAGACACTGCTCATAGAGCGAGACTGCTCATACAAAGAGACTGCTCATAGAGCGAGACTGTCAGAGACTGCTCATACAAAGAGACTGCTCATAGAGCGAGACTGTCAGAGACTGCTCATACAAAGAGACTGCTCATAGAGCGAGACTGTCAGAGACTGCTCATACAAAGAGACTGCTCATAGAGCGAGACTGTCAGAGACTGCTCATACAAAGACACTGCTCATAGAGCGAGACTGTCAGAGACTGCTCATACAAAGAGACTGCTCATAGATCGAGACTGTCAGAGGCTGCTTATACAAAGAGACTGCTGATAGAGCGAGACTGTCAGAGGCTGCTTATACAGGGAGACCAGCAGAGACTGCTCATACAAAGAGACTGCTCATAGAGCGAGACTGTCAGAGGCTGCTTATACAAAGAGACTGCTCATAGAGCGAGAATGTCAGAGACTGCTCATACAAAGAGACTGCTCATAGGGCGAGACTGTCAGAGAATGCTCATATAAAGAGACTGCTCATAGGGCGAGACTGTAAGAGAATGCTCATACAAAGAGACTGCTCATATAGAGAGACTGCCAGAGGCTGCTTATACAGGGAGACCAGCAGAGACTGCCCATACAAAGAGACTGCTCATATAGAGAGAATACCAGAGGCTGCTTATACATGGAGACCAGCAGAGACTGCCCATACAAAGAGACTGCTCATATAGAGAGACTGCCAGAGGCTGCTTATACAGGGAGACCAGCAGACACTGCTTAAACAAAGAGACTGCTAATAGAGCAAGACTGTCAGAGGCTGCTTATACAGGGAGACCAGCAGAGACTGCTGTGCTCATACAAAGAGACTGCTCATATAGAGAGACTGCTAGAGGCTGCTTATACAGGGAGACCAGCAGAGACTGCTCATACAAAGAGACTGCTTATATAGAGAGGCTATGGTTTTTAATGGCATAGTTCACACCAGTGCATTTCAGTTCCAGGGGGGAAAAAAAATAGAACATACTGCATTGTTCTTGCACTGGACTGTACTGGAACGCTGTAAAAAGCATCAAAAGGGCACCAGAATGCACCTAAACGCATCAAAAAGCACATGTTCTTGTTTAAGATTAAAGCTGATCTTCAATCCTTTTTTCAACTTTCCATCTATTAAATCTTCTGCCCTTGTTGTTGTTTTACCTTTGGACAGTAAAATTTTTTATTCTGCCAGTAAATACCTTATACAGCCCACTTCCTGTCTCTTGTCCGGTCAGTAGCCTAGGCTTATAACATCATACACAGCTCTCACTCTCATGAGACTTTGCCAGGAAGGGAGGGAGGGGGATGAGACATAGGAGGGCCAATGGAAGCTGCAGAGCTGGAGGTGTGCCTCTGTGTGTCTGTGTAAATCCAGGAAGTGAACAGGCAGCAGCTTCAGCTGCCCACAGTTAAGATGCAGCCAGACTCGGTGGAGGGAGATTTCTGCAGCATATTTGGCACGTACAGAATCACAGTATATATATATATAATCTGCTAAGTGGTGGGAGAGAAGCTTCAGAATGGAAAATATGTTTTTATTACAAATTATGTGAGCAGACTGCAGTTCCTCTTTAGGAAAAAAAGAGGGGCAAAATGCACTGGAGCGCATCAAAAAACGCGCATGCAGAAAAGCATCTGGAACGCATCCGGACTGCGTTTCTATGGTGTGAACTGGCCCTTGGGAAAAAAAGTAGAACCCCCCCCAGCTAAAACTGTGGGGTTGCATCTGCACTCTGCAAGAGCAGTTGCTGCACAGCTTAGAAGATGCTCTGCTGACCTCCATCATCCAATCACACGAAAGCAAAAATGCATTTGTTTTTATTTTAATATCTTTGCTTGTTATTGGGTATTCTTTGCTACCTGATTTACTATGTCCTGGAGCAATTGCACTTGCAAATGTCCTTTACAAAGTGCACAGTCTCTTTGCCTTTAGTAAACCAACCCCTATGGAGTTGATTTACTAAAGGCAAATAGACTGTGCACTTTGCAAAGGTCAGTGCATTCTGTAAGTGCTCCAGAGCTTAGAAAATGAGCATAAGCTCTGCTGACTTCCGACATCCAATCAGATACCTCCCAACTTTTTGAGATGGGATTGAGGGACACCTATCAGCAAAAGTATGAAGGCATAGGACACCCCCCTTGCCACGCCCCCTTAAAGGGGAATTGTACAAAAAAACAAGATTGGTTAAACCCACAAGTGCTTTTTTTTACCACTACTATTCCTTCATATTGGCTTTTGGAATCTACAAAGGCAGCAATTTAGAAATCAGATGAAAAGTTTAACACTGGAAAACCCTTTTTGATAGATAAAAAGAGCATTTTATATACAATTATATAGATCAGAGCAAAATGAGGGACAAATGAGGAGGAATGAGGGACAGAGGGACATTGTTCCAAATCAGGACAGTCCCTCGAAATCAGGGACAGTCCCTCCAAATCAGGTACAGTCTCTCCAAATCAGGGACAGTCCCTCGAAATCAGGGACAGTCCCTCCAAATCAGGTACAGTCTCCCAAATCAGGGACAGTCTCTCCAAATCAGGGACAGTCCCTCGAAATCAGGGACAGTCCCTCCAAATCAGGTACAGTCTCTCGAAATCAGGGACAGTCCCTCGAAATCAGGGACAGTCCCTCCAAATCAGGTACAGTCTCTCCAAATCAGGGACAGTCCCTCGAAATCAGGGACAGTCCCTCCAAATCAGGTACAGTCTCTCCAAATCAGGTACAGTCTTTCCAAATCAGGGACAGTCCCTCGAAATCAGGGACAGTCCCTCCAAATCAGGTACAGTCCCTCCAAATCAGGGACAGTCCCTCAAAATCAGGGACAGTCCCTCCAAATCAGGGACAGTCCCTCCAAATCAGGGACAGTTGGGAGCTATGCAATCATGTGCAAGCAAAAAAGCTGTTTTTGTTATTTATGTTGCATGTGATTGGATATTCTTTGCAAAGTTAACCTTTGTCTCATTTACTAAGCTCTGGAGCAACTGCCCTTTGCAAAGTGCACAGTCCATTTGCCTTAAACCAACCCGTTTTGGGTCTTGTTTAGTTTTGGATGGAGTAGGGGGTGGATTAGACCCTCTGTCAGGTTTCTATTGCGGTATGTGCCCCGGTGGGGGAGATTCGTCCTCGCTTGTTTACATCTCTATAGAGATGGTCTGGGAGTCCCGGGACTTTCTGCTGTTCTTATTGCAATAAAGTTGTTATCGCGCTGAATCCGCTGCATGTCGGGCTGCCAAGTCCTCGGCTCACTTTTGTCCTAGAAGGTTCTGTCCTCAAGAGCCTCGCTACTTCCTCAACCTTGTTAGCGAGAGAGAGAGAGAGAGAGAGAGAGAGAGAGAGAGAGAGAGAGGAGAGAGAGACACGGAAGTGACTTTGTTTGACTCTATAAGTGAACTTGTCTCCTCTTAAAGGGACAGCACATGTCCCAAGTCTCCGTAAGACGTTCTACTGTTGAGGTACGGCCTGGTGGTGGAGAGAAGGGAGAGGGGACTCCATCGCTGAGACCTTTAAATATGGATGCTGCTTGATGAATCTTCCAGACCGATCGCTTTTCCAGAGTAAGTTGATTCGTGGGACAGGAGAGCTATGTATGAAGCTGGCAGGGGAACGATCACATGGATCCTATTTTTAGTTATTTCACTGAAAGCAATACCGCCAATGCTTCTTAGTAATAGACGCCTCGCTGGGTTTAAAGCGGCTCTGATCATTCATCCAGAACTGGGTATTGTAAAGAAAATGTAAACCTTCGTCTTTTATTGTGTAAATATTTGGCCTGTACATGAGGCATGTATGGGAACATAGATTTATTTATAGATTTATAGATTTATTTACAGTGTGTGTATATATATATATATATATATATATATATATTATATATATATATATAATTACAGAAAGAGTTACAGATGCATGAAAGATTCTACGTAAGCTGTGTGCCACATGGTGCCATCTTTGCTACTGGTGCTAATGGTTCATTTAATTATGCAAATGTGTTCAGTATGAAACTGCGTGTTTAATATTCAGTGTTTTTTTGTTTTTTATATATGCCGCGGGGGGGGGGGGGGGCAGTGTTTTTTACGTACGCCAATTTGTAGCTCTGTATGGAGATTGTGGTTGATTTACTAAAACTGGAGCATGCAAAATCTGGTGCAGCTGTCCATGGTAGCCAATCAGCTTCTAACTTCAACTTGTTCAATTAAGCTTTGCCAATAAAACCTGGAAGCTGATTGGTTTCTATGCAGAGCTGCACCAGATTTTGCACTCTCCAGTTTTAGTAAATCAATCCCCCATTGTGCTTCACCGTTCCTCTCTTTCAGAGCAGGCCTGTTGCCAGAACTCTGTCAAACAACACAATGGGGTTGATTTACTAAAGGCAAATCCACTTTGCACTACAAGTGCACTTGGAAGTGCAGTCGCTGTAGATCTGAGGGGGACATGCAAGGGAAATTAAAAACAGCATTTTTTGCTGCCCCTCAGCTGTAAAGTGACGCACTTCCAAGTGCACTTGCAGTGCAAAGTGGGTTTGCCTTTAGTAAATCAACCCCAATGGGGCTGATTTACTAAAAGCAACTAGACTGCACTTTGCTAGAAGTGCAATTGCTCCAGAGCTTAGTAAATGAGGTAAAGCTTCACTTTGCAAAGAATACCCAATCGCATGCAAGGGAAGTAAAAAAAAAAAAAAAAAAAAAAAAACAGCATTTTTTGCCTGCACATGATTGGATGATGAAAGTCAACAGAGCTTCTTGCTCATTAAGGCTGGATTCACACCTATGCAGTTTTAGTGCTTTTTGCATTTTGCAGATTTGCACTAGAGTGCATCCTATGGAACACGTTCTGTAGTGCAAATCTGCATAATGCAAAAAGCACTAAAAATGCCATAGGTGTGAATCCAGCCTAAGGCCCCTTTCACACTTATACGTGTCCCGCGATTTGGGACTGCAAAGTAGCATGACAAGTCGTTCCCCATGATTTCCAATGACAGACATTCATATTAGTACGACTTCAAGTCATTACGACTTCAAAGTAGTCCCTGCACTACTTTGGTCCGATTTTGATGCCACTTATACAGGTTTTCCTTAAAATTGCGGCCACGAATCGTGGCAAAATCGTAGTAAAATCACGCGACTTTGACGCACAAGTGTGAAAGGGGCCTTACTAAGCTCTGGAGCAACCGTTCCACCACATCCCAAAGGTGCTCTATTGAGATCTGGTGACTGTGGAGGCCATTGTCACGTTACATTCGGCTATCCATCACATTTTTCTACCCGCTGGAGTGCGCATGCGCGACGCTGGCATATGCGTTCCAACTGTTGTAAGACACCACTTTGCCACAAGGCCCCTCGCAGGCTCGCTTCGCTTACCACTGTTCAGGCATGGCCTCGCTTCGCTCGCCACTCTTCAGGTATGGCCTCGCTTCGCTCGCCACTCTTCAGGCATGGCCTCGCTTCGCTCGCCACTCTTCAGGTATGGCCTCGCTTCGCTCGCCACTCTTCAGGCATGGCCTCGCTTCGCTCGCCACTCTTCAGGCATGGCCTCGCTTCGCTCGCCACTCTTCAGGCATGGCCTCGCTTCGCTCGCCACTCTTCAGGCATGGCCTCGCTTCGCTCGCCACTCTTCAGGCATGGCCTCGCTTCGCTCGCCACTCTTCAGGCATGGCCTCGCTTCGCTCGCCACTCTTCAGGCATGGCCTCGCTTAGCTCTGCATAATTATACTGTAACTCTATGTCCACTTGGATGGTGGGGCTTGAACCTGGACTCAGGGGTGTGGGCACAGTGTTTTAACGCATATGGCATGCGCAGTCCAGCGGGTAGCCCAATGTGATGGGTCACCATATGTGGCGCTACACCATTGGAGTACAGTGACCTCATTGCCATATTCAAGAAACCAGTGGTGAGATGATTGGAGCTTTGTGACATGGTGCATTATCCTGCTGAAAGTGACCATCAGAAGATGGGTACACTGTAGTCATAAAGGGATGGACATGGTCACCAATAATACTCAGGTAGGCCGTGGTGCTTTAAAAAATGCTAAATTTGGACAAAAATAATCCTTTCCACTCATATACAAGTGTCCATCTATACCTCGTCTTCCACCAACAAGCGCCTTTTAGGCCCCTTTCACACCGGGGCGTTTTTTCATGCGGTGCAGCGCTAAAAATAGCGCCTGTTCACCGCATGAAAAAATCCGGCCCTTTAACTCCAGTGTGAAAGCCGGCGGGCTTTCACACTGGAGCGGTGCGCTAGCAGGATGACAAAAAAAGTCCTGCTAGCAGCATCTTCGGCGGCGCTCTGCGGGGGTGTTTAACCCTTTTTCGGCCGATCGCGGGGGTAAAACCGCACCGCGAGCGGCCGAAAACCGCGGTTAAAATGACGGTAAAGCAGCGCTAAATATAGCGCTGCTTTACCGTCACCGCGGCTCCCCGCCCCAGTGTGAAAGGGGCCTTACTGTTTTATCTTGTAAGTGTATTCCATTGGGGGTTTTAATAAATGGTCGAATAGGAAAGCACTATGGATCTGCCTCTGTTTCCTATGGTCCGGTTGTTGAATTTGAACACAAGGGTGAGAGATAACCGAGACTCAAGATGAAAGAAAGCCGTTCTCCCCAGGAGCAGAGTGATTTTTGATGACGGGCCTGATTACTTCTATTTTGAGGTGAGCAGGTTTTTCACCTGGTGTTGTGTTGGCAACACAAGAGGAAGGATCTATCACTGAACACTGTTGGTGGAAGACGAGATATAGATGGACGCTTGTATACGAGTGGAAAGGATTCTTTTTCAGAATTTTTCACAATTGGAGAGAGTGACACTAGAATTTATTAATATATATTTGTTGCGCTGCACTATGAAGGTATAAAGTAAAAGGAAACGTGATTTGTTCAGACCAGGTCACCTTCTTCCATTGCTCCGTGGTCCAGTTCTGATGCTCACATTCCCATTGTAGGTACTTTTGGCTATGGACACACGTCAGCATGGACACCCTAACTGATCTGCAGCTACACAGCCCCATACACAACAAGCTGCGATGCCTGTTTTTCTACTTTCAACACATCAACTTCAGGGACAACATGTTTACTTGCTGTCTGATATATCCCACCGACTTTCAGATGCCACTGTAACGAGATAACCAACGTTAGTCACTTTACCTGTCAGTAGGCATAAAGTTATGTCTGATCGGTGTGTATGATATAGCATTATATAGAACGCCATGTAGAAACGAGAAGTTCTGTGAAATGGTAATAAGTCACACTACACACACGCCAGACTTTCCCTTTAGACCCCTTTCACACTGACAGGGCACGCCATTAGCACTAATGCGCTACTCGTTTTAACAATAGTTTAGCGCTGTTTTAGCTGCGTTTTTTGGCTGCTAGCGGGGCGGTTTTAACCCCCTCCCCCCCCAAAAAAACGATTAAAAACTCCAGTTTTACAACACTTTTAAATCGCTTTTAAAGTGCTTTGGAAGCGCTGCTTATGCATTGCAATGGGCAGGATGTTTTGACAGCGCTAAATACAGCGCTCCCAATCCGCCCCAAAGATGCTGCTTGCAGAACTTTTCGGAACATCCCGCAAGCACACCACACAAGTGTGAAAAGTCGCACTGCAGTAAATGAGAGGCGGTTTTCAGGCGTTTATCAGAGGCTATTTCCAGCGCTAAAGCGCCTGAAAACCGCGAAAGGGGTCTTAAAGTGGGGTGCCCCCTGAAAAAAATGTTTTAAAAGTCAGCAGCTACAAATACTGCAGCTGCTGACTTTTAATAATCGGACACTTACCTGTCCCAGGGTCCAGCGATGCGGGGGAACGAAGCCCCCCCCCCCTCGTTCCCCGCTCCCCTCCAGGCACTGGCATTCTTACTGTGGGCAGCCGGGCACCCACTGCGCATGCGCGAGCGGAACTGCGCGCCGTGATACGCCGCGCAGTCATCTGGGACACGTGACAGGTCGAGGGGAAGTGATGTCAGTGACCAGGCACTGAAGGAGGCAGACTACGAGGGACCCCCTAGCAACAGGCATTTAGAGGTGAGTACATCTTTTATTTTCCAATTATTATTTTTTTTTATTTTTTTTATGATTTTTAAGCTATTTTTTTTTCGGTGGAAACACCACTTTAATAAGTAGAATATGATTGGTCGGTGCTGAGCCGCCATCAATAACATTCTGTCATTCTTGGTTTACGCTTCTCCTTGTATATAAAATGCTCCGTAGCAGCTGCTGGCTTCAATCTAAACAATCCTGATTATTTGAAATATTTTCCCAGGGCGGGAGTCGCGTGTTGTGTATTTAAGAGAGGGAGTGAGGAAAGGGTTAACTGTAGTGGTGGTGTTGCAGCATATTACTGATTTACTGCAGCGTTTCCGGATTTAAAGGGTCCCTGGCCTAAAAAAAATGTCATCGCTGTTTGTGAAAACTGGGCAGCATATTGTGTAGTTAGTGGCAGTGTAGGTCAGCAGAGGAATGCACTAATACATGCGTACTTACCCAGATTTATTTCTTTAGACAACCATGGCTGCTAAAGACAGCTTTAAAACTATTTTCGGTCAATTTTCTTTTCTTTATTATTTTCAAGAATATGAAAACGGATTTGTTGTTATTAAGGGCGTGTTCACACTAGCCTGCACAGACCAGTGCGTCCTTGGGGGGTCCTCTATTTTGGGGTTGCGTTAATAAATAGGATGTGCTCAAGTTTTTTAGGGAATGATTACCCCGTATTAACCATTTTAAATAATTTTTATTAAATGGTATTTTTTAATATACATATATATATTTCTTGGTGAATCTTTCTGAATGAAGGTCTCAACATATCTCAAAGCTCCGTTTTCTCCAAAGCGTCTTTAGGCTCCTTTCATGCGGGCACTTCTGTTTGGCGGACTCTGCTTGCTCAGCGGGGGATTGCCCCGCTGATCTCCGCCTACCGCGCAGAGTGGAGACGGACCCAATCCCGCTCTCCTCTATGAGGAAATCGGGTGAAAACAGACCACCTATCCGTTTTCATCAGATCCGATAGGAATTGGAAAATACGACCACCATCCGTCTGGATTTTGCGGACAGGATCGGATAGCAGCGGGTGTCAGCGGACAGTTTACCGCTGACATCAGCAGCTCCATAGGGCGAATGGAGGGTGCTGTCGGGTCCGCCTAAAAAACTGACAGGCGGACCTGATTGGGCAGCCCATGTGGAAAGACCCTTATGGCTCATTTACACTTGCTTCGGCTTCAACACACATTAAAGGCTACACTTGCTTCAAAACAAGGCTTCGGACACGCTTTGTTAAAGCTCTCTGAATGCTAGTCAAAGCCTCTTTCGCTAAATAAAATGGTTAGCTTACAGTCCTGTTTTCATACTTGCTTTTGCTGTGCTTCGACTGTGCTTCAAAAACTATACCCTATGTTGCTTTAGTGGTGCTTCAAAGCATCTTCAAAGCCTCCATAGAAGTCTATGGCAAAGCTTGCTTGAAGTCCCACCGAAGCCTCATCAAAGCCTCACCAAAGGCTCATCAAAGCCCCATCAAAGCTCCCCCAATACTCATTGAACCCCCACCGAATCCTCATCGAAGCACCAAGCAAAAGTAAGGTGTAAACAGGACTGTAAGCTAACCATTTTATTTAGTGACAGGAGCTTTGAATGGCCCTCAAAGCATCTTCGAAGCCCCCCACAGAAGTCTATTGCAAAGCTCGCTTGAAGCCCCACCAAGCCTCATCGAAGCCCCATGAAGCCTCACCAAAGCCTCATCGAAGCCCCATGAAGCCTTACCAAAGCCTCATCGAAGGCCCACCAAAGGCTCATCGAAGCCCCATTAAAGCTCTACCAAAGCCTCATCGATGACCCACCAAAGCCTCATCGATGTCCCACCAAAGCCTCATTGAAGCCTTTACCAAAGCCTCATTGAAGCTCCACCAAAGCCTCATCGAAGCCCCACCGAAGACTCATCGATGCCCCATGAAGCCTCACCAAGGCCTCATTGAAGCTCCACCAAAGGCTCATCAAAGCCCCATGAAGCCTCACCAAAGGCTCATTGAAGCCCCACCAAAGGCTCATCAAAGCCCCATTGAAGCCCCATGAAACCTCACCAAAGCCTCATTAAAGCTCCACAATGCTTCATCGAAGACTCATCAAAGCACCAAGCAAAAGCAAGGTGTAAACAGGACTGTAAGCTAACCATTTTATTTAGTGACAGGAGCTTTTATTGGCGTTCAGAGAGCTTTAACAAAGCCTGCCCGAAGCCTTGTTTTAAAGCAAGTGTAAACTAGCCCTCAAAGCATCTTCGAAGCCCCCATAGAAGTCTATGGCAAAGCTTGCTTGAAGCCCCACCGAAGCCTCATCGAAGCCCCATGAAGCCTCACCAAAGCCTCATCGAAGCCCCATGAAGCCTTACCAAAGCCTCATCGAAGGCCCACCAAAGGCTCATCGAAGCCCCATTGAAGCTCTACCAAAGCCTCATCGAAGTCCCACCGATGCCTCATCGAAGCCCCATGAAGCCTCACCAAAGCCTCATTGAAGCCCCACCAAAGCCTCATCGAAGCCCCACCGAAGACTCATCGAAGCCTCATTGAAGCCTCATCGAAGACCCACCGAAGACTCATCGAAGCCCCATGAAACCTCACCAAAGCCTCATTGAAGCTCCACCAAAGCCTCATCGAAGCCCCACCGAAGCCTCATCGAAGCTCCACCGAAGACTCATTGAAGCCACACCAAAGCCTCATTGAAGCCCCACCAAAGCCTCATCAAAGCCCCATTGAAGCCTCACCAAAGCCTCATTGAAGCTCCACCAAAGCCTCATCGAAGCTCCACCGAAGACTCATCGAAGCCCCATGAAGCCTCACCAAAGCCTCATTGAAGCCCCACCAAAGCCTCATCAAAGCCCCATTGAAGCCCCATGAAACCTCACCAAAGCCTCATTGAAGCTCCACCAAAGCTTCATCGAAGACTCATCAAAGCACCAAGCAAAAGCAAGGTGTAAACAGGACTGCAAGCTAACCATTTTATTTAGTGACAGGAGCTTTGATTGGCGTTCAGAGAACTTTAACAAAGCCTGTCCTAAGCCTTGTTTTGAATCAAGTGTATTAATGGTGTTGATTTTTCAACTAAACTAATTTCTTGTTGTAAAATACCACAGTGATCAGTCACTGTGAAGCCTGCCCCTGTGTTTCTCTCTCTGTGTCAATGGAGAGGACTGATACATATCTTTCTCTCTCCTTGCAGAGATAGAAAATAAAATAAGTATAATAATAAAAAATAAAGAAAAAATACCTAGATCAGCCTTATTCAACCAGGGTACCTTGAGGTTTCTACAGGGGTGCCTAAAAATTGATCAAAAATTGTATACAGGCCAGCAGGTGGATCGAGCCTGCCTGTTAGTCACACAAAGCCTCGGGTTTTCATTATGCACCATTACAACTTTCTAGACACTGGCATCCTAACAATGACGTCATCAGTTAATAAGGAGGATGTCTGTTGCCTCCACAGCATCCTTGTTTGACCCTCCTCTGCCCCTCTCCCTCAGCACTGGGGTGATATTAGCTGACTGATGGAGAGAAATTGAGGGAGAAGAGAAACATTGGAATACTAGTCAGTACCAGTGTGCAAAAGTGTATTTGCTTTGGAAGAAAACAATCACCTCTAACGTTGGGTGTGCTACGTGTGAATGTTGCTGTATTGCTGCTGTAAATCGATTAGAATAGTTTTTAATTTTTAGAATGGGGTGCCTTGAGATTGTCTATAATTTTAAAGGGTGCCTTGAGATTGTCTATAGTTTTAAAGGGTGCCTTGAGATTGTCTATAGTTTTAAAGGGTGCCTTGAGATTGTCTATAGTTTTAAAGGGTGCCTTGACTGAAGAAAGGTTGAGAAACCCTGACCTAGATCAAGGTTTGATCTAGGTCAGTGCCATGGTTAGTGTTTGGGTCAAGTAAGGGTCAAAGGTCAGGGTCGAAGGTTATGGTCAGCATATTCTGGGCATGATCTTTTTTTTTTTTTTTAATTAGTATTTGTGTCAGTGTGTGTTAGAGCTGCACGATTCTGGATAGAATAAGAATCAAGTTTTTTTTACAACGGCTGAACATTAGGATGGCAATAAAATAAGACATAAATAAATAAGACATAATACTCTTTGCTTCAATCAAATTTGAAGAAATGTAATGAAAAATAATGTAATGTGTAAAGAAATAAAAAAATTACCATTAAGTTATATTAGGGTCTTTTTTTTAGTACTCTGCGATACTGATTACAGATACCTACCACAACTTTTTTTTTTTTTTTAAATTAAATACATTTTTTTTTTTAATTTTGCACTTTTTTTCAATGTGAAACCTACAGTATCTCACAAAAGTGAGTACACCCCCTCACATTTTTGTAAATATTTTATTCTATCTTTTGATGTGATAACACTGAAGAAATTACACTTTGCTACAATATAAAGTAGTGAGTGTACAGCTTGTATAACAGTGTAAATTTTGCTGTCCCCTCAAAATAACTCAACACACAGCCAATAATGTCTAAACCGATGGCAACGAAAGTGAGTACACCCCTAAGTGAAAATGTCCAAATTGGGCCCAAAGTGTCAATATTTTGTGTGGCCACCATTATTTTCCAGCACTGCCTTAAAGGATCACTAAAGATAAATATATATTTTTTTAAAATAACAAACATGTTTCTCCACTGTGCAGCTCGTTTTGCACAGAGTGGCCCTGAACCTGGTTTTCTGGGGTCCCTCGGCGGCGGTCTCGGCTCCCCCCCGCAAGGACTCAACACCTTCCTGTGAGCTCCCTCGCATGGTGTGGAGTGCTTGCGGGCGCGCTCCCGTGATACAGCCGGCGGCCATAGCCACTCACTATATCACTATAACACTATATCACCCGGCGCACCGCGTCATTGGATGTGATTAACAGCAGCACGAGCCAATGGCTGCGCTGCTTTCAATCCATCCACTGTAACCAATCAACGGCCAGGCTGAACGGCGAAGAGGATGTCGGGGGCGAGCGTGGGACTTTCGAGGGGTCAGGTAAGTAAAACGGGGGGGCTGGGGGGTCCGGTATTGTCGGATGTTTTTTCACCTTAATGCACAGAATGCATTAGGGTGAAAAAACTTTTACCTTTACAACCGCTTTAAAGAGGAAGTAAACCCTGATGGGTTTTACTTCCGCTTTATTTCCCTGCAAAGGTAAAGCATAGTAGCCCATTATGTATCACTTACCTGAAAACGAAGCCTGCAATGTCACCGCTGTCCCCGCTGGCTGTAAGTGTCCATCTTCACCCCTCTTCCTTTCGGGGCATCAGACTCCGGCTCTCTAATAAGGCTGTTTAGAGTACATTTTGGGTTAATAAGGGGTAAACAGTGGAACAATTTAATAAAAACAAAAAAGGCTGCTTTAAACTGATTTCATTTACAGTTTGAAGTTCATTCCTTTGATCTGTAAATGAATAAACAAAGGATGCAATGGGGTTTATTTACTAAAGCTGAAGAGTGCATAATCAGTCTCACTTCTGCAGAGAAACCAATCAGCTTCTAGCCCCAGCTTGTTCCATTAAGCTTTGGCAATAAAACCTGGAAGCTGATTGGTTTCTATGCAGAAGTGAGACTCTCCAGCGTTAGTAAATAAACCCCAGTGTTTATTTTTATCTCTCTTTCCACGCTGAGCAATGTTGTTGATAAACATTGCGTGCTGCTTTTTTTTTGACAGCTGTGAGCAGGGAATGGCTTTGCCCTTGTTACATGAATCGCTGAAATGCTGGATTAAGATCGCGGGGGGGGGGGGGGGGGGCTGGTTGAATCGAGAGTGAATGGGGCCGGTTTTTTCAGGCGGTGTACAGGCGCTCTTTTAATGAATAATCATGCAGCTCTAGCGTGTGTGGAAAAAAAAGTTAAATGCACACTATTGTTTCTGGGCTGTACTATGGGTATAAACAACAATTAACATACACTCATGTGGTATCACTGCAAGTGTCAGAAGCAGGAGAATTTATTTTGGGTTGTTCTTTGGCGGGAGGTTATGGTAGTAACAAGAAATACACAGCTAATGTCCTGAAAAAAAACAGGGTATAATCCACCTGTTTACACAAAGTAGTTGTGGTGATATGTACCATTTTGCTAACACAAGTCAACGTTGCAAAATTGTGCTTAGGCATTAATATTTGTTTTACTCTTGGGTGTGAACGGGGGGTTTAAGCGGAGCTCCAGGCTCTGTCAGAAAAAATTTCAAAGTCAGCAGCTACAAATACTGTAGCAGCTGACAATTAATCTGTCTCAGATTCACCTCACCTGTCCACTAATCCAGCGGTGTCTTCACCCAAGCCTATTTTACAATCAGCTCTTGGGTGTTGCCGCTGCCATCTCCGGTAAGAGAAACCGGCAGTGAAGCCTTGCAGCTTCACGGCTGGTTCCTTACTGCGCATGCAATCTGCGCTTTGTGAATGGCCCGGAGACGGGGGAAGGAGAAGGGGGGGGGGGGGGGGGGGGGCGAACTTCCAGATGAGTTTGCCGTTCATCCGAAAGTGGGAGTGGGTACCTGTCAAAACCAGGTACCCACGAAAGGTGCCAAATGTGGCATCAGAGAGGGGGAGGAGGCAAATAAGGGGGGGGGAGCTCCACTTTAGGCAGCTGAGAACAGAGATTATGTGATCACTTATAAAAAAAAGGGGAAAAAAGGTGTTCATATTGTTTTTTTTTCTATACACAAATATTTTGCCTTTTATTTCTATTTTATACTGAATGGGTTGTTTTACAAGGTGAGTGTTTACATATACTATAAGTGTCAGGGTAGTGATTAAGCCATTTGCCCAATCTGACCATGTACAATTGAAGCGAGGCGTGAACTGATATTTGCAGGCCCCTCGGCAGGCTTGGCCGAACATGACAATCGATTTAGCCAATGAGTGTTGTTTCCCCTGAGATAGGCATCACCTACAGCTCTGCACTTTGCTCCTTCATCAATACAAAAACTTACATGTTAACACCTCATGCACATGGGCATAAAAACTTTGCTTTTACAGGTGTACAGCATATTTTGTAATGCCCTTAACCACCATTCTATGTTGACCGATGTGTCCATGCACACCTGGCTTTCAGATCAGTTTTTTAACCGCTTCTATGCCAGGAACTTTGACCCTCTTCCTGCCCAGGCCAGTTTTCAGCTTTCAACGCTGTCACACTTTGAATGACAATTGCGCGGTCATGCCACGCTGTACCCAAATTACATTTTTGTCATTTTTTTTTGGTGGTGGCATTTAATCACCACTGGGTTTTTTATGTTTTGCTAAAAAACAAAGACACTGATGAGGTGGCACCTATGAGCACTGATGAGACGGCACTGAAGGGCACTGATGAGGCACTAACATGCCGCACTGATATGCAGCACTTATGAGCACTGATAGGTGGCACTGTCGGGCACTGATAGGTGGCACTTATGAGCAATGATAGGTGACCAGGATAGGCAGCACTGACTGGCATCACTGATGGGCACAGATTGGTGTCACTGATGGCCACAAATTGGTGTCACTGGTGGGCACAGATTGGTGTTGCTGATGGGCTCAGATTGGTGTTACTGATGGGCACAGATTCGTGTTGCTGATGGGCACAGATTGGTGTGGCTGATGGGCTCAGATTGGTGTCACTGATGGACACAGATTGGTGTCACTGATGGGCACAGATTGGTGTTGCTGATGGGCACAGATTGGTGTTGCTGATGGGCTCAGATTGGTGTCACTGATGGGCACAGATTGTTGTTGCTGATGGGCACAGATTGGTGTTGCTGATGGGCTCAGATTGGTTTCACTGATGGGCACAGATTGGCATCACAGCTGGGCACTGTTGGGGTTGCACTGTAATCAGGGCACTGATGATCAGTGCACTAATTACCTGTACCGGTCTCCCCTGTAAGAAGATGCCACTGATCAGCTCTCCTCTCCTCACACTCTGTCAGTGTGAGGCGAGGAGAGACAATTACCCACACTTCCATGCTTACATGTGATCGGCTGTGATTTGACACAGCCTATCACATGGGTAAACAGCTGCGTCACAGCTGTGCTGTGCGCTGAGACTGCGAGACAACATATGAACGAGAGGGGATCCTGCCCGCCGTCATTTTACTATACAGCAGGCGGGAGGTGAATAGCTGCAATTTTTTAGGGGTATAAAAAAAAGCGCACCAAAGCTGCGTTCGGAGAAGAGCTTATGAATATAATTTACATGCATACGCATATAATAAATGTGCGCATATGTTCGTACATTTATTCCAGTGGCCAAAATGAGTTGATATTCTGGCCAGTAGAATAAGTTTACGCTCAAGGCTGTAAACGTGCATAAACAAGCACTTTTTACATCGATTTTTCTGCCAGCTCCTGGCAATAAGATCCAGCCTAGTTAGGAGTATTTTAATAGGTGTGCATGAGGCCTTAAGGAACAAACTTTTATTAGAGAGGTCTAATGTATTTAGGCGGCTTTTGGTATTGTGACACTTGGGAGAGCTTAAAGAACTTAAATTTACAAAGGTTTCCAGTGCCGAGAATTATAGACTTTTCTGTGTGTTTCTGTCTTTTTATTCTCTTTACCTATCGCCTTCATAACGGGGGGTGTAAATATGTTTTGCAGATCTGTGTGCATGTGTAAATAGCATTTGCAGGCCGGTGTGTTTATATACACGTGGGTAATGCTATTGAGTCAGAAAGCAGCATGGCCTCGGCGAGTGTTAAAAATTCACAGCGACTGGAATGGAGTTTGACTTGTCTCATGCCCGCAGGATATGATTAACTAAGAAAGGGGCTGGGTGGTGTAAAAAGCGTGTAACCTAAGCTGGCCTCGGTTAGCCATTAAGCACCTCAGTGGCATTCATTTTCCACAAGGCAAACAAACAATAACTTGCAGGGTGGGGAGAAATATGTGACATGAGGGTCAGGATGTCCTCCATTTATGCTGGAGAAAAAAAAAGATTTGTTTTTTTTTCTCACAAACTTTTAGTATTGTAAAGGCCCGTGGTTTTATCAGCTGAAAGTGTTGAAATGAATTATTGTCTCTACAAAGGCATTTTAGGGCTGGGCAGACCCCAGAAGCGAACAAATAAAGGTCTACAATTGATGGCGCCATTTTCGGCACTTATTGTTGTAGTCGGGGACAGTCTGTGTTCTTTGATGTCATTTAAGGCAACGTGGCAGACATTTTTGTTGACCCAGTCTCCAACCTCCTTTGCTGCACTCCACCAATTCTCTGTCAGAGCCCTCGTAAAATACTCAGTACTTCTGGATATAGGTTGACTAAATTACCTACCTACCTACTATAATGCAGTGCTCACTAGGCATGAGCGTTGTCACGTGAGAAGATGTGTATTGTAGGATCGCTGGACTTGAGTGCACAACAATCATTGGTCCAAAATCTAAACCTTTGTGGAGGCAACTTTCCGTCAACAGTGGTATCACAAAGGGACCCTGCAGAAATCTCTATAGAAGAGTTTCTTAACCTTTTTGCCCCAGATGAACCGCTAAAATAAATTTCAGGTCTCTAGGGAACCTTTATTAAAACCAATTCATCAGGGATCAATGGGAAAAATACCTTTTACATTGGGGGTCAATAGAAAGAAAGACCCATACAGTGAAGGTCAGAATGCCACCCTTATGCCGCGTACACACAATCGGACTTTCCGGCAGACTTGGTCCGGCAGACCAGAATCCTTCAAAAAATTTGATCGTGTGTGGGCTCCAGCCGACTTTTCTTTCCCAAAAGTCAGACGGACCTAGAAATAAAACATGTTTCAAATCTTTCTAACGGACTCGAGTCCGGTCGAAAAATCCAGTCATCTGTGTGCTAGTCCGACGGACTAAAACCGACGCTAGGGCAGCTATTGGCTATTGGCTATGAACTTCCTTATTCTAGTCCGGTCGTACGTCATCACGTTCAAATCCGTCGGACTTTTGCAGTGATCGTGTGTGAGCATGTCCGTTGCAAAGTCCGTCGGATAGTCCACCGGACTAAGTCTGCGGGAAAGTCCGATCGTGTGTACGCGGCATTACAGACAGCTAAAAAGATTGATGGTATTATTTTAGCCCTGCAAAGTGACATTGGCCCTGGAACTATGTAAGAACGATTAAACAGAAGGTCAGTCAGCTCCAGGGACCCTTTGCAATCTGTGGTGGGTTCCTTTCACAAAACCCTAATTGAGAATGATTGCTGTAGAGCACATATGACAAACACAAGGCCCATGGACTGAATCCGGCCCACTAGGCCTTGTCATGTGTCTGTCGCACCCTGTTTTGCAGCCAGAACGTAGAAGAACTTCATTCTACCACTACTGGCTTTTACCTTCTGCTCCCACTCCCCACTGTCACTTATAAACACAGTCATGGTGGGGCAAGGCAGGGACAGAATCTGATTGAACGATCAATCTCCCTGCAAGGCGAGGTATAGCAGCCTACATAGGGAGGTACTATAGTCAAGCCAGGTAGGAGAGAGAAATGCAAGGAAGCTTGGGGGGTGGAGGGTCGGGTTGTATACTGTTCATAGAGCACACCTAAACCTTGCACTCTGTACGTAACATACTCTTGAACCTTGCACTCGGTACATAGTGCACCCTTAAACCTTGTATTCTGTACGTAGCGCACCCCTGAGCCCTGCACTCTGTACGTAGCGCACCCCTGAGCCCTGCACTCTGTACGTAGCGCACCCCTGATACCCTGCACTCTGTACGTAGCCTAATCCTAAATTCTGCACTCTGTACGAAGTGCATCCCAGATACAACTGGCCCTTTGAGGGCAACCATACTGCTGTTGCGGCCCAAGATGAAATTGAGTTTGACACCCCTGCTTAGAGTATTGGAAGGATGAGCATGCTACAATAGCTGAATAAGTTCATTAGAGGGGTTTATTGAAATTGATACAAAGATGGAAAGCCAAAGCATTTTGGGCTCAAGTCTCTTCCTGCATCATGGTCTATAGATGAACAGTGGTCTCAGATTTATAATGAACAGCATTAGTGGATATAAAGCGGACAGAATAACATTCAGGTGGCAGTACAGCATCCGAATACTCTACATGAGGAACAGAACACATCAACCCTATATAAGCTCCAACACAGTCCTTCACAAAGCTTTCAGAGGGTTTGGCTCCTGGAAGAACAGATCGGCGGGGGAATGTGGGCAAGGCATAAGGCCACTTTCACACAGCCGTTCCATATGTCCGTTTTTCATCCATCCGTTGATGGATGAAAAACAGACATACATGTATTTCTATGGGATAGCAGATCAACCGCTGACATCCGTCTCCGCTAAGCTCTGTTTTTTATGATGGAAGAAAACTGTTTTTTCATCCGTAAAACAAATGGGACGATCCGCTTACATCCGATCCGCTGACATCCGTTTTTTAACCCCCCCATGCCACGTCCTTAACAAATGATGAGTCATCAGCTGACCGCTTAATGTAAAAAAAAAATTGCCAGCGAAAAGAAATTGCGAAAAAAATGGCGTGGGGTCCCCCCCAAAATCCATACAAGACCCTTATCCGAGCACGCAGCCCGGCAGGTTAGGAAAGGGAGGTGACGAGCGAGCGCTCCCTCCCAAACCATACAGGCCGCATGCCCTCAACATGGGGGGGTGGGTGCCCAAAAGCACCTTGCCCCCATGTTGATGGGGACAAGGGCCCCTTCCTGACAACCCTAGCGGGTGGTTGTCAGCGTCTGCGGCGGGGGGGGCATATCGGAATCTGATCCGGGCCCCCCCTATGTGAATGGGTATTGGGTACATACTACTCCTACCCATTCACCAAAAAGGTAGTGAAATGTTAAAAAAAATGAAAAACAAGAGTCGGTTTTCCCTTATTAATAGCTCTGACTTCTCCCGGTGCTCCCCATTCTCTCCACCGCCATATTCTCCTGCCGTCTCTCCTGGTGCCTTCTCTCCCGCCGCCTTCTCCTCCTGCCACCGACTTCCCCGATGCCTTCTCTCCCGCCGCAGTTTTTTCCTCCTGCAGCTGTCTTCCCCGATGCCTTCTCTCCCACCCTCGTCTTCTTCCTCGCCGCCAGTTACCCGCTAAAAAAAATTAAAAGCCGCTGTTCTTTTGTTGCCATCTTCCTCTGTTGTGTTGTCGTCAGTTGTCTGGCATCTGTTATGTAGAGAAGGCATGGGGGAAGACGGTGGAGGAGAAGACAGCAACAGGAAGAGAAGACAACGGCTGGAGAGAAGGCATCAGGGAAGATGATGGTGGGAGGAAAGGCACCGGGAGAGATGGCAGGAGAAGACAGCGGCAAGAAGAGACGGAGGCGGAGAGGATGGCACCGGGTAAAGACAGAGCTATTAATAAAGGAATTGTCAAAACTGGCTCTTGTTTTTTTTTATTTTTTATTTCCCCTACTTTTTGGTGAATGGGTAGGGGTAGTATGTACCCTATGCCCATTTACATGGGGGGGCGGGATCTAGATTCCGATAAGCTCCCTGCCCGCAGACCCCGACAACCACCGGCCAGGGTTGTTGGGAAGAGGCCCTTGTCCCCATGCCCCAAAGCACCACCCCCCCCCATGTTGAGGGCATGCAGCCCTGATATGGTTCCGGGGGGGTCCACTCGCTTGTCCCCTCGCTTTCCTGACCTGCCAGGCTGCATGTTCGGATAAGGGTCTGGTATGGATTTTGGGGGGGACCCCACGCTATTTAAAAAAAAAAAATACTAGGGCCTGGGGGGGACCCCACACAGTTTTTTTCGCAGTTTTTTTTTCGGCAATTTTTTATTTATTTTTTTACATTCAGCTGTCAGCAGGGAAACCCACTGACAACTGATGCTGAGGACTCATCGGTTGTTAAGGACGTGGCGTCCGGCTTCCTGGCCCTCTCCTTAGCAACCAGCTATATATAGTGTTTGAAGTTCAGTTCATTAACTTCTTTTTTTTTTGTAAAAACGGATGTCAGCGGATATGTTCCGTTGTGCCGACTAGGTTCCTGTACTACTTGGGGGTGACATGGAAGCGGCTTGCATTGACTTCTATTACAGAAGTCGTTTGCAAGCCACGCTGAAGTCGCGGTGTGCGGGGCGACTTTGAAGCCACCCCAGTGTGAACCGAGACTAAAGAGAGTGCTCCTAATCTCAGCTCATTGCCTCTATAGAAGACACCTGGGAGCCAGAAACCCCCGATTGATAGGGGATTAAATACTTATTTCACTCATTAAAATGGAAATCAATTTATAACTTTTTTGAAATGCGTTTTTTTGGATATTTTTGTTGTTATTCTGTCTTTCATTCTTAAAATGTACCTACCATTAAAATAATAGACTGATCATTTCTTTGTCAGTGGGCAAACGTACAAAATCAGCACTGTTTTCTCTTACTGTATTTACAGCGATTTCTTCTTTACAGGTCTAGATAGGTTAGTCTTTTTAACAAGAAATAGATAGGTTAGGCTTTAGATTGTGAATGCCTATAGATTTACAGTAGAAACTTCTACTTTATGTATAATTTTAAAGGGTGCCTTGGCTGAAAAAAAGCTGAGAAACACTGGCCTAGAGGGTGTCACTGAACCCCCCCAATTACAAAGGTTATCTGGTAGAAGGTAGGAGTGCTGAAAAATGTTTTTTGGTATTCCAGCAGACTTCCACAATGTCTAATTTCTAAATGTGGTTTCAATGCCACAATCTAGTAACCTATATTTTATCATGCCTCATGCTCTAGGGAGTTGAATACTAAACTTGGTATTAGTCTTATGTTTATCCAAGATATTGTATTGATATTACAAGATGTTGTATGACTAATAACTAGCCTTCTGTATTGTATGTTTGATGTCAGATTGTTCGGGGTTCTCTTCTAAATTCGGTTTCCTATTATTTACGTAATTTTATGAATCCAGTATGTATGAAATATGTTTACATTGTTGGCTCTGCAATGAGAAATGCCCAAGTAAGGCCCCTTTCAGACGAGGCGGACTCCGCTTGCACGGAGCCCGCCTCTGTCCGCCGGCTCAGCGGGAGATCTGTCCGTTGATCTCCGCTGAGCCGGCGGATGACAAGCCTCTCTCCGCTCACTGAGCGGGGAGGGGCTTGCGAGCGCCGCTGATCTCTATGGAGAGATCGGATGAAAACGGACAGTGTGTCCGTTTTCACCCGATCTCACCCGATCTCACCCGATCCAACGGATCTGGACGTGTGGTCCATACGTCTGCTTTTGGCGGATCGGATGTCAGCGGACATGTCTCCGCTGACATCCGACGCTCCATAGAGTAACATGGAGCGCCCGTTCAGATCCGCCGTCAAAACTGACAGGCGGATCTGAACGGGCCTTCCGTGTGAAAGGGGCCTAAGAATGTTAATTCCCTTTAATTACCTGCTAAACTATTTGGAACTGCCATAAGCCAGCTCGGCTAATGGAAGTTAGACCCCCAGTTATAGAATGGTAACTTTACGAAGGCTTAATTAGATATCTTTAAGGCTTTGCAGACAATTTGGGCCAGAAAGTATTTATTCCACTTGCTGCTTAAGAAATAGCTTGCTTAAAGCGGTGTTCTGGCCGAAATTATACGTTTTAAATAAAAATACCCCTATAATACACAAGCTTAATGTATTCTAGTAAAGTTAGTCTGTAAACTAAGGTCTGTTTTGTTAGTTTTTAGCAGTAGTTTGTTATTTTATAAACTTGCAGCAGGCCGTGGCCATCTTAAGTGGGGGCATCTGAAGCCAGACTGTATTTCTTCCTGGATCTCATCCTTGCAGATCTCGTACATGCTCAGTGCAGCATAAGCGGTGTAATAGGTTTCAGGTCAGGTTTCCATAGCAACGGCAGTTTGAGAGGAAGTTGCTGCCCCTTCCCAGGAGGCATTGCAAACAGGAAATGATGCGATGGGCCGCGGCCAGGGAGGAGGAAGTGATAAATGAATACAGCAGATATACAGTCTGTGCTGAAAAAAAAAAAAAAAAAAATATCCAATTTGTTTACAGTGCACAGTTTAGTGAGGGATGCTGAAGAGTTGTAAAAGTGGGTGGAACTCCACTTTAATAGGTTTGATAACTGATGCCACGTACACACGATCGGAATTCTCGTCGGAAAAAGCTCATATAGTTTTCCTGTCGGAATTTGGATGGAATTTTTCGCTCAAACTGTCTTGCCTACACTCGGTCACACCAAATTCCGATGGTCAATAACACCGCGACATAAAACACGTTCAACGGCACTATAAAAGGGAAGTTTAATGCTTCCGAGAATGCGTCGAATTGTTTCCGAGCACGCGTCGGAATTTTGCGCGTTGGAATTGCATACACACGATCGGAAAATCCGATGGAAAGGTTTTCCGTCGGAAAAATTAAGAACAGGCTCTGAATCCAAAGTCCGTCGGAAATACCGACAGAAAAAGACCGATGGGCATACACACGGTCGGAAAATCCGATGAAAAGCTCCCATCGGACTGTTTCCATCGGAAATTCCGTCCGTGTGTACGCGGCATTAGGCCTGTGTGAACATGCTGTGATGGGATAGCTGTAATGTGATGTATGATAGACCGCATTAGAAGGCCTTTGGTTAATGGTTATCAATGATCTGCTAAGTAATATCTTGCGAAGCTGATGCTTTGTTGGTTAACTTTTAAAAGCTGGAATTAAGTAGTGCTTGTGTGTTAAGGGCATTGGAAGAAACTGAGTCTGTATAAAAGAATTTGCGTGTCTTAAAAGAGAAGTATGGGAATATTTTTTTTTTTTAAATCATACTTACCTAGGAGGATGCTGCGTCTGTTCCCCGTCGGCTCTAACACTGAGAACCGAGCGATCAAACACCGTCAGTTTCTCTGTTCTCACAGCTCCCTGAGCAGAGAGCTGGTGACTGTCATTCATGGCTCTCTGCTCTGCCCGCTTTAGCCCGCTGTCTGCTGAAAACTTGTCTCAGGCAAGCAGAACAAACTGCACGCCTGTGATCCAAAGATTTCCCCTTTATTACTTTTCTGGGGACAACCCAATTTGGGATTTTCTTTTACTTTCACTTTCAGTGATAATAAAGGGCAAATATAGAGGGTGAATCTCTTTAATGGGAGCACAGACCGCAATAAAAACTGACAGGTGTTCTAATCCCTCTCCACTCTATCCAAAAGTAAAAAATAAAAAAAATAAAAAAAAGTAGGGTTGCATTTACAGTATCTCACAAAAGTGAGTACACCCCTCACATTTTTGTAAATTTTTTATTCTATCTTTTCATGTGACAACACTGAAGAAATGACACTTTGCTACAATGTAAAGTAGTGAGTGTACAGCTTGTATAACAGTGTAAATTTGCCTCTCAAAATAACTCAACACACAGCCATTAATGTCTAAACCGCTGGCAACAAAAGTGAGTACACCCCTAAGTGAAAATGTCCAAATTGGGCCCAATTGTCAATATTTTGTGTGGCCACCATTATTTTTCCAGCACTGCCTTAACCCTCTTAGGCATGTAGTTCACCAGAACTTCACAGGTTACCACTGGAGTCCTCTTCCCCTCCTCCATGATGACATCACAGAGCTGGTGGATGTTAGAGATCTTGCGCTCCTCCAACTTCCGTTTGAGGATGCCCCACAGATGCTCAATAGGGTTTATTTCTGGAGACATGCTTGGCCAGTCCATCACCTTTACACTTTAGCTTCTTTAGCAAGGCAGTGGTCGTCTTGGAGGTGTGTTTGGGGTCGTTATCATGTTGGAATACTGCCCTGCGGCCCAGTCTCTGAAGGGAGGGGATCATGCTCTGCTTCAGTATGTCACAGTACATGTTGGCATTCATGGTTCCCTCAATGAACTGTAGCTCCCCAGTGCCGGCAGCACTCATGCAGCCCCAGACCGTGACACTCCCATCACCATGCTTGACTGTAGGCAAGACACACTTGTCTTTGTACTCCTCACCTGGTTGCCCCCACACACGCTTCACACCATCTGAACCAAATAAGTTTATCTTGGTCTCATCAGACCACAGGACATGGTTCCAGTAATCCATGTCCTTAGTCTGCTTGTCTTCAGCAAACTGTTTGCAGGCTTTCTTATGCATCATCTTTAGAAGAGGCTTCCTTCTGGGACGACAGCCATGCAGACAAATTTGATGCAGTGTGCAGTGTATGGTCTGAGCACTGACAGGCTGACCCCCCCACCCCTTCAACCTCTGCAGTAATGCTGGCAGAACTCATACGTCTATTTCCCAAAGACAACCTCTGGATATGACGCTGAGCACTTTTTTGGTCAACCATGGTGAGGCCTGTTCTGAGTGGAACCTGTCCTGTTAAACCGCTGTATGGTCTTGGCCACTGTGCTGCAGCTCAGTTTCAGGGACTCTGCAATCTTCGTATAGCCTAGGCCATCTTTATGTAGAGCAACAATTCTTTTTTTCAGATCCTCAGAGAGTTCTTTGCCATGAGGTGCCATGCTGAACTTCCAGTGACCAGTATGAGAGAGTGAGAGCGATAACACCACATTTAGCACACCTGCTCCCCATTCACACCTGAGACCTTGTAACACTAACGAGTCACATGACACCAGGGAGGGAAAATGGCTAATTGGGCCAATTTGGACATTTTCACTTAGGGGTGTACTCACTATTGTTGCCAGCGGTTTAGACATTATTGGCTGTGTGTTGAGTTATTTTGACGGCAAATTTACACTGTTATACAAGCTGTACACTCACTACTTTACATTGTAGCAAAGTGTCATTTCTTCAGTGTTGTCACATGAAAAGATAGAATAAAATATTTACAAAAATGTGAGGGGTGTACTCACTTTTGTGAGATACTGTTTGTACACATTAAGCCACCCTTACTGTAAAGAATCCTTTCCGGTACTTGTTGCTGTATCCTGTTACAGCCACCTTTTAGGAATGAAAAGTTCTTAGTAAAAACGTTGTTGACTCTGCCTGATGTTTACATGCTTGTGTTGGAGGCTGCCAAGACATGAGACATTTTTAGCAGAAGAGAAGACATTAGCATTTTGGTGGTAGGAGGGAAGGGATGAGTTGTCTGCTGTCTCCTCATTCTTCCCTCTGGCTGTCTCAGGGTCCTGTACACGGTGCACGATGAGCTGTCTTCTGGTCAACATCGTGATGGAGAGTAGGAGGTCTCCCACTTCCCGGGAAGCTGGGGGAGAACCTCATTCCTTATATATAGGCTGGTCAGGGTGGGGGGAATGCTGGATGCCGATGGCCAGTGTGTACAACGGATCTATGCAGATTATTCATACCAGGTAAGACAATTCTCTGTTCATTCTGTCTGATGATAAGAAGGGAAGGCAGCAGTGTGCTAGACAGTAACAGTAGCAAATTGTGCGTACTATTTATTATTCCAACCCCACAAGCCTGACTTTTACAAATTTCAGTTCAGAGGTGATTTTCATAACGGGCACCTGAGATCTGTCACCCACACTATGGCTGGTCATACATTATACAATTTTCTGGTACAGTTTTCCTTTAGATTTACCAAAACCATATGAGGTCAAACCTAAACACTTTCAGTTTGTTTGCAATCAGGCAGGCCCTTGCACTACATACACTATATTATCAAAAGTATTAGGACGCAACCACCCTCTCATTGTCTTGTTATACAGATAAAAGTTGATATTGATAAGGAATGCTACCTTATTGTTGTGTTACATTTGAAACAAATAAAAATACGATTTACAAAAAAAAGTATAATGCCCCGTACACACGGTCGGAAAATCCGACCACAAAATCCATCGGATTTTTTCCGACGGATTTAGTCCGACACTGGTGTTGCATACACACGGTTGGACAAAGTTGTCGGAAAATCCGATCATTCTGAACGTGGTGACGTTTGTTGCCTACGACAGAACTACGTAGAGGCTAGTAGCCAATAGCTTTGGTCTTGTAATGTGATCTGAGCATGCGTGGCACTTTGTCCGTCGGAATTCGCTACACACGATCGGAAAAAGTTGATAGGACTTTGTTGTCGGAAAATTTGAGAGCAGGAGATAAAACTTTGTCCGTCGGAAAATCCGATGGAAAATGTCCGATGGAGCCTACGCACGGTCGGAATTTCCGACAACATTGTCCGGTAGGACATTTTCCGTCGGAAAATCCGACCGTGTGTATGGGGCTTTAGGACGCCTGCCTTTACACACACATGAACTTTAGTGGCATCCCAGTCTTAGTCCGTAGGGTTCAATATTGAGTTGGCCCTCCCTTTGCAGCTATAACAGCTTCAACTCTTCTGGGAAGGCTGTCCACAAGGTTTAGGAGTGTGTCTATGGAATGTTTGACCATTCTTCCAGAAGCGCATTTGTGAGGTCAGGTACTGATTTTGGATGAGAAGGCCTGGCTCACAGTCTCCACTCCAATTCATCCCAAAGGTGTTCTATCGGGTTGAGGTTAGGACTCTGTGCAGGCCAGTCAAGTTCTTCCATCCCAAAGTCACTCATTTATGTCTTTATGGACCTTGCTTTGTGCACTGGTCCAAATCATTTTGTGGAGGGGGGATTATGGTGTGGGGTTGTTTTTCAAGGGTTGGGCTTGGCCCCTTAGTTCCAGTGAAGGGAACTCTTAAGGCGTCAGCATACCAAGACATTTTGGACAATTTCATGCTCCCAACTTTGTGGGAACAGTTTGGGGATGGCCCCTTCTAGTTCCAAGATGACCCCGCACTGGTGCACTACGCAAGGTTCAAGGTTCAAGCAAGGTTCAAAGGTTCAATGCTTCCGAGCATGAGTCAAATTGTTTCCGAGCATGTGTAGGAATTTTGCGCGTCGGAATTTGTACAGACGATCGGAATTTAGAACCTGCTCTCAATCTTTTGCTGGCCGAAATTCGGCCAGCAAAAGTCGGATGGAGCATACACACGATCGCATTTTCGGACCAAAAGCTCTCATCGGACTTTTGCTGGCGGAATTTCCGATCGTGTGTACGCGGCATTAGTCATCTTAATTGAGACAAGTACACACTATAGAGGGTTATGCTTTGTTTGTATTTCATGTCTGAGGTTTACAACTAGCTTAACACCAGCCTAAGGCACTGTCTTTATAGCCATATGATTGGGTTTTTCACGTTTCATTGGGTTCAACGGAAAATAACTGTCACTTTATTGAAAATAAGGATATTTATCCTGGCGTGTTAGCTTTGTAAATTGAGCCTATTGTATTCTTTATTGTATACTGTATGTTTAAGAACAATTTTAGGATTAACATACACCTTAAGACCTCATTTACATGAGCGGCCAGGGGACAGTAAATCCAAGCAGTTAAAGCCGTCCTGCACACACTGATTTAACATTATTTGTCATTGTTTTCCTAATCATCCAAAAAGTGAGTTTTTTTTTTTTTTTTTTCAATGTTACCTTATTATTCCTGCCCGGTCTATCCACACTTTCCTCTGTGTCTGCGGCTGTGGGCGGGGCCTGTGCGGGTATCTGCATCACTTCCTTTGAGTGCCGCACTGTCTCCTGGGATCTGGTGTCATTCATCCCAGGAGTCAGTGCGGACAGCCGACGCGAAATCTCGCGTGATTTCACGGACACCACCCGTCGTTATGGCAACATAGTTGTTTACGCCGCTCGGCGCTGTTGCCAGGAAACCAGCGAGGCATGCTGGTAGATATAACGAAATGGGAACAAGGAAGTGATTGCTTGTGGGCTTCAAATGCCCACAAGCAAAATGGAAATTAAGTGGTTTTCAATTTAAAAATGCAGATTTGATGAAAAAACGGACATGGATACCGGACAGACACAGAAAAAGTGAGTTTAACGTTAGACTGAAAATACTTTTTAACAGAAGAAAAAAATTGTGTGCAGAACCGCTTTAAGCTGCGATTTTACCGCAATCCCCCAGCTGCCTACCTGAACACTGACATCCAGCCGCTCAGGGCTGTAGACACGCCACTGCCATGGTGAAAACTAAACAGCATGTTGTATTTGGCAGGCTTCACCACTGACGAATGCAACCAATGCAAGTCTATGGTACTTCCCTGCAACCATGTGCAATGCATGTGATTGTAGCGTGACCGTGCCCCATTTTCAGGGATAAATTAACCAGTGCCTAGTCTATGGGACTGCCCTGCTACCATGTGCAATGCATGTGATTGTAGCGTACCCATGACCCATTTTCAGGGATAAATTAACCAGTGCCTAGTCTATGGGACTGCCCTGCAACCATGTGCAATGCATGTGATTGTAGCGTGACCGTGCCCCATTTTCAGGGATAAATTAACCAGTGCCTAGTCTATGGGACTGCCCTGCTACCATGTGCAATGCATGTGATTGTAGCGTGACCGTGCCCCATTTTCAGGGATAAATTAACCAGTGCCTAGTCTATGGGACTGCCCTGCTACCATGTGCAATGCATGTGATTGTAGCGTGACCGTGCCCCATTTTCAGGGATAAATCAGGTGATAAAGAGGTGGCATATCACCTCTTCACCACTTGTGAAATGCTTTCTGAAAAGCGATCTGAAGGCAAATCGCTCTTCAGAGGGCATCGTGTGTGTGTGAACATGCCCTAACACTGCGTAAGTTTAGAGAAGTTTTGAGGCAGCTTCAATATTGTCTGCAATTATATGCAACTACAACCTCTGAGGGTTCATTCACACCAGGCACTTTGGGATTGTCCTGGGGAAAGGGGGGGTTGTAAGAAAAGAGAGAGAAGAAAGAAGAATTACAAGAAAGAAAGAGAGGAGGGGAGAGAAATGAGAGTGAAGGAGAGAGAACAGAGAGAGACACAGGAAGGGAGGAGAGGGCAAGAGTAAGCGAGCCCCTCCCCCAGAGATCACATGACCAATGCCTTGGCTTTTGATTATATGTAGCAATTAGACAATTGAATTGGCATTTTTTTCCAGGAAAGGAAAGTGTTTTTCCATCCCAGCTAGACTGGTAACAGCTTTGTTCTAATATAGAGTCACGATGATGGATCTCCACTGTCTTGGCTTTGTCCCCTTCTGTATAAATGTAGCAGTGGAAGCCTGGAGAGAATAGGAAACGTATTCAGTGACGGGATGGTGTCTGCGGAATACATAGTCTATATTCTCTGTGAGATTTCTATTTTCTCTGCATTCATTCAGCCTGCCCAGTTGAGGTGCAGCGTGTCCCAGTTCCAGGTACGGTAACGGTTGTGCTATTTTGGTCTATTTAAAGACCACCTGTCACCTGTAAAATAAACTCGCAGAGCCGTGAAGTAGTTTGATGCATTACTTAGGGCGATCCCACGCAGTCCTATTGTGCGCTGATTTGGTGACCCGATTTGGGACGTCAGGACGTTAGGCCATTCAAGTGGGCATAGGGGTTATGTGATTTTCAAATTAGGTGCCTCGGCTTATATTCGGGTCGGCTTATACTCGAGTATATACGGTAAATAATAATTCATATGGGTACAGTGCTGCATGACCGTTCAGTTGTCATTCAAAGTGTGACAGCGCTAAAAGATGAAAATTGGCCTGGGCAGGAAGGGGGTAAAAGTGTCCAGTAGGCAAGTACCCTTCCCCTTCAGTAGCCACTGCCCTCATGATTAATCCCTGCTGTGGGTGAAACATGTTGGGGGCATGGCCTTGGGTAGGAGCGAGCGGCGTGCTGTCATTGCACTAAACCTTGGCTGGAGTTGAACATCTTAGCATGCGCCCCATTATTTGGATGGTGAAGTTTATTGTACTTATTGTCCCCCCCCCCCCCCAATCAACATGTTAATTGAATTTGTAAATGAAATCTTTCTGCTTTTATTACATACCTTAATTTAGAGGCAGTCACATCATCACTGGGTCTCTGTGCTTCTCATGGGTAGTGGGAGATTGTCAGGGGGGGGGGTGTACATAGCTCCCTAAAAACATCACAGCACCCTGCCTTAGTACCCCTCTCAAGAACCCTCAGTCCCAATGCAAGCAGCAGTGCTCAAAGTTCATGTCAATAAAAACGTATGTCCAAATAATGCCGCGTACACACGACCGGACTTTCCGGCAGACTAGGTCCGACGGAATTAGTCCGTCGGACAATCCAAACGTGTGTGGGCTAATCCGATCGTTTTTCGTTTTAAAAATCCGACGGACCTAGAAATAGAACATGTTTCAAATCTGTCCGACGGACTCAGTTCCTATCGGGAAAACCGTTCGTCTGTATGTTGGTCCGACAGACCAAATACAAAGCAAGGGAAGCTATTGGCTACTGGCTATTGAACTTCCTTTTTTAGTCCTGTTTACGTCATCACGTTCAAAACGAATGGACTTAACCGTTCGTATGTGGGCAAGTCCGTTCGTTCGGAAAGTCTGTCGGAACTCCGCCAAAAGTCCGTCAGGAAGACCACCGGGCCTAGTCTGCCGGAAAGTCCGGTTGTGTGTACGCGGCATAACAGGCCATGCCGATCCTTTGCCTTCGTACACCGGCTCAGCAGTAAAGCATCCTGGGAAATGGGTTTATCACCCGTGCGATGCTGCACTAAATGGTACAAGGAGTTAATGAAGAAAGCTGTGACTTAGCAGGTTATGACGTGTCTGTACACACAGATGTAATGACACAGGGAAAATTCTCAGCTAATCCCGAGACAGACGCCCCCTCTGGGGATGGTGACAACCAAATAACAGCTATTTGTGAGATCGCAGCTGTGGAAAGTGAGATGTGGGAGCAGAGCGTCAAGACGCCTCCTCTTATATGGAGCTGCTGTGTGCGCCTGGGTCTCTGGGAGCAGGAGCGTCATTCTCCTTTTACAGGGATACATGTATTGTGGTTTGCAGATAGTTCTATTCATGATAAATGTAGAAAGAAGTTATCAAAAATAAAATGTTATGATTCGAGTAAATTTAAAATGTTTCATGTCAATACCATCAGGATGCAGTGCTAATCTCCTTTTCATCTATGTATCTTCATCTATTTATAGCTAGTTGGAAAAAAAAGCCTCCTGTTTACGGTGTTCATAGCTCAAGCTGTAATTTATACACAGATCGGGATGACTCATGCCAGGACACATCTCTAAGAGCCGGTTCACATTGAGACAGCACGACTTGGAGCGCGACTGCCTCAGGCGACCGGCATCCGACTTCAGCGGCGGCTTGCAAAATGACTTCTGTATAGAAGTCAATGCAAGTCGCCCCCAAAGTAGTAGAAGAACCTTTTTCTAAGTCGGAGCGACTTGTGTCGCTCCTATTAGAATGGTTCCATACTACAGAACGGGACGCGACTTGTCAGGTGGCTAAGTCCCCTGGCGAGTCGCCCCGGTGTGAACCGGCTCTTATCAGGTTGCTCTGTCTGAGGTTTCAGTTTGACCAGGGGTCCCCAAACTTTCCAGACAAAGGGCCAGTTTACTGTTCTTCAGATTTTTAAGAGGGCAGGAGGTCTGTGGTCAGTAAGAGTAGAAAATGCCTTGGTGGTCAGCGAGAGTAAACAATGTCTGTAGTCAGTAAGAGGAGGACTAGTGACTCATTATTGGTGTCAGTGGCAGGAATATTGCCCCATCATTTGTGTCAGTGGAAGGAAGAGTGCCCCATCATTGGTGTCAGTTTCAGGAATAGTGCCCAGTCATTGGTGTCAGTGGCAGGAATAGTGCCCCATCATTGGTATTAGTGGGCGGAATAGTGTCCCATCATTGGTGTCAATGGGAGGAATAGTGTCCCATTATTCATATCTATGGGAGGAAAATTGCCCCATAATTGGCGTCAGTGGTATTAATAGTGCCCCTTCTTTGGTATTAATGGGAGGTATAGTGCCCCATCATTGGTGTCAGTGGAAGGAATAGTGCCCCATCTTTGGTGTCAATGGGAGGAATAGTGCCCCATCATTGGTGTCAATGGGAGGAATAGTGCCCCATCATTGGTGTCAGTGGGAGGAATAGTGCCCCATCTTTGGTGTCAATGGGAGGAATAGTGCCCCATCTTTGGTGTCAATGGGAGGAATAGTGCCCCATCATTGGAGTCAATGGGAGGAATAGTACCCCATCATTGGTGTCAGTGGTAGTAATAGTACCCCATCGTTGGTCTCAGTGGGAGGAATAGTGCCCCATCATTGGTGTCAATGGGAGGAATAGTGTACCATCATTGGTGTCAATGGGAGGAATAGTGCCCCATCATTGGTGTCAATGGGAGGAATAGTGCCCCATCATTGGTATCAATGGGAGGAATAGTGCCCCATCATTGGTGTCAATGGGGGAATAGTGCCCCATCATTGGTGTCAATGGGAGAAATAGTGCCCCCATCATTGGTGTCAATGGGAGGAATAGTGTACCATCATTGGTGTCAATGGGAGGAAGCGTGCCCCATCATTGGTGACAATGGGAGGAATAGTGTACCATCATTGATTGCTGAGAGTGTGGGGGGGGGGGGGATAATGCCCCAAGGGCCAGATAAAAACAAACAAAGGGCCGCAGTTTGTAGAGCACTGCTCATTACGCTGGTTATACGCAGATTTTTATATTATTTCTTGGAATAAATGTAATTGCCAATTTCTGGGATTGTTGACCAATTTCTTTCTTCTTTATGTTTAGGAGAACGGAGGAAAAGTCTGCAAAAAACAAAAACAAAACAAAAAACAGCCAATAGATTGCAAGAAACAACTTCCAACTGGTGCTTTTTTTTTTCTAGAAGAGACAAAAACGATTTGCACAACTTCTGGATTTTAATTCTCTGGATTTTAAGCAAATTCTCCTGTGGATTCCCCTACGTCTGGGCAAGTGATCTCCCCCACAGAATAGCCCCTAGCTGTCTGGTTCCTGGAGCGCCAGCTCTTCTTCCTCCCTAGGACGTTGGTTTTTACGGGAAACACTTCCAATGATGCCGTCCAATGGCACCATTCTCAACACCAGCAGCCCTAGCCCCGAGCCAGACGTCCTCCAAACGCACAAGGTAAGAGACACATTGTACTGTGGGCCATCCATGTTGTGGTGTGTTGTGAAATTAATTCGGAAAAAGATTTGACGTGAATCCCAATCCAATTGCGGCAAGCCGTCCAATGTGTTTTTATATTCGCGCCATACAAGATTCTGGTGGTGGTGACAAGTAAGATTTGTGAAAGTCATCTCATTTTATGCTGTGAAGTATATATTGTGATGGGTGTTTTTTTTTTTTATTATAAAATTTTTTATTAGTTTTTCTTTAACATTTCCATTTTAAGTCCATTATCATTTTTACATTTAATATGAAAATATCTTTATCCCTATTGCCCTCCTCCCCCCATTATCTAAAACTTCCCAAAAAAAATAAAAAAATAAACAAAAAATAAATAAAAAAAGAAATAAAAAGGTAAAGTCCTTCCTTTCTCTCTTATTTCCCCCCTTCCTCCTCTCTCCTTTTCTTCCCCCTTAAAAAAAAAAAAACATAACCTAAAAATTAGTGTACAAGAAATTTTTAATTCCATGTTACTCCCTTCTACTTTATCCCCTTCCTTCACTACCCTCCCTTTTCCCTTATATTGTGGAATAGATTGTGTTTTTAAAGAGTACCCCCACCCAAAAAAATAAATAAATAAATAAATTAACATTTGTATTCATCCACTTCACCCTTAAAATAAGTGTATAACGTTCCAAAATGTAATTTTGTTCCATATTATCCTATCCCCCTATTTCCCCCTAAGTGACAAAAAAAAAACAAAAAAAAAAAAAACGGGATGGCAAGGAATATAAGTGTAATGCCCCGTACACACGGTCGGAAAATCCGACCACAAAATCCATCGGATTTTGTCCAACGGATTTAGTCCGACACTGGTGTTGCATACACACGGTCGGACAAAGTTGTCGGAAAATCCGATCATTCTGAACGTGGTGACGTTTGTTGCCTACGACGGGACTACGTAGAGGCTAGTAGCCAATAGCTTTGGCCTGTGAATGTGATCTGAGCATTCGTGGCACTTTGTCCGTCGGAATTCGCTACACGCGATCGGAAAAAGTCCGATAGGACTTTGTTGTCGGAAAATTTGAGAGCAGGAGATAAAACTTTGTCCGTCGGAAAATCCGACGGAAAAAGTCCGATGGAGCCTACACACGGTCGGAATTTCCGACAACATTGTCCGATAGGACATTTTCCGTCGGAAAATCCGACCGTGTGTATGGGGCATAAGAGGAGAAGAAGAATGATGGGTGTTTTATCACCGTTACATGATAGTTTAAGTTTTTGGTGTTTTTGAGATGTACAAAGAGAGATCACACAAACACTTGTAGGTAAAATCAAACTGTATATAACATTTAATTAACAAATAAGAGCTAAAGACACAAACAATGTTATAAAATGTAACAAGAAGACGTAGCAATAGGTAGAATGTCCGCGTCCTGATGCAGATATACTGCTGAAGAAAGAATCACAGACAAACAAAATCTCCTGCGCTCAAAAGTGGTGCGACGGCAGTGGAAATAGCCTAGAACAGTGATGGCGAACCTTGGCATCCCAGATATTTTCGAACTGCATTTCCCATGATGCTCATGCACCCTGCAGTGTAGATGAGCATCATGGGAAATGTAGTTCCAAAACATCTGGACTACCAAGGTTCACTGGCCTAGAATGTCTATGGCTCCTGGTAGATGCACAGGCCTTGCTGCCCTCCAAGGGTCAAGAGACACCCAATGAAAACACTATACAAGAATGAAAAGAGGGCGCACCAACCTTGCGCATTACCCAAGCGGTATTTATTGAAATCACAAAGAAGGAAATATACTCAGAAACAAGTGGATAATAAAAGCATAGCAAAGTCCACAATGGACTCAGAGCAGCCAGGTCACCGGGACCGCGTCCAGCGCGCCAGAGAACCTTCCATATGGCTGATGTGTTTCGAGAGGAGATCTCCTCTTTCTCCGAGCCTGTGATGTGATGCTGGATTGGCACATTGATATAGAAAATAAGTCTCATCACATGATCTGAAGACCCATCCCATTAGTGGGTGGAGATGGGAGTGGCTTTTCTCTGACCACTCCCATCTCCACCCACTAATGGGACGCGTCTTCAGATCATGTGATGAGACCTATTTGCTGTATCAATCTGCCAATGCAGCATCACAGATGGGATCTGAGGAAGAAGATCATCAGCCATCTGGAAGGTTCTCCGGCATGCTGGACACGGTCCTGGTGACCTGGTTGCTCTGTGTCCATTGTGGACTTTGATATGCCTTTAAAGTGGAGTTCCACACATTTTTTCATGTTCATTGCAAGATAATGCCCACCCCCAGAACAGTCTATAATGGCAATATTTTATTTTTTTTTTAATTTCAAAATATATTATTTTTCTGTGCAGTCTGCACTTACTGTCCTGGCCGCCTAGGCAATTTCGTCATTAGGCGGGTCCCTAGGCTTATGGGATATCGCCGTCATCTATCCCAGAAGTCCTAGGAACACCTAATAATGAAATCTCGTGGTATTTTGAGACAGGAAGTTTGTGTTGATTGACAGGTTGCCATAACAACGGGGCGAGAAATTCCGCCGACGCTGTCATTGTTATGGGAACCTGTAAACAACACAGTGCGCCGCGAGGTGTCATCACTGCGTAGGCGTGAGACAGCTGCCCTGAATCCCGGAAGCAAATAGGAACGGGCTTCAGATGCCCACACCGTCAATGGTCGCTGCCTGCCTACCGGGATCCTGTGAGTAATGGCAAATTTAAAATTAAGAAGAAGGATTGCACTTAGAAGAGTGTCCTAATTTTAATGTACAACTAGCAAGAATCACGGGGGTGCCAAGGAGACTGGAGCTCCGCTTTAATATCCACTAGTTTGTGAGTATGTTTCCTTCTTTTTGATTTCAATAAATACCTGTCACGAGGGGCACGTACCTGATGTGAGTCCGAAGTAGTAGGGAGGCCTCCCTTGCACCTCGGGTCCTTGAAGCCTCTAAAGATGGAGACAGAGACTTGGTGGACACCGAGAGTGGCATGAGTGACAGGGGTGCGGAGCACCGTGCAAGCCTTGATCCGAGCCGAGGTCATATCCAGTTTGGCAATGAAGTATAAAAGGTTTAATCAGAAGAAGAATGGTCGAGATCCAAGCCGGGATCGGTTCCAATCTGGCAGTTGAGTACAAAAGGGGCCAAGAAGTAGAATGGTCAAGGTACAAATCTGAGGTCAATGGCAAGCAGCAATCAAGAGTAGTCAAATAGGTTTCCAGGTCACAACAAGTTCAGACAGATCACACACTAGCACAGGAACAAGGGGGGACTGAAGATAATCCGGCAGTGTCTGGGCTGGGCTTATATAGGGAAGTTTGAGGTCACTTCCTGTGCGCCTCCTGGGCATTTTCCCACCTTTTTCCATCAGGTTGAGGTAGAACTGCACAATTAATCATCAAGATTATTTGCCATCTTGACTAAAGTGTTTCACAATTCTTTCTATGCAAAGAATTCTCTCTGCTCTTCTGAAGCCACATCTCTCAAAAGAAAGGAAGAGAAAAACTGGGCAGTTTGCCAAGAATGAAGACATTCTTTATCAGTTGAACTTAAGTATAAACATTGTAACAATTTTTCAATGGAATAGACTGTGTGTGTGTGTAAGTTAAAAAAAAGTTTAACCACTTAAACACTAAACCTTTTTCTGACATTTGTTGGTTTCAAGTTAAAATAATTAATTTTTTTGCTAGAAAATTACTTATAACCCCCAAACATTATATATATTTTTTTAGTAGACACCCTAGAGAATAAAATGGTGGTTGTTGCAATATTTTATGTCACACTGTATTTGCACAGCGGTCTTTGAAATGCAATTTTTTTTTTTTTTAATTACTTTAATGAATTAGAAAAAAATAAAAATAAACCAGTAAAGTTAGCCCATTTTTTTTTTCGTTTATATAATTGAAAAAATTAAAAACGCAGTGGTGATCGAATATCACCAGAGGAAATCTCTGGCCACCGTCCAGAGCACTATGCAGCCTTACAGGCCTCCTCAGACCACCATCCAGAGCACAATGCAGCCTTGCAGGCCTCCTCAGACCACCATCCAGAGCACAATGCAGCCTTACAGGCCTCCTCAGACCACCATCCAGAGCACTATGCAGCCTTATAGGCCTCCTCAGACCTCCTCAGACCACCATCCAAAGCACAATGCAGCCTTACAGGCCTCCTCAGACCACCATCCAGAGCACAATGCAGCCTTACAGGCCTCCTCAGACCTCCTCAGACCACCATCCAGAGCACAATGCAGCCTTACAGGCCTCCTCAGACCTCCTCAGACCACCATCCAGAGCACAATGCAGCCTTACAGGCCTCCTCAGACCTCCTCAGACCACCATCCAGAGCACAATGCAGCCTTACAGGCCTCCTCAGACCACCATCCAGAGCACAATGCAGCCTTACAGGCCTCCTCAGACCTCCTCAGACCACCATCCAGAGCACAATGCAGCCTTACAGGCCTCCTCAGACCTCCTCAGACCACCATCCAGAGCACAATGCAGCCTTACAGGCCTCCTCAGACCTCCTCAGAGCACCATCCAGAGCACAATGCAGCCTTACAGGCCTCCTCAGACCTCCTCAGACCACCATCCAGAGCACAATGCAGCCTTACAGGCCTCCTCAGACCACCATCCAGAGCACAATGCAGCCTTACAGGCCTCCTCAGACCGTCCAGAGCAGCTAAATCTGTATCTGTGAGTTTGTTCAAACTTTAATGCCATAAATAATAACGTTATATTCATATTTTTTTTACTCCAGGAGTATATAATGAGATTGGAAGTTCTAGAGAAATGCTTAAAGGAGAAGTCCAGCCTGAGCGTTTGAGGCTGGGCTTCTCCTCTGGGTCACAGGAGTGCAATTTGTTTTGCACTCCTGTGACCCGTTTTCAGTGGGGAGCGGTCGGAAGTCCACTCTCCGCTGATGTCACTGCCATCAGTCGAGTCAGCGCGTCATCCCAACTTCCCAAGTCTGGATCTGCCAGCTGCCTTGATTGATGGCAGTCTCAGTATCTTAGAGAGCCGCTGAGCCCATGAGACGGACGCTCCCCGCCCCTCCACAGATCAGCGCTCCAATGAGCGCGGAGAAGCAGAGAGGAGAGCTGCTGACTGACAGTCAGCAGCTTTCCTCTCGGGGATCTGTGAAAACGGAGCCATCCGCAGTGTTTTTGTAGCTCGGTTCTCAGTGCAGAGACGGCAGGGGACAGATGCAGCATCGGTCTGATGCTGCATCTACATAGGTAAGTATGAAAAAAAATAACAATGCAAACCCATAATTCTCTTTTAAATAATGCATTACAATTTAACTAAACACATTCAAATTTAGTTGGCTAAAATGATTTTATTCAACTAAAATGTACTGGAGATTTTAGTCGACTAAAATACGATGACTAAAATGGGACTAAAACTAAAATGGCATTTTAGTCAAAGACTATGACTAAAACTAAATCGAAATTTGCTGCCAAAATTAACACTGATAGACACTTACTTATGGCAGTTCTATTAGAGGACTAGTTTATTCCAATTTTGGCTGTAGTATATACAGGACTAGTGGATAAGTATGTCCTATGCCTACATACTTTTGCTAATAGCTGTCCCTCGTTCCCACCTCTAGAAATTGGGAGGTATGTGGTTGTGTCTCTGACATCAGCAAGTTTCAGTCACAGTCCTGGAACAGGAATTCTGTAAACGGAATGCCATAAATGTTTCAAAACTGTTGATCTCCTCTAGACTTTTTCTGGGTAAGCAACTCACAGCATGGAAGCCAAAGCATCAGAATGACAACCAGGAAACTAGCAAAGGAAATATCAGTAATCACAGCCTCCATTAACCGCTTGCCGACCAGCCGCCGTCATTATACTGTGGCAGGTCGGCACGATCCCGCGAGCCGTTGTAGCTGTACATTGGCTCCTTTAAGCAGGATAGCAGGCGCCCCGCTGCACTGCGGGGGTGCCGATGCTCGTGGCCGTCGGTCGCGGGCAAGAGAGGCAGAACAGGAACGTGTGTGCAAATCCCTGTTCTGTTCTGTGAGGAGAGACAGATTGTGAGTTCCTAATAGCTAGGAACCACGATCTGTCATCTCCTCTAGGTCAGTCCCCTCCCCCTACAGTTAGAAACACACCCAGGGAACACAGTTAACCCCTTTACTGCCCCCTAGTGTTAACCCCTTCCCTGCCAGTGACATTTTTACAGTAAGAAGTGCATTTTTATAGCACTGATCGCTGTATAAATGCCAATGGTCCCAAAAATGTATCCGATGTGTCCGCCATAATGTCGCAGTCCCGATAAAATTTGAAGATCGCCGCCATTACTAGTAAAAAAAAAAATAATAAAAATGCTATAAATCTATCCCCTATTTTGTAGATGCTATATAACTTTTGCGCAAACCAATCAATATACGCTTGTTGCGATTTTTTTTGTTTACCAAAAATATATAGAAGAATACACATTGGCCTAAACTGAGAAAAAATTACCTTTTTAAAAAAATAAAATAAAATTGGGATATTTATTATAGCAAAAAATACAAAATATTGTTTTTTTTTTCAAAATTGTTGTTTTTTTTGTTTATAGTGCAAAAAATAAAAACCGCAGAGATAATCAAATACCACCAAAGATAGCTCTATTTGTGGGGAAAAAAAAGACATCAATTTTGTTTGGGTACAGCGTCGCACGACCGCGCAATTGTCAATTAAAGTGACGCAGTGCCGAATCGCAAAAAAATGGCCCGGTCATTCAGCAGCCAAATTTTCCAGGGCTGAAGTGGTTAATCTCTCATGACAAGGTCCCTTCAGTAAAAAAAAATAAAAGATTAACCTTTAAATACATTTAAGGCCCCCTATACTTGGAGCCAGCTGGGTGCAGTGCTCCCCCCTCTGTGTTTTAATGTGCCTGGGAGGGACAGGGGCAACATCCAACCCCACTGCCTAAAGCCTGGTAAACACTACTAATTTTTTTTTGTTCAACTCGGGTTGAACAATAAAAGAAACTTTACACACAGGCCGAAAGTTGTGTGCTGCCCGACATTTGGCCCGTATGTACTAGGCTAAAGTCTATGGTAGGCTGGAGGGTACAGAGAGCTGTACTGATTGGCACCTGCATTTAGGCAATGCTCTGGGATGAATGCATGGAATGTAGAAGACCTGCCATAGAAGTCCTGCTGCGGCCCGCCGCGGACCTGACCAGCCCCAGTGTACTAATATACAGAGAGGCCGGCCTTCAATGTAATTGTGTGGAGCGATTCTGCGGATTAATCCGCCTAAACAAGAAAGTGGTTAAATAGTCTGCTTTCTGTCCCCCGGCACCCACTGAACATAAGGGACACAGAATTATGGAGTCCCCACCTGCTTTACTTCCGGCCCCCCCAATAAGTTTGCAGAGCCCGGCTAGGACAGGAGGGCTGGAGGCTGGTGTGGTATGAGCGGTGGGGGTGGAGAAGGGGGCAAAAGTGACAGCTGGCGGAAAGGGAGGAGAAGGCGGGGAATGGAATCCCGCCAACAGCTGAAATGTCATTGGTGGTTAAGGACGCATCGGCCCCCGCTCCTTGACAACCAATAATCGCCAGCATTCTTTTCTTTACATTTCAGCTGTAAATTAGAGAAAATTGGTTTGGTCAGCTAGGTTGCACAATGTGGGGAGATTAGAAAGTTGTGTGCCACATCCAGTAAAAATAGAAGAAAGGAAATTTCCCCTGGTTGGTGGACTTTAAAGGCACAACATGTCTTCCCCCAAAAAAT
Source organism: Lithobates sylvaticus (assembly GCA_028564925.1). Lineage (NCBI taxonomy): Eukaryota > Metazoa > Chordata > Amphibia > Anura > Ranidae > Lithobates > Lithobates sylvaticus. The sequence goes on from CM053028.1 coordinate 524,116,397, forward strand.
AAGATAGGAATAAAGTAATAACAACATTTATATGAAACATGGTATATACATAAGATTTAGTAGAGCGTTTTCACTGTTTTTTGCACTGAAGACGTGCTGACGGACAGACAGGCGGCTGCATCTATTACTATATATATTCCAAGTTTTTTTGCCTGCCTTTTTATAGGGCTACCACTGCTTGATGCGACCAGTGAGTTGAACACTATAGAGGACTCCTCATCCTTTTGCTGACCCCAGTGGTCCTGTGGTGCATTCCTCCTCCACCGTCTGCGGCCTTCTGATATCATCCTATATCCAGGGATGGGTCTCTATCACATTTTTTAGACAGAGCCCCTCACCAGACATAGGCTCTGTAAACATCGGCCCATACTAACATTGTTGGACTTCTCCATGGAAGATATCTGATTCGGTGCACTCTCCTATTTTTAATACAGTGGAGTGTTTTCAATCATTGCATCTGCATTCATAACGGGGCTCTTTTTCCCTGTACTGTGACCCTTGAAGAAGGAGGACATCTCTGATAACTTTGAAACGCGTCGGATCTGATCTCTATTATGATGTTGATGCATTTTTTATGTTGATTCTGTGAAAACGCTCTACTAAATCTTATGTATATACCATGTTTCAAATAAATTGTGTCATTACTTTATTCCTATCTTATTTTTTGGGGAAAGACATGTTGTGCCTTTAAAGTCCACCAACCAGGGGAAATTTCCAATCTTCTTTCAGCTGTAAATGGGGAAATCCCGCTGACAGCTGAAATAACCAAGCCAGAAGGTATTGGTTTCGGATAGCGGAGCATTTGTATGAGTACCGATACCCAGGCAAATGATTAGTATTGGAACCAATCCTGGTTTCCGTGCAACCCTACTTGCCAACACTCCCTCTTTAGTTCCGGCTGCAGTTCCCAGCGGAGTGATTTCGCCTTTGTATCCCTCCCTTCATAGGACTGGAGCTTAGCCTGCAGCAGCTGCAGTGGCCAGGGGTGTACAAATGCCAGGAATTATATGCCCTGCCACACTTGGCAGGTGCATCGCCCACCAAGCGTGACCCATTCAAGTGAACGGGGATTCTCTGCAAGCACCCTGCAACTTTATGCAGTACAGAAACCAAGGGGTAAAGCAGGTGGTGAAGGAGGCATTATGTCTCCTCCTCACCACCTGCTTTAACCCTTCAGAGCCTACAATAGCCCCTTGGGCTGAAATCGCACTGCACAGAGCTGCATGTGAATCGCAAAGGAACATGCAGCGCGATTCAAACACAAATCACAGTGGCCTGGTACATACTTAAGGTTTTTTTTTTTTTTTCTGTTTAACTCTAATGCCGCGTACACACGATCGTAATTCTCGTTGGAAAAAGCTCTGATGGTTTTCCCGAAAGAATTCCTACGAAATTCCGCTCAAACTGTCTTGCCTACACACGGTCACACCAAATTCCGACCGTCAGGAACACGGTGACGTACAACACTACGACGAGCCGAGAAAAAAATGAAGTTCAATGCTTCCGAGCATGCATCGAATTGTTTCCGAGCATGCGTAGGAATTTTGAGCGTCGGAATTGCTACAGACGATCGGAATTTCCTATAGAAAGTTTTTCCATCGGGAAAATTGAGAACATACTATCAATTTTTGGCTGGCGGGAATTCGGACAGCTAAATTCCAATAGAGCCTACACACGGACGCATTTTCCGATGAAAGGCTCTCATCGGTCTTTTTCTGTCCGGAATTCCGATCGTGTGTACGCGGCATGAGGAGCTCGGGAGGAAACAGGTAAAGCAAAATATAACCAGATGCAACCTAATGCATTTTGGACCGGCGCGGTGTTCACTTATTCCAGATATTATCAGGCAACTATTCTCGGCAAATCCTGACTCCCGACAAGTACGCCATGTGCCGCGCAGGCGGCTTACCTTTCCCAGGATGCTCTACTCCCAGGGAAAATCCAGAGTTGGTTTCTAGGCCTTTAGGCTATGTTGGATGTAAAACGCTTTTGTGCAACAGTTTTGAATGTGATCCGGGCCGATTATAAGACACTTCAGATGTTATTTATAGTTCAGGAAGATCACAGGCGTGCAGAGCCGGAGATTAGTATGCAGAGATGTATGCTGCGTATTAAAAGATAAGTATATAGACAAAAATCGTAGCTGCAAGCCAGACTGCCAGCTGAAATTCCTTTTATTTTCTTTTTCGTTTTAGCTGCCAAAAACATTACTCAGCTTATTTCTTTCACAGACACGCTGCTGTATTAAAGGGGAATTTTAATTGTTCTGTTAAAATGTTTCCTTCGCTGGTTCCTCCCTCCCACCCTCATCAACACGCCAGTGCAGTTTTCAGATCCATTGACTTCATCACTTGGCCTCTGTGCTTCTCTCTCTAATGCAGGCAGATTATTGCTGGTAGGAGGGGCTATCAGAGTGGTGTATATAGATTCCTGAAAACATCACAGCACCCTTCCTCAGTACTCCTCTCACCCTTGATGCAAGCATTGGGCTGGCTTTTGGGAGGAGTTATTATATAAATATGAAAACACATATAGGTGGATGTCTGTCTTGGAGAGTGGGCTTTCTTGGGCAGTCTGTATTTGTATGCAGACCACTCTAGGTAACACCCACATGCATAGCTCCCAACTGTCCCTGATTTTGAGGGACTGTCCCTGATTTTGAGCAATGTCCCTCTGTCTCTCATTCCTCCACATTTGTCCCTCATTTTGGTCTGATCTATATAGATTTACCGTATTTATCGGCGTATAACACGCACCGGCGTATAACACGCACCCCAAGTTTAGGAGGGAATTTTAAGGAAAAAAAGTTTTAGGAGGGAAGTTTAGGGAAAAAAAAAACTTACATTTAAGCGTCATTTGCAGCCTTGCCCAGCGTCATTGCAGCTTGCCCAGCGTCATTGCAGCCTTGCCCAGCGTCATTGCAGCCTTGCCCAGCGTCATTTGCAGCTTGCCCAGCATCATTGCAGCCATGCCCAGTTTCTTTGTAACTTGCCAGCGTCATTAGAAGTCCGGTCCGGGTTTAAATTTCCCGCCGCCGAGACTCTCTGTCGCGTGCGCGGCCAAAAAAGCCCGAAGCGCGGCCGAAAAAGACCGAAGCACTCCCGGAAAAGGCAGAGCCGACTGTTCAGCTCCGCTCGCGGTCCCGCCTCCCTGCTGTTTCCGGAGCGAGCGCAGGGAGGCAGGACTATGAGCAGAGCCGAACAGTCTGCTCGGTCTATTCCGGCGCCGCTTCGGTTTTTTTCGGCAGCGCTCGCTATTTTTCGGCGGCGCTTGCCATTTTTGTCATTTTTTTTGGGGTATCGGCGTATAACACGCACCCACGACTTTCCCCCGATTTTAAGGGGGAAAAGGTGCGTGTTATACGCCGATAAATACGGTATATAAAATGCACTTTTTATCTATCTAAAAGTGTTTTCCAGTGCTAAACCTTTAACCCCTTGCCGACCGCTGTCGGCACGTATACGTCGGCAGAATGGCACGGCTGGTCAGTGTGAGGCGAGGAGAGCCGATTACCGGCATCTCTGTGTTTACATGTTACCGACTGTGATTGGACACAGCCGATCACATGGTTAAAGAGCCATGGACGCGGCTCTTTAAAGAGATCGGGGGTGGCACCGTGTCCTAGTAACAGTTCTGGGACGCCGTCATATGACGATGGGCAGGCGGCAACTGGTTAATGGTATCCCAGTCTCAGTTTGTAGGGTTCAATATTGAGTTGGCCCACCCTTTGCAGTGATAACAGCTTCAACTCTTCTGGGAAGGCTGTCCACAAGGTTTAGGAGTGTCTATGGGAATGTTTGATCATTTTTCTAGAGGTGCATTTGTGCGGTCAGGAACTGCTGGATGAGAAGTCCTGGCTCACAGCCTCCGCTTTTTTTTTTTTAGCAGGTAAGATTTATTAAAATAATAATCCAGTTTCAACATAGAATGGTTAAAGGCAGGCGTCCCAATACTTTTGGTAATATAGTGTATATATATATTTGTTGTATAGTGTATATATGTGTATATATTTGGACTTCTTGCACTGATTTCTTTTTGCACGGTATAGCACTTATAATTTATTTATTTCATCTTTAAGCTCTGCACTTTGGTATTTTATTTGTTTGCATTCTTGGTATTAGGGCATTGTGCTAGCTGCTATTTATTACATATACAGTATGGTTCTATAGCATCCAGCATGGTTTTCTTTTGTTTTCAGTAATGCAGTCACCACATCTAATGATGGGAAGCTGCAATATAATTAATTTTGCTTTTAGGTTTAATACCGCTTCAAGCTGGATATTCACGGACAGTTTTTTTTTTTTTTTCTGTTCAGCCATCGGGTTGAATGATAAAAAGCTGACAGATCCGTACATCCCTGCCTCCCTAGGTGCCAGACTGAATATAACGGAGTATCTGCAGTCTAATGCCCCGTACACACGGTCGGATTTTCAGACGGAAAATGTCCTATCGGACAATGTTGTCGGAAATTCCGACCGTGTGTGGGCTCCATCGGACTTTTTCCGTCGGATTTTCCGACGGACAAAGTTTTATCTCCTGCGCTCAAATTTTCCGACAACAACGTTACGTTACGTCCGATGGATTTTGTGGTCGGATTTTTCGACCGTGTGTACGGGGCATTACAATGGAGCCTGCAGTCTCTAATAACTCAATATACTCACAATTCCCCTGATACCAAAAGGCCAGGGTTATGCCGCGTACACATGGTCGGAATTCTCGTTGGAAAAAGCTCTGATGGTTTTCCCATCGGAATTCCGACGGAATTTCGCTCAAACTGTCTTGCCTACACATGGTCTCACCAAATTCCGACGGTCAATAACACCGCGGCATACAACACGTTCGACAGAACTATTAAAGGGAAGTTATATACTACCGAGCATGCATCTAATTGTTTCCGAGCATGCGTCGGAATTTTGCGTGTCGGAATTGCATACACACGATTGGAAAATCCGATAGAAAGGTTTTCTGTCAGAAAAATTAAGAACAGGTTCTCAATCCAAAGTCCGTCGGAAATTCCGACAGAAAAAGACCGATGGGCATACATACAGTCGGAAAATCCGATGAAAAGCTCCCATCGGACTGTTTCCATCGGAAATTCCGTCCGTGTGTACGCGGCATTAGACTATGACCAAACTTTAGGTCAGTAGGAGTTTTTTTATTTATGACAACAATGATTGCATGTATATTTATTTTATTTATCTATTTCACGTAATTAGCGCCGTCAATTATATAGCGACGCCAGTTTACGCATATACATTGTACAGTCACATAAGTCGCTACCCTCAAGGAGCTTACAACCTAAGGTTCCTAACACACATTCATACATACACTAAGGCCAATTTAGACAGGAGCCAATTAACTTACCAGCATGTCTTTAAAGTATATTTTTGCTCAGAATCATGATGTGATTGGGTTATGATGACCAGGGGCGGACTGACAACTCATGGGGCCCCCGGGCAAATCGGAGATTATGGGGCCCCCATGCAATCAGAGATTATGGGGCCACATAGTATACACACACACACACAGTATACAATCACACAGTATACACAGATGTTTCTATTGGCTGAGAAGATACTGGAGAGGTGGGGCAGCTATAATCTCTGGATTTTTAGACCAAAAGGATGTCGGTAAGGGACATTTCAGAAACAGATGTAAAAAAAAAAAATGGATTTTTACATACTGTCCCTGGTTTTACTGAGGCTGGCAACCCTGATAGTGGCCCGGGGCCCTCGGGAAGTGCCCGAGTGGCCGAATGGTCAGTCCGCCCCCTGATGAGGACATGCACCCTGTTGATTCAATGAGATGTGTGAATTTGTGAGAATTTTGATGATGGACCATCTTTACCATTAGGCTGCTCATACTGGTGTAACAAAACACCAAACAAATTATGGCGCTGACATCGCTAATAAAAATACATCTGTGATAGACATGTCATGTTAGAGAGATTGAAAGAGGTCAGTGCTTTGATATGTGAGTCTTCAAAGTGCCACGAGGTATGCCAAGGGGAACAGACCTGAAAAAAAATAATGGCAGTAAATGGCAAAACGCCAACAAACCACAGTGATTGTTTTGTCTATTTATTTGTAAATGGGATTCACACTGAAATTGCTGGATTTTTAGTAATAAAATGGTGTTTCTCCTGCAGATGGCTTCAATTAAGTTCTTTGTTGTTATTTCCCAGAGCTCTCCAGGGACGCCAGGGTCATCAGTCGGGAATAACAGAGGTCCTCTGGATTAGTTAATGTACCTTGTATTACATGGAAACAAATACATTCTGAGTGATGTCACAGATAGGCTCGGGCTAGGATGTGAACGGATAGGCGGCATTGTAAATGGATAGGCTGCATTCTGAATTATGTCACAGTGAATGGATAGGCTGCATTCGGTGATGTCATCGTTCTCTAGTTAATGTATGGGTTGCATTCTGAATTATGTCATTGGTCTTTACTGAATGGATAGGCTTCATTCTAAGTGACGTCACCTGTCTCTAGTGAATGGATAGGCTGCATTCCCAGTGATGTCATGGTCTTTAGTGAATAGATAGGCTTCATTCCAAGTGATGTCATAGTCTTTAGTGAATGAATAGGCTGCATTCTCAGTGATGTCATAGTCTTTAGTGAATGAATTGGCTGCATTCTCAGTGATGTCATAGTCTTTAGTGAATGGATAGGCTGCATTCCCAGTGATGTCATAGTCTTTAGTGAATGAATAGGCTGCATTCTCAGTGATGTCATTGGTCCCTAGTGAATAGATAGGTTGTACTCGCAATGATGTCACCATTCTCCAGGAATCGATAGGCTACATTCTCAGTGATCTAATCGGTCTCTAGTGAATGGCTAGACTACATTCTGAATGATGTCATAAGTCACTAGTGAATGGATAGGCTGTATTCTCAGTGATGTCATCGGTCTCTAGAGAATGGATAGGCTACATTCTGAATGATGTCATCAGTCACTAGTGAATGGATAGGCTGCATTCTGAATCGTGTCACCAGTCTCTAGTGAATGAATAGGCTGCATTCTCAGTGACTTCATCGGCCTCTAGTGAATGAATAAGCTGCATTCTGAATGACGTCATCAGTCTTTAGTGAATGAATAGGCTGCATTCTCAGTGATGTCACTAGTTTCTAGTGAATGGATAGGCTGCATTCTGAATGATGTCATCAGTCTTTAGTGAATGGATAGGCTGTATTCTCAGTGATGTCACTGGTCTCTAGTGAATGGATAGGCTACATTCTGAATGATGTCATCAGTCTTTAGTGAATGAATAGGCTGCATTCTCAGTGATGTCATCAGTCTCTAGTGAATAGATAGGCTGCACTCTTAGGCCCCTTTCACACTGGGGCGGGAGCCGCGGCGACGGTAAGGCAGCGCTATATTTAGTGCTGCTTTACCGTCGTTTTAGCTGCGGTATTCGGCCGCTCGCAGGCGGTTTTCCCCCCCGCGAGTGGCCGAAAAACGGTTTAAATCCCCTGCAAAGCGACGCCGTAGCGGTGCCTCGCGCCAGTATTGCCGCGGTATTACCACAGTGTCCCATTCAAATCAATGGGTAGGAGCGGTATAGGAGCGGTGAATACACCGCTCCTATACCGCTCCAAAGATGCTGCTAGCAGGACTTTTTTTACTGTCCTGCTAGCGCACCGCTCCAGTGTGAAAGCCCGCCAGCATTCACACTGGAGTGAATGGGGCCGTTTTGTTCAGGCGGTGTACAGACGCTTTTTTTAGCGCTGTACCGCCTGAAAACCACCCCAGTGTGAAAGGTGCCATAGTGATGTCACAATTCTCCAGGAATGGATAGGACGTATTCTCAGTGATGTCATCTTTCTCCAGGAATGGATAGTCTGTACAGTGCTGTCACTGTTGTCTATTGAGGGAGTAGGCTGCATTGCTGGTAATGTCTCTGGTATTTTGGATTGGGGTTGTTGTAGTTCTCAGGGATGGGAAGGGGTTTGTGTCCATTTGTCTTTTCTGAACGTGCTAATCCTGAATAAGATTTTCTGCTTTCTGGTAAGAAAACCTGCAGATAATAACAGTGTCTGTGCGTTGGTCACCCCTGGTGCCTCTAATGAAGAATTCACTCGCTGAATATTTATTTCACCGGCAGCCGTGAGTTCTCATCCAATGAATGCGTTTTGGTTGTCTATCAGGACAGAAAATCAAAGTAAAGGAGGCGGTTGAATTATTCCTGCCTGCGTCTGGAGGATTATCATTCAATTAATTTACTCACTGATCACGCGGACATACAGTGAGCTGTGTTGTGAATTTTTCTTTCTGTATATCACGCTTTTTTAAAGAGAAACTGAACTCTGGAAGCCGTGCTTGAAAAAGCCAGGCAGAGGACAAAGGACTGATCACCAGCATTGTTTGTGGTCTCCCTGCAGAGTATCTTTTCACCATAAGGCCCCATGCAGACTTCCTGCATTTTAGACATATGTCCCTGGGCACATACGTCCCTAAACCTTAGTACTACTTGGTACATCATCCAGCCTCATCAGCTTTTACTGGCAGCAGGAGTGCTGAATAGTGCACCTGTACCCCCCGCCCACTTGAAACTGTCAGAACTTCATGCACAGGGGCTGAATATCCAGTGTGCATGAGGCCTTACTGATTTAATATGCCTTGTTCTGTACTGTGTCCGAGTGGAGGTGACCATCTTGATAGAGGTAAGGTTTGTTTCCTCAAGTCAGATCTGCCCCCCCCCCCCCCCCCAATGACTAGTGATCTTATGGCTGGTGAAGAAATGATGAAGAAACAGCATGAGAGGTGGAGGAAGGACAGATCTACAGAATGAATGAAGCAGGGAGATCCTTGCACTGCGGGTCCCCAGGTACAGCTGTCCATCCAGCAAGCAGAGCAGTAAATAGCACAGCAGTGACCAAATCTCCTGATACTAGCAGTCAGAGACAGCCAGGGGCGGACTGACCATTCGGGCACTACCCGAGGGCCCCATGCCACTAAGGGGCCCCATCAGGGTTGCCACCCTCAATAAAACCAGGGACAGTATGTAAAAATCTGTGTTTTTTTAAAGATCCCAAGATTATAGCTGCCCCGCTTCTCCAGTACCTTTTCAGTGTGTGTATGTCTATTCTGTGTGTGTATACTATGTGTGTGTATATTGTGTGTCTGTGTGTGTATACTGTATGTGTATACTGCGTGGCCCCATAATCTATTGCCTGGGGGGCCCATAATCTCCTAATGCCTGGGGGCCCCATAATCTCCTATTTCCCAGGGGCCCCATGAGTTGTCAGTCCGCCCCTGGAGACAGCAGTACCTAAAGCCAGCCATAGATGGATCAAATCTCTGCCGGTTCAGCAGGTACTGGTTGTACTGAAGTTGATCCATTGATAGTATAACTAGCCTGTCAGATTTTTTACATGTGATTATTGCAAATATACCCACTAGCAGCAATCATTGTGTTCGCTGGGAAGGCTCCCTCAAACACCCCTCCCTCACCATGGCCATGGAAAGGGGGGGTTGGGTGAGCATTAGGGTAAGTCCTAGGGGTCAGGGGTATGACCCTTTAAGTTTTTGAGCAAAACCAGGTTCTGTATTCTTAGCCGGGTATATAAACCAAAGCAGTCAACATTTAATAACCCTGACGCTGCGAGAGTAGAAAGTAGCTATGGTCTAGGCCAGGGTCTCTGGAATTCGTCTGAGGCATGTTATCAAATTTAATGATACTTTTCATACCGGTATTTCCTTAAGGCCAATGACGCACGGGTGTTTTTTTTGTGCAGAGATGAAATAATTCTACAAATCTCTGGCGATTTGACGCTAGTGACGTAATTGCTGGAATTACTAACGAGCACTGTAAAATGGCGCTGCTCCATCACCATGTACCTACCAAGGGAACACACAAACACCACCACCACATCCATGTGCCTCCAGAGGTCTCCTATAATGCCAGTGCTCTCAGAAATATGCCCCCCTTGTGTGCCACATCATTACGCCTGTTATACCTGGTTTGTAGCTTAGCATAGCAATTGATGCAACATTTCATAGAAATGTATTAAGAGTGATTGCTGAAAGCGATTTTACCTCCAAGACGAAGCACTGTAAAATCTTATTTCTTGATTGCCGAGCAGAATGAATGATGAACAGAGTGAGGAACAGCTGTAAAAATGTAAAAGTTAGTGATCACATAGAAAAAACATTAACAAGAAATCATGAGAAATCTAATAAAATGGGGGGAGCAGGTAATTGCCACAAAATTGGGGTCATCAACTTTAAGATCATTTTTTTTCAAATTTATGCACTGCACTCCTTTTTTTTTATAAGATTTTCATCATAAGGCAATCATTACTTTTTGATGGAATCACTAATTTTAATTAAGGCTGTGAAAATTAAAGATTAATTCTTCGATTAATCTTAAATTTTTTTGATCGTTCAAAATTTTTTTGATTGGTACTCACCTGTCCGGGTCTTCAGGGAGTTCCATCAGAGATCCAGTGACGTCACGGACATCAACGTCACTGGACTTCGGGGAGAAGTCCGGTGACGTTGAAGTTCTGATTGAACGTAACGCATACGGGGGAGGAGCTACGCATGACATCACCCGCTGCTGCCCTACGGAACTAATACGATTTGTCTGCTTTACATGCTGTGTTTTTATCATCTTTATGTGAGTAGTTTGTGTTTGAACACAAAAATTTAATCTTATACTTAAAGTGGTGGGACACCCTGAAAATGAAAACTTGAAAAAAAATTTTTTTACTTACCAGAAATGGCTGTTGCTAGGCAGATCGTCCTAATCTGCCTCCTCCAGCGCCGCAGTGATCTTCTCTTCTTCCGTCTTCAGGTGAATGGGGCGCGGTGTGTTATGGGAACTGTGTCCCACAACACACCGCGTTCCACATACACAAATAAGATTCGCACATGCGCAGTAGGCCGCGCGCCGACTCGCGCATGCGCAGTAGGAAACGGGAAGTCGTTTCCCTTACTGAGGATGGCGGCGCTGGATCCGGATAGCCGAGGGACATCTCGGCCTCCACGAACGACATCGCGGGCGCCCTGGGAGGGTAAGTGTACTTATTAAATGTCAGCAGCGACTTTTTTTTTAGCTGCTGACTTTAAAAAAAAAAAAATTTTTAAGGTGAAACCCCGCTTTAAGCGGTGAGCACTTAGATCTTTTCTTTCTACCCATGACCTGGCGTCCTTGCTGAGATCTAAGGTGACGTGAGAGAAGTTTTTAGTCAGTGTTAACCCTTTTGATACCCGCTTGCATGACCACCTGTTTGCACAGGGGTCCATGCCATAAGGTGAGAGTGATTCGTTAGACCGGATGTGGAGGGATTGTCACGCTACTGTGGAAAAAAAATTACTTATGTCAGTGCTACAGTTTGAATTTAAAACGTATTTGTGTGAACTGTGAAGTTAAGTCATGGATTGTGGAAACTAACTAGTGTCGTGTGATTGTATATAGTGTATACCACATTTACCACTGACTAATGCAGAGTTGCAATGCAAGGAGATCAGCTAAAAGTAGTTGGATCTGTATGTGCGCTATAATTAATCGAAAATTTGTTGATTAATCGATTTTAAAAAAATCAATTATTGGAACACAAAAATTTAAATCAGTAACAGCCCTAATTTTAATTCGCTCTTCATTCAGCGACAAGATCGCCAGCGACATTCGCTCTTCAGTCACCTTTGTGGCTTAGCTACAAATCACTACAAAAAGGATTGTTCCCCCTAGGAGGGTGGGGTTTTTAGGCAGCAGTGTAAATTGAAGATATGTATCAAAATAGGTAATGTTTAAGTAATTGACACAAATTTAAATTCTTAAATTTGTGTCAATTACTCAAACATTACCTATTTTGATACATATCTTCAATTTACACTGCTGCCTAAAAACCCCCACCTCCTAGGGGGAACAATCATTTTTGTATATATCCCTGGGGTGAGCAGCAACCCACCATCTTCCAAATGTGTTTTCTTCTTTTTTTTTTTAGCTACAAATCACTAAGGCCTCGTTTACACTTGCTTTGCTCTCTGAAGAGTGATCCCTGGTCATATTCTTCAGAGAGCATTTGATAGGCAGTGAGGAGGCGTTGTATCACCTCCTGTTTAAACCCACTGAATGCCAGGCTACCACACCACAACCACATTATTATTATTATTATACAGGATTTATATAGCGCCAACAGTTTGCTCAATGCTTTACAACATCGGGGAAGACGGTACAATTACAATACAATACAGGAGGAATCAGAGGGTCCTGCTCGTTAGAGCTTACAATCTAGCAGGGAAGGTCAAGTGGAACAAAGGGTAGTAGCTGTGGGGGATGATCATGCGTTGAGTTTGGTTGTGGGGCCGTTGCAGTGCAGCTCCATCCACTTGAATGGGTGGCAAAGCATCATAGCCGCGGCATGTGTACACCCACAACCAGTGTTTTTTCAGCTAAAGGGAGAGTTAAAAACCCAACTCAACCGCGCGTCCCCCCCAACTACAGTGTAAATGAGCCCTAAAAGAGCGGATTGTCGCAGAGCACGCCAACCAATGCTGTAGCATTAGTTTACCTTGTAGCAACAAATCAGCTCTAATGCTCCGTACACACGGTCGGATATTCAGATGGAAAAAGTCTGATCAGATTATGTTGTCGGAAAATCCGATCGTGTGTGGGCTCTAGCAGGCTTTTTCCGTTGGAATTTCCGACGGAAAAAATTTGAGAGCAGGATCTCAAATTTTCCGACAACAAAATCCGATCTGACTTTTTCCGATCGTGTGTCAAGAATTCTGACGGACAAAGTGCCACGCATGCTCAGATCAAATTACGAGACCAAAGCTATTGGCTACTAGCCTCTACGTAGTTTCGTCGTACGCAACGAACGTCACCACGTTCGGAACGATTGGATTTTCCAAAAACTTTGTCCGACCGTGTGTATGCAACACCAGTTTTGGACAAAATCCGTTGGAAAAAATCAGACGGATTTTGTGGTCGGAATTTCCAACCGTGTGTACGGGGGGCTTAGGCCCCATACACAGGATCAGAAAATCGTACGGAAAATACCACATCGAAGCGATCGTATGATAATCGGATCGTAGTACAGAGCTTTTGAGAGCCGTTCATGACAGTTCATCCGATATTATTCTATCGAACATGCAAAAAAAAATTTTGTATACGATGCCAGATTGTGCGATTTTTGTTCACTCAGTACAGCTACATTACAACACATGACATCACTTCCAAAAAATTTTTCTGTCATACGGGAATTTTCGTGACTTTAATAAACTCATCAGATTCGATCTGAGATTAGCATGCAAAAAAAAAAACGGACGATCATTTGTCCGATGATCTCATCGTGTGTGCGGGGAATTAGCAACAAATGACACAAGTTGCTAAATCACTAGCTACCAAATATTGTTAATTGCTGGCCCTAGCGGTTTGTGTCAGCGATTAATATCTGATACAAAATCGCCTGTGTGGCATGGCCGTGAATGTTTTATTTTTCTCCTTCTTCAGATTGTTCCTTTGTTCCTTTTTTTTCCTGCTGAGAGCGCAGTGTAAAATGCGGACCGTTCTTTATAAAGCCACATCTTGCACTAGATTTTTGCTGACGGCGTCCAAAGTGTGAAGAACCGTCTGTGAGGCTGAGAGAGAAAAGAGCTGGAGAATCACTTTCTGGCAAATTATCCTAAACGATTAGCTTGCTGCTTAGTGGCTGCCATTCCTGACCACTTTCTGAAAATTCCAGCATTGCTGTCATGTTGATATGAAGCCTTCAACATTTTCTGAATGATTTACTTGGGGAAAAGGAAAAAACTTGCAGACTGGATTTCTGATGTCACTTTGACCTACTTAATCTGGATCACTTACTCCAAAAGCATGAAAGCCAAAGAAGCTGCATAATAATCTGACAACTAGTATTTTCAGCAGGTGGTCAGAAGTGTCAACCTATATCTCTCTTGGCTCACAAAAATTATTTAACTGACAACTTTGGCTTAAGATTATTTTTTTTTGTACACCCCCCGCCGTTTCGGAAAAAAAACAACTCTGGCTGCTTCTCTCCGGCTCTGTTCCCCGCAATACCTCTTTTCAGCCACAAGATGTCCTCAGTCTTCCAGGTTGAATGTTGCCTTGAAGCCCCTCATAATGGGCATGGATTCAACCTGGAAGACTGAGAGCATACTGTGAGTGCAGGATGTCATGGAGGGAATGTCACCACAGTGCCACTGCTCTCTGAATCTTCTGAGACAATAACGTTTTATGAAAAGGCTGACATCGTCAGCTGGTCTTTACGATTCATTACTTCTGGGTGGAATAAAAATTGTATTTGAATTGCATCAAATTTTTTCTTTGAGCTGTGTGGGGTAGAGTTAGAACCTTTGCCAGATTCTATTATCTGTTGGCCCGTATGTCCACTTTCACTTATTGGTGTTACTGGGACAGAAAGTAAGGACAAATCTCTCCAGTGGGGAGATCACCATCAATAAAACCCATCAAGAAAACACAGGTTCTAAACCTTTCCTGCTCTTCTCTATGAAGCCTGGTACACATGGGTCGAATATCGGCCAGTATGAGTCAGTTCAACAGAAACCAGCCGACATTCGGCCCGTATGTACACCAGCCGGTTTGACCGGCTTCTGTCAAATGGATATGCTGGAAAACCGGCATTCGATCAGCGCTGGCAGCCAATAGCTGTGAGTGCTTACTGGTGTATTCTGGTTCTGGTCAGAACACAATAGCACAGCAGGGGAGATTGCTGTACTAACATTGCATAGTTAGTACTATGTTAGTACATAGTTAGTACCTCCCAAGCTCTTCAGTTTTTTTTCATTCAGCCTGCTGGGCTGAACGAAAAAAAAAAAAAAACTACTAGTGTGTACTAGGCTTGTGGTTGGAGTTCCACTTTATAGAACAAAGATGACATTTAAGAATGGCTGGTGTAGATAGACACCTCCAGTGTCCCAGTGTTAGACTTGCTTCTGGCATGACGGGGGTTACAGGGAAGGGAAAATGTAAAGATGAGTGATTTTGGGCGGTGGATGCAACCAGATGTTATGCGATGAAGCCAGATTCACCGCAGGCCTCACCAGCACCATAAAATCTCTCCATTAACCAACACACGTGTTTCCTATTAAGAAGTTATTTAACTGTCACCTGCCAGGGCTGCTTACAGGCTCGGCCCTGTGTGAATGGATTCAGCTTGTGCTTCAGGTCTCCTCCCTCTGAGGTCCTCCGATCTAAAGCTAGGTCATTTAAAGGGGCACTTCATTCCAAAGTAATGGCTGCTTCCTCTGCAACAGCCCTTTTTTATGCTCCTTGTCCGCTATGTAAGGTGAATCACCCAAAGCTGATATTTCACTGTTTGGTGAATTCTGAAGGATTAATTCCCCCCAACAGTTTCTTCTATCTCTCAGAGACTCTGTTGGTGAGATCTCTAAGCTGAGCTCCTGGCTCTGCACACCTGCTGTTCCCAATAAGATGGGTTCCCACCTTCTCTGCACTGAGTTTCTGGGTCTGCCCACCTGCTTTGTTTATTATGAGAGGTTTCCACCATCCCATGTGCCCATTATGAGGGGCTCCCACCATTCCGTACTTAGTTTGCAGGTCTGCACATCTGCGGTACCCAATATGAGGGGTTCCCACAATCCATGCACTAAGTTGTGGGGTCTGCACACCTGGCTATGCCCATTATGAAGGGCTTCCACCATCCCCGTCCTGCATTTCCAGGTCTGCACACCAGATGTGCCCATTATGAGGGGTTCCCACCATCCCTGTGCTGAGTTCCTGGGTGTGCACACCATCTGTGTTCATTATAAGGGGCTGACACCATCCCTATGGGGAGTTCCCACCATCCCTGTGCTGAGTTCCTGGGTGTGCACACCATCTGTGTTCATTATAAGGGGCTGACACCATCCCTATGGGGAGTTTCTGGGTCTGCACACCTGCTCTGCCCATTATGGGGGTTCCCACCATCCCTGTGGGGAGTTCCTGGGTCTGTACACCTGCTGTGCCCATTATGGGGGTTCCCACCATCCCTGTGCTGAGTCCCCAGGTCTGTACACCTGCTGTGCCCATTATGAGGGGTTCCCATCATCCCTGTTCTGAGTTCCTGGGTCTGTACACCTGCTCTACCCATTATGAGGGGTTTCCACCATCCCTGTGCTGAGTTATTGGGTCTGTACACCCGCTGTGTCCCTTATGAGGGGTTCCCACCATTCTTGTGCTGAGTCTGTACACCTGCGGTGCCCATTGCTGCCTATAGTGGAACAATGAGCAAAACATAAAAGGAATACTATATAAGGGATGTCTAACCTTCTGACCTTCCTGGACCACATTGGAGAAGAGGAATTGTCTTGTGCCACACATAAAATACACTAATAATAAGGACATCTGATGAGCAGAAAAAGTTGGACAGATCACAAGATAACCACTTGCCGACCGCCGCACACAGATATACATCGGCAGAATGGCACAGGCAGGCAAATGGGCGTACAGGTACGTCCCTTTAAATTTGCCGCCTATCGGGCGGGTGCGTGCCTGCCACAGGAGCGTGCCCGCAGGTCCCGGGAACTTGATGTACGCCGGCGGCCCGCGATTGCTGTGTGGAGAGGTAGAACGGGGATATGTAAACAAGGCATTTCCCCATTCTGCCTAGTGACGTGACAGGGATCTACTGCTCCCTGTCACCGGGAGCAGTGATCGCTGTCATGTCAGTGGTCTTAATTCTTCATGGCATAGATTCAATAGGGTGTTTGAAACATTCCTCAGAGATTTTGGTCCCTATTGACATGATGGCATCATGCAGTTGCTGGAGATTTGTCGGCTGCACATTCATGATGCAAATCTGCCATTCCACCACAACCCAAAGGTGCTCTATTGGATGAGATCTGGTGGCTGTGGAGGCCATTGGAGTACAGTGACCTCATTATTCAAGAAACCAGTGGTGAGATGATTTGAGCTTGGTGACATGGTGCATTATCCTGGTGGAAGTGGCCATCAGAAGATGAGTACACTGTAGTCATAAAGGGATGGACATGGTCAGCAACAATACTCCGGGAGGCCGTGGCGTTTAAACAATGCTCAATTGGTACAAAGAAGTGTGCTAAGAAAATACCCCCACACCATTACACCACCACCAGCCTGAACCATTGATACAAGGCAGGATAGATCCATGCTTTCATGTTTATGCCAAATTCTAACCTTACCATCTGAATGTCGCAGCTGAAATCGAGACTCATCAGACCTGGCAATATTTTTCCAACCTTCTGTTCCAATTTTGGTAAACCTGTGGAATTGTAGCCTCAATTCCTTGTTCTTAGCTGACAGGAGTGGCATCCAGTGTGGTCTTCTGCTTCAAGGTTCGATGTGTTGTGCGTTCAGAGATGGTATTCTGCATACCTTGGTTGTAACAAGTAGTTATTTGAGTTACTGTTGCCTTTCTATCATCTTGAACCAGTCTGCCCATTCTCCTCTGATCTCTGACATCAACAAGGCATTTTCACCCACACAACTGCATCTCACTGGATATTTTCTCTTTCTTGGACCAATCACTGTAAATCCTAGAGATGGTTGTGCATGAAAATCCCAGTAGATAGGCAGTTTTTGAATTACCCAGATCAGCCTATCTGGCACCAACAAGAATGCCATGTTCAAAGTCACTTAAATGCCATATCTATATATATGTGTGTAATGCCGCGTACACACGATTGGATTATCCGGTGTACTTAGTCCGACGGACCAGGGTCCGGCGGACAATTCGATCGTGTGTGGGCTCCAGCGGACTTTTTCTTCCCAAAAACTTAGAAAGAAGTTTTGACTCAAAATTATTACAATCCGGTCGTCTGTGTGCTAGTCCGACGGACTAAAGCCGACGCTAGGGCAGCTATTGGCTACTGGCTATGAACTTCCTTATTCTACATCATTACGTTCGAATCCGGAAGACTTTTGGAGTGATCGTGTGTGGCCAAGTCTGTTCATTTGAAAGTCCGGCGGACCTAAGCTGCGAAGTCCGTCTGATTGTCTGCCGGACCAAGTCCATCGAAAAGTCTGATCGTGTGTACGCAGCATTAGATTTTCTTTTTCCCATAGTTCTACTTTCCCTTTAGGGGAGATGAGATGAGCAGGCAGCCTATAGATGTCTCTAGCTGACTATCACTGGCACAATACCAAGCTCAGCTGGTTCTGAACATCAGATCTGAGGTCTGCTCTTTTTACTGACTGAAGATGTTGAAGCCGTTACGATTTCACTTCTGTTTGAAGGGGCCTGCAGACATAAGAGAGCATTCAGTGAATTGGATCAGACAATGATCTTGGGACTGTACATCCTCCTCCACCCCAGGCAGTGCCCCCCTGGCCAAGTGCGCTGAGGGGGCAGAATGAACTGTCTGGGGTGGGTTTTTCCATTGGTGACTGGTTCTCTCCAAGAGTCATGTATTAGTAGTGTTAGGTTAATAGCTAGCGGTTCATTTCAGGATAACTGTAAGTCAGTATTATGTAGCCATGCCCCCACAGGGGTTGCTGAATGTTGTGGTTCACCTGTCACCCTGCCCAGCTCGACATCCATCTCTCAGACATAGAACAGTCCATAAGCTTTGTTTTTGTTTTGTTTTTTATTGAGGGGATTAAACTTGGATGGGAATGGGAAATTATGGAATGCTCAGGAATATTCAGCATAACTTGCTCGGGACTTCAATATACACTCTAGTATATACACTCCAGTCTTCTCTCCAGCACAAACTCTTGCTTCAGACCTTTTATACTTCACTCCTGCAGACCGTTACTCCTCCAGACCAGCTAGCACCGCATGGTTAGGCTTGGCACTAACTCAGCCAGGCCTCAGTGAACTGCCTTTTGTGGGCAGGGACCTCGGGCCCCTGTGGTGTAGAAATAGTTCAGGTGCTAACTATCCTCTATTCAGCTACCAAATTAAAATAGCTCTCTGCATGCCCTGCCAGCCTGGCTGCAATGACCTCTCTCCGCTGCCCTTCCCACAGTCCACTCTTCTGGTTCTGCACCCATCTCAAACTGCAATCTCCCAGTTCTCTCAGGTGTGCCTCCCTAGTCCTCCCGACTGTGCTCCACTCACCAGCCCTCCCGGCTGTGACCAGTTGTCCTCCTTGGAGTCTCTTAGCAGTGTCTCCCCAGCTGTCCTCTCCTTGTTCTCTCATGTGCCTCTCCTTCCAGGATCTCTTCACTCCTCCTGGATGCACCCGAGCCCCGGCCCAGGGTCTGGGGAGCTCCCCGTGAGCCCCAACAGCCTCCACACTCTCTCACTCCAGCTCTTCAACCTGGCAACTCCTCCCCAGCTGGACTGACCCAGGGTATTTAAGGAGGCCTGTCCCCTGCCTATTCAAGTTGGGGATTGATCAAAGCTCCTTAGAATACCCCAAGCAACTCCACCTCCCCTCCCCTCCTCTCTGTCTAGCACCTTCTAGAAAGAAAAGGGAGGTGACAGTGATGCTACATGTGAGTCAACTAGCCCTGCCCCGAGCCACTCCCAGCCCAGAATGAAAACAAACAGGCCTAGCCACCAGCTAGGCCTGCTTAGATTTTCCTACTTCCCAGAAAAATCTTCACTTTAGCACCTATCTAACTAGAGGGTGCTACACTTATATTTTCAGTTTTATTTCAAGGTGCATTGGTTGGTTGCCTTTTTTTTGTTGTCTATCGATATGTTTTGGCCTAAAGATGTGAGCACATGGCTTGCTGTCACCTTGTTTGTTTGTTTGCGCAAAAGTGAAGACCACTAGAGCAGGGAGCTCTAACCAGAGATGAAACCATCACTGAGATTGGAGAATTGAGTATGGTAAAATGAGAGGGCAATAGGTTGCGGTGAGTGAACTATCAGGAGGGGAGTGTGGCTCACCTAATGCACGGTGGTGATTTCAACTATTCAAGTGAATGTCAAGCAGTTGTTTATGGACTCCTAACAATGCAGTTGAGGACATTTTATTTGGGGACTATTTAATCCCACTTTTCTTTCACTGGGAGGTGGAGGCTGATTACAATTTCTCGATCCAAATGTTGTAGAGCACTGCTAGAGTAATTGTTGTTATTTGCTCTGTATTTAACAGTTGTATGATGTTTGTATTGATTGGAGTCTGATGGGCTTGTTCGAAGAAGACAAAGTAGGTTCATGAAAAAAAAAAACAACATTCTGCTTATTAGAAGAGCATCTGATGCTATTGTAGCTTGTTTTAAGCTTTTATGCTGTTTAACCACTTCAATACCCGGCCTATTTTGGCACTTCTCTCCTTCATGTAAAAATCATAATTTTTTTTGCTAGAAAATTACTCAGACATTATGTAGCGCCGACACTTTTCTAAAGTGTGCGCTATTCTGTAAATTTCGTTTTTTCCAGAACTGTAACTGAGTTCTGGGGGTTAATTGTTCTAGGTTTTTACTTTGGCATCAGTTTGGCTGGGCTGTACTAGAGTTCTGCCTTGTCATAGGTGAGGTGAGCATCTGTGACAGGCTGAGAACGCAGCCTGGTTGGACGCTTTAGGTACCAATCTTTCTTGGAGCCAATCAGTGGGCGCGTCTGGCCCCGCTGTGTATTCCGCGAAGGGGTATTTAAGATGCTGAAGTCACATGTTCAGGGTTCGGCTTGCTCTTTTGATTCCTGGTTCCGGTCCGGACCAACTCCGTAAAGGGGTCATGGACCCAGGAGTGTCTGCTGCACCCTGACCAGCCCCAGAGGCCCTCATGGTCTGGGGTGGGGATCCATCCATTCCCGAGCCTCGGAACTGGCTAGTTCGAGGCCCAGTAACTGAAGGAGGATTCTGAGGTGTCCCGGTGTACTCTCAAGAGTGGAGAGGCATAGCACTTTGTACAAGCGACCAGGGGAGGACTCTTCAGAGGAGGGCTGTGAAGCTGGCTGCTCGGTAAGAGCCTGGGAGCTGAGATGTATGGACACTAGTAAATCCGCTTTTCCTACGGTATCGCCGAAACGGCTGGAAGATTCAGGTACCATAGGAAAAGTTCCTAACCCATCCTTCGAATTACAACATAGTCTGTGGCAGAGACTTTTACATTGTTCACTTGAAGTTTCACAACCTAGTCTGTGGCAGAGACTGTGCTAATTCTGAATCCCTTGTTGGCTGCTAAATCTACAGACAGGGGTTTATCCAACAGTGAAGAGTCCAGTTGCGAGTGGCTACTCTCTGGGCTATCTAAGGAGACATTTATTTGATGTCAGCAGTTCTGAAGTGCCTGAGCTTTATCACCCATGCCCTCTATTCCCAACTAAGAGACTGTGTTATGTTTGAATGTTTTTTTTTTGCAAATAAAAATCCTCAAAGGGACTTTGAGTATCGGTCTCTGCAATTACTGGGTACTAACCCTGGGAACCCCTAGACAACGAACGACGAGCTACAAGAAGGAGGTAATCGGTAAGCCCAGAAAATACATAGCCGCCCCGCAGGGGTTATGGCGCTACAATTATATATGTTTTTTTTTTAGCAGACACCCTAGGGAATAAAATGGCGGTCATTGCAACTTTTTATCTCACTTGGTATTTGCGCAATCATTTTTCAAACGCCTTTTTTTGTGGAAAAATAAAATTAATTAAAAAAATAACAAAACAGTAAAGTTAGCCCAATTTTTTTTATATGATGTGAAAGATGATGTTACGCCGAGTAAATAGATACCTAACATGTCACGCTTTAAAATTGCGCACAATCATGGAATGGCACTAAACTTCGGTACTAAAAAATCTCCATAGGCAACGCTTAGTTACAGAGGAGGTCTAGTGCTAGAATTGTTGCACACGCTCTAACGCACGTGGCGATACCTCACATGTGTGGTTTGAGCGGCGTTTACATATGTGGGCAGGAGTTACGCGTGCGTTCGCTTCTGAGCGCGAGCTACCGGGGACAGGGGCATTTTTTATTTTAAACTTTTTTTTACATTTTATTAATTTTTTGATCACTTTTATTCTTATTACAAGGAATGTAAACATCCTTTGTAATAGTAATCTATGTGACAGGTCCTGTTTATGTTTATAAGACCCCACATCTCTCCTCCAGACTGGAAAGCATGAGATCAGTAAAAAAAAATTCACTGATCTCATGCTGACAGCCGCAATCGTGGCTTTGTTTACTTCCGGGAACCTGGGCGTGACGTCATAACATCGCGCCCGGGCCTCCGACAGTCATAGAGATGACTGGTGACCATCTGGTCACCGGAAATCTCTATGCTCGTCATCCGGCGGCGGGCAATTATTTCTCCGGGCCCCCGATGGCACGGGAGAGCCCGGAGAAGCACCGGATGGCGGTGGGAGGTGGGGGGGGGACGTCCCCTCCCGTTGCCTATAAGAACGATCAAGCAGCGGAACTGCCGCTATGATTGTTCTTATCGTGCACAGAATCGCCGGCCGGAAAGATTGATATCTGAATGGTGCCTGTAGCTATAGGCATCATTCAGATATCCCCCCACAAACTAGAGGATGTCATTTTACTATGGCCGGGTATTGAAGTGGTTAAGGAACTTGAGTTGCCAGTTTTAATGTTTCTGTTACATTTGATTTTTTTTTTTTTTTTTTTTAGCAGAAAATAGGCAAAGGCATAACCAAGAAAGACGCCCTCTTAACCCAGTAGTAATGTCACGCTTGTAAGTCCTAATATTGTGGATAGGTTAATCAAGATTATGAGATAATAAAAGTTATTTCTTTTATGGTGTTAATCAGTGGTCATAAGACAAGAGGTAATGGAGTAATGATCATGGGAGGCATTAACAATCATAAGACGTAAGTGAAAATAGATCTATAAGTGGCATTAAATTTGAATCAAGTTGTCAATGTAATGAGCTTCATTGATTGACCCTGCGCACAGATAATGAAAAATCTATCTGTTTGAGCAAATATTTTTTCTGGTCTACCATCTTGTTAGTACACCCCGTTTTACAAAGGATGAGTCTTTTTCCCAAAACATTTAAAGGATTTGTACACATTCAAATGTTTTTGTGGTATTAACTAGGTGTTAAAGTGATTGTAAAGGTTAGATTTTTTTATACTTACTGTATATGCTCTGTGCAAGGGGTTTGCACAGAGCAGCCCAATCCTCCTCTTCTGGAGTGCCCCAGCAGGGCTCCTGGCTCCTTCTCTTCATCGGGTGCTCCCACAGAGAGCAGCTTTCCCTGGGGTCACCCGTGTGGGCCCGCTTGCGAGTCCCACTGCTGCCCCGCCCTCCACTCTTGTGCAGGATTTGATTGGCAGTAGCGGGAGCCAATGGCTCCTGTTGCTATCAATCTATCCAATGAGGAAGGAGACAGTGGCTGGAGAGTGCTGGACTTTTGCATATCACTGAATAGGATCAGCTTAGGTAAGAAACATAGCTGGAAAGGAACGGCTCAAGTAAGAAAAAGGGGGTCCCTGGGGGGGCAGCTGCAGCACAGAAGGTTTTTCACCTTAAAGGGGAGTTCCAGGCCTTTTAAAAGTCAGCAGCTACAAAAAGTGTAGTTGCTGACTTTTAATAAACAGACACTTACCTGTTCCACGGTCCAGCAATGCGGCCGAACGGGGTGTCGCTCCTCTCCCCCTCCTCTTCGCTGGCGCCTCCATTGCCACTCAGGGCACCCGGCCGTGACAGCTTTCGTCTTCACGGCCGGGCACGCACGGCGCATGCGCGAGTCGCGCTGCGCTCCCGGAGTGGATAGGCGATCTCCTGGGACCTGTCACGTGTCCCAGGAGATCGCCTAGAGGGAGGGGCCGCCTTAGACGAAAGGAGGAGTCGCCTAGGCGGTTCCTGGGTAGAAGGAGGAAGTGGGACAGGAAGTCCCCCTCCTAATGAAGCCCCCACTCCCCCCCCAAAAAAATGACATGCCAAATGTGGCATGTAAGGGGGTGAGGAGTGCTTAAAGCGGAGGTTCCATTTGTGGGTGGAACTCCGCTTTAATGCATAGAATGCAAAGAGACTTTACAACCACTTTAAGCCTAGTACACACTAGTAATTATTTTTCGATCGACCCAGGAGGGCTCAATGAAAAATAAAATGACAGCTCAGGGGGAGCAGAACATTCCGGTCAGCACTGATCGGAAGCCAATCGGCAGACCTCTTTAGGTTATGCCCCTTCCTCCGAAGCCAGGCGACACTGGTAGTGTCTCCACTAGGTCAGAAGAGACCTGATAGAGTCACATCAGGGCATAATGTGAATGCCAAAATATTAATGGCAGAGGTTTTCCAAGTATAGGAAAAAGAGCCCGAGAGGTGCTGCACCTCCCAAAGGGGCTGTTAATTTAGAGGGATTGACTTTGTAGCCAGACAAGGATCCAAAGTCATCTAACAATTTATGAAGGTTGGGGGGGGAGTCACTCGAGGTTCCGTGAGGGTAAGGAGAACGTCCACCCCAAACAGCGAGCACCTTTTGCACCCCAACTCACCTTTGAGCCCCAAATGGTATTCCCCCTCTTTGTATACCTCTGCCCCCCGCCTTTTTGCTCATCTTTGAACCCCAGATGAGAACCCCCCCCCTCTCTGTGTGTACCTCTGCTTTGATTTTAAGGCTAGGTTCACATCTAAGTGTGTGGGTTTCCTGTGTTTTTTTTGGTGTATTTTTCATGCCTTTTCATGCTTCTGTGGGTTTTTTTTTTTAGTAGGAGGAGACTGGTTGTTAAACACAAAACCCTTCCAAAAGAGCACCAACCGTGCATTTTTTATGTGGTTGCATTGAAGTCTATGGAGTCCAAAACTGGACGTGCTGCATGTAAAATAGTCTCTTCACCTTTTTTAAAAATGCGCTGTGGGAATGGATGTGAACGGCACCCAAAAAGGCAAACGCACTAAAATAAAATGAACAGATGTGAACCTATTCTTAGTGTGCAGAGAGCAGTATCATGACTGCAAGCAATGTACAATGCTTGTTCCAAACAAATGGAGGTGAAGGTGAAAATGAGAGGTTGAGGAGCCCACAGAGGTCATTACAAGGAGGCAAAAAAACACAGTAAGAAATTATTTCATGAAAGATAGATCACAGATAGATCACAGATAGATCACAGATATCTAGCTGTGATCTAGCTGCGATCTAGCTGCGATCTAGCTGCGATCTAGCTGTGATCTAGCTGCTATCTAGCTGTGATCTCTAGCTGTGATCTAGCTGTGATCTAGCTGTGATCTAGCTGTGATCTATCTGTGATCTAGCTGTTATCTATCTGTGATCTAGCTGTTATCTAACAGCTAGATCGCAGCTAGATCGCAGCTAGATCACAGATAGATCACAGCTAGATCACAGATAGATCACAGCTAGATCACAGCTAGAGATCACAGCTAGATCGCAGCTAGATCACAGATAGATCACAGCTAGATCACAGATAGATCACAGCTAGATCACAGATAGATCACAGCTAGAGATCACAGCTAGATAGCAGCTAGATCACAGCTAGATCGCAGCTAGATCGCAGCTAGATCGCAGATAGATCACAGATAGATCACAGCTAGATCACAGATAGATCACAGCTAGATCACAGATAGATCACAGATAGATCACAGCTAGATCACAGATAGATCACAGCTAGATCACAGCTAGATCACAGCTAGATAACAGCTAGATCACAGATAGACCACAGGGTCAGTAGGTAGAGGATGTGTATGGATTATTTTTGGAAAATAAGAAAAACATTAAGTGTCATTTTAATTTCCTTTCTTTCTCTCTTTCCCTATCTGCTTTGCTTTCTCTCTCCCCTAATCTCTCCTCTCTCTCTCTCTCTCTCTCTCTCTCTCTCTCATTTTCCTTCTCTCTCTCTTTCTCCTCCTCTCTCTCTCTCTTCTTCTCCCTACCCCCCCCCCTCTCTCTCTCCTTATCTTTCCTCTTCACCCTCTCTCCTTCTTTTTCTCTCTTCTTCTCTCCCTCCTTCTCCTTCTCTCTCTCTCTCCCTCCTTATTCCCTCTCCTGCTTTTCCTTCTCTCTCTCCAACTTCTCATTCTCTCTCTCCTGCTTTTCATCCCCCCTCTCCTCCTTCTCTCTCTCCCTCTCTCCCTCCTCCCTTTCTTT